>PUFA01000042.1:1833214-2444285 GCA_003508835.1 Eonycteris spelaea
CTAAAAAATACACAAAGCTGCTTTGACATATTTTAAAATTCATTTAGAAATGGGACTCTTTTTTCTACCACGCAATAGATAGATAGATATTGGTATGCCTAAAAATACATACAACTATTCTTTGCAGACAAAAGAAATGGATAAAGACTTATCAGATCTCACTATTCTGACTGAAAAGCCACTTTAAAACAATTTCATTCATAGACTTAAGTATAATCTTTGCATTTATTTTTTCAACTTTCATTTTGCCTTATAGTGAGAGTTTTTTTGGTTTTTTTAAATTTGTTTTCCATCCAACATCTCTAGGGATAAATAATGTGTCTGTTAAAAAAAAAAAAAGATGGGAACTGAGAGTTCATATTTTATTTTAGAAACTTTGTCATTTTCTGGAAAGCACACACCAGTGAAGGCCTCGTGTATTTTCCGCCTTAAATACTGAAGCAATCCAAACATTTTTTTCATGTTGTTGTTGACACAGAGTTCTAGCTCAATGGCAAAGATTGATAGCATATTGTCCTTCTTCTGTCATTATTTCTGAAGGAATTAAAAAGCAATAACCTATTGCTCTCTACCCTATGTTTTCTGGTCAGTGCAATATACCAGGGTTCCATTTTTAATTCATAGCAAAAGTGACTTTATTTAGCCTGCAAATCCTGATTTTATGTTTTGACCAGTAATACATCAGAGAAGTTGTCTCGGATACATACGGGAAATATCAGATTTAAGTGAAATTTGTGTTTCCACGTTCTTTGGTTTTTATGTAGCTCTTTGGTATGTTAATTGATATACTTGTACTTCCATTTTAAAAGTTAGTGAAAATAGCCTCCCTGGTGTAAGCAAAAGTCATAGAATATAACTAGCTTTATGTCTTGATATGAAATTCTTGCTCTTCTAACCCCTATACAGAATATATACAAAATGACTCATGATATAGAATACAGTTATTTTGCTGTGTAATATTAAACAGTTATGGCAAATGTTTAACATTACTCTTAACACATTCTCTTCCTTTTATCCATTTTACTTCTAATTAGATTCTGAAATAAATGATATAGGATTTTTGATATTTTGCTGGGTTTTAAAAGGTTAAGAATCAATTTGAATTGCTTTGGAATTTAAGTCTCTCAAGACGCAGAATCCTGGTGTGTTCCCATGTTAATTCTTGAGAAAATAGTCCAAATTCCAAGAACCAAATCATCATCTTTGTAGAAGGGGCTACCACATGATTTCTTTCAGGAAACATCACATAATGTTTAAAGCCAGTATTAAATAAAAATTTTAACTTCCATGGTTGAAAGTCTTTTAAAAGAAAGGGTTTATTGGGCCACTGCTAGTAAGAAAGCAAAGACTAGATCCTGGGGCATGAAATCTAAACCATTAGCATCACTGCCAGGAAGAAAGGCAACATGTCCACCATCCTGGAATTGGCAAGCATTTTTTTTTTTTTAATGCATCAAGCATCGGGGGAGAAAGATATAGGTTGTTTTGAAAGAATTTATATTTAGCTGCACATAAAGGGGGTGGGAGAAGGTGAAGCAGGACTAGATCTGGGCTAGGTGGAATCCCTAAGCAAGAAGTGTTTCCTCCTTTGGATTGGTTGTGGGCCACAGCCCCGAAAGTTCATGTGTAAACAAGAAGTGGAAGCTCTTGGGGTTCGATGGCACCTGGCTATTCTCTCTTTTAGATAATCCCAGTAATAGTCGCCTGAAAGTTAATTCGAAGTTCCAACATACCAGAAATGTGGGCAGTCTTGTTAGCTGGCCCTCAGCTGTTAACAGCCTAACTACTCTGTCTTGCTCTCACTCTTCAGCCTGCGGTAATTAAGTTTAGACCATTTCAGAATTGCTTTTTCTTGTCACAGCTTTCAAGGCCCAAATATCTATGTTCTATTATCCCGTCTGTCAATTGTGACAAACTCTATTACATATGCTCTTTTGCCTCCAGGCCTTTGTGTTAACTTCCCTTGTCTCAAATTTAAATTTTAGGGGACTCCCTTACCCCCTTCCCTTAAGAGCCTGGGTTAGATACGCTTTATGTGTGCTCTACTGTTCTGTTATTGCCTGTGCTTCAGGCTTGCTTCCTCACTAAGCATAATCTCCTAGAGGACAGAGGTCTTAACGTGTTCATGATTATATCTTTACTACCTGGCGTGAAACCTGACACATAATAGATATTAAACAGGTATTTGCTGAATAAATGAATGAAATTACAGGAAGAATAATTATATAATTGTATTTTTTTTTCAAACTTAAAAGCCATTATAAATCCCCTATACAAGATATTTTACCTTGATTAACACAATACTTCTTTATACAAGTGGGAGGTTTCAATTATGTTTCTTCATTTTAAATTTGGTACTGACAAAATAGATTTTTTTGTAAGAGACCTCCAGTTTCCCTTGAAGAAAAAAATATATATATATCTCACCTAGCCGGAGAAAATAATTAGTATAACATGTTACCCATTAATGTGAATTTCTGAAATAGCTGCATTGTTTGGGTTTTTTAATAGTAAGCTAAAGAGTTTGCTGTACTCTGGTATAGAGCTTTGAGCTTGAATGGAGAATAGGGTCAGGTTCTCCATCCCCATGTAAGTGAGAGGTAGTGCATTACCTTTATTAAATGTTTCTTCTGTAGACTGCAAGCTCCCTGAAAGTCGGGTCTGTGTCTATCATTATTTCTGTCTTTACCTAGCACAAGTTGGTCACTTTAGGAACTCAGTAAGAATTTGTGTAAACTCATGAAAGAGGATATCTTGTTTTTTGTATGAACTCTGGTAGAATGTATATA
This sequence comes from Eonycteris spelaea, assembly GCA_003508835.1. NCBI lineage: Eukaryota > Metazoa > Chordata > Mammalia > Chiroptera > Pteropodidae > Eonycteris > Eonycteris spelaea. The sequence goes on from PUFA01000042.1 coordinate 1,836,004, forward strand.
CAGTCAATTTAAAAATTAGAACTTTACTACTTAAATATAATACTCTTTCTGAAATAAGCAAAAAGGTCCTATTGGGATTAGGAAAATCACTACTTTGAGGTTGGTTTTATATAATATTATCGCTCTTTCAGGTAAAATGGGTCTAAAATTAATCCATAAAGAGCAAATGGACTTTTCAAATTTTATTTAGCAATAGAAATTGAGAAGAACAGTGTTTGTGTCCTTTAAGTAAATCTTTATTCAGGAAGAAGATGGAAGCTGTAAATGCCAATAACCCTGAGGCTTATTTGTGAATATTTTATTTTAGGATTTTTATAAAACTTCCTCTTCTGCCAGAAAGGAAACTTGAGTTTGAGAACCAGTCTCCAAGGACTTGATATTGAATGAACTTAACTCTTTGTCTAACACAGATTGATTTCATTATTTTTGGCACAAAATCAAATTGCTTAGACATAGCATTCCTATGATTGTTTGGAACATTTTCCTTCACTATTATTATTTCTCAATATATGTTAGTGTTTTTCTTCAAAGTGATATATGTTCACATTACATAAACAAGTGATTCAAACTTATTTAAACTTTAGCTTTAATGCTATGATTATAAAGTTAACAAAATGATCTTTCACTAGTCCTGGTTCTTAACCTTTTCAGACCCTCCACTTCCTCATCTATAAAACTGATAATAATGCCTACCTCTTAGAATTCTTGTGGAAATTAATTAATATTATATATAAAACCTCCAGCACAAGGTAAGTATGGCATAGATAGATGGTAATAGGGTGGAGTCAAATAGTTGTTTTTATTACTAAAGGCACATTCAGGGATTGAATTAGGTATGTTGCTTGCTTGTTTTTGATAACCGTGGTTCCTGATTAGCCCAAATGTGTTTTTAAATAAGAACATAAGTATTTTTTGGTAATCATTTAGTAATCTATTTAGACCAATATGTGAAGATATATGTCAGCAAGTTGCAGATTAGTATTATAGTATGACTTCATTTGTCTAATAAAAAGGGGATGATCTTATTCATTATATATACTTAGAGAAATATTTTGAAGAATATACGATAGTTTCTTAGGATTAATTGATTACCTTCAAGGAATAAGAATGGGGAGGCCAAGTGGAAAGGGAAAACTCTTCTCCCCCTACTCCTTTGTACTGTTAGAATTTTGAGCATATATTACTTTTATAATAAAAATAAATAAATAAAAGACCATTGAACGTTTTGGCAGCAGTTGGTAAAGTGAAGATTGTAAGCAGAACTAATAAACTGTCTAATGAGCTGGTGAAATCTAAGAGTAAGTTATTTTTTACTATAACTCATAACTTCAGTACAATTATAGCCATGATTTTAAAAATAGAGTGATATACAGCGGATGCTGTTAAAATTATAGTTAATAATCCAAATATCTGACACAATGCTGGATACCTTAAAGATGTTTTTTTTGATAGTTTTAATGCAGAACAGTTTCTTTTCTGTAAAAAAATATGCAAACAACACAGAAAAGTTGAAAGTGAAATTCCTCTATGGTAACACCACCACTGAAGTTTATTTATTGCTAGTGAGTTGGTTTATAATGTTTTTAGAATTTTCCCTATGGCTGTGCATAAACCCACATGCAATTACAAATATATATATATGTACATATATATATATTTCTTAATAAAAATGAGATTTTACTATTAAGCTAATGCAACTAACCTGTTGTATTGTAACTTATCTAATCAATAGAAATAAAAATGTATCAATAAAAATTAAAGTTGTTTGCATTAGTGTGCTACATTGAACATACCTGTTCCACTTGTGTATTTCAATAAAACAATAAGAAGTAGAATTGCTGTATGACAAGGTATTCCATTCTAAAATTTGATAGACATTGCCAGCTTGTCCACCAATGAAATTCTGTTATCGTACCGACTTGCACACTACCCATCCACAGGGTTTGGTATAGTACCTGTTAACACTGCTGCTCTGGTGTAAAGAAATTGATAAAATTTACATTTCTTTATTACTGTGGTTAAAAATGTCTTCACAAATTCATTATTTAGACTTCTATGAATTGGCTATTCGTTTCCTTATGTCTATCCCTTTTGATTTCTTTTTCTCACTTTTTCTTTTTGATTCATAGGTGGTTTTTTTTTTTTTACTTATGATAATGGTTATCTTTGTAGTATATGAAACAAATATTTCATTTTTCATCTTTCTCATTTAAAAATGTTTTTATGCCAAAGAAGCATTATGTAATTTTATTTTTATCAAAATTATACATTTATATAATTTTAAAGTTTTTTTCAAAGCTTATAATGAAAAACAGTTGTCTCATGCCTTATATCTTCACTCCCCTTCCAATTCTGGCTTCTGAGAAGCAACCACTTTAAAGTTTTATAGATGTTTTCTCTGAATTTTTCTTCATATTTCTTAAAAAACATGTTTATCTGCCACCTCAATATTTCAGTTTCAGATGAAAAATGAGGATTTACCTTTCTTACACACCTGTTCATATTATTCATTGCTACTATATAGAAATACAACTGGTTTTGTGTGTTGATTTTGTATCCTGCAACTTTGCATTTGCTTATTAGCCCTAAAAGGGTTTTTTTTTTTTTTTTATGAATTCTTTAGGATTTTCAAGATATGAGATCATGTCATTGAGGCAGAATATTTTTTTACCATCATATTTTCTTAATAAGACCAAAGAACATAATGTATACCAAATGAGTAGATACTCTTTCAGTTTTATGTTTTGGATAGGGAACCATTTTCTTTTCCTATTTGCAAAAAAGGAACTCTTGTAATAAATACAATAAAAATTCTGACGGACAAGGAAACTTATATATTTAACCAGATTCTTTTGAATAGTGAGTATGGTGTAGTTAAAGGGAAGATTAAAAGAGAAGTTAAAAGATAAAATTTATATGAATAAATCTATGATCGGGACGCCTCTTTTTTAGATTCCTTTAATTGAATGCTTTAAAACCTGACAATATATATATAACTGTTTTAAGAAAAAGACAGAGTCATCTGCATATCCATGTTTATTGCAGCATTAGTCACAGTAGCCAAGTCGAAACAGCCTAAGTGTTCATTGTTGGATGAATGGATAAAGAAAATGTGAGACACACACATAAACACCCCCCCCACACACACACACACACACACACAAAGGCAATGGAATATTCAGCCATAAAAAAGAAGGAAATCATGTGAACATGGACGGATGTTAAGGGCATCATGCTTAGAGAAATAACTCAGAGAAAGACAGACTGTATGATCTCACTTATATGTGAAATCTAAAAAAGAAGCCACACTCATAGAAACAGAGAATAGAATGGAGGTTCCTGGGGTCTGAGGGTGAGGGAAATGGGGAGATGTTTGTCCAAGGTTACTGTCTTCTATTTTTAAGATAAATAAGTTCTGGGGATCTAATATTCAACATGGTGACTGTAGTTAACAATATGGTATTGTATACTTGAAAGTTGCTAAGACAGGTCTTAAAGATTCTCACTACACACACACACACAAACCATTATAATTAGGTGAGGTGATGGACGTGTGTGTTAACTAACCTTATTGTGGTAATCATTTTGCAACATAGACATGCATCAAATCATCACATTGTACACCTTAAACTTATACAATGTTATTATATTTCAGTAAAGCTAGGATGGAGAAAGTAGAATCACCCATTAACGTTACGAATAAACTGAGGGGAGAGCTAAGAAATCAAATAATTAGAAACAGTATCTAAGTAACGTGTAATGTCCCGTTCAATCCACCTTGCAGTTTCTGCCAGTGCCCTTGTCAGCATCAATACCTCATAGTAATGACCCTCCTCTCACCATCCTAAAAACATCCCCGCAGCAGCCAAACTTCATCAATACCACCAGTTCATGATGAGGTTGGAGAACTATCCAATTCAGTTTCACAAACTCCTTTATTTACTATTTCTTCCTTCAATTTTCCTTTATCATTTACACGTAAAATTTGGTTAATTTTAGCTCAAAGTTTCTCAAGTGTATTTAATCTCTCATAATTACCTCAAATAATTGTTCAGTCTAGTCTTTTCCATTTTAGATCCTCTTCTTTGGGGGGAGGAGATTATCTTTTTTAAAAAAGTTAAGTATTTTAAATGTGCAGCATGTAACTAACATCTATGAACCTATCTCTCAGAATTAATTTTTTAAAGAAATGCAACATTGTATAATTGAAGTCTCCTTTATACTCTTCCCAGCCTCATTCTTTTCATCCATTCCAGATCATTTATGTTCTGAAGTTGGTGTATATCCTACCCTTCCCATTTGTACTCTTGTTATATGTATGCTTCTACAAACAGTAGTTTTTTTGTGTTAAAATTTGCATAAAATTACATATATTCTACATACGATTCTTCAAGTTGGTTTTTCCTTCGTTATGTTTGAGATTAATCTATATTGATAAATGTAGGTCAAGCTCATTGATTTATAACTACAGTATATCTTTTACTTCAGATGATTATGCCACAATCATCCTTTTTTCTTATTGATGGGTGTTTAAGTTGTTTCTCATTTTTTATTTGTAAAATATGCATTAAGGAATATTCATGCGATCATATGAAGTCATAGAGAATGCACGTCCCCAGCTTTACTAGATATTGTTAAATTACATAGATAAAATGGATAAAATGGTTATAGCAATGTTTCCTTTTTAATTTATTTATGAGAAAAAATATAGCATTGATCATGACTGGTAAACATTGTTATAATAGAAAAGACACTGAATGAAAATTAGGATGGAGTTTCATCTCTTGAACTAATTGGTTGGATAACTTGTATTAAGTTATTGCATTTCTCTGAGTCTAATTTTCTCCATCTCCAAATTAAGGTCAGATTGAATGTGATCTCAGAAGTCTTTTCAACCTTGATGTTCTGGGGTTTTAGTGCTAATGATATGTTGTATGACAGACAGAAGAGCCATACATTTTTAAAGAAAATTAGATCTAATAAAGAAGCTAGCATCAGCAGTCCTTAAAGTCTTTAAGTAATCCAAAATTTCAGTTCAGAATATCCTCAAGTCTCCATTTACTGTCATTTAATACCTTTATCTAATTGAATGTAGTTTTAAAATTATTACCCAATTAAATGTTTTCTGATTTGCATGACAATACTTTTTAAAGTTAACCTAAAATATAAAATAAGGCATTAGATTTTCATTATGGTTAATAAATTCTGTGGACTAAAAACCTAAATTCCATATAAAATATTGATAAAATATGGATAAAAACATATTTAGTTGCAGATGCCTAAATTGGAAGTGAACATTTGGAACCCAACCCTTTTGCAAGTTGGAGACTTCCTGTAATGTTAATTTCAGGAAATCCTAGGCAAATTTGCAGTTATGACTCTAGAAGATATATAGATGGTGTGTACTGTGATGGAAATTAAAATGTCTCTGCTAAAAGATTTGCATTTTGTGGGCTTGGAAGGGCCTAGAACTTCCTTTTTAGGCTTTGTTTTCTCCATTAGCAGTGTCATTCATTTTACTACTTCTGGAGAAAGGCAGGCAAGATTAAAGAAAGGCATGGTGAGGAGAAAGTTTTAACAAATATTTTACAAAGGGGCCAAGACAACTTAGGGGTAATGATGGTAAATAACTTCTTTGGCTGAGTCACCAAATAAGATAGAGCCATAAAAACTTATTCTAGTTTGAGTTATTCATAAGTTGTCCTGGTTTTCCTTTCATGCAAACGCTTGGTTTCATTTCTCTAAAATTCTGACCTTAGATTACTGGACAGTTTAGTCATTTCTGTTGCAAAAAAATATACTATTGAAGTATATGCTACAACCTTATAGTGGGGTTACTATTGACAATAACCTTTAAAATGTCACGGTGTCTAAGTCTTAAGTGCAATTATGAGATAGCCTTTCTTTCTCTGTAATACAGCTGAAAACAACTTCCTTCTGTGATGCCTGGCCTGACCTTTCTACTAGGGTCAGCATTACCCCTAGTTGGTTGGCTATCTTTAAATGAGTTTCAAACTGTCACTTTTTTAAAGATTTCATTTTGTTTGCTTTTAACTCTTTTCTTTTTTTTTAATAGTCATTTAGCCTCTTTTCTGCATTTTCCTCCTCCCTAAATGATAGGGATTTTTTTTTGCTAGTTTCGTTTTCACTCGTTTTATACACAAGGCTCAGCAGAATAGAGCCTCAGCAGATAAGCACTTTTGTTTGATGGAATTCACATCTGTTGTGTTTCCCCAAATGTACTTTTTTCCTCCACGGTCTTTCAACGCTCACGATTCTGTTGTGCTAGGTCATGATACTACAGGTCTCTGGTTAAGATCAGTGTTACTCAGTAGCCAAAAATACTGTCAGAGTGCAAGGTTGTGACAAAAGCTGTTAGAGACAAACAAAAAATTCATAGTAGAAGTGATACTCTCCCCTTTTTCTGTTGATTTAATATGCAACTTTGGGCAGTTAGTTTCTTTTAACTTTGCTTTCATTTCTTCATTTGTAAACTGAAGCTAACAGAAGCTGTCTTGTAGATTTTGTGAATAATTCAATTATAAGTGATTTATAAATTGTGATGCCTATTGAATTAGGTATTAATAACAAACCTTTAATTAATAAATTACTTTAAGGAGCTTTTCCCTCACCATTCTCTACTTCCCTACCCCAAGAAAAATATCTTACTTCGTTGTAATTGTACAAGGCAAGACTAGTAGATTATAGAAACATGGGCAAATATTATCCATAATTATGGCCTTGTTGCTTATTTTAACAATCATAATTGTATATATAATTTACTATATTTCTTCTATGGACTTTTAATAAGTCTTCATAAGTGTTAAATTATAAATTAAGGTATGAAATTTTCTTAAAATTTTTAATCCTTAATACTGGGGGAATCACTTAGGTTTTACAGTTTTGTTCAGCTTGTCTGTTTTAATTTTCTATAGCTATAATTTTTTTTAATGTTTCTTGTATGAATAAAGTAATACACACATGAAAAACTATTTTGATGATGAATATTAATTTTTAAGCTAGTAATTGAAGTAGAAAAATATTGGATTATGGCAGTTTTCAGGTTACAAAACTTTCAGACTTGTTCGTGAGCCTTTTTTGCCTAAATGCTTGAAGAAATTTTTTTTTTTAATCTTTGGAATTTAGTAGCTTAATTAGGACATGTTTCAATGTTTAATTACTCTATGACCATTTTTCCCTGGGATATTGTGTGCCCTTTCAATCTATAGCTTTAAGTCTTGTCTAATTTCTAGAAAGTTTTTAAAATTATATTAATTAAAAATTTTTATTATATTTCCATTTTTCAAAGATACTGATTATGAATATGTTCATCTTTCATATCTATGATTTCCTCCTTTTTTTTTTTTTTTTTTGGCTTCGTTCAGGGCCCTTTTGTTACTTTTCTCCGTTGTACACTCCATGTCCCTTACTGTGTTTTCTTTCAACATTACAAGTTCTTTGTCCTGCTTCCAGTGCAGGCTTCATTTCGGTAGGAGTTTTATTTTTTTCCCCCATCTCTCTTGACTTCTGCCAACTCATGTTTTATTCCCATTTGGCTCACCATATCTTCCATTAACTCTTTTATACCCTGCTATGATCTCCTGTGTCATATAACAATTACTTCATTACACTCTCATCTTCTCATCGCTACCCGAATAGCTACGTGCAACAGTTCCTGTTTCCTGTTGTGGTTCTCTTTCATTCTTGTTTTAAACAAAGGTAGTCAGCCTAGTCAAGGAGCTAACTAAATGTGTCCACTCTGAGAAGGTATTAGAGAGAGAAAGAGATGAATGATTGCCACGAGTGGCAATACCTTCATCCCTTAGAGGTTAGGCCAACAAAAACAATTGAATTCCCATAGGAACCTAAGTACAGAGTTAGACTACTAGTTAGATTTTTAGATCTTAGCTTTTTGTTTCACAGGTAATTTCAAAGACAGTATGAGGCCACTATTGCTGGTGGGGATGGAGAAGGGAGGTTGGTAGAATGTTATTCATAAAATGATAAGACCAAACTTCATTAAGTTTCTTTTTAATTCATTAACTATATGTTCTGACACAACTTCCATCTAATGTATTACAACATTTTTTTTCTAAAGAAGGTTCTTCATCTGCCATTTCCTCTCTTTCTTTCTTTGTTTCATTTTGTTTTTACAGTATCTCACATAGATCTGATGCTGTTTCCTTTTTATAATTACTCATCTCTAAATGAGATGAGAATCCTCCTTGGTCTTATGGGGGAAGGATCCAAGGCCATGTTTTAGGCTAGAAAGTGTTTTCCTTACTTAATGATGAAGATCCTTATAACAAACTTTTTATGAGTTCTTTGAGCTTTTACTTTTACTGAGATAACAGATTTCAATTTTATTGCATTAATTGCAAAGAAAAGGCCAATGCAAACCTTTTCTGACACAGTTTATTAATCATACTTTAAAAAGTTCCTGCATGAATATCCATGAAACATAAGAAAAAGTAGGGCTATAGACAATCCATGAAGATCTACAAGTTTTGTGGATATAGCCAGTAGCTATTGTTTATGGATGGACTGAAGAAATAATGTAGTTGTAAATGTCTTGTGAATATGATTGGTTTTCCCACTGCCCTAAAACTCTAAAGTCAGAACATACTAACATTATCTTCACTATATATATGATTTGTACATTTTTGGCTCCATTCTGTCCTGTACTTTGAATCCTTTCTCTGTACTCTCTCCTCTAATAGGAGAGAAGAGCCATGAAGATCACCAAGCAAATGCGGTGCTATTGTGGTTCTCTTTCATTCCTCTTTAAAATGAAAACAGTCAGTTGATCAAGGAGCTCACTAAATGTGACTACTCTGAGAAGGTAGTAGAGAAAGTGAGACATGAAGGACATTGGTAGCAATACCTTCATCCCTCAGAAATTAGACCAACAAAAACAATTGAATTCTCACAGGAGCCTAAGGACACAGACTACTAGTTATATTTTTAGATTTTAGCTTTTTGTTTCACAGATGATTTCAAAGAGAGTTCGAGGCCACCAATGCTGGTAGGAAGGCTGGTAGAAGGTTGATTCATAAAGTGGTAAAACAGTGCTGAAAACCTCAATAGTTCTTGCACAGTTAGTCAAGAGTCCTGTCAGCAATTCCTGAGGCAATGATATAATTTTTACAGTTTAGTTATTCGATTCATTATTATTCGTTTTTAACATAATTACCAATGTTATTTGTACTAGCTAGAAGTGTGCTGTTCAACACAGTTGCTAGCCATGTAGCTTTTTAAATTAACATTCAATTAAAATTTAACAAAAGTAGAAATTCAGTTCCCCACTCACATCAACCACATTTCAAGTGCTAAGTAGCCACATGGGGTTAGTGGTAATTCCTTTGGACAGTGCAAATACAAACTATTTACATTATCATCAAACATTCTTTGTTGAAAGCACTGATCTAGAACAAACTCTGAGAATAAAAGTTTAATGTTAAGTATATCGAGTTTATAGTCAGATGATTTAAGTCCAAAGTACAGTATTTAAAATTACCCTTTAAAGGTGAAACTTACCATTATGGCTTGGTTATTCTAGGCATAATAATAATACTTCTAAAATGAATGTTAGTGCCTACTAAATAAAAGGGCTGTTTCGTGTGACTTTTAGATCCAGGGACTGAGGAAAAGAGATATGAATTTTTTAAATGTTACAGTATTCACAATCTTTAAGGATAAGATAAGTCAAGGTAAAAAAAATTAGACAAACTATTGACATAATTAAAGTTCTTGGTAAATAAAAGATAGGATGTGAAAAATGTAATTTAAACAATGATACAGGTTGCTTTATATATTCTTTATTATTTCATGAAAACATGATGTCCTCTTGAACAAAAAGGAGATATAAAATCACTTAAAGTATTTCCTATAACAAAATGTAGACATCAAAGACTGATCTAACCCTTAGTTCAGATATAGTAATGAATGTTATAATTAGATCCAGAGCATCAGGAGAGGATAATTATGGGCCATTGAGTCCATTTTTTGACATATAGAAAAGTGAAAAATTAATAGTTAACTACTTTATATGATCCACTGTCATATTTAATTTATTAGTAGTAATAAGTGATGTTTATTGAAGGCTTATTTTGTGCCTGGCACCTTGCTTAGCACTTTACATGCACTATCTTATTAAATCCTCACAATAAACAATCCTGAGTTGGGTGAGTTTATTATGACCATTTTAAAGATAAGGAAATTGAACCTTGGAGAGTTTTGAAACTTGACCATGATCATATGTCTAGTCAGGAATAGACCTGGGACACGAATGAAGTTATGCTTTAATCAAAACTCCATGCTCTTAACCGTGGTTGCCTTTTCAAGTAGCTGCCTGAAGACCTTGTAAGTAGAATTTAAACATACGCTTTTCTAACTCCACATGTCATGTTCTTTCTAGTTTACCATATGCCTCTTGTATCAAGGAGGAAATGGGCATAATTTTATATTTAACACAAAGTCTTAAAGTCCCTATGTGCACAGTTTTCCTTAATTTTATTACACATCAAGATTTGAGAACCTTGTCTGAACGAATTGTTAAAAATGCCACAAATTAAAACAAACCGAAATACAGGTTGTATTCCTGTGACTGTCAAAACTCAAAAGCCTTATAGCAATGAAGATGGATGGTATTTATGAGAGGATTATTTTAACATTGTCTTAATATCCAAATACCTTCATTTTTAGAAAACATTACAACCATGCAAATTTGTTGAACCATTTTTAGGGAGTTCTTTACTTGTAAATATAAGTTATGGTAATTTTCCTAAACTGGTTTGAAAAAAAGTAGAAGTCTAGGAAGAAATCTAAGAGGCAATGCATTCAAGACCAAGTAGTAACGACCTCTTTTCGATTAATATATTTTGAAGTTAGCCTTGTCCAGACAGTCCATGTCTGTTCCCTGAGACCTTTGTGGGTTTTAGTGCTCAGTATGAGAAATAGCACCCAATGTGTAATTTCTGGAGAGTGAAAATAAAAAAGAAGTAAGTTTTTTTAGTAGAATTTCCCTCCAAGTGAATTGAAATGTATTAACTCAGCCAGATGAATTACTAAACTATTTTATTGCACAGGAACTCATAAAAGATTTCATTTAAAAACATTGCTTGCCATTTCAACAAACTTAAAACCATAGTCTATTCAGTCACTTCATAACAAACTGGTGTGGAGAATGACTTCCCCGAAACGGTGCCAAACTCTCTTCTTCTTCAAAGCAGGGTTAGTATGAGGCAGCAAAAGGGAAGGGCGGGACCAGGAACATAAAGAATTAAAACTGTATTTATTAGCTAACATTTAAAATATGAGAGCAATAAGGAAATAATTAAGAAATAATATGTGGAGCCATCTTCCAGAAAGTTACAATCTTATTAAGAAAACCAATTCATAGGAAATATATGATGAATTTATAAAGTAACATTAACACAGGAAAAATGGTACACAGATAAAAAGTCAATGCAAAAAGAAACTTTTCAACATTTTTCTGTTTTACTGGAATTGATTTATTCAGTCTTTCATCAACTATTTTTTTGCATAGGCACTGTATCTGTCAAACACTGTTCCAGACATTGGGATGCAACACTAAAAAAACATGCTAAAAAATGCCCTGAAAGAGTTTGCATCTGGAAGGGGGACAGAATTTACAAATTAAGTAAAGTCCATGGTGTATTAGAAGGTGATAAAAATGCTATAGAATAAAACAGAAAAATGGACAAGTATGGTGGAGAGTTGCCATTTTAAGGATAGTTAGGTTTATAATACATTTTTTTAAATTGAAATCATATTAGTCTGTAGAACCTGAAGTTGGAAAAAGGCCAAGCTCTCTCTCTAGTAAAGGAATAAGTGAAAGGCGTTCAATAAAGGAGTGAGAATGGTGTCAGGTACTTTGAGTTCACCTCTTTCTTGGTCCTGGATGTGTTTTTTATTTGTTTGGGTAGGTGTTTTAGAAGTACATTTGGTTTTTTGGTAGGGTCCGTTGGCCCTTGAGATAAAATGAGATGGTGATATTGAAGATATTATCATTGATAGAGATCTCAGCACACACTGTATGCCGTTCTGAAGAATACTCTTATCGAATGGTATTTGTGATAATGGGATTTTCACTTGTAGACAAAATTTTTCTCTAGCCTGATAAATTATGGGAAGTCATCGTAATAAAAAAAAAATCTCCGTTCCCATATCTCTTTTATTAGACCAAGTCTGTTAAGGTTTTGGCATCGAATAGTTGTTCATCGAGTGACCAATATGTGCAGATGTGTTCTTTTTCATGTGTAGCTTATGTATTTCTTACCTTATATATTTGCCACCGTTTGTTGTTTCTTTTTTTTTTAAAGACGATGAGCTGTTTTTGTCTCTTCCTTTCACTGACTCCTTCCTTCTTTCCTTCAGGCAAGCACGATCTCTGTGTATCTAAAAGCCTGTCCTTGACCCCGCTCCTCTTTTTGTTTTACTCTAGCGTGCCGATAAACCTTTTCTCCCTGCTTTCATTTCCTTCCCTTTTTCTACCTTTCCCAAGCCAACCCAATCCCAGTGAACTAAAACAAACAGTTTTCTCAGAGATCACCAGTTATTCCATTGTGCCAACTTGAATGGCCTTTTCTAAATCTTGTTTAACTTGACCACTTGATCTTTGGGGACCATCTCCCACCTTGCATTTTATATTCCTGAAGGAGATCAATAGAAGCATACCGAGTCTGACGCAGAAAGTACGCAGCAAATGTTGGCTGAATCTAAAGCGAATATGACTTTATTGTTTCTAGTCCAGCTGCATACCTACCCATTGCAGATACTCCGTGTCTTTGATTTGTTTTATGTATGAATGAATGCATAAATCTGCTACTTCTCCTCTCTTTCCTTTTCATGGTTCTTCCTCTTTTTGACCTCAAACATATGCTTAAGAACTTATACATTGTCATTGTGCTTAAGGCTTTATGTTCGTTATGTCATTTATTTCTCACAACCACTCGATATGCTAGTCATTCTCATTTCTTTTTACAGATGAGGGAAATGAGACTTAGAACTCTTAAACGATTTATCAGGCTCACCATCAGCTAGGACATGGTGAAGCCACAAATTAAACTAATCGAGGTTCTTCTACAGGACTCCTGTTAGCTCTCTGCTCTTTCTTTGTGCTCTTCTCTCCCTCACAGAGTCTTTCCATTCTCTGGATTTCAGTTGACACTTGTATGCTAGTGACACTGAAATCAATGCCTTTAAGAATTGACTTTCTATTCCATTTTTCCAACTGCCTGCACTGGGCTGTCTTGCTATCATAATGAATTCAACCAGTGTAAAACAGACCTCATCAATATTACCTCAAATTGCATTCCCTCTTAGTGATTTAGTCACTGACAATCTCATCATCCTCATCTCTCTGACTTGGAACTATCTTTAACATCTTTCTCCTTTCCATTTTCTTATCCTAACTCACATCAAACTAATACAGTATTATTCCCAAGGGATTCACAAAAACATGACAATCTTACATGTATCTTCCACAGATGGAAAAGTCAATCTGGGGAGTGTATTATTAATTCCCTTTAGTTAATAACTTATTTATTGTCCCCTGTCATTTTAGAAATGTGAAAAAAACTAATGAGAGTTGTTGGAAAGTTATACTTATTTGAAACTATTTTTTCCAAAATCTTACATACTGAGTAAATGACAAATACTGCTAACTTACCAATTCTTCCTTTAGAAAGGGAAGATTTTGTTTTGCTAGGTGCTGAGTCAGAAGCCTTCAGTGGATATCACCTCAGGATGAGCAGAACTGGGTCACATGCTTACCCCTAGGTCAATTACTGACAATGACAATTAAGATTACCATAACTAATTTATACCTGTTAAGGCTCATCCTGTATCACAGGGAAGTTGTGCTGTCAGCAGACAAATGGGAGGAAATGGCTGTTAGGTAGGTAACCAGCAGGCAGGGTCTACTGAGGCATTCTTTCTTCATTTTGGATTCACCCTATGCAAAGCGTCTGCATCTTGGCAAGCCATCTTTCCGAACGTAAATATTGGATTACGTTCTTCAAGAATGGGCTACAACATATGAAATACTGAATATAAGAGATACTTTGAGGAGTTAGAAAGGTATCCCTGTCTCTTTAAGAACATGCCATTTATAGGAGTATCAACATACATAGAAAACAGGAACTGTCATTTATTTGTATTAGCAATAATAGCTAACAGATTTATTGTGATTTAATATGTGATAGTCTTCTACCTAAATATCTCATGTAATTCATATACCAACCTATAAGGTATGGGTATTTTTATGATTTCTATTTACCCATGAAAATATTGAAGCATAGAGAGGTTCAGTTACTTGGCCAATACTGTGAGTCCGAGGCAGAAGCACGATTCAACACAGGTTATCTTGCATCATGATTAATGTTCTTAACTAACATGCTAAACTGCCTTTAGTAGTTGGCAATAGAGATAAGACAGTGACAAAACCTGCACTGTCATTCAGGATGAGACCTGGGACTCTCAACCTATTTTTTCCTCTTGCTAACTAACATTCTTCCTCTGCCTCCTGTCCCCTCCAACAGAGTGCGATTGTGATAAACATGTTAAGAATAGCACAGGTCACTGTAGTTTTCTTCCTTGATCTGTGCAAAAAAAAAAAAAAAAAGTATGCTTTATTTTTGTTTTATTTTCCCCACTTAGAGATGAGTGAATAGGGACAGAATATGACAAAAGACAGCTATTATTAAAAATATATCTGAAAGCACAAAATATTCTAAAGGAGCACTTAGAATTTACATTTTTTGTTCGTAACTGATGTATGTTAAAGGTGTATAGATAATCTGAGAAGAAAAATATGAACATAATATCATCTTCAGCCTTTCTTTTAATGAACTCATTCTTGTTATGCTTTGAACTCAATATTCTGACCACAACTTCAGGCTTTAATAACTACAAATTTAAATGAAAAAAAAAAAGTATCTGCTGAATCACCACCATTCATGAATTCTTCTAGCTTTGGGAAGGAGTCTAGCTACAAAGTACTAGATTGCTTGTGGTGGGAAAGGCCTTAAAATTTCAACAAAACACTTAAGCAAACTTTTATTATCGAGTTTCCTTTGTACCAGGCGCTTTGCTAAGTGGTAGAATTTTTTTTTTTTTTTTAGCTTCCATCAGCTGTTTTGCTTTGATGTTTTAACTTCTTTACCACTGTAATCAAGCCTTCCTGATGGTGACATTTCCATTTACTTGTGGCATTATACTATCTAACATTTCTCAAGCACCAAGGAAACCCAGGCAGTGTGACTAGTAGTGGAGAGGGCACAAAATGTCAAATGGACTAATCAATAGTGGAGGGAAACTGGTTTTGGTTGCTACTGGCTGTGTGAGGGAGGCTTTAAAAAAAAAGAGGAAGGGAGGGTCCTAAGAAAGAAGAAAGATGAGCAGAGAATGAGGAAACAATTAGACCATGGACACATATAAATAGAATTCAGACAGAAAAGAACAATTTGCTTAATTATACAAAAGATTTTTCAGTACGGGTATATTTAATATGGTGAGATTATTTAGAAAGTTTCTTCTCAATTCATCTTACTTAGGGGAGTCAGGTTTGGGAGTTTTGTTCACTATGCTTAATCCTCACTTCTTTGGTACTCAATCCTCTCCACCCCGCCCCACCCCACCCTCTATCCCCACACAAACCCACAGTCTCTCAGAATTATCTCTTTTATCGCTTTGATATTCAGCTCACATTTACTTTCTCAGACTTTTGAAAGTTACCAGTCAGACAGATGCAAATTCAGTATCATGCTTGCCAAAGTGCTGAGCAGAAGAGAGACTTCTTTTTACACCTTCCATCTTTAGAGCTTTTGGTCCTGCTCTTTCAATCTTTGCTAAATAGTAAATGGGGAGATTGTTGTAGTTCAGATGAACAGGAGGGCATTTGCATTACTGAGCTTGCTGTTTCTAGTTCTAAAGAGTCTTTCCAATGTCCTTATCAGCAAAGGAATCACCTTGATTTCCTTCGATGATATTTTCCAGCTGATATTCTAGAACTAGCACAAAGCAGTTCATACCCTCATGAAATGGCTCTTGCTCAGTAATCTTACTTGATTTGAACTTATTAGGCTTTAATTACAGGGTTAAGGGATGGATGGAAAAGAAAGCAAAAGTACCAACTGCCCCCAAATTGAGCTCTATCAAAACAGCTTGACTCTCGCAACAGAGACTTGTGGGAATATGTTTATAATGTAACTTTTTTTTTCTTAGTTGTCAGTTACAAAGAATATTTAAATTTAAATAAAAAAATAACCTTTATTAATTTAAACTGAGTACAAACAAACCTCTGTTAATAATAATTCACAAAATTGTGAGAAACTTTAATTACTGAGACCGACCTTAAAAAGACATCTCAAAACACATTTTGAGCTTTTTTCAATTTCCATTATGAGCTATTATCTTTTTATTAAATAGGTACTATATTCTGATATCAAGATAGCTGTAAAATACAAGAGGTTATTTATTTACCTTTTAAACATTAAAAAAAATTTTCAAGTGGAGTTGACATTCGGTATTATTTTATGTTAGTTTCAGATGTACAGCATAGTGGTTAGACATGTATATAGGAAGCAGTGCTTGTCCTTCCTAAAGGCAGTCATAAGGTAGTTCTTTTATATACTAGCTGAACAGGACAGTGACTTTCATTCATTCATCAAATTTACTTCCCATATTGCAGTTGTTTAAAATTCATGCTCATATAATTACCCAATTCTGCCTATCTACATTATTAAGTTTATAATAGCTGCTCTAGACGTAATAGCTAAATGTGGTTTAAAACATTCATTCTTTTAAAGTTTTTAGTATTTTCGACTAAGATGTCCAAACCTACAGAAAAATTTTGTAAGAGTTTATTTGAGTCAAACTGAGGATACGGCTGAAGCAAGATTGCTGTGGATTGAGATAATGCCCTGAGAGTGGCAGTTTGGCATTCCTTTCTCACATTTAGAATTAAATGAGAAAATATGAGGAAGGTTACATGAAATCCATTGGATTAAGGAGGCAGGAGAAAGCAAAAGGGGGGAAATCCCTGTGTTTGAATAAAAAGTAAAATGGAGAGATACATACTTCTTTTACATTGATGAGTACCGGATAATTAGCAATTAATTAACATTTACAGTCAAAAGAGATCATTTGCAGGCAACAAGATAACAATGAGGAGTTTGGGTACACCTGCTCTCTCCTAAGATGAGGGTGGTTAGTGAGGTGGCAGTGAAGGGTGGTTACGCCTCTGAAGGGTCTGGAAAAAAAGATTACTCTGGTATTTTAAAGTTTTGTTCACTTAGCCACACAGGAACAATGGATAGGATCTATTAAGCTATAGGCCTGGGGCTTGACTACCCACCATGACCTGCCCAGTTAAGAATTTATGATTGGATAATCAGGTATGGTTACTTTTGGTCACTAAGCTTGTCGGGCCTGCCACATAAACTCTTTTTTAATTTATGATTAGTACTTTTGCATTTTAAAAAGTTTTAAAATGCACATAGAACAATTAAATGTTATACACCTTAACTGAAGACAGTGAAAATGTCACCTATTCTACAGGAAAATAAACCGAGGTATAGAGGTTAAATGGATGGCCCAAGGCATTATACTGTCAAAGTCAACTGCTATTTAATTAAACTGCTTAAAGACAGGTGACTGCTGTTGTTCCCACCTCTTTTCTTTTTTTCCAAACATACAGAAAAGTTATAAGAATTCAAAAAAGACTCATACTTTTTACCTAGATTCACCAAATTTTAAGCTTTTACCATATTTTGCTTTTATCATTTTCTCTCTCATTCCCCTGCAGTGTCTAACACACACATATATGTGCACACACATGTGCACACACATGTGATCTGGTCATTTGCCAATATATCGCATATCATACCAGGGCATTCTAGGGGATCTGAATCAATCGGAACATGAAAATTAAGTATTCGCTGCTGCCTATTCTAATCATATGACCAATACTAGAAAGTGATTCCTAATGCTGGAGATGAAATGTGGTACTCAGAATGGGTGTAGGGAGGTATTTTGAAATTCTACGTCACTTAAAAAGAGGACACGAGATTTTTATGTTTATCAAAAGTGGGCAGAGATTCTTTTTTTTAAAGATTGATTAACCAGACTAACCAGAAGACTGACAAATTTATTTACAGTGTTGGTGATTTGTACATGCCATAAAGTTTGCTTTCTACATTGTTGAAATAAATTCAAAGAATATTTACTAAGAACCTGTTTCAATCACGACCTTTGTGCTAGGAGTAAAAAATCCAAAACATTCCTGCCTTTGAGAAGTTTATAATTGAAAAGAGAAGAAAAATGTGATACTTTTAAAATTATTACACAGATAAAATATGGTTAGTTTTATTTTTTAAATGTTGTAAATAAAGGGAGGAAAGAGAAGATAGCCAACATATAACATCTCCCAAGGGTCAGACCTGTTTTCTTGTTTAAATCTGGAAAATTCTAAAAGAGCTACAGATGCACATTGACTTGCAATGGGGTTACATCCTGATAAACCCACCATAAATTGGAAATATTATAAGTCAAAAAAAACGTACCTAACCTACAGAATATGACAACTTAGCCTAGCTTTAAACGTGCTCAGAACACGTACACTAGCCTACAGTTGGACAAGACTGTATTAATATAATTACTACACTGTAGAGAATGGATTGTTTACCCTTGTAATCACATGGCTTACTGAGAACTATGGCTCAGTACTGCCAGCATCATGAAAGTATCTTACCAAATATCACTAGCCTGGGAAAAGATCAAAATTCAAAATTTGGTACATTTTTTCTACTGAATGTGGATCATTTTCACAGAAAAATCCTAAACAGAGTCATCTTTAATCCAAACTCTTTATCTTCTTTTATCTTCATTGTCAGATAAGGAAACTAAATTTTAAAAGGATTAAGTAATTTGCTGAAAGTTGCAAAGCAAGTAAATTAACTGGTCACTCTTGAGGCTTCTATATAAAGCTAATTTCTTTACTGATATACTAGATCCCACCTTCTTTGGTCCACTCAGAATATAACTTAATTCTCTACAAACACCACTTCTTCCTCCTTCTGGATCATTACCATGTTCTTATTTCTCCCATCTTAAAAACATGAACAAGTACTTTTTTTAACCCCACTCTCCCTTTTAGCTACGTCTCCATTTCATCGCTCCCCTTCTCAGGGAAGCTCTCTAAGCATGATCTGCACTTGCTGCCCCCAACTCCTTCCCTCCCAGTTGCTCCTGCACCTACCCAGGAAAGCTTGCGTCACTACCATGCCACCAGATGTGCCCTTGTCAAAGTCAGCAGTGTCCTCTGTGTTGCTATGTCTAGTGGTCGGTCAACTTTTATCTCTTATTTGACCAATTGGCAGCGTTTGACACAGGAATCACTTCTGCCTTTTTGAACTTTACATTTGACTTTCAGGATACCACACCCTTCCTTTTATCTTCCTGGACATTCCTTCTCAGTCTCCTTTGAGGGTTTTTCCTCTTCCCCAGTCTCTGAAGTCAGAGTTTCCCAGGACTTAGACCTCGGTCTTTTCCTTATTCATCTCATACCCTAGGCGATCTAATGTGGTACCGTGGCTTCACTACCATTAACAATATGCTGACAATTTCCGAATTTCTCTATTTCATACCTCACTTCCGAACTCTAGATCTATATCCAGCATATGACTCAGTGTCTCCACCTAGATGATCAAGATCTGAAAAGCCTAATTCCTGATCATCTTTTTCTAGCCTTTTCCTTCCTGACCACTTGCCTTCTCAGTGGATGGCACTCTATTTCTCCAGTTTGCTCTGACCAAAAATCTTGAAATCATCCTAAATTACTGTTTTGCTCTTATATCCATAATCCGGTCCATTTGCAAATCTTATGTCTATCATATAACAACATGGATAAATCTCAAAATCATAATACAGAGTGACGAAAAGCTAGATACAAAAGAATATATACAGTATTTATATGAAACTCTAAAAAAAGTCAACTGATCTATAGCGATAGAGAGCAGATCAGTGTTTGCTTAGGGGGCTAGAGTTGAGGAAGAGACTTACTGCAAAGGAGCAAAAGGAAATTTTTGAAGGATGGAGACATTTCCTGGATTGTGGTGATGATTTTGCAAGCATATCCATCTGACAAAACTCATCAGATTGTACATTTTATATGGGTACAATTTATTATATAAGTTATACATCAATGAAAGCAATGCATATACACACATAAAATCAATTCTTACCACCTCCACTGTTATCTCTTTGAAATACACCATCATATTTCACCTGGATTACTATAATAGCCTCTAACTGGACTCCCTGCTTTTACCTTGCCCTTCAGTTACTCTCAACGGAGTTATCCCTTAAAACATAAGTCAGATTGTGATGCTTCTCTCCTCAAAACTCTATGATGACTTCCTCTCACTTAGAGGGAGTAAAAACTACAATCCTTACAATCAGCTCTAAGGTCCTATATGACCTGCCCCAGCCCTCTTTTTCTGTTCTAGTCTTATCTTCTATTCACCCTTTGCTTACTCTGCTCCAGCCACATAGTCCTCCCTCCACTCCTCCATTAGGGCTTTGGCACAAGCTATTCCCTCTGCCTAGAAAAATCTTACCCCAAGCATATGGAACCTCCCACACCTCCTTCCAAATTTGAGAAGGTTCAAATATCACCTTCTCAGTGAGGAGGTCTATTCTGATCACCCTGTTTAAAATCGCAACTTGACCCACACCCCTGACATTCCTGATCCCCATCCTGCTTTTTTTCCCCCCCTAAAGTACTTATAATTCTCTTACTATACTAATTTATTTTATTATGTTTTAATATACTAATTTATTTTATTGTGTTTATGGTTAATTGTCTTTCTTGCCACTAAAATTCAGCACCACAGAATACGGAAGTTTCTTTTTTGTTTCTCCAAATGACTAGGGCTTTTTGTTTCCCAAAGTGCTTAGCGTGGCATATAGCAGGCACTAAATAAATATTTGCGAAATGAATTACGAATTAAGTTGAAACTGCAACTAAAGTCAACCTCTCAAAATCCGTATATTTAATAATCACACTGTGCTGGTAAAGAGCAGAAGAAAAGGATCACTTCCATATAGAGGAAAAGATCAGGAAACTTTCCAATCGAGGAACCAAATATGTTTGCATAAACTTAACATCAGATATATATATATATATATATAATATATATATATATATAATCTGTATCTGTTATTAGTTAATATAATTTAATATATATTATAATGTTGTATATTATAACATCTATATCTGATATTAGTATGTTATAATAAGAGTACAAATAAAGTGTCAAATAAAGTGGGCCATATATGGAAGAGGTTAGAAGCAAGATTCAATAGCTCATCTCTCCTATATTTTAAACACTTTAAGAATAAAACTTTACTATGTATTGCTAATATTCTTTTGAATACTAATTAAGTTCAGTTCCTTTTACTTTTTCTCTACCCCTCAAAGTTAATTTAAGAACTTGGAAATATCCCAAGCTGTCCATTATAGGACTGTTTACTTTTTTAAAGCAGTTTAATATTGATTTCTTGTGTTTATTTGTATATTAGCTAGAAGATATAGATTAATATATTTTCGTAAAAGGCAGTCCCTGTGAGAGAGAAATGCTGAAATGATGTAAGGCAACTTTCAATGGGAATAAACTGCTCCAACATGATGTATTCTGTCAACATATATGGATGCTTGCCCTATCTGCCATTGCCAAAGCAAAATTAAAAGTGATGAAGAATGCTGAGTTTTCCTTTTAACATTAGATATTAGGCAAGAGTTTCAGGTTTTAAATGCTGACAGTCCCAGGACAGGATAACCTCAGAGGATTTTGAAATATTTAGGTTTTCCTTGTCTTGAATTGGCATACTACTTTTCACTGAACAGAAATTCTCAATGGTGACATTGCCTTTTTTTAAATCACATAGTAAAAAGAAAGTTTTAGATGGGAAGATCTTGACCTTCTGGTTTGGCCTTAGGTAAAGCAAATCAAAATGATTAAATGGTTAGTACTCAGAAATAATGTAGGCTGGATGGAACCCTTTATAATTTATCAAGTCATTAATTTCTGATAACTTTCATACTGTGATTTAACTGAAAACTATACCATAGTGGTTAAGAGGTTAGTCTAGTTTTGAATCCTAACTCTGGGCTGAGGTTAGTCTAGATTTGAATCCCAACTCTGCTATACATTAGATCTGTGAAGTTGGGCCTCAGATATTTATCTGTAAAATGAGATTAATAATACTCTTTCATTAACGGTTAAATGAGGTAATACACAGTGCCTGGCACGTAGTGAGCATTGAATAAATGTGAGCATGGTGATGATGATGTTGATTACATTAAACTAGATCCTACTAATGAAAGTTACTCTTCTATCTTTAGTGCCTGTAACATTCTAAAATAAATGCTTCTTGATTTTTCTCTTTTCTGTTATATTTGTTCCAAGATTAGTTCATTTGTCAAAGGTAACAATGAATGATTATTCAGAAAAAATATATACTAATAAAAGACTGAATGAACTCTGATAAACCAATAGAAGTGCTCTTGTAGACTTGCTCACTGAAGGCAACCCTGAGGAATGGATTCTAAACTACTTCATGCCAGTAGTTTAGACTGTCCACGTGGAAAAAATATTATATAGCAAGATTAAATTTTTATTTATATGTAATATAGATTTTATTTTAATTTTTAAAAATGAATACATGTAAACTCAGACTCCAAAGGGGTTTCTAGATGTTTAGATGGGATGATATCAAATGCTACTTCTTGAAGGCACTCATTAAAAGAACTAGGTTCTTAAGTTGAAAGTGCTGATAATTCTGAAAAATTATTGACATATGAGTACCATGTTGTTCAATTAAATTGTAAATTTCTAAAGTAAAGATCAAATTTATTTAAGTAAAGCAACCTGTAGAAATAGTAACTTTAAAAAAACATATAGTGGTAGTTATTTGCTTAACAAAAATATTTACTGTGATATTTCTTAAGTTATAAATGCCTTAATACATTTGATATATGAATTAGTATAATTCAGCAGCATTTTTTGTCACATGCAGTGGGCAGCCATTATGTTAGGCACTGGTAATATAAAAATGATCCCTGCTCTCTAGAGGCAAATGGTCCTAACAGGGAGACATTTACATAAGACAAGCTAAATCTTGTGTTTGTATTTTGTATATAAGAAATGTTTATATCTCATGAGTGGCACTCTAATTAAAAATGTACGTTTCCAACTAAAAAAAAATAGATAACTGTTTACAGCATCCTTCTATGGGGCATAAAGGAAGGCACCTACTCACTTTCAGAGAAAAGTTTCCTCCAAGTAATACTATCTAAATAAATTCTTGAACAAATTCTAGTTATCTAGGAGGAAGGAGAAAAAAGGGATTGCCAACAGGTGCTTCTTGATATCCCAAGGAAGTAGTTTGTGACAGCTAGGGCTTCCAGTGTAAGGACTCAGTTTTCCTAAGGACAGGGTTCAAGAACAGACTAGGAGCAGATCACAGAGGATTTCATTTGCCACCTATCTACAAGGGTGTGGATGTTATATTCTGTACCTGGTGGGATTAAAGGGTTTTAAACTAGAGAATGGCTGGTCAGATTTCACTTTCAGGTTGATAATGTTGGCAGTAGTATAAAGGATGGATTCCATTCATGAACAGCTTTAAAGAGTTTTCTTTTTTAATCAGGTGGTATTATAGAGAGCTGTTAGTGTTCATTCAGCTTCTAAATTTAAAGCAAATCACTCAGAGATAAATGACTTTAAACACCTGAACAAACTTGTAATCACCTATATCTTGTGGAACTTAAACATTTGAGGTTCATATTCAGAGGTGGTATTGTTGAAAGATCAAATAAATGTCAAGAGTCTTTAGAAAAAGATTTTAGGTCAAGGTTTTACACTGAAGTATGTGTACTCTAATTACTTTATTTGTTTGTGTGTGTGTTTTTAAGTTATTGGGTGAAGACTAATGAAATAATTATAACATTTTTTTCTATTTCTTAGAATTTTATTTCTACCCGATTCTTTGAATTGTCAAGATATATTTTTGAAAGAAAAGGATTATCAAAGGATCAATTTTTCTAGATACCTGAAAAAGAATACATTTTGACTACTAATTTAGAACCATTTGAAATTGTCCAAATCTTAGTCCAAAAATTTCTTGAGTAGGCTACCTTAGTCTCCTCAGTCTACTATAACAAAATATCACAGACTGAATGGCTTAAACACAGAAATGTATTTTCTCACAGTTCTGGAGACTGGGAAGTCCAAGATCAAGATGCTAACTTATTAGGTTGTGGGTGAGGTCTCTCCTCCTGGCTTGCAGAATGGCTGCCTTCTGGAGTTGTGCTCACGTGGCCTTTTATCCTTCCATACATTAGATGAGGGAGAGAGAAAGATCTTTTCTCTTTTTCTCTTCTTGTAAAGTCACTAATCTTATCAAATTAGGTTCCACCTTTCACAACCTCAGTTAACCTATCTCCAGAACAGTCACATTGGGAGTTAGAATTTCAAACTCTGAATTTTAGGGGGACATAATTCAGATCATAGAGGTCAAGAAGATCCCTTTGCAAAGAAGTAAATATAAATTTAAGTATTTACAATTTAATTTTGAAGTTTTGGGGTTCTTAACTCTGATTGTGCTTAAGGAACATTTTTATTTTCAGGACAACAAAGTGGAGACCAGAGAGAAATAGTCTCATACAAACAACAAAAAAAGAACTTGCTAATAGCTGTGACATTTTAGAAAAATTGCATGCCAGATAATCCTTCATTAGCTGTAAGAAGGTTTATTTTCAAAGCTCTTATTTCTGTATGTTCTATTATCTCCAGTCCCTGGCATTGTAATCCTGTAGCAGGGAGTCAAAAGTTATAAATACAGGGCTTTCACAGTGCCTTTCATGCATTTGGGGAGCAGTGGCAGGTAAAATTTGTAGAGGCTAAAGGTGTTTATATCTTGGGTTTTTCTCATTTGGCTTTAGGACAATTAAAGTGAAAATTGCTGGGATTTTAGTTGTATTGTATGGATACAGGACATTTTTGTATGTGTGAATCTGAATAAAAGATTTTAAAACTGAGCACCATGCCAGAATTAGACTTTTAGGTTTGAAATAGAACTTAGAAATTGTCTTGACTAGCCCAAAAACCAGGGAAAAAAGAGTCAGTTGGTTCATTTTATTTCTGTAGTGCACATATTTTTTGAAAATACATTTCCAAAGACAGAAAGACAAGAGATGTTTTCTTGTTTAATAATTAACATGAAGCAAAAACCAGCCATATAAAAATCTAAATTTTATTTCTCATAGTATTTTTCTGTTTGTCTCAATTCGTTAGACTTAGGGAAGTCCTTTTAACCTTTTGATTATATATAAAGTGGAGTGAATGCTTAATTATAAAAATACAATATTGCTCTTAGCATTTACCTAGCAGTCACTAAAAATTCATCTTTGGAACATTTCACCAAGATTTTATCCTCAATTTTGTCATCTCTCTGCACTCTTTGCCTGAGTTACCATGGTCGCTTCTTGAGTTTCTTATTTACCTTATACAAGTAATTATAGATCTAAATTTCTAGCTCTATCATTTTCCCTGAATTCCAACCTCCACTTCTTTCTACTTGCTGTACATCTCTACCTGGATGGCCACTAGCACTACCTCAAAGTCAATTTGGCTAGAAAACATTCATCTTTCTCCCATTAAACTTATTCCTCCTACTAAATTCCCTATTTTTCATTCATAGAATAATTGTCTTCTCTGTCACTTGTTCTTAAGAGCTTCGGAGCCAACTTTGACTCCTGTGTCTTTTCCAGGCTATACAGCCAGTCAATGGCTGACTCTCTATCACCTTATTAACGTGTTATTCTTGCATCCAGATTCATGAAGCCACAGTGTATCTGCCCTCTGCTTTCAATTGTATTGCCAACATTCTAGAATAAGACTGTCGTTCTCATTGGTTAGCCGTAACCTGACCTCCCTGCTCTAATTGCCTTCTATTCCAATTCAATCTTTTAAAAATATTTTAATCTATTTTTTTCATTATAAAGTGATCTATGTTCAACAGAGAAAATGTAGAAAATACAGAAAGACAAAAAGAAAGCAGAAATTGCCTATATTTGCAATACCCAAAGATAATATTAGCATTTTGGCCTGTATTCTTCTAATTCTTTTTTTATGATGTGTACATAATGTTTTTAAACAAAGTGTTTCCAGCCCAGACTATATTGCTGCCATATAGCTAGAGTATTCTTTTTCTCTTGTTGAGATATAATTGACATATAACATTATATTTATTTCAGGTGTTGTTCAACATAATGATTCAGTATTTGTGTATATTGTTAAATGATCATTACAAAAGTCTAATTAATCCATGACCATACAGTTACAAATTTTTTTCTTGTGATGAGAACTTTTAAGATTTATTCTCTTAGCAACTTTCAAATAGATAATACAGTATTATTTATTAAGTGTGAACCCTATTGTGAACTGCACATGCGAGGGGAATCTAGGTTGCACACTCCTTGTGAGAATCTAATACCCGGTGATCTAAGGTAGAGCTGAGGCAGTGATGCTAGCGCTGGGGAGAAGCTACAAATACAAGTTAAGGTTAGCAGAGAGGTTTGACTGCACAGAGACCGAAATAAATCAATTGCCTGCAAACTCATATCAAACCCGATCAATGAGTGGCAAAAGACAATTAAAGTGCATCTGGTGGCAGGCTTTATAGTGGCAAGTGGGTTGATGGATTTCAGTTGTATACCTGCATCTGATGGCATCTGATTCTGCATTATGATGAGTTATATAATTATTTCATTATACATTACAGTGTAATAATAATAGAAATAAAGTGCCAGCAAATGTAATGTTTTAATTGTCCCCACACCATCCCCTCCCCGCCGCCCCCAGTCTGTGGAAAAATTGTCTTCCATGAAACCAGTCCCTGGTGCCTAAAAAGCTGAGGCCTGCTGGGTTAGAGTATTATTCTTGAAGCCTGATTCTAATTTAATCTGTTTTCATCATTTACAGAAAAAAGCTTTAAATCCTTTGCATGGTGATCAAGCTCTTTGACAACCTGGACCCATAGACTCTTCCTGCTTTGTTTCCAAAGAATCCTGTCCCTAATCTGCAGAACCATCACTTTAGTGACTCGGCCATTTCCAAACATGCTGCAAACTTCAATCATTTGCTCAAATCATTTCCTACAAAAATTTAACATATTCTTTACAAAGCAATCCAAAAGCTATTTTTCCACGAAACCATCAATCACCTGTTCATTCTTAACCCCCACTCCTTAGAGAGTTAGAAGTTTTCTCTCTCCCTTTTTAAAATTTCTATAGTACTTGCAACACTCACTTATTCTAGATAAGGACTTTCTGGTGAGCTTATATCTGTATTATATTTTTCAGTGCCCAGCATGATGTCTTAAGCATAACAGGTATCCGATAAATGTTGAATGAATAAATGGATGAATGGAATGAGTTGAGTACCGCTTCAGGGTCATTATCAAACCTCTTATTAAACCTCTTATTGAACTCATGAGAAGTGTATAAGATTTTGTAGATATAGAATAAACTTGAATAAAACTTATTAACTTATTCAGGTTAGAGAGAATTAAGGAGACAAAATTAGAAACTAGAACACTCCAAATCCAAGTTTGTCATTGAGCTGTGATGTGGGTCTTGATCATTAATAAGTAGGTACTTAGAGTGTGGGTTGCCATTGCTTGAACATTGTTCTGCTTTGGATAGAAGGGTGACAATGTTCCTACTCCTGCTCTGGGTACGAAGTGCAGGTAGATATTACTTTCTCAGTTACCTGGCAGTTGGCATGTGACTTTGGTCAATCAGATGCTCCCACCCAGGACTATGAATCTTGGGAGTTCAAGACACAAACAACGGAGATGATTTGTGGCAATCAGCAGACAGTTACTATGGTGTGATCTTGATTGTGCCTTTCCCCTTCTAGGGGCCTGCCCATTTACTGAGCTTTCTGGTTCATTCTGTGAGATAGCCTGTTGGGATGTGTTATCTGACACTACCAAACAACTCAATTCTGACACCATCTACTTGGAGCATCAGATCCCATAGGTTAAAGGCTCAGTCCCACAAGATTGCACTCCACATCTTCCACTTCAGACACCATTCGCAAGTAGTTACTTATGCTTCTTACCAACTAGCTGTATAGATTGGAGGTCACCACAACCCCGTCCTTGGGTTTGATTAATTTGCAAGAACAGGTCACAGAACTGAGACGTTTATTATAAAGGATCCCGAATAAAGGATCCTGAATAGCCAGCTGAAGAGGTACATAGGGTGAGGTCTGGAAGTGTTCAGGGCACAGGAGTTTCTGTCCCCGTGGAACTGGAATCCACCACGCTCCTGGCATGTGGATGTGTTGATCGGTCCAGAAGCTCTCAGGACTCCATCCTTTTGAGTTTTTTATGAAGCCTTCATTACACAGATGTGATTGAGTAAATCACTGACCCTTGGTGGCTGAACTCTACCTCCAGTTTCTCTCTCCTATCCAGAGGTTAGGAGGTGGAGCTGAGAATTCCAACCCTCTAATCTGGGTTGGTTCCCCTGGCAACCAGTCCCATCCTTAGAAGCTTTCCGGAAGTCGTTCATTAACATAAACTCAGGTGTGGCTGAAAGGGGTTTGTCATGAATAACAAAAGACTCTCCTTTCACCTTTATTGCTCTTATTACTTCCTTTAGCCTTCAGGTCTCTGCTTAACTATTAACTTCTCTGAGAGATTTATCTTGACTACTGATCCTGCTTTATTTGTATTTTATTTTTTTTCATAATATTATTAGTTTCCGACATATCAAGATTTGTGTGTCTCCACTAGAATATAAGCTCTATGAGAGTAGGTAAGAACCTAAAGCCTTGTGCAGTACTAGACATATATTAGGCACTTAATAAATATTTGCCGAGTGGATGAATATATGAATAAATAAATAAAGTAAATGACTAAATATTAAGAAAATGTTAGGACTCTGAGAATTTTTTATAAGGGATCTGCATACTAATCAAGTTTAAGAAATCCTGCTTTAAAGAGTAAATCATCATATATTACAATTACTTAAAATTTTCATGCACACATATGATTAAGTTACAGCAAGAAGTGAAGAGTTCAAAAGTCAGGTCAAATCTATTAGAATAGTTTGGAATTTGCATAGACAAATCAGCACTATTTTTGTACTGGTCTTAACTCACGTAAAGTACCATTTTTTCCAAAATTGATAGCAAGTAGCTATCCTCATATCAGAGTATGGGAAAGAACAAAACTGCAGTGTTAAATTTAAGAAATCCAAAGGAGCCTTTCCTGTCCCATCTGTCTCTCAACCAAAACATATATATATATTTAGGGAAGGGGAAAATAATACTTTTACTTTTTAGCACATATAATCTTAAAAAGATGACTTGGAAGAGTCTTCTTCATAATATTTGATGTCACTAGACCCAGGAGTAGGCGAAGGTTATCATTATTATGATAATCAATAAACCCAGCCACTTCTGCATTATTTGCTAATTAGAAATTAAATGATCATTAAGGTTCCTCTCCAGTTCTTAGATGCTGTGATACATGATCACAATGGGCAATATGACCATAGTGGCATAAAAAGCAACTATCATCTAGTTTTATTTTCAAAGTGAAAGTAACATAAAAAGGGTTTCTTGTCTCAGAATAACAGGTAAATATCATTGACAGACAGTAGCAACAACTAACCAAAACTGTTCTGTTTCTTTCTTTAAAGACAGTTCTCCTCAAGTCTATTTGGGGGTTTGTATTATGGGATTAGGGGAAAGAAGACAACAGAATAGTCTTGCTTTGAAAAAGTCCTATTACCGATTTATACTGCATTTTCCAGTGGTATAAAATGAAGATTTTACTTGCCTGTGTCTACCTTCTGGGAGCAAGATAATGAATGAAATAAAACACAAGCTAATTAACTGTGAACCTTAAGTTTGAGAGCCCCTCATTTACACCAGCCCCTTCTAAGCCCCTATGCCTACTTTTGTGTAGGAATTTCATAAAAAAATTTTTATTATATGGATACCCAAGTATGTTTACTCTTCAGTCCTCATAAGAACTGAATCTACCACTTTATAGTCAAGTGTTATGAAATCCTTCAGAGAAATAATGACACAGAACTTCAATCTTAAACTTTTCTTAATTACCCCAAAATATAGCAAAAAAAGAAAACTTTTTGTTGTTTTGAAGTCAGACTTAGGCACCTTGATTCAGAAGAAAGTTTTCTGGAGTGAGAAATCAGAAGACCAGGATTTTAATTTTGTGTGATTTGACACAACTTTTCTGAGATTCAGTTAAAAAAAAAAAAAAAAAAACCTTGAAATGGTTGATCTTTAAGATTCTTTCCTACTTGAAATATTCTGATTCTTATTCTCTAATGCTGAAATATTGTGGATTTTTCAAACTGGTTGGCTTCGCATGTATTGTTGAAATGTGATTGCAGCATTTTAAGGCGATAAGATATTCCTTGAAGAACTTTTTTTGAAAGATTCTGGGCAAAGGGAAATTATGAAAATATTTATATTTCTACTCTCTATCAAGTGTTCTTTCTTATGCTAAGTCAGAATGTGAAAAATAATTTACTTGATTATCATTGTTGGAAGATTTCCCTTTCTTAGAATAAAGAATGAAGAAAATTATTTCAGATGCACATCTCTGATGAAATCTGCTCTAAGCTAGCCGGATTGTTTAGTTTGCTCAAGGACCTTATAAGACCTGAAATACTACATTCTTGGCAGAGTTCTAAGTTATCCCTATAAATTCAATACCTATGTTTGCAGGAGGTCAAGGAAGAGAGAAAAAAATAATTTCATGCATATTATTTCATCTTTAGTTAATTCTTAAAATGCTATCCTCTTAGAAGGAAAAATGTCCATGTTAATATTTTGAGGGAAGGATAACTTTAAAGATAATTTTTAGGGTAAAATTAGAACAGAAAAGGGAAGAGTATTTTAGTAAATTTTTATAGAGTATCTGCATATAAAGATGCCATGGGGCCCAACAGTTCTAAACATTTCTTTAATCAAGAGATAAGAAAATGTATGTCCGTACAAAAACTTGTATACAAATGATTATAACGGCATTGTTATATAAGACCATTCATATGAAATTTCCAGAACAGGGGAATTTATAGGGACAGAAAGTAGATTAGTGGTTGCTTAGGAATGGAGAGAGAGAGATGGATGGGGTGGTAGCTAAAGGGTGTGGGGCTTCTTTTTGTGGTGATGAAAATGTTCTAAATTGACTGATAGTGATTGTACACATCTGTGGATATACAAAAAACCATTCATTGAATTGTATACTTTAAATGGATGAATTGAATGGTATATGAATATCTCAATAAACACTTTTTTAAAAGACGTATGCCATGGGTTACAACGATTAATCAAACATGAATTCAAACATGTATCCTACTTTGAAGAAGCACTTGTTATCTAGTTAAATGAGTTCTACTATACTAATATATATTAATATACATATATACTAATATATATGTATATTAAAAACTGAAGCAAGGGGGTAAATGGTAAGTCTTGTAGAAAAGGACTTATTAGGTGGACTGTGAGGGCAGTTGGGATTTGGATATTCTAGGCAGAGGCAATAGCATAAGCAAAGACAAAGGTACAAAAATGTAACTGTATAGTAATTTATTTTGTCCTGATTATAGAGTTTAAATTTAGGTTAGAGTAGTGGTTTGAGGCCAGCTTTGAATGTTAGTTAGGTAAAGCAGGCAGTAGAGAGACATTGAAGGAGTTTGAGCAGAGATATGATGTTATGTGAGCTGCGCTTCAGGAAATGATTACGGTAATAGTGTTTTTAAGATGACCTTCAGAAAAGACAGATTAGAGGCTGAAAGAGCAGAAACAGAGAAAACGTATATGAATGCTTACAGAAATGGAAAGTGAGGAACCCATAAAAAGAAATATGTGAAGCAGAATTGTGAATTAATTGGAACAAGGGAAAGAGAAGAGTCAAAGTGAATGTTAGGTATATATGAGCCATTTAGGGGGGAAGCCAAATAGATATTTGAAAACATGGGCCTGGGGCTTAGCACAGAATTTAGCACTGTTTACTGTTGTAAGTGTTACATGAAACTAGTAAAGAGACAGAAATTAGGACAGCAGCTTGCAGTCACACAGAGGGCTTCGGGCAAATACTTAGAGGAATGCATTTACGTAGAAATCAGAGAAAAGAAGAACTAAAGGAGGAATAATTTGGAAAAACAAGAAAAGACAGTTTCATGGAATCAAAGAAAGAAGGGAGGCGATGAAATGGGAGAAAACAGAACATCCTTTAGGTGTAATGGATAAACTCCGAAGTATAGCTTTGAGCTTCAGTAGCACGTGCAGTATTCTAGCAGGAAAGAAAATGTTAAAACTGAGAAAGGCTAATTCCTAGAAATCTTTAAGAGTTTTAGAACATTTATAGAGCCAAGCCACTTAAGATAGAGAAGTTACAGATTTTAAGAAAATGATGTAAAAACAAGTAAATATTTAGAGAGAAGAAAAATACTAAGCACGCCTGTTTGTAGCATGAGAATATTTTCTAGGAGTGAATGTCTCTTGCATTTGAAATTAGTAAGGACATGAGGATGTTAGTAAATGCCTTATTTAAAACTGCTTTCTTAGAAATTTTGCATCTAGTGTTTATCTAATATCATAAGGAATATTTTAGTTCATTGAAGTTACAGTCAGATTAGCAGGGTAGACATGCAAACATGTCTTATTGATTAGTCTTATTGATTAGTTGGTGATTAGGTAAAACGTGATGCCGAATTCAGGCAAGTTTTAGGTGCCATCTAATCTAAAGCATTTCACAGCCATAGAACCAGAGGAGATAACAAAAATAATGAAGAAGACTGGTTTACAAGTATAGCATGAGTGAAGATTGGCATAGTCTCAGCAGGAAAAATGTAAAAATGGAGGGTGATACTTTTTCTTCTAGTCCCCACCCTGGACCCCCATAACGCCTTCATCTCCAAAGCTAGTCAAGCATCTAAAAATTGTTTTAGTATACATAAGTTTTTAATTGTTATGTTCTTTGACCCAACAACTCTCCTTCTAGAAATACATTCCAAAGAAAGTCCTAAAACATAGATGGATAATATGCACAAAGATCTTCAAAACATAATAATTTTTTAATAGTTCAACAAAGGATTGAATACAGCCTTAGTTTCAATCTGTGGAGAAATGGTTATGAATGAATTGTGGCTCTTCCATAAGATATACGTTGAGTAGTCTATTAAATGATCTTCATGAATGGTGTTTGAGGACATGGAAAAATGCTTATGATGTTTAGTTAAATTTAAAAAATGAACTCTGAAATTATATGTACAAATGTGATCTCAGCTGTATAATAAAATAAATACGGGCATGAAGAAATAACTATATGCATGGAGAAGAGTATGTCAGATTATTAATGGAGTTTGTCCTTGGTAGGATTATGGATTTTTTTTTTTTCATAGTACATATTTCCCAGATTTTCCACATTGGACATGTGCTTCTTTAATAGATAATAAAGAATCATTATTCCAAAAGTGCAGGAGATAGGTTATAGGCGAGCCTAGGAAAGGGAAGATAGATGAGTCAAAGTAAATCATTATGCCTGTTGGAAAACCAATTCAAAATATAAGTCTTCCTGACAGACAATCAGTAGCATCACTGTGTGCTGTCCGATTAGTCCTGTCTACTGGTAGCCTCATATTGAGTGTTCCTGGACTTAAACCTGTGGAAGCCTCAATATAGATTCTGAAATTTAATGACAAATTCGTTTCCCTGTTAACTGCTCTTGAAAAAGTTGCCTGTGTCTCTGTTGTGAAAATTTTACCTTTTACATTTGTCATCCACAAATAGATGAAGATAAAATGTTAACTTTGTAATATTACACTTGTAAATATTTAAAATGTTATCAATTATTGCTTCCTTAATCTTGCCTCTATAATTATATATTTTATTCTTATCTTTCCATAGGTGTACCATAAATACAAAAGACTGAAGTTCCAAAAGAGGGAAAAAGATTGCTGCTAAAATGAATTTGAGCAATACAGTCTATTTCGTGCCATACACAAAAAGGTATTGTCCATAGATCCATGACTTAGCTTTCTCCTATAAAATGGGAACAAATTTGTACAACCAGAATACAAATATACTTTTTCCTTAATTAATTTTGTTTATACTTGTAAGAAAAATACATTAAAAAGAAAAGTAAAAATATTAATAAAATTGAGATAAAATATTTTTATATAAAAATTTTTGTTTCAGATTATTTCCTTATAGATTTTTATTTTCAGTTATACAATGTAGGGAATTGTTTGGTTAAAAGAAATGAGCTAAAATTTCTTGATTCCTATTAGCAAATTATTTTCCAGAAATATATATATCTCCATTTTTTGTTGTAGTAATACAGATAAGCAAAAAGTAGGAAATAAATTACCTGAAATCCTAACACTGACTTCAGATAAAATACAAGCCTGCAAAGAAATGCAAACTTTTAGGCCAATGAAGCCATATTTCCTGTCTTCGCAGTATCTCCTGTGCTCTACTCACTTACACCCTGTCTCTCTTATTCAAACAAACAAAACAAACAAGAAAGTGCCTTGTATACATTCCCAGAAGGATATTACTGGATCAAAGAGTGTACCCATTCTGTTCTCCCAGCTAGGTATCCTTATGCCCTCACCAAAAAAATGTATCTTTTCTCTATTACTTTGTCAATTTGGTGAGTGAAGTTAGATGTCTTATTATTTTAGTTTTTACTTCTTTGATTACTGGTGAAATTATATGTTTCATATCATTAATGGCCACTGCTATTTCTTTTATAAATTTCCTATCTTTGTCCTTTGAGTGTGTGGATGAGTGTATGTATATTTGTATTCACTTCCCTGATATTAAAAATAACTGTAACTGGCATATATTACAAGAACTCACCTCACTTTATTTGCCTCTTATTATTTTTAATTGTACATTTAAAAAACAACCTCGTCAATGCATAATTGACATACAATAATAGTCTAAACATATTTAATGAACATAGGTTTTAACATATGTATATATGAAACCATCATCACGATGAAATACTAAAACATATCCCTCACTCCCACATGCTTTCTCAAGCACCTATTTAACCCCTCCCTCCCTCCCTTCTCTTCTCACCCCAACTCTATCCCCAGGCAACCACTGGTATACTTTCTGCCATGTATGCTTAATTTGCATTTTCTAGAATTTTATGTAAATGAAATCATAAAGTAGGTACTCTTTCATCTGGCTTCTGCCACTCAAGATAATTACTTTGAGACTTATCTATGTTGTAGCATGTATCAGCAGTTCATTTTATTACTGAGCTGCATTCCATTGTCTACATGTATCACAGATTGTTTACCCATTCATCTGTTGATGGACATTTGGGTTGTTTCCAGTTTGGGCTATTAAAAATGAAGCTGCTGTGAACATTTGTGTGCATGGCTTCAGTTTCCTTGGGTAATGCATATGAGTGGAATGGCTACATCATATGGTAGATGTATATCTAACTATTTAAGAAACTACCAAACTGTTTTCCAAAGTGTTTGTACCATTTTTACATTCAGGCCAGCAGAATATGGAAGATCCAGTTACTTTAAATCCTCATCAACACTTGGTTTGGTCAGTCTTTCTAATGTTAGCCAATCTAACTGGTATGTAGTAGTATCTCAGTGGGGTTTTAATTTGTGTCTTCCTGATGAATAGTGATATTAGTATCTTTTCATTTGTTTATTTTCCATCCATATATCTTCCTTAGTACACTGTTCTAATCTTTTTTCCATTTTTAAAATTGAGTTGTTCATTTTATTGAGTTTTGAGGATTCTTTATATTTTCTGGATATAAGTGTGTTATGAGATATGTTTTGCAGAGATTTTATCCTAATCTGTGTCTTATCTTTCCATTTTTTTAAAGTCTTTCAGAAAGAATCTAATAATTAGATGAAGTCTAATTTATCATTTTTTTCTTTTATGGACTGTGCTTTTGTTTTTGCGTCTAAGAACTCTTTGCCTAACCCAACTGCATGGGTTTTTTATTTATAGGTTTAACGTTTAGTTCAATAACCCACTTGGGATTAATTTTTATATGGTATCAGTGCGGATCAAAGATCTTTATATGTATATGTATGCAGTTGTTTCTGCACCATTTGTTGAAGACTTTCCCTACTGAATTGCCTTTGTGCTTTACCAAAATTTATTTGTTCATAAATATATGGGTCTATTTCTGGACTCTTTATTCTGTTGCATTGATTTATTTGTTTCTATGTACAACAGTATCACTCTGCCTGGATAACTATAGCCTTATGATAAATCTTGCAATTAGGTTATGTTAGGTCTCCAAATTTGTCTTCCTTTTCCAAAGTTATTTGGGTATTCTAGGTCCTTTGCATTTTCATATGAATTTTAGAATCAGCTTCTCAATTTCTATTTCTAAAGAAAACTCAATATTGACTCTTCTGACCTATAGCTACAGTTTATCTCTTCATTATGTCTTTAATTTCTTTCATTACTATTTATAGCTTTCAATGTACAGGTCTTTCACATCCTTTATCATATTTATCCCTAAGTATTTTATATTTTTATGCTATTGTAAGTGATATTTAAATTGTTTTATATCCATTTATTTCTATATAGAAATATAATTGAGTTTTATATATTGATCATGTATTCTGCAACTTTGATAAACTCACTTATTAGTTCTAGTAGTTTTTTTTTAGATTCTATTGAATTTCCTACCTAGGTGTTTAATGGTTGTCAATAACTCTTACTTCTTTTTTCTCATTCTTGATGCATTTTTTCTTGCCTTTTTGTACTTAGAGAACATCCAGCACAATATTGAATAGAAGTGTTGAGAACAGACATCCTTGCCTGTTTATTCCTGATCCTAGGAAGAAAGCATTTTGTCTTTCACTGTTATATTTGACATTAACTGTAGATGTTTCATGAATTCCCCTTATTAGGTTGGGGATGTTACCTTCTATTCCTAATTGGCTCATAATTTTTATCGGGAATGAATTTTGGATTTTGTCTAATGCTTTTTCGGCACCTTTATAGATGATCATTGGCTTTTGTTTTAGATTGTTGATATGGAGAGTTACATTCATCAATTTTGGAGTGTTAAACTGACCTTGCATTCCTGGGATAAACCCCACTTAATCATGATGTACTATCCATTTTCTGTAGTATTGTATTTTATTTGCTCAAATTTTGTTATGAATTTTTGTGTCTATATTCATGAAGAATTTTGGTCCGTTGTTTTCTGTAATATTTTCGTCTGGCTTTGATATCAGGGTAATGCAGGCCTCATAGACTGAGTCTCAAAAAGTATTTCTCCCTTTCCGTTTTCTGGAAAATGTGTGTAGAATTAGCTTTGTATCTTTCTTAGATGTTTGGTAGAATTTACCAGTGAAGCCATTTGAACCTGCTGTTTTCTTTGTAGGAAGATATTTAAATCACAAATTCAATTATTTTACTAGAGATATAGAAGTATTTGGGTTATCCGTTTCTTCTGGAGTAAACTTTGGTGGTGTGTCTTTCAGTGAACTTGTCTAATCTGAATGGTGAATTTATTTCCATAATGTTGTCCATAATAATCCCTGATAATTCTTCTGATATCTGTGAAATCTGTATTGATGTCATCTCTCTCATTCCTGTGATTGGTAATTATATCTTCTGACCTTTTCCTTATCATCCTGATAAGAGGTTTATAAATCTGATTATGTTTCTCAAAGAATCAGCTTTGCTTTCATTGATTTTTTCTGTTTTTTGTTCCATTGATTTCTGCTTTAATTTTTATTATTTCATTTTTCTGCTTACTTTGGGCTTACTTTGCTCTTTTTTTCTAGTTTTTTAATAGTAGAAGCCAAGGTCATTGATTTGAGATCTTTCTATTTTCCCAAAACAAGAGTTTAATGCCATAGATTTCTATTTTAGCATACCACTTTAGCGATATCCCATAAATATTGATGTGTTACACTTTCATTTTAATTAAGATAAAAGCATTATCTAGTTTCTGATTGTTTATTTTATGACCTGTGGATTATGGATTATGTAAAAGTGTGTTACTTAGTTTCCATATGTTAGGGGATTTTTCTGATATCTTTCTGCTATTGACAGCAAATCAAAGGAACATTTATTGCAGCATTTATGGGCCTACCTCCTCCATACGTAAATCTGTACTGAGTTGAAAAGTAAGACCATGATAAATACGGAAGGGAAGAGAGCATAGTATTAAGTCTCAGAGATCAGTACATGACATAAGGCTCAGAATCCTCCCATTTTCGTACATTAACAAGGATGATGGGATCTCCATCAGAGTGGAAACAGCAGGGCTCCTGCTTCAGGACCTCTCAGAATTTTGGGATTCCATTGCAGGTTCAGCCTATGACCCAGGTCCAAAAGTTCCAACCTTTTTGCTACCTTCAGGGCTAACTTCAGGTTTTGGTCAAACACTTATACCTGATGGGCATTTCCAGGGACTAGAATGGATTCTTGGAGGCAAAGTCTGAGTAAATCTCATAAATCTTCGGAAAAGAGAATCTATTCCAGCTTGCCTAAGATCTGCCACCACCACAAACTTGATCCCTGTTGGTGTCTGGAAACAGTGTAGTTCGAATATATCTGTCTTCAACATTTCAGTGCCTTTAATTCCATTGTATTCAGCGAATGTATTTAGTATGGCTTAAATTCTTTTAGTTTATTGAGTCTTATTTTTTGCCCAAAATATGGTCTATCTTGGTAAATGGTCTATGTGCACTTGAAAAGTATATGTATTATGAAGTTTTTGAGTAGAGTGTTCTCTAAGTATCAGTATTGAAGTTGGCCGATGATGTTGTTCAAGCCTTCTGTATCCTTACTAATTTCGTATCTACTTGTTATATCAATTATTGAGAAAAGAATATTGAAACCTCCAACTATAATTGTGGATTTGTCTATTTCTCCTTGAAGTTAAATAAGTTTTTAATCCTTATTTTGAAGTTCTGTTATTAGGTGCATAAACATTTAGAATTGTTATGTTCTCATGATGAAGATATCAGTCTCTTTATCATTATGAAATAACCTTCATATTATTCTTTGCTTTGAAACCTACTATATCTGATATTAATAAAGCCAGCCCAGCTTTCTTTTGATTAGTGTTATGTCTTTTTCCCTCTCTTTAACCTATTTGTCTTTACGTTTAAAGTGTGTATATATATATATATATACATTTGTATATGCATATATATTTATGTTAATATACAGTCTATATTCAAGTGATGTACCATTTCGCTTATAACGTAGCAACTTTACAATACTGTGCTTCAGTTTCTCTCCTCCCAGACTTTATGTTGTCATACATTTTACTTCTGCATGTTTTAAATCTCACACTATATTGGTATTTTTGTTTTAAACAATCAATTATAGTCTAAAGAAATTTAAATAACAGGGAGAAATTTTATATATTTAACCAATTGGTTGTCACTTTTGGTGGTTGTTTAAGGTAGATCTATATTTCCATCTGGTATGATTTTTCTGGTGTCTAAATGATTTCTTCAGCATTTCCTGTAATGCAGGTGGTCAGTTCATGAATTCTTACAGCTTTATTATGCCTTCATTTTTCAAAGATAATTTTACTAGATATAGAATTC
Organism: Eonycteris spelaea; assembly: GCA_003508835.1. Lineage (NCBI taxonomy): Eukaryota > Metazoa > Chordata > Mammalia > Chiroptera > Pteropodidae > Eonycteris > Eonycteris spelaea. The sequence continues at coordinate 1,875,725 of PUFA01000042.1, forward strand.
TAGTTTGGTGGGGTTTTTTTCTTTGAGCCCTTCGTATTTTTTTCAATGAAGAACCTGCTGTCATTGTTGTCTTTGATCCTTTATATATAGCGTGTTCTCTTTCTTTGGCTACTTTCTTGATTTTCTCTTTATCACATGTTTTGAGCAATTTATTATGTTGTGCTTTCATGTAATTTTCTTCATATTTCTTGTTCTTGAGATCCATAGGCCTCCTTGACCCATGGGTTTATAATTTTCATCAAAATTGTAAGCTTCTTCACTATTATTGCTTCAGAATTTTTTTCTGCCCCAACATCTCCCCTTCTCATCAGGAACTCCAATTAGACATATGCTGGGCCACTTGAGATAGTTTCACAGCTCACTGATGCCCCTTTTTTGGTTGTTTTTTAGTCTTATTAGTCTGTATTCTCTCTATATTTCATTTTGGATAATTTCTATTGATGTCTTCAATTCCTACAGTCTCATCTGATATTCATCTCATGCAGTATATTTTTCATCTTAGACATTGTAACTTTTACCTCTAAAGGTTCAGTTTAGCTCTCTTAATATCTTACCTGTCTCTACTTTATATTATATATTTTCTTAACTTTTTAAATATATGGAATATAGTTATAATAATAAATATTTAATGACCTTTTACATTTATTTAACATCTATCATCTATGTCAGCCCTAGGTTGGTTTGAATTGATTTTTCACCCCATTATGTGTCATATTTTCCTGCTCCCTTGGATGCTTGGTAACATTTTATTGGATGTTACACAATGTAAATTTTACCTTTTGGGGTACTGGATATTTTTGCATTCCTCTAAGTATTTGCAAGCTTTGTTCTGAGACATAATTAAGCTACTTGGAAATGATTTAATCATTTTAGATCTTGCTTTTAAAATTTGTTAGACATCATGGAACAGCATTTAATCGAGGGCGAATTATTCCCTACTACTAAGTCAGGGCTCTTCTGTGTACTCTAAACATGCCCCATGAATTATGAGATTTCCTATTCTGCTAGTGGAAGCAGGCACTGTATATAGCCCTTTGTGAGCTCTAGGTACTATTTTCTTTCATTTTTTCAGATGCTCTTTTCCTTGCCTGGGATAGCTTCCTCACATGCATGCGCTATACTCAGCTGAAGATTTGAGGGAACCTCTGCAGATCTCCAGATCTTCTTTCCATGCTGCTCTCTAGTCAAACTGTGCCCTGAGAACTCTAGTCACCTTGGTCATTCTGGACTCTCCTCTCTGTGTTGTCAACCCAGGGAGATGATCAGGCTCTAACTCGGTTTCCCCCCGCTCTGTGCCTTGGCATGGAAACTCTCGTAGGGCATTAAGCGGGGGCAATTATGGCTCACCTTATTGCTGCTCTTCTATCAAGGATCCCTGTCTTTCTCTGCCTGATTTTGTTGTCTTGAAATACCATTAGATCACAAGTTTTTCCAGTGTTTTAGTTGTTTCTGGTGGCAGATAATAAATCCAATGCTTATTACTCCATCGTGGCTGGAAATAGAAGTCCGTTCATTATGTTTTCTAAGATAAAGAAGTTATTAATTGTATGTAGTCAAGCTTATTGATGTTAGTTTATGGCTTTTGCCTTGGTATCTTGCTTAGTAATTAAATAGTCACCTGTAATTTATTCTAGAAGTTTTTATGGTCTCATTTCTTACATTTAAATATTTATTTCTTTCGAAAATCATTTTAGTCTGTACTATGACATAGTGATCTATGTGTTTCTGCCAAATGGTTATTTATAGTACTTAGCTTTATTCACACTGAAGCCAAAATATTCGAAAGTTTAAAATACATTTTGGTGATTGAAAAGATTTTAGTTCTCATAAATTTAGTTCATACATCTTTCTGATTTTTCAAAAGAAAATCTTATAATTTGCTTTTTTGGAGGCATAGTCTCCAAAAGGGCTCTCCTTACCCTAATCCATTGTTTCTCTTTTCTGTTCTCAAACATAAGCAATAATAGTACTTTTAAACTTAGTTATGTACTTTCAGTTACTTGACTGGAAAATAACTAGATTTAAGTTACTTTTTCAATTGTGTCAATAATATTGACTTTATGCTTGATTATTGACATTCTTAGATTGACAGGATGATACCCAGGATTACAGATGTGCAGTGTTGCAGAGGGAATCCTTTTTCCTTTTTTAAACCTTCAATCATTCCCCATTATCCTCAATAAAGTCCAATTTCTCAATATAGTTTAAAAGACCTACTGTGAGTTTCCTTAGCTTAACTCCAGCCTTATATTTTCTCTTTCCAATTCTCTCATAGATTCATACTGAATGAACTACTTTTATTTTCCCTTAAAAGGCATGCTTTTTCATATCCAAGTAAGATGCTTACATTAATTTTTTTTTTTGCTGTTTCCTCATAACAATAATCAATTATAACTTCTAGTTTAATGCCTGTCACCCCATTTGACTCTGAGCCCCTTAGGGACAGAGACAGCATTCCATTCTATCTCATAACCCAGTACAATGCCTGGCAAATACCAGGCATGCAGTAAATATTTGTCGAACTGAGGCAAGAATTGAGTGATTAGATGGGTAGTTAATTGATTACCTACATATGCTAATAGTTTAACTAGACTAACCATATGAAGTAATGTACATTGTCATCGACAGCTGTCATGTCACAAGAGAAAAATACCTCTTAGCACAGTCATTTTACTTTTATGACCCTCTTTTTCTCTTCACCTTGAGTGAAGCCTATTGGCTCATGTTTTGAAAAATACCATTTTATTAGCCAATAACCAAATTTCAGCATAGTTATTTTGTGGGTCAAGAAAGAAACACAAACTATCTTGGAATAAGTTCAAATATTGGAATGAATGATTCTCAGGAATGGGGGAGGAGGGATTTATAATGAAAATATAGGTAAAAGTTAATATTTTAATATTTTTCAAAAAATAAGCAAATGGAACTATTGACATTCACATATAAATATATCAAATTTATGCCCTTGTATAAATAGAAACTTTGAACGCAGAATATTTTTCATAGCAACAGAATAACCTGCCTCTTTAAGTGAACATTTAGCGTCATCCCCACAGTATAGCACTTTCTTGCAGTGGTTTATAAAAAGTTATTTAATTACCTATTCCACTATATGTATATATTATATATTAATTAAGAGCATGAGCTTTGCAGTCAGCTGTCTGAGGTCTGACGTACTTGCTTTCTGACCATGGGGAAGTAGTTTTGCCTCTCAGTCTTATTTACTTTGTTCTATAAAATCCAAATAATAAAGTCCTATGTGATGATTTATTGTGCAGATTAAAGGAGATTATATACATACATGCATGGTATTTAGTGTTGCCTGACACATTGTAGCACTTAATAAATGTTGGCTGTTATTATTTCAGTATTAATTAGACCAAAATGTTTTTTTTAAATAGGTTTATTGAGATAGATTTTCATACCAAACAATTGAGCCATTTAAAGTGTACAATTCGATGGTTTTTAGTAATTAAAAGTTGTGCTAACAACATCACAATTGATTTTAGAACATTTTCATCACTCTGTAAAGAAAGCCCATATCCTTTAACTATCACCCACAAACGTTCCTTCCCCTGCCAGCCCCAGGCAACCAATAATCTATGTTCTGGCTCTATAGATGTACTTATTCTGAATGTATTTTGTAAATGGAATCATACAATATGTGGTCTTTTATGACTGGCTTCTTTCACTTAGCATAATGTTTGCGGGGTACATCCATGTTGGAGCATGTGTCAGTACTGCATTCATTTTTATGGCTCCATTGTATGGATAGACCACATTTTGTTTATTTGTTCACCAAATGGACATTTACATTGTTTCCATCTTTGGCTAATGAATAATGCTGCTATCAATATCCATATACAAGTTTTTATGTGGATATTGTTTTTATTTCTCTTGGCTATATACCAAGGAGTGGAATTTCTAGTTCAAATGGTAACTCTGTGTTCAAGTTTTTAAAGAACTGCCCATCTGTTTCCCAAAATGGCTGCACTATTTTACATTCCCACCATCAGTATTGGAGAGTTCCGATTTCTCCACATCCTTACCAATACTTATTATCTGACTTTTTTTTATAATAGCCACACTAGTGGATATGAAATAGTATCTCATTGTGGTTTTAATTTCATTTCTCTAATAACTAATGGTGTGGAGCATTTTTTCATATGTTAATGGACACTTGCATATCTTTGAATAAATGTCTATTCAAATCCTTTGACCATTTTTCTTTCGGGTTATTTGTTTTTATTATGGAGTTGTAAAACCAAGATGTTTTTTAATATCAATTTGTATTGCCACTTAACAAAACATATTAGAAATAAGTTAATGTCAATGCTTATTTTTCTACAGGTACTAAAAATTTACAGGAAAAAATTGTCAATGAAAGATAAAGCTGACTGGGATATTAAAAGCAAAAGGTTTGCAAATACTGGTCATCATGCCTAAAGGGGTGCCAAAGGACCCAGAGATTGCTGATCTGTTCTACAAAGATGATCCTGAAGAACTTTTTATTGGTTTGCATGAAATTGGACATGGAAGTTTTGGAGCAGTTTATTTTGTAAGTAATTGAAAAGAATCATTTGGATAAATTAGATTAAGAAAGCTTAACTTCTGCACATTCTAACTGTTATTTGTAAAACTACTTAGGTTTAATGTTTTATTCTACAAATTAAGCCGATTACCTACAAGTGGAGGCAAATAGTCATTGCTGAAAAGCAGTCCAGAATTCTGGCATTATTCAAGTCAGTGGTATCAATCTCAACTAACTCTGCATCAAGGTAGTTACAAAAAGTTAATAAGCTTGAAATTCAGCCCTATGCATTTTCCACTGTAGGCCAAGCTTTTTTCCTGCCACAGGGCCTTTATTTATGCTACTTTCTCCTACCCAGAAAACTGCACATTGCATCTCTGTCTCTGCGTACTCTTGTTAATCCTGTAGATATCGCTTAACTATTATATCCACAAGAGAGCCTTTCCTGTTAAACTCTCTAGCACTAAATTAATGCGTTATTTATGATCTCAGAACATCCTGTGCTTGCGTTTTGTTGCATCTATCACAGTTGTAATTAAATAACTGTGTGTCAGATTTCTTTATTCATCTCTGTCCCTCCCTCTAAATAATAAGTTCCATGAGGACTGTTGTTTTGTCTATCTTGTTCATTAATGTATCTTCATTAAGTAACTAGTATAATGTGTGACAATAATAGGAACTCAATAAATGATGGATAGATAGGTAGATACATGGAAGGATGGACAAATGTATAGCTACTCAGACAGATGAACTGACAAAAATTTTTAGCAACAATTACATCAAGTCAGTATTTTAAGTTGAGGGGTATAAGGCTTAGCTGCCTAGAGCCAATTTGAATTCCAAGAATGTGATTATCTTCTGATGAGAAATGACCAACATGTTAACATAGCTCATTCACCTTAAATTCATTATATAAAATAAAATTTTTAAAATTTATTTAGGTAAACTTCAAAGATTGCTTTATCAAAGTAACAAATACGTCCTTAAAAGTATGTTAAAGCAAGTAATACTTAAGTACTAATTATTACCTATTTCTCCTTCAAACCTGTTATCAAATCATTTTTTTCTTAAACCATATTTGACTTTTGTTTTGATCCTTTATGTTCAGCCATCTGGGTAGGGCTTATCTTAGTTGTCCATCCCCATGGGATCTTATTAATTGCATCTTCAGCTCATTCTTTTGTTTCTAGCCAAGTCTTCACCGTGGCTTTTCTCTGAAGTTTTTCTCATCCCTTCATGTCTATGCTCATCATTACCACCACTTCCCTCTTGTCCCCATCTAATACTTGGCTCCCACTCAAGTACATTTTATCATTAAGTGACCTTCCATGGCTGATGAGGGTGCTAATTTCCTAGTTAACACTCTCATGTAACACTCTGGGCTTGGAATAATATTTAAGGTCCAATCAAAGTCCTGCCTTTCTCTTTCACAGAGATGCTTTTTTTAAATAGAATTTTAAAATTATAAATGTATATACAGATGTGTGCATAATATACATTTTAATAAATAAAGAATAATTAAAAGGTAAATCTCTTTATAACCAGGAGCCAGACCAAGAAATAGAATATTGTCCGCACCCCAGAAGCCCCTCTAGTATTAGGAGAATCCTCTATTCTGAATTTTATGGCAATTATTTTCTTGTTTTTCTTTATATGTAACCCATTTACTTCTGCATCCCTAACAATATAATTTGGTTTTGCCTAGTTTTGAACATATTAAAAATGGAAACATTCTGTATTATTTTGCTCAAGGATACATTCTTTAATCATCTCTTCTTACTTCCCTTCTATTACTTTATATAACTAATTCATCCTCTCAGAATCACTCTTGGCCAGAGTTGGAGTGTAGTTCCAATCTCTATTTGACTATTCTATTTTAAAAAGCAACCAGACCCCTCTCAGAATTCTCTTTTGAATGAATGCAATAAACCAAGCATGCTCTGACACTTACTAGCAAGCCATTTGTACTAGGGGCAAAATGAGACCTACTTTGCAGTGAGCTACAGAAGACCTAGCGATGTATTTGCTGTGGGGACTAAGGCCTGCCTATTTAGCTAGAATGTATGCCTTTTGAAAATGAGGACTATTTCTTATACTTTCTTTACAACCCGAAAGGCTAGTGTAATGCCTAGTTTACAGTAGACACTAAACACGTGTTATTTGTTAATTATGATAGACTGCAGAAATCAAAAAGGTACCTTGGTGCTTTGAAATTGAAATGTAATCTTTAATTATATATTGCCTGTATAAAAAAGTGAGTAGCACAGGCCCATATGAGCCCATAAGGCACTTAAAAAAAAAAAAAAACAGATTAAGGGAAATTAATCGTTGTTTCACTATAAAACTTACAAAAAGTTTTAACCTTTTATCTGTAGTAGTCATATAGGTAGTACCTTAAAAATGGATTTTCTCTACTACCACAGTAATATTTGTGTGTTGCCCCATCCTCACTGCTAATAAATTCTTCCTCTTTTCACTCATACCGTTATAACCAAATTGTCTCTTACTTGGATATCTGCAATAGTTTTCTAACTGATCTCTGTGCATCCACTCTGGTCTCTCTCCAGTCTATTGTCCCCACCACAGTAAACTTGGGGAGGTAGGAAGGGCGGGGAGAAGTGAATCTGATCGCATCACCTTTAATGTCTATCCTGCTAGAAGAGAGATAGGCACTGGACATATTTACTCACAGTTCTCCCTCCAGCACTTAGCCAAATACTTGAGAATTTTGAACACCTAATAAATATTTATTGAATGAATGAGTTATGAAGAACTCAGAGAACTTGGTACTGCTAATTAGTTCTTTTCATGAATCGTAGCCTTGCTAGCAAGCGTGAAGATCAGAGTCTAGCAACCCACATTTTTATACCTAAACACTGTAATTCTGTTAGACTCTTTGTAGTTTACAGCTTTTACATAGAATGATGCCAGAAAATAGGTTTATGTTTAAAGTGAATTGTAAGGCTTTTAAAGTGAAAATCTTTAAGATTAGTCTTACTTTCTACTACACTGTCCAGTACAGTAACCGCTATTTTAAATGTTAATTAAATTAAATAAAATTTAAAATCTATTTCCTCAGTCACATGAGCCGCATTTCACATGCTACCAAATATGATGTAGATATAGACCATTTCCATCATCACAGAAAATTCAATCAGACAGCACTCTAGGGATTATCACTGGGGTGCGTGTGTGCGTGTGTGTGTGTGCGTGTGTGTGTTCTGGAATATATTACTGATACATATATATTCTGAAGTAAATTCTTTCATTACTTTTGCTATATATATCCTCACATTATTCTTTTGCAAAAATAAGTTCATACCATATAGCTTTTTTTGGTCACAATATTTTTGACATCTTTCCATAGTATCATATATACATATAGATTACCTCATCCTTTTAATGATTATTTTGTTCTATTATTATACCATATTTATATAAGTAGTTCTCTATTGATGGACATTCTACATGTTGAAGCCAGTATGGAAGTTTTGGAATATGACTTATTTTTGTTTGATTGGATATTTATTTTTAAACCCTAATTTTTTTATATAGTACAATCTTTGCATATAGAAAGAGATAAAGAGAAATTGTAGGGTGGAAATGTCTATCTAGGTTATCAAAAGGTGAAATATTTTATACTGTGATAATGAAGTGTGAGAATGTTATTTGAAATCTCTGGTCAAATATTTAAGTTACACTGGTTGAAACATCATTCATTCTTTTTATTTTTTTTCCTACTCTCTTAACACAGGCCACAAATGCTCGTACCAATGAGGTGGTGGCAGTTAAAAAAATGTCCTATAGTGGGAAGCAGACACATGAGGTGAGTTAAAGACTATTGTATACCTCAATGGACATAAGCAATTTAATATGAAATTGACAGTAGACAGTTCTTTAAACATTTCTTTATCACAACTTTTTTTTTCCTTCTTGTGGAGCATACAATAAACGTTCCTAAGATTTTAGTTCAATCAACTATTTTGTGGAATAGAACATGGCTTGGTATCATGGATTTATTATAATATATTTGGTGATAGATTTACACTCACATGTACTCAAGCTAAACATTTGCTTTGTCCATTTAAAAAATAAAAAGAACACGTATATGTACTTGATGATAAAATGCTATTTGCAATTTAAAAACAATAACATTTTCTTCCTGACTTTAATAGAAATGGCAAGATATTCTTAAGGAAGTCAAATTTTTACGACAGTTAAAGCACCCTAATACCATTGAGTACAAAGGTTGTTACTTGAAAGAGCACACTGCTTGGGTAAGTCAGAGAGCCTCTATTACTTTTTTTTTCTATTGAAAAAATCTTTTCCTTTTTCTATTATCTCTTTGATCTGTAAAATTACCAGTCCCATTTCTGTCCCATTTGACTTTCGTTATCAGTATTTAACAGATGTCAGTACCTCAGAGTGTACCATACGGTATACATTCCATAAGAATGATGTCTCGCGTATGGGAAATTCCATTCTATAAACACTCAAAGAATAAATAGTGAAAAGTTAACATCATTTTATAATGATTTATTTATAAAAGTAAAGGGCAGCATCATCTGTTCTTATCCTAGAATTTTTATCTTTGACGTTTTTCATTCCCCACTCCGGTTCCCCACGGTTTGGAATTGCTCTTGGTTATCACCATCCCTGTCTCAGTTTTACCAAACAAAGCTTAACACTAGTTAAAATTAAACAGTCTTTTGTTCCACTGTTTTCTTAATATATTTTTCATGATTGTGTTTCTGTTTTTAGATTGGCACATTAGGCACTGCTTGGGACATGAAAATATTATACTTTGTACTTTATCAGATTGCACATTCCAACTTAAAGTCCAACTTAACTATCATTTATTGAGTGCTTACCACATACCAAATCCTTTCCTCTACATGATCTCCAATTAGGGAATGGAATTTTTGCTCCCAGATAGACAGTATACTTAAACATAAACATTTCTGTTCAAGCAACTCTTTAAGGTATCTAGGCCATTATTTCTGTTCTGAGGAGAAATTAATCAGAGGAGCATCTCAATACCTGGAAATGAGTTCTCTGGCAATCTCAGCTGTCTTAAAGGAGTCAAGAAAGGGATTTCGAGCACAATCTCATGGTTTCAAGTATTTAGAAAGTCCTCTAAGCTCTTATTTGAAGCCTATTTACTCTTAGATTATGTAGAGTGCTAGCTAAGAAGGTTGGTCACCTGGTCTCTGTCTGCAACAGATTTGATAGGCTAATTATAAGAAGCTTCTAGGAACTCAGATGCTGGAGACATGCATACAAACAGCCACAAGACTAATTTAACCATAAGGAAGAAGTTGGGGAAGCTAGAATGCAGACCTAATAATTTAAAAGCAAAACAACTAGAGCCGTTTAATGTCAGGAGCAAATAACATGCCACAGCTCAGGGGCTTTTGTGTTATGGAACAGTGAGGGAATGAATGTTTGTGACAATAATATAGAGTTGTTTAATGTGCAATTTAAAAAATATAAACATAACTATAAAAATATTCACACCATTTGATTTTAAAGTATGTGATATAATTGAGAAATGTTCCCATCAAAACTGATTAAAGAAAAAAGTATTTATTTGTCAATTATATCTCAATAAAGCTGAAAAAATAAGTGCATATTAAAGGCTACTGTTCTTTATAATAATCACTTGTGTAGAATCATAGTAAGAAAATTAATGTTTACAAATCTGCTTACTTTTAATGTTAAGCAGAAAACTATAATAAAGTTTCTAACCTTTAAACATTGGAGCTTCCCATATGTTCTAAATTATTCCAGTAATAAAATAATTTTTATATTTTATATATTTAATATTACACATAAATATATAATTTAATAATTTAGATATATATTACGCAATATACAATTATAAATTATGTTATATATAATCTATATTACCATGTATATTATGTACCTTGCGTTGCATTATTACTGGACTAATTTAGGAGAATGTGACATATACATATGATAATTATATGCATATTATGTAATATATAATTATTATATATGATATAATATTTATTATACATCAATATTTTAGTTCTCATATTTTTCTAAATTATGCCAGTAATACAAAATACATAATATAAAAATATGTTTTCAGATTATTTTTTAAATGGAATGAATGTATTGATATTGATTATGTCTAGGTGATTAAAGGAAATTTATATTTTATACTAAGCATATGGTAATTTTTAGACTAACAAAATAATTTGTAGGAATGTGCGTGCTTTGTGTATATGTGGAGACTGGTCGCTGACCACTCAGTTCTGACATGGGCTACAAATCAGTAGCCTGGGACACCTGAAAAAATATAAGATGAAAGTAAAGCGTTTTCTCATTTTTGCTTTTAAAAAATCCTCTTAAGATTGCAAGCCCGATATATATCAATAGTATTTTAATAGTATTATTTTAGAATTATGTTAAGCTAAAATTATTTGGCAGTCTTAGCTTGACCATTTACAGTGACTATTTCCATATCCAGTCCCCTTATAGTCTTACATCAGTTCCAGTTCCAAGTAGTAGATAACAAAACAAATGATAAAAATTATAAAAATCAATTAGTGCCAATCGGCCAAAATTTAATCCAGGTTCAGTAGGTCAGAATATTTATTCTTCTAATAATCTTAGTCCCTTGGTTGGTTGGTTTTAGCAATTTCTTATTCACCTTCATTGTTTGGATGATTATTTTACTCTGTTGCAGTTGGTGATGGAGTACTGCTTAGGCTCAGCCTCCGATTTGTTAGAAGGTAAGGATAAAGGCACCGTACCCTCCTTTCTGTTTTCCCTTGACCAGAGTGTTATCTACTCTTATATTAAGGTGCAGTTTGGGCAGGCTAAATGGATGATGACTTAAGGATTGTCTGAGTAAGCTGTGCTAACTTTATCTCTGTAGTGTCACTGAAAGTATCTGAGTAGTGTGATTAGCAGCCCTCCTGTTGTTTTGTTTTAGTTCATGGACCATCCTGGTCAGGTACTGCTAAAATGTTTGGCTAATGTGGTGTAGTATGTGTAGCCCAAAACTTCAAATATATGTGTATGTGTGTGAAAGAGAGGCACCTCTCTTTCAAATACTATTGGATTATTTTGAGTTAAATTATATTAATATTTAACCCTTTCAAATATCTTGACTGACCCAGTTTTCTTCTGTAGACGCTGTTATAACCAAAGGCTGTGTTAAGAATTTACATTAAAAAAAAACTTTCTTGATCTCTGAATAGAAATTGCTTATTAGCTGCTTTCACAAATAATGAAAACCTGTAGTTAGAGGGTAATTATAGATGGCTTTGTGGCAGAGGAGAATAATGTAACTTAAAATACTCTAGGCGTTTAAAAATGTCGGAAGGGACTGGTAAATTTGGGCCCAACCAGTTGACTTACAACTGACAAGTAAATTAACAATTCATTACAATGAATATCAGGCTTTGTTTTATTTTATTTGGAGGGGTTGGTTTGTTTCTTTTAGACAGCTTTCCTGTTATCTGCTTATTTATTGCTATTCTATGGAAAATGTATACGCTGTGTATTGAGATGAATTCAATCTGGTATAGTTGTATAAGTAAAAACAGGAAGGAAACTGATCATCTACTCCTGAATTTTTTTTTTTCCTCAGTTCACAAGAAACCACTTCAGGAAGTGGAGATCGCTGCCATTACTCATGGTGCCTTGCAAGGGCTAGCCTACCTACATTCTCACGCATTGATTCATAGGTAAGGTTAGAAACTAGTTATGTTTTCATTTCATCTACAGGACTGTCTATTCAAGGCACCTTGAAAATTAGTGCATGCTCCAATTTTTAGGGTGCCTAAGGATTTGTGGGAAGCAAGTAGACTGCTCCTGCTTCTGGACATAAGGAGTGAAGTTGCCAGAAAGTAGTTGCTATCTCTTCATCTCTCCCATATATCCACAAAGACTTACATTATCTCTATTCTGTAGGTTGACTATTACCAGGCAGGGTGTTGCAGGGAAATTTGAAAAAGGGCCCAGCAACATTTTGATACTGCGTCAAGAAGAAAAGGAAATTAGCCTTCCTTGCATACATTTCTTTCACAGTTGAGTTTCTTCTCCCTTTCCTATTGCAAATAGTGAGTCACTCTTATATAAATATATGTTGTTTTATTACTTTAAAATATTTTCTGTTTCTGTAATTCATATAGATATTTAGGAAAATATGAGTGTCTTCATTTTGGCAAATGAAGAAACTGGAACTCAGAAAGATTTCAATAACTTGCCCATAGTTTCACAGCATTGATATAATAAAGATTAAAACTCAGATTTCCTAACTCCTAATCCAAGGTTTTCCTCTATGTTATATATTCTCTAATACAACCCCACCCTCCTCCCTCCTTCCTACTTCCCACCACTAATTTCTGAACAAAGATGTTTCCAGTCTTTTCCTTTTACAGTAAAGAACTTCTAATATAGTTACTTTAATGCGTGTTGACAGAAGTAGTGGAATGTGAGTTAGGTTTAAAGGATCGGAGGTGAAAGAAAACACTTTGCCATTAGCTAGGAAGAAATGAAACTAGTAAGTCATAGGTTCCCCTTTTACTTCTGTTTTAGTCACATTAGAGTGGCTATCACAAGTTACTGGTACTAAAAAAAGCAGAACTTCCTCAAGATAGGCAAACCAAAATTCCTGCTGCGAGTGTGGCCAATTTATAAAGACTAAGAACGAACTTAACCATGTCTAATAAATATTGATGAAATAAATTTAACCATAATTTCTATGAATTTGACACTCTTTTTACAAAAATCTCTCTCTTTAGTACCAAGAGGTCATTACTGAATGCCCATTGGTTTATGTTGATTTTGCCTGCTCCTGTTAAAGCCACAGTTCAGGTTTTTAGTCTTCGTTACCTTAATCTGCACATTTATGTTTTCTTCTGTGCTATACTTTAGTATGTAAAAGAAGTTGAAAAGACAAACTTAAAGAATGCTCTTTATTTAATAATAAATACTATGTCTCAGATTGTATTATTTGGATTTAAAAGGCAAGTCAGTGTTGTAATCAAAGATAATAAAGATATTTTTCTGTTGTAAGAGAAATAAATAATGCTTTTTTTAGTTCTCTGCCAATTCCTAATGTCATCATGAGGAAAGAAACTGCATTTTCAAGGGAAGATTTTTGGAAACGTTATTTTGGAAGTATTTGAACTTATCATTTTCAATTCGACATAAGTTTACCTCATTCTCTCTGCTTTATCTTCTCACTGCCCATCAATTTACAATTCTTGGTTCTAAATAATCAGTACACCTCATGTTTTTGTTTTTGTTTTTGTTTTTTAAAGAGAATAAGGAGTGCATCCACATCTTCTCATTCGAAATTATCATACTGAAGAATGAATTTTTAAAAATCATTTTAAAATCTTTTTGCTGCATAAAATATCTAATAGCTTTAGTAATAACTGCTTGCAATTCTTTGCAGTAACACAATAGAAATGCTATTTCCTAACCCCTAATCCTTGTTTGTTTTGATCTTTCAGGGTCTTCTTTTTACTGTACAGTGTTATTTTTAAAATAACACCTTCTATATAACATGTACCCTCAAATGCCTTAGAGTTGCAGTTACAATTAAAGGCAGAGAGAAAGGGTCACAGGCAAGAAAGAAAAGGTATGTCTGTAGTGGAGGTTTATTGGTAGGTAGTCAATGCAGAGTCACTGAAGATTTGTTTAGGCTCCAAAAATGTCATGTAACTTGGAAAAAGAGAGAAAAAAAAGGCAATTACAAATGGCACCAATTTTCCAGCACACGAATTACTTTCAATAACTGGACTTCACATCTAAGAATATGGTTTTGTAAGTGTAGTAACTGAATACTTTTCCTTGGCTGCCATGTCTGCCTTTTTTCTCATTGCAGTCTCTCTGATGAGCGCTCCACCTTTTAGTGTAATTACTATGACCTACCTATAAGTACATCCAGGAATCTGGGCCCCCTTACAACACGCAGTAATTACTAAATCCCCTTCTGGCTATCTGAGCAAGGGTTTTTAAAATAAACTTTTTGTCTTATTAATTGCATGCTCTGACCTTATTCCATAATCAAAAATTGAAAAGTAATTTTCTAACCCTCTTATTTTTTTCCTACAGGGATATTAAAGCAGGAAATATTCTTCTAACAGAGCCAGGTCAGGTGAAACTAGCTGATTTTGGATCTGCCTCAATGGCTTCTCCTGCCAACTCCTTCGTGGGCACACCTTACTGGTATGTAGAATTAGAAAACATGATATAGTTTTAAAAATATGCATATGCAAACAAGATGGACACATAGCCTTGGTTTGACCTTTTTTTTTTTTTTTCCGGCAGTGTCTCACCATTTGTTTCAAAATGGGATTTCATTAGAGAAGGCTAGAAAACACTAGCAAGAAGGAACACTCTGACTTAGTATAAAATTTCCAGTGACTTTAAATTGTTCAAATAAGGTTGATGTCACTATGTGTAAACTGAGCAGGATTATCAACTCACCGTCCAAGCTCAGGTTTTAGATTTCATTTCAAGTTTCTTTTGAACTTTTCTCTTGAGGCAGAGTGTCTAGGCAAGGATGGTAGCTTCTTTAACTTTCTTTAGCCAATGAGCCTAAATGTTACCTTTCAATGAAATAAATACAGGTTCTTGTCTTTGTTGA
The DNA here is from genome assembly GCA_003508835.1 of Eonycteris spelaea. Lineage (NCBI taxonomy): Eukaryota > Metazoa > Chordata > Mammalia > Chiroptera > Pteropodidae > Eonycteris > Eonycteris spelaea. The sequence continues at coordinate 1,890,892 of PUFA01000042.1, forward strand.
GTTCTCAGATACTTTACCTAGCTTGTCATTCTTAGTTTCACCCCATTCTATTAAAAATTCCTTTCCTTCCTTTCATAGATACATTGAAATTTCATTATTCCTTGTAAAATGACTCGTGTCCCTGGAAAATTACTTACCTACTAAAAAAATCAGCTATTTGAATTTTTTCATCATCAAATAGCATTTACTAAGCAACTAGTTAACATACACTAATAAAGAACAAAACATATTAAACTGATATGGCTCCTGCCCTTCTAATGAAAATTCATATGGATAAAGTAACATCCATTACTATGGCATGTTTGTTGGTTTATTTTAAAGGTGAATATCTTTGAAATATCTGATTATATTGCTTTTTATAGTTTTATAAAGAATTTTTAAAGTAATTTAAGTATTTCATACATATTAATCCTTTATAAATCTCTCTGAAGTAGCTGCTAGAATTCTTCATTTTACAGATGAAGAAACTGATATACAGAAAGGTTAAGTAATTTACCCAAGATCAGACTCACAGGAAATGATGGAACCAGGATTTATTGAAAATAATCTATTGTTCATGTAAATTATTAAATACATTATTTACATTTTGAATAGTGTTTTTCCAAATGATTTGTGTAAGGAAATAATATGTTCATCAGACATAATTTTAGAATACCCTCAAAAACAGCTATTTCATTGAGTTGCTTTATTAGGTGAATTTAGTTTTTAATTTATAACTTGAGCTTTGCACATTATGTTTGGCAGGATGGCTCCAGAGGTGATCTTAGCTATGGATGAAGGACAGTATGATGGGAAAGTTGATATTTGGTCACTTGGGATCACCTGTATTGAATTGGGTGAGTAAAGAGTCCTTTTCATTATACTTTTGAGAATCATTCCTTATTATGATTCCTTACTATGATTGTTAATTGTTAATTCATTCACCCAGCCATTATTTAATGAGTTACTGATATAAGTATGAATTTATTATCTTTCTTCCATGCTCATGCATAACATCAGAAGATTGCTTTTTCTCTGCTACATTTTCATATTAGTAATTTAAGCAAAAGTTTAAGCATATATGAAAGTTAACAAATGTGGGAATACACAATAGTAAGACTTACTACTTGAAAAATAGCCATTCTTCATACTATGAGTAGTAATATGTGTCCTTCCTTCCTATACTATTTGTTACTTGATTACATTCTAACTTGTTTAAGGGAAATTTGAGAAAATAATAGGCTTATCAAAGACCTGACTCTAAAAACTGTGTTTGGCCCATATATAGAGAAATCCCCAAAAACGTTCATATTAGAAGGTAACCCCAGCTTTAAAGTTGTTCCCCAAATATTATTTCAGTTATCTAAAGTTATCTAAACTACCAAGGATTCTCTGTTCTCTGGTTACATATTTTGAATTTTAATATATCTTAAAATTACCTTTATCAGTTGTATACTGGTAAATTTAACCAATGATTCTCTTGTACAGTGTTCTGTGCCTTGATTTTTTACTTAGTGACATCTTAGAGGTCTGTTTTATTTTAGTAACTCAGACATATTTTTAATTTTTTTCAATGGTATCATGTTAGTCCATTACATGGATACACTATAATTTATTTAAGTGGCCCTCTATTAATTGATATTGAGGTGGTAGTTTTCCTTTCCGATTCTAATATTATATCATTCTCTCTTTCACTGCAAAGGAAATTTATCTAATTTATTCACACTGATTTTTGGTGGCACTCATCAGAAATATTTGCATACTTTTAAAAGGAAAGCGATGAACTTCCAACAATGCTATGTAGAACTTGACAAGGTAGTTCTAAAATTAATAGGGCCAAAACTATCCAAGACAAGCCAATTTCAAAGAAATAGGATTCAGATGGAAGAATCACTATACCAAAAGCCATGCCATAATTAAATCAGTATGGTATTGGTGCAGGGAAATACTAATATCCAATAGATCAGACTAGAAAAGCTAGAAGCAGACTCATGTATAAGTTGGATTTTGATATAAAACAGAAAAGGCATTATAAATAATATGATAAAAACTTAAAATTAGATTCCTAGCTTATGTTATACACCAAAATAAATTTCAGATATGTTAAATTTTCAAAAACAAAAGGTAAAACTTTAAAATTTTTAGGAAAAGCCCCTTTGTGCCTCAGTTTCCTCATCTGTAAAATAGATTAAATAATAGCACCTGCTTTATGAGATTGTTATGAACATTAAGGAATTAATAAAGCACGTAAAACATGGCCTGGCATATAATAGGCACTGCATAAGTATAATTGTTATTTTATTGCTCTAGGAGCATGCCTTTATAGATATAGGGAAGAATTTTTCTAAACAACATTACAAAGATGATGACAAATGGTAACTTTTACTACTTTAAAATATAAAAATTACATTATATTTTTATATTAAAACACAAAAAATAAAAGATAAGCCATTGACTAATAGAAAATAGTCGAAACATACCTAACCAACAGAACATTGGTCCAGAATTTATAAAGAACTCTTACAATTCCTTTATTGAATTTCTTTATCAAAAAGATGAAGACAAACAGCCAGTAGAAAAATGAGCAAAGTATATGTTCAGGCAGTTCATCAAAAAGGAAACCTTAATGGGCAACAAAAGATACTACTGGCAATCAGAGAAATGCAAGTTAAAACCATTTCACACTTATCAGATTGACAGAGTTTGAAAGTCTGAGGATAATACGTTTGGGGAAGCTGCTGAGGAAACAGGAACTCTTAAACACTGTTGGTAGGAATGAAAATTGGTATAACTACTTTGAAGTGCAAATCGGCAACATTTAGTAAAGTTGGTGAAGAGCAGCAGTCTCAGTGACCCACCATTTCACTTCTAATTATACACCTTAGAGAAATCTTTAGCCTTCTAAATGGAAAATGTACACTGGAAAGGCTGCAACCTTGTTTGCAAAAGCTGTGAAAGATAGAAACAACCTAAAGTCTTATCCAAAGAAGAATGGGTAAATTAATTATGGAATACTATATTGCAGTTAAAAATGAACTGGATCTACATGTATCATCACAGATAAATCTCAAAAATCACAACAGTGAATAATTAGTGCACAAAGAAAGATGCAAAAGTATAAATAAAATATGAGGACAATTATCAAAATTTTATATAAACAGGTTTATTCATTTACCAGCATATATGTGTGTGTGTGTGTGTGTGTGTGTGTGTGTGTGTTTGTGTGTGTATATATATATGTATATATTACACACATGCATACATAAGAGCATAGATGTAAAAGAATAGTAAACTCTTTAGAGGGAGGAAGATGAACAGAGTTACATTTACTTTCTTATTTTTTTAGAGGAAAAAATATCTTAAATAAATATGACAAAATAATGATAAATCTAAGTGGTTGGTGCCAGCTATAATATTATGCAAATTTTTATGTATTTGAAATATCAAACTTTAAAAGTTAGAAATAAATGTATATTCCTCTGATTTAAAAAAAAAAGAAAAAAAAAACTACTCTCTGCATAATAGCAGTATAGAGTAAGTTTTAGAATAGGAGCCTGGATTTGAATCTTGGTTTTACCAACACTTAGCTAGCAGGACCACCATGTCTGGCTATACACGCTCCAGTAGGCATTTAGGTAGTCTAGGATGTAAATGGCACCTCCTGGAGTTGTGTAACATGTTGATTCAGACTATAAGACCTTGGACAATTTTCTTAACTTCCCTAAGCCTCAGTTTTCCTACCTAAGTGAAAATAACAATATACATATCATAAGTATTGTCATACTTCAATAAGATAACATATGTAAAGTGTTTAACATAGTGCCTGGAACATAGCAAATGCTTAATAACAGCTAATTGCATTTACAATGTAGGATTAATTCCTGTTTTTTTCCTTTTTTCCCTAAGTTACACATAAAATAGTGGTGCATCTTAAATAGTGGCATGTCTTATAGTCAATAGCATCTTAGATTCAGAGAAAGATGATAGTACATGTTCAGTTAATATTCATGAAATAAAATTGTTTACAAGGACATTTAACTTCTCAGCAATTATTCAAAACTTATTATACTGGTAATGTAATAAAACCTACAAGTACCTTTTTGACAGCTTTACCATATATCTCGATCTTGGCATTTAAAAGAAGGATATTTTTATACAAAAGAATATTAAACTGTTGCATATATAACCCTGAGCAATGAATTTTTTTTAAGTTTTCTGTGTGTTTGAGGTTTAATGAAATTCCAGGCAGAAATAGTATGATTTTAAATTGTACTTTTAATATTGAAATTACTTTGAAAGTTGTAGATAGTACCTGAATAATGTTATCCTTTTCCTTATACCTCTTCTATAATAGTTTATATTTTTTAAAAGCTCCCTAATCTGTAAGTTGAATTGCTGAGGGAACATCACAAAGCAGGAAGGTGATAATATTACTGGCACCGTCCCTCCTTCTTGGATCAGGCACCACATTTCCTAAGTGGTTAAGCCTGTTTTACAAATTATCTTTTGCGGAATTGATCTTCCACTGAAAGAATTAGTTAAATATACAAATCTTTGGAAAATACTTGGACACTGAAATTGCCCAGTTACCAGATATTTTCTTTTTTAACATTACTTCAAGAGAAGTTAATTTGTTGCCATTCTGTTTAAACTACAGACGCTCAGTTCACTAGCAAAGATCATGGTAGGGGCTGGCGTTGGTCCATCAGCATTGACAGGGAACTGACCACCTTTAGATTCTCTGGGCGGCCCAAAACACATATATGTTGTTACGTACTTTCTTTGCTTGGAATTTTCTTCTTCCACATTAGCCACTCATTGTTCATCTGTTCATACATGAATGCTGTGGTGGCTGTTGTGTTAAGCTATCTAGTCTTATACATCTTCTAATTTTTTTTCCCATTTTGAAATACTAGAACTATCTGTTATAAAATGCACAGGATTATTGAAGAGGCACTAAGACCTAATGAAAAGAACATGGGCCTTGGAGTTGCGCAGGACTGGGTTGAAATCCCAGTTTGGCCGCTTACTGCATGATTTGGTTTCATTATGAGGCTTGCTGACCCTCTGTTTCTTCAGTTGGGAAATTTGAATAATAATGCTTACCTTGCCAAGTTGTTGTGAGAATTATGCATAACATATGTAACACCTAGAGTGCCTGACATTTAATAGGAACTCAATAAATTATTGAGTAGCAATTGGTAGCAATTATTACTATCTTTAATTAATATGATTGTCAGCTACATTTGTTCATAAGAAATCTGTTGCCTTTCACAAAGTATTTGTCTAAAGACAGGGACACTCTTTGATCTTCCTTATTCAAATAAAAGCTCAGTCTAGGAGCTCCAATTTACCATGAGCTTTGCCAAGTAGAGCAGTGTCCAAGAGCTTCATTGAACTGTTTCCTGAATCTTGATCTCATAAAACACACGTGGAGCATCCATAAAACCTTGATTATTTTCTTTAATTAAGTAGAAATCACTATTTTTTTCTTTTAATTTACTTAATTCAGGTTTTTTTAATGCTTCCATCCTTCTCTTTTGAGAGAATACAGAATACCTATCACAAGGTGGCTTCCAAAGCACTCCCACTTCCTATTCTGTTTGTGTAAAAGCTTGTAGGCAGATTATTCTATTATATAGCAAGGATTGACAAACTTTCTATAAAGGATCAAATAATAAATACTTTAGGCTTTGTGGGCTACACGTTCTCTGTCATTACTACTCAACTCTGCTATTGTAGCATTAAAACAGCCATAGACAACATGTTAATGAATGGATGTGGCTGTGTTCCAATAAAACTCTACTGAAATGGGCTGTTAGCAGAATTTGGCCCACAGTTTGCCAAACCTTGCCCTGTAGTATTCTGGATTAGCACTGAGTCCTGTCACCGTGACTCATAGGATTTATGTGCTGCATCTGGCAAAGGACTTGAACATATGCGAGGCCATCTGAAACTAATATTTAGCAAAAGTTTCCCAGATCATAGAACTGTGAGCTATGCTGTGTTTGGAATACCTTTAGTCATGTGCCTCTCTGTACTTGAGCTATTCTACCATTGTGTGATCGCTATCTTGTCTTATTCACCTACACAGTGCCTGCTGCTTAGTGACACTCCCCACTCCGGCATCAGATCTGAGCCACTGCCTTTCTCATCACTGTTGAATTGGAGTTTGTTGTTATTTTTGTTCTTTCATTCTCTTCTTTCTAAATTTCTGTTTTCTTCTTCCTTTTAGCCCCCTATTCCTCCCGTGTCTCCTGCACATTTAGCTCAGTGTTCTTCTGAGCAGCTTGAATTTTATACATTTTGCCAGTGAGTTAGAGGGTTCCCATCCTTCTGATACTGAATGGAGCCATCACATAGTAGCTAATGCAAGCCCCAAGACTTAGTCTCTTCTTAGTCACTTTGTGACTTCATTCTGCCTTAGTTTGTCTTACCTTCATTTATGTTTTTTATAGGTATTTTTGGCCACTAAAAATAAATACCAGATGCTGCGTGCAGCACTGGAAATGCAAAGATGATATAATAGACACTGTCCTTGCCCTCCTGAAGTTTAGCAGAGAAGACACACATTAAATAAAGAATTACACAAAGAATTAATTATGGTTGTCATAGGTTATGGAAGGGGAAAATATAATATTCAATGATGATATCTAATGAGAGACGTGGTTTGAGAGGTCAGGAAAGGCTTCCCCGAGGAAGTGCTTATAAGCATGTAATAAATATTGAGTAAATATTTATTAAATTAATACAGAAATGAAATTATATTTAAGATAGAACCTGAAGTTTAGGGAATGAAAGTGAGAGGGGAGTCCAGACTGAGAAAGCAGCATGTATAAAAGGCTCTGAGCTTGCTTCTTTCAGTGAAGCAAAAGATGGTATGAAAAAGGAGCATAGTGGTGGGAAGTGGTATTGCTTCTCAGAATGGAATGCTGGAGCTAGCCACGGTTATGTTAAAGAAGGCAAATAGGCTATGTTTAAGGATCTGGACTTTGTCCTAGGATAATGGGAAACCGATGATGGTTACACGATGTGTTCCTAGTTCCACAAGGCTTTAAATACTTGAAGTTCTCTGAAGGCCAAGCTCAAGAAACTTTCTAGAGTCTGCTTCCTGAAAAATAAGACAAACCTGAACCAGTTATTTCTCTTCCACATTAGAAACAGATATAAATCCATTTGTCCACACTGCAATGTTCAAACTTCCACTTGTTAACTGTTCATGTCCCTATAATACCGTTAACTATTTGATAAGTATAAAGTATCCTTTAGAGATTAAAAAATATTTGTAGACTCATAGACACATTTTCAAGGTGTCAGAGATCACTTAGTCAAGACTATAAAAGGCCCCTCTAAAGTATCACAGATGAATAAGTATAGTTGCCTTCTGCTTGAGCGGTGCCAAGGACTTCAAGTTCACTACTTTCAAAATCGTTCATTTAGGTTGGGAGTTGGATGTTTTTTTGTCTTGATTTGTACCACTCCTGCTTTTCACAAGTTCTCAAGTTCCTCCTTCTATGAGTAAAAATGTCTTCCCTGTTACTATGTCCTTGATTTTTGTTCTGTTTCTTAGAATTGCAGAGAATAAGCCCAATTTACCATGTTAAAAGTAGTTACTAGAAAAATCTTTATTTAAAAACCAAGATGCTGTGATGAAACCAGAGATCAGATTATGAACTACAAACTGGTACTATATAAAGAATCCATTCAGATAGCCACCGTAGAATGAGATAGTCATTTATCTCCTATGACGTAATAACTAATAAATAGCATAAAATTAACAGTACTCAGAACCTTGTTTCTTTTCTTAACAATTAGAGTGCCTAATATGTGAATAGCATCTTATTGCATATTCTCAGGGAATAAATAAAAGAATAAGAGTATTTGGATTATAAGATCTTGTTCTTTGAGCTTATAATAGTCTTTGAACAAAAAATCTGTATGTTATGTGAATGTAGTAGGTGAGTACATGCCAGATGAGCAGTGAAAGAGAGCTATAAAATTCCAAAGAAGAGATCATGGTGAGGTGGGATGGAGTGAGTCTTCCATTAAGAAATAACTTGAGTCACTGATTTTCTCTTTAGGATGGGATGGACCAAGCCTTTTTTATTATTCATCCACTTCTTTCTCCTCCTGTTTCCCCTCCACTTCCACCCATAGCAGTTCTCTGGCCTGGATGAGCCTTCAAACAGTGTCTATTGGATTTAATTATTTTATTTCCAATACTATGTTAGTGATGTTTCAGATGTTCCATTCCATAATAATCTTTTTTTTTTCATTTTGCATTTCTGTGCCTTCTGAATTTTTTTGAATGAATACATATTTTTTAATTAAACACATGCATGAAGATGTTGTCCGCATAAGAACAGAATTTATTAGAGTTTATTTGAGCCAAACTGAAGACATACCAGGAAGCAAATCTCAATGGATTGAGAAAATGCTCCTAGAATGACAGTTTGGCAGTTCTTTTTATACATTTAGAATCAAAGGAGAAACAAAGAAGGTTACATGAAATTTATTGGTGGTAGATTAAGAAGGTGGGAGAAAGCAAAGCAGGGAAAATCTCTGGGATTGGATGAAAAGCAAAATGGACAGGTACATACTTCTTTTACATTGGTGGATACAGGATGGTTAACATATAACATTTTTAGTAAATAAAGATGGTATGGGGACGACAAGATAATAACAAGGAGTTTTGGTGAAGCTGCTCTTCTAAGTGTGGTTAAGCCTCTGATGGGTCTTGGAGATTATTCTAGCGTTTCAAAGGTATGTTAACCTAGACACACACACAAGAATAATGGACAAGGCTCATTTCAGGCAAAGGATAACCTTTACTAAGGAAGCCGGGGCCTGGGGCTTGACTACCCACCATGACCTATCCAGTTAGGAATTCATGACCAGGTCATTGTGTGTGGTTACTTTTGGTCACTGAGTTTGTCAGGCCTGCCAGGCAGCCCCCTGAGCTTGCCAGCTTTTCTACATGGCCCCTTTTACATTCACAGTGTTCACACCTATTGTGAAAAGATAGGCACAGACTAACTAGCCTTTCGAAGATACGTGAAAAAGATAAGAAATTTTTCTTGACTCTCTTGAAATGGGTTTGTTAGGATCTTTGCGAATGTACATTAAGATGACCAGCAGCTTCCCCTGGGTGGCTATTCTGGGCCGACCTTAGAGATTCAAGTAAGTTGATCATGTGGCATGATGACAATAACAAGCTATCGATTTAGCAGCAAAGCTTTGCTCATAGTTCCTTGTTTCTCTGCCTGATTTCTTTCAAGAATTGCTTTATTGGGCTTCTTTTTCTTTCAGCGGAACGGAAGCCCCCCCTCTTTAACATGAATGCAATGAGTGCCTTATATCACATTGCCCAGAATGACTCCCCAACATTACAGTCTAACGAATGGTAAGACTCTGCTATCATTTCGAATCTCTAAGAAAATCGCCATATGTTGTTGGCACGTTCATTAAATTTCATTTTAACTCTCTGACCTGGAAAGCATTTCATTCCTTCATTGAAAATTATAAAAAATGACATTGGCATTAACTGCCTACACACACACACACACACACACACACACACACACACACACACGCACTTTTATTTCTGTCCTCACTATGGCTTGTATTGTGTCCTTCACGGGAGTAGCAACTGAAATCCTACAGGGAACACACCTTGTTACCTCCCTAACAACTCTAGCCTCTTCGGTCATGGCAGTCTCGTATTGGTCACCTCAGCTCTTATCACTTCTAAGCAGAGAGGAAGTACCCTCTTCGATGTCATTATTTTTCCAGGTGTCATTTTTTTTTTAACTATGTGTGTATTTAAATGTTTTGAGGCAGAACATATACTATCTGTTCAAAAGATGTAATGTTCCTTGCTGAATATTATGCCATTTTGATAACCATTTGGGCTACAAGAGTTACAGAAAAAGGACAACTTTAAATAAGAGTGGACAAAATGGAATTTTCAAGACAGGAGGTATTTTCACCCAGGAAGCATATTCCTACGTTCTCTGACTTTTATGCTTTAAGTTTTAGTACCTGGTTGTAGGTTCTGAGTGATGGAGGAGTAACCAACTGATCATGAAGAATATAGACTTGAGACTTATAAGAATTATCATCTTTGGAGAGAAAAATGTGTATAAAACTATTATGTGTAAACATAGTATTTTTACTTTGTGATAGATATTATGATTTGATCTTGTTTTTGTATGATATATTTATGTGTTAACTAACTGGAAGTGTCCACATTCATTAGCCAAAAGAATTAATTTTAGATACCTTAAAGTTAAAAATGATCCAGCTCTCCTGATATTCAAAAATATTTTAATAAAAGTCTCCTAAAATGTAAAATTTTCCTTAAATAACAATTAAGTAATCCATATGTTCTACAGACCTTGATTTTATTTTCTTTTGATGTATTTGCACACACAGGACAGACTCTTTTAGGAGATTTGTTGATTACTGCTTGCAGAAAATACCTCAGGAAAGGCCAACGTCGACAGAACTATTACGGGTAATTTTTCAAATTTATATTCAAGGAGGGGGATTTAAAGTCATGTTGTAGTGGGATATAGTAAATCATTTCTGTAGCACCTCATCATGACGAACTGGATTAGAACATGCTGCCTTGTCATTTATCCAGAGATAGTAGCTAGGCATAGAAATAGAAAGATTATAGCAATGTATATACTCTGCATTCCCTGTGGATAGTTTTTTCCCTGTCTTTTCCTTTTTCTTGCCCCTACACCACTTTTTGACTTATGACAAAGAATATTCCTCCTTGCTTTGGTTATTATTGTGATGTTTCTATGGCTAATATCTGTATGATGTTACAATGTTTAATGTAGTGTTTTCAGGACAGAGTCTGCCATGGTTCAAATGACAGCTCTGGATTTTCACTGAGGTTGTTACTAAATCATCAGGCAATAAAGATATATGATAAAGACATAAGCAGACATTTACATGGCATTACATCATACATGTTGGTGTCAAGAGTATCATGTTAACAGCATTTATTTGATTTAAACATCTCATTTTTCAGCATCTCCTTTCATGTAACATTTTCTTACAGATTTTATACATAGGTGATGTGTTCCATCCATATTAGTAAAGTCTGTGGGAATCTTTTACAATATAAATATCTTTTCTTTGGCACAAAAATAATCCAGATTTCTTTTTATATATGTATGTTCTTCAACTCTTTGTTTGTTTATTTTAAGAAAAACTCAGGATTGCATTGCCTAAATTTATGAAGCTTAAAAATGTCAGCGATCTTTATAACAGAATACATTGGCTAGGCCACTATTCTGCTTGCCTTAGCAACAGCTTCACATTTCTGCAGGGAATAATGGCAACCAGAACAAAACATCAGATTATGTGAGATAAAGTAGTATCTTTATTATTTTGAAGTAGGCAAAGATTTTTTTAAAGGACACAAAAAGCATTATCATAAAGGGAAAAAAATGATAATTATGGGCTGTATTAAAATTAAGGAGTAAAAATACCTCAAAGAAGAAGAAACTACAAGGATTCAAAGATAAATTTTATAATAATGCCCAACAAAAGGATATAAAAAGCAAATGGAAAAGGTAAAGAAAGAAATGGAAGAGAAAAATCAAAACAGGAACAATTAAAATCATAAGCAACAAGCTAATATAATAAACTAATCCATTTAGGATATTTCCAATGGTGGATAGTCTTAGGGAAATAAAATTAAATGCGAAAGAAAAAATTCTAAAGATGATTATAGAGAAGATAACACATATGAAAGACAAGGGTGATCTATTATATTCCAACCCATTATTTCTGAAGAAGAAAACATATGGAGCAGAAGATATTTAAAGATATACCTTAAGAAAACTTTTCGGAAATAAATGTTTGGAACTTTATTTGATTTAGTCTTTATTTGATTTGGTAGGTCAGATCAAATGAGCACCATTTATTCAACAAATATCTACTGATTACTGTGTGTGAAGCATTGTTTTAAGAACAAGAATAATATAATATATACAAGAAAAGATAATTCCTATATTCATGGAACCTACATTCTAATGAAGGTGTATTAAAAATGAACAAATAAATACATGATGACATAATATCAGGTGGTAGTAAATTCTTTACAGAAAAATAAAGCAGACATAGGGATGAGGGACAGGAACTACTGTTTTAGATAAGTTAGGGAAGGCTTTTCTATGGAGATGACGTTTGAGCAGAGCCCTAAAGAGGGAGACCGTGAAACTGATCTTTAGTGATCAACAAATCATATTCTGGTGAAGTTGCTTAAATCTAAGACTAAAGAAAGATTTATACAAACAAGGTGAAAAAAATATTTTGGTCTGAAAAAACCAGTTGGTTTCAGATTTACCGCTTCAGGAATATTTAAAGCTAGAAAGCAGTAGAACAATGTTTACAACCGATGATTTGTGACCCAGCTAAGATGCTCTTCAATTATAAAGACAGCTGATATTTTCAAGCCTCACAACTTTAGGCAACTTTCCTTTCTTAAAAAGTATTTTTTTTTAAGAAAAAAATTGTTGAATAGCAAAATTCAACCAATTTAGAGATTTAAACAAGAAAGAGATAGAGAGAGAGACAGAGAGTCAGAGAGAGAGAAGGAAGAAGGAAGAAAAAATGAATTAGGGGCCAGAGAAACTGGTAAAAGAACTGGTAGTGAAATAGAATTTAGATTGGCAAAAAGCATATATTGTTATTTATTTTGCATAAGTAAAGAGACTACATTCTTCATTTTGAGTAGGTAATACATGTTTCAGGAGGTAAAAATACAGTGGAAGGCAGAGCATGAAAAGTAAAACTCCTTTATCATTCTAGGCTCCTCTCTACAGTTAGCAACTACTGTCACCAATTTTGTGCACATCCTTCTAGAGATTGATTTTGTATATGGAAGTAATTTAAAAAAAATTTTGCACCAATTATAACAAACTATAAACACTTTACCTTGATTTTTTAACGTTATAGTGTGTTTTGGGTATTGTTCTGTATTACTACATGTCAAGCTACTTCATTCTTTTTAATGGCTCCTTAATATTCTCATAATGTCCATAACCTTTTTAACCAGCTCTTTTATAGTGTTTGCAATTGTTTGCTATTACTGCTGCAGTGAATATCCATGTACATGTGTCATTTTGTACCTGTATATAGATATCTAAAGAATAAATTCCTAGAGGTAGAATTGCTAATCAAAGTGAATATGGATTTTAAATTTAAATAGATATTGCCAAATTGGCCTCTAAAGAAGTCACACAAATTTTTAGTCCCACTAACAAAGTATGAATACCAAAACTTTTTTGAAATTTGCTAGTCAGGTCAGTGAGGAACTTTTCTTACTGTAGTTTTAATTTATGTTTCTCATTATGAGTTAGGTTGAGCATCTTTCATATGTTGAAAAGCCATTTCTAGTTCTTTTTCTGTGACTCTCTCTATGATCTTTGCCCATTCGTCTAGTGGGTTGTTGGGTTTTTTTTCTTATTAATTTGTAGTAGATCTTGTAAAAAAATTTTTCATATTTTGACATTCTTTATTCTGGACTTTTGGGGAGAGGTTATACAGAAATTTGTTATAAGGAATTTTCTTTCTCTAGTTGGCTATCTAGTTGTTCCCAAATATTTTTAAGTAATCTATTTTTTCTTCACATTTTCTTCTTGACTTTAAAATATAACCTTCACATTGAATCTATTTAAATATAAAACTAAAGTAAAACCATTGATATGGTTAAAGAGCAGAATGTAAACGTTATAAATGTTAACTATGCAAAAATAATGTTACTGAAAAAACTAGGAGTAGGAAAGAAATGTAAGTGTACTAATTTTCTTATTTTTCAGAGTAAATGGTCAGTAATAGTTCTTAAAGCACAGGGTTACTTTAAATAAATAAATAAATAATTCCAATCCCTTAAAGTCAGACATAATTTTTTTTCTTAACTTTAGAGGATCTTTTAGAAACTGGTAACTCTTGGTGAAGAAATTATAACTAGAATTAACCAATTATTTTATAACTCCAGTTTCTTTAAGTATATCTTAATTTAATAGATTATTCTTAAAACTTGCATGTAAAATAAACTTCTCATGTAAAATTATTTTTAGATATTCATTATTCTGAGAAAAATTGAGAGAATGTCTACAATGATTATGTAATTTAATAATATTCATATATGGATGACAGAATTTGGGTGATTTTCTTTTACTTTCTTTTATTTTTTTTTCCATATTATTTAAATGTTTAAACATATTTTTTAAGAGCAATAAAATCATTCTTTTAAGAGAATCTGAGAACCTTTTAATTGCAGAAGTTCAGAGAACAGGGAGAGATGAGACTGCAGGCAGAGAAAACAACGTGAGCAAAGGCATGCCAGTGTGAAGCATGAGGCAAAAATTTTCTAGAATATACTATGCATTGGGTGGGAAGAATGAATAGGAATTACTAGATTTAAGCTTAGAAATGCACGCAGGAACCTGGCTTTAAAAGACCAGACTTTATCATGGAGGCAGTGAGATATTTTTAAGACATTGAGTGAATCAAATTTTTAAAAAAATTTTTTTATTATGGTGACATTGATTAACAAAATCCAGTAAGTTTCAGGTGTATAATTCAACAGCAAGTCATATATATATTGCATTGTGTGTTCATCGTCCATGGTTAGATTTCTTTCTGTTACCACATATTTGACCCCATTTACCCCATCTATCTCCCCCTTCCCCCTTCCCCCACCCTCTGGTAACCACTAGTCTATTGAGTGTATCCGTTCTAAAAGGCTAAACTCTATAAACAGGTATGAGTTTAATTATCTCAGATAGTCCAGGACATGGGAAAGGTGTTGTAAGTAGTCCAGAGCTATAAGGAGCTCAAAGAGTCGTCACCAATTCAAGCTTCTATCTTCCTGCTTCGCCATCCTTAGTGTGTAGCTTTTACCTTGGTCACAGAATGGCTCCTGCATTTCCAGGACTCAAGCCTTCATCCCAGGCAGGAAAAAGGAGGAAGGGCAAAAGGCAAACCACCTTCTTTCTCGTCATGTGCCTTACCTTTAAAGCATACCTTCCTCATGGACTTCTGCCTGTATCTCATTGGCCAGAACTCAGTCACGCTGTATATAACTGCAGAGAAGGCTGGAGTTCAACTCTTACTTTCTAGAGCTTACGTAGAGGAAGGCAAGGGAAAGAGGCCGAAATGGGAGACAAAGGGGACACAGTATCTGTCATAATGACTCACATGATCAAATCTATGTTTTAGAAAGCTAATGACCACCAGAAAATAAACCCCAGAATAAAGAAAATTAGGTTACAGTCCTGGCTCTTCCACTATTTAGCCGTGTAAATCACTTAACCTCTCTGTGCCTGGATTTCTTTACCTTGAAAATACAAGAATTTCTAAGAGCTATTTCTGCTCTAAAATTCAGTGATCCTAAGTTACAGCTTGAGGTTTGCTGAAAACCGATTTGCTCTTGTGTAATTGCAAGCACTGGAGTAGCAAAATAATTCCCTTTCCCCCTTTTTTTCTCATCTTGAAATGCAGGCTACACTTACTTCCGGGAATGGTGTTTCATCTTCAAAAGGACTTTTTGCAGAGGAAGAGATATTTTGTAAAAGCAGGAGCAAAAGCCACAGTTTCCCTGACAGCAAAGTCAGGGTGAAGAACCACAAGACATGTAGATTTTTTTTTCTCCCAAAGGTCCATTCCTCTTTTATATCTGTTTAACATATAAAGAAATTAAGTCCATCCTATCATCTAAGGCCAACCACATTATATCTCATTTTCCCAATATCTCCAAATTATAATTTCACATAAGTAAATTTCCCACATAAACTGAAACTTTTCCTTTAAAAAAAAAACTTTTTCCTCCCACTTTTGATAATTTTGTGGTAATATCGTCAAAATATGTGATGTGCTCCTCTGCCTTCTGAAGAAACTACAATGAACATTTCACTTTTCCAACGGCTCAGAAACAGTAGTATTTTGCAAATTCTTGGAGTATAAAAGGACTGACTTTACGAGGGACATATTCCCCTTTGCAAAATAGCTCATAAACCTTTGTTCATTTTTATTTGGTGGTTGGTCGGTAGGTGCGTTGTCATGGAATTTCTTTCTCTACTGTCAGGCTGTCAGAGAACTTTCAAAGTGCACTTCTTTTTACAACAAATAATTCTATCTCTAACAGTTTTCAATCCCTTTTTCTCATTTTTATGCCCTTCCTAATCTGCTACAGGCTGAAAAACCAGGAAACCAGAATATGTGTTAAAGATCATTGATAATATTAAAAGTAAGGGAGGGCCATTTATACCAAGAAAAGTTTGTGGATTTGAGGGCAGTTATTTTCATCGCTAAGATGCCCTTTTTCCTTATTTCCGATTGTACAATTCTGTAAAGATGAAGTTGCCAGAATTCTGACTGCTGAACAAGTTGAACAGCTGTCATATTTTCAAGCATACACTATATATGACCACAGAAATAGAAAACAACATATACACAAGTATGTTTTAAAAGGGTAATATAGAGTGGGGAGGAGGATTGAGGCAGATTATAACAATATTCCGTACTCTACATCACTTCTGCTTATTATGTAATTTCAGATTTGAAAGTTATAAGCAACTCATCTACTCTCTAAAGTTCTAGTCATAGTTATTGCGTGTATGATAAGGTAAACCTTAAGAATTCTCATGTAAACGCTAGTCCACAAAATGGGGCTTGAAGAAAAGAAAAACATGAAGTTATCTCATTATGAGATTCAAACAATATGAGAGGCTACATGAAATGAAAATCATGTCTGTTATTTCTGTAAAAGCCATAGAACTGTTTTACATTTATTTACTACTATATCTACATTGTATATAAAAGTATGTTTTCTCATTATCATTCTTTGTTATTTTCTCCTCCTTCCATTAGCATGACTTTGTGCGACGAGACCGGCCACTACGTGTCCTAATTGACCTCATACAGAGGACAAAGGACGCTGTTCGTGAACTAGATAACCTTCAGTACCGAAAAATGAAAAAAATTCTTTTCCAAGAGACACGGAATGGACCCTTGAATGAGTCACAGGAGGACGAAGAAGTAGGTTTAATTTATTTTAGCAGGCCCTTCTAGAGTGTCTACTATGTGAAAAAGTTCTGGACTGAGCACTATAAGAAACACTTTTGGGGATAAAAATGTTATTGATGCTCTCTGCCTTAAGAGACACACGGAGTTGCAAATAAAACATTCATAAAATAACTCTTAAAAACAAAATATGAAAAATGCTATACAGGTATATATCATGCAGGAGTTCATGGTGGGGAGAAGTTAAGTCTGCTGGTAGGGATTAGTGAAGATTGTATGGAGGACACAATGTGGGTGATATTAGACTCAGGAAAGTGCTGTGCTTTGGGACATTTATACTAGCAAGAGTGTAAGATGGATTTGAATGGGTGAAATTCTGGATAATAATCCATGCAAGAAGTAAGAAGGACAGTGTCAATGGGAATGCAGGAAAGCGGAACACTTTTGAGAAACACTGTAGAGGTAGATTTGACAATAAATGCTTCTCATCAGAAGTGACAGTGACAGATGAAGAGTTTACAGTGACTCAGCATTTGAGCCTGAGTAGAGTATGCCCCTACTAAGAACAGAAAAGAATCCAAGGAGAAAGTAGGTTTAGGATGGTTTTCAGTTTGGTGCCTATGGAGTTTAAGGTTTTGGCATCATATGTGACTGACGTAGTACACGGATAGAGATTTCAGAGAGATGACTTCCTGCTTTCTCACTCAAATATGAAGGATTGGTTGAGGCAAGAGTAATGACAGGTGGGACACCTGAACGGTGCTATCTAGTAGTTGGCCAGGAAATGCAAATCTAGAACACAGGAAAGAGGTCTGCGTAAAGGGTCGTTGGTTGGGAGTTAAGAGCACTGAAATGATCATGAACCAGGGAACTGAATGTAGAACGAGAAGAGGACCCAAGCCATGTAAGCAAAGGCAGACTAGGAGATAAAGGCATCGCAATTCTTAAGGGAGCCCATAGCTTCAAGGAAGGAGCAGCCAGATGCCATCCGATGCCACAGAGAGTTAGACAAGGACCAGAACTGAGTTTTACAGTCGGGCATTCTCGATGACCTTAGTGAAAACAGTTTCACAGGAACAGTTAGGATGAATAGGAAGATTACTATGGGTTGTAGAATAAATGGGAAGTGACAAAATGGAGACAGCAAAGGTTGGTTAATTTAAGATTCATAAATTGGCTAAGAAAGAAAAGTGACAAAGGGCAGTGTGTAGAGGCACATAAATATGGGGCAGGCCACTTCATATTTCTGTGTAGAGGGAAAGGAGCCAGGACAGAGGCATTAAAGACGGAAGACAGAGACACAGTTAAAGAAGTAGGATCTCAGGAGTACATAGGATAAGAAGCCTATCTAAAACTAGATTAAAAAGAGGAAAGGAATGGATTTTATTTTATATTAGTTTTTTAATATAAAAATAAAATTATTATAACAATAATTATAAAAATGAAATTCAGAAAGTTGACTTAGACTAATAATCTCGATTGCATAGATACAAATGATCCTCTTTAACTGGGAAAATAAATCTGTTAAAAATATAATGTATCATCTACTATTTGAAATTACCCCAGTTACCTATGTCAGTGATTCCTTACATCAGGGGTCCCCAGCTCCTGGGCAACAGACCAGTACCGGTCTCTGGCATGTCAGGAACTGGGCCGCACAACAGGAGGTGAGGTGGGCAAGCAAGCAAAGTTTCATCTGTATTTACAGCTGCTCCTCAGCCCTAGCATCACCGCCTCAGCTCCACCTCAGATCACCAGGCATTAGATTTAGTACCAGTCCCTGGTGCCAAAAGGTTGGGGACTGCTGCCTTATATTACTAAGTAATAATTCTTTAAAGTTATATATGTGCATATGCTTCTTTGAAAATAGGATTTATTTGGAACTACGTTGATTTAGTTATGTTATTTAATCTTTTACCAAAAGATATCCCACTGTGATAGATAAATTATATGTTCTGATTATCACTTCTCAAATAGTAGTCTTTGAACTAGTAGTAATGAATACCAGTATTATTTAACAGATATATTTAATAAGATTACAGAGGTAAGCATGATAGAATTGCTTGAGGGAGGCAGAATTTAATTACCTATCTAGGACAGTAGAATTAATATCCCTGTTTAGGTATGAAGTTACTCAATAATGACTTGCAAAGGAGTATATTGCTCATCACATCCAAAAACCCTTTTCACTCTATTTTAGTTTCAAGTGACCACTGTTATATTTGCAAATATCCTAGAGGTCACCTGTCTAGTCTTCTGCAGTCTCTCTCTAACACCTTGATGTCTCTGAGGTTTCTTACAAATCTGGCCTAATTCTGCTTACTAAATAGTAGTACGGTAATATGATAGTTGCATATGACAGGGGAAAGCCCAGGGAGAGCAGCATTTGGAGCCTTATGACTCATGTCCAGAATGGCCCCTGGGGAAGGCAGAGAAGTGAATTTGAGTTGTCTGAAATTGTGGGGGTAGTGGAACTACTACATAAAAAGTTTATCTTTGCAGATTTGGCAGAAAAGCAACTTGGCACTGCAAAATTGAGTGTGCTTAATAGCTTAGTCAATGGATTGGCGCTTTATCTCCAGTTGTTTGTTTTTTTTAACCCGAGTGCCCCATTTTTATAGGACAGCGAACATGGAACCAGCCTGAGCAGGGAAGTGGACAGCCTGGGCAGCAACCATTCCATCCCAAGCATGTCTGTGAGCACAGGCAGCCAGAGCAGCAGTGTGAACAGCATGCAGGAGGTCATGGATGAGAGCAGCTCTGAACTTGTCATGATGCATGATGACGAAAGCACAATAAATTCCAGTTCCTCTGTTGTGCACAAGAAGGTAGGTCTCATAGTCCCCTTCAGAGCTCCAGGCTCTGTCAATTATAGTGAAGCCAGCTTAGTACCCAGATGTTTTAGTTACCTTTTTTACAACTGAAATGTGGGATTAAACCTAGACTAAAACTAGATAGCTCTCTTACAGTAGAAAGGCCGTGAGGGACTGTGCAGGCTACGTCTTGCCTCTTTCCTTATCTTCCTCTCCTGTTCCTCTGATGTCTACCACCATCGGTAAATAAAAATTTAAAAATCCATAAATCTCCAAGTCAAAGAAACCAGTAAGTCCTTCTCTAAACAAATAACCTTAATACTATAGACTTTAAAAGCTTCCTAAGTAAAACCCCTTGGGTATGCCCTCTTAG
Organism: Eonycteris spelaea; assembly: GCA_003508835.1. Taxonomy (NCBI): domain Eukaryota; kingdom Metazoa; phylum Chordata; class Mammalia; order Chiroptera; family Pteropodidae; genus Eonycteris; species Eonycteris spelaea. The sequence goes on from PUFA01000042.1 coordinate 1,911,106, forward strand.
AAACATGCTCTTTCAGAATTTGTTTCTAGATGTATATTCCCAAGATACTATTTGTTTTAGAAACACTTTCTACTCTTTTCTGTTGTTTCTTGGATTTCTTGTTTCTAATTCTTCTAAGACTGTCAGCTTAATTATTCTGACTTTTGAATGAATGATTCCGTTTTTTATTTTTACTTTACTTTTCCAATTAAAGATCCTCTTTTCATACAAGCCATTCATGGTTCATAAGTTGAAATAGTTTAGGAAGAAATTTTTTTTTTAATTTTTTAAGCTTCTTTCAAAACAATTTCTGTAAGATGAGTGTTTCACAGAATTATCAATAATTCTTTGGAGGAATTCCCAAAAGTATTTTGAGTGACCTTAGGTGAAAAATCCATAGTATGGAATTATAGAAAAAAAAATCCCTAATAAATTTTTCCTTATTAGGCATATTTGAGGTGTTGTAGCTACTTATTTTAATAGATGGCAGTGATCACATTCTAATTCCAGTAAGAGAGCATGTTTAAGAATTTTTTTCACTTAGGCTTCGATTGGTTGCACATTTTTCTTGGGAGGAAAAGGAAATTGAACAGGTAAAGATGTAGGGCAGGAGAAAATATATTGGTCCCTGGTTGTGAATAGTGGAGGGGCACATATTTATTTCCTGAACTGGTTAACTTATTCATTTATTCAACTAATATTGGTGAGGACCTCTGCTATGTTTCAGGCCCTGTAGATACAGAGGAAATCAAATGGACATGGTGCTTTCATGGAGCTTATTATCTGTAGGGGAGAGTAAGCAAGTAACCATACTAATAACTGTATCACGTAATTATGAAACTTGCTCTGGGTAAAAGAATTTAATCTAGTAGGGAGTAGTGCAAAGCCTGCCAAATAAAGTGATATTTAAGCTAAAACTTTAAAGAAAAGCAGAAGTTAGCAAACTTTGGGTGAGAGATGGGGGTGAGTTAGAAAGCAACAAATACAAAGTACCTAAGACAAAAAAAACGTTGTGCATTCAAGGAGGAGGGGAAAGGTCAGAGAGCTTAGAGCTTGATGAGCTATGTGGAGAGTCAGTAAAGACCAGAGGCAGAAAGGACTCAGATTATCAGAAAGCGTGGAAGCATTTTGAGGAAAGGAGTGATAACAGACAGATGCGGAAATCTGCTAAGAGCTCAGCATTGCCAGCTGCCCTTCTTTGAATACAGGCAAGTAATCATATATTTAAAAGGCAGAAAAGAAGGTTTTGCTAGGCCCTCTTTTTAGTAGGAACTATCATGGGTGCTGACATCTAGCTCTTTCCTTTCTAATCCCTCTGGGGCTCCTTGGGTGTAGAGAGCAAAAGAAGAGAAATTCTGTTGGATCTTTTTACTACATTGCCTCTCAAATGGGTACCTAGAATTAGAAGAAAGATACTACAAGTATAATCAATGAGAAAGAAGGCCCTGATCTCAAACTCACTGGGGGTTTCAATTTTAATTTTCACATGCTGTTGTAGAGTTTTCTTGCAATAATATGGGTCTTTCAATACTTTTTTCTTCCTGGTGTAATCACTTAAGAAGAGTAGATGTTAACTTATATTTTGAAATAGAAGGTAGTTGTATTTGATTCACAAAAAAATGTTTGTCAGGAAAGGTTTAAGTTATATAAGGTATTTCTTTTTTATTATGAGATGTATGTAGAGAGAGGAAATGGGATGGAAGAAAATTGAAAAACCTTTGCAAATAAAACTTCAAATGAGTTAACTTAAAAATATGAGCAGGCTAATCAAAAGACAATATCAACAGAATGAAAAGGCAACCCACAGAATGGAAGAAAATATTTGCAAATTATGTTTGCACCTCTAATATTTTGCACATATAATATTTGCATATAAAATATTTACGTATCTAATAAGGCTGCAGTCCCCAACATTTTGGCACCAAGGACTGGTGCTCCTGTGAGAATCTAATGCCCACGATCAGAAGTGGAGCTGAGGAGGTGATGCTAGCGCTGGGGAGCGGCTGCAAGTACAGATGAAGCTTTGCTCGCTTGCCTGCCACTCACCTCCTGCTGTGCAGCCTGGTTCATAACAGGCCATGGACCAGTACCAGTCCGCGGCCCAGTGGTTGGGGACCCCTGTAATAAGGGATTAATATCTGGAATATATAGATAACTCCTAAAATTCAATAACCAAAAATGAACAACCCAAATCAAATGTGAGCAAAGGACTTGAATAGACATTTCTCCAAAGAAGATATACAAATAACCATAAACACATGAAAAGATCCTCAACATCACTAGTCATTAGGGAAATGCAAATCACAACAAACATTGAGATTCCATCTCACACCCATTAGGATGTCTACTAGCAAAAAAAATAAATAAATAACAAGTGTTGACAAGGATGTGGGAAAATAGGAACCCTTGTTGTGCACTGTTGGTAGGAATGTAAAATGGTGCAGCTGCTGTGGAAAATAGTATGGTGGTTCCTAAAAAAAAATTAAAAATATCCTTGTGATCCAGCATAACACTTTTGGGCATATACCCAAAAGCATTGAAAGCAGGGTCTCAAATGTTTGCACATCCATCTTCATAATAGCATTATTTACAGTAGCCAAAACATGGAAGCAACCCAAGTGTCCATCAACTAATGGACAAATGGTAATTAAATGTGGTATATACATACCATAGAATATTCGGCTTTAAAAAGGAAGGAAAGTCTGACATACGCTACAGCATGGATGAACCATGAAGACATCAGGCTAAATGAAATATGCCTGCCAGTCACCAAAAGATAGGTACTATGTGATTGCACTTATGTAAAGTATTTAGAGTAGTCAAAATCATATAGACAGAAAGTAGACTGGTGGTTGCCAGGGACTAGAGAAAGAGGAGAAATGGGGAGTTGTTGTTTAATGGATATAGAGTTTCAATTTTACAAGACGAAAAGAGTTTTGGGATAGATGGTGGTAATGGTTGCACAGCATTATAAATGTGTTTAATAGCACTGAACTATATAACTAAAAATGGTTAACATGATAAATTTATATGTATTTTACTACAATAAAAAAAGGAAAATTATAAGCAAGCTATAAAAATAGAATATCTTATATATGAAAACTTAATGTTTAATATGATATACCTATACTTTATATCATCTTCATTCAAATATAGTTTATATTTGTTGGTTTACTTGAATTCCTAGAAGTTTTCCACCTGAGAACATGAATGGAATAGGATCTTAAACTCTTAACAGAAAATTTTGGATACTGGACGACAGGAACAAGGAAACTAGTTTATAGTTCTATCTGCTACTATTAGTTTTATTTTGCTCTGGACAAGTCACAAACCTCTGGGCCTCAGTTACTTCATCTGTAAAATTAGGAGTTTTTTTGTATGATGTCAGAGATCCCTTCCAGCTCTAAAATTCTGTGCTTCTACTCCTGTGATGTTTAAAGAAGCGAATCTCTAATGTGACTTTTAAGTTATTTTGTAAAAAGGTGTGTTAGGAGCAAGCCTCACACACACTTCGCCCAGGACAAGGCTGCTTTTATCTCTTACATTATATATTTGGATTCCACTTAAGAGTTCACTTGCAAAAGGGTTCTTTTCTAAAAGCCACTGCCCTTATCAGTCCCTTCTTCTCCGTGCAGATGGGATGGTAAGTACAAATAATACATGTAGGTGCAGGTAACATTTATGTTGCAGGTTGGATTCTCCAGGAAGCAGAGCTGAGATGCTTTATCACAGCAGGTGGTGGTGGTGGTGGTGGTGGTGGTGGTGGTGGTGGTGGTTGTGTTGTTGTTGTTGTTTTGTTGTTATGAGTTTCCTTTAGGAATGCCCGTGGACAGGAAGACAGGAAGAGAAAGAAGCAGCATTGATCAGAGGGCAAAGTTGAACTGAGATGTAGGCCCAATGGCAACCTCAACCAACCCTCCCAGGGAGTTCTGGAGCTAAAATGGCCTTCTAGAATTAGGCCTTGATAGCCGCCACCTAGATCACTGAATATGAGCAACCAGGAAAGGATATGAACTTGGGCAAGGCTGCTATCTGCTGCTGAGACCGACCTTAAAAGAATTGGCAGCCAAAGACGACTGCCAGCAGCATGTCCTTCCTTAAGGGAGGTCTGAGTGGGGTACTTCTGAGTCTGTCATCATTTTGTGACCACAAAGATTGTTTTAGAAAGAAAGCAATCAATATTATATAAAACATTTACCAGTTTTGCATGGGTTCAGGTCCAGAATCTTAGAAAAGCCTATATATATCACTAAATTATCATATTATAAACAGTGTTCTACCCATTATCTCATTATCCTATTTTATTTTCTATTTAATACTTGTCACTATCTAAAATTATGTTATGTATAATTAGTTTATTATTTTGCGAGTAGAATGTAAATTTCATTAGGGCAAAGACTATGCCACCTTGTTCTGCACTGTATCTCAAGGCCTATAACAGTGCCTGGCACAGCGTAGGCACTCAGTAAAATTATTACGAATGAATGAACAAAAAACCCCACAGGGAATGAATTAATTACCAGATATTAAACATCATGCTATTCATTGAACATAGAATTAAAAGGGTTAAATAATCTCGAGTATCATCTTTATGGTTTGAAACAGTTAAATGAATACAGTTCCTCCAATAATAATACTCTAGACAATAAGAATATTCTTAATAAATATCAACATATAAGAAAAAGGGTAGGGAATTTTTTGTCCCCCTGGATTGTGAAGATCAAGCAGACATAATCCTAAATTAGTCAAGTCATAGATATGAACCAGATTGCCATTTTGTACTGGAAGTAAACTTGGAAAGGCTATGTGTAACTAGTAAGGGCGTGACTTGCAATTAACTGCTCTGCATCCAGAATAAAGATGCTGTGGTTTCAGCAAGACACTTCTATCACAGATCAAGCCCCCAAAATGTAAAGTGGGACACTGAAAAATTTCCTTTGACATCAGAATTTCAGGTTCCTTCCTTCTCTCCAGTCTTAGCCTCCAATCTGGTCTTTCCCAGGCCGCGAAGGGATCCTAATCCAATCTTCTTTTTGAGCAAGAATGATTTGATAAGTCTAAAAGTATATTCTGACAAAATAAACTTGAAACGTTTATTTGTTTCCCCTTTGCTGGTATTGCCACACCGCTTTTTCCGATCACAAAGAATATCACCGTCTCTCCAGACCGGTGGCTCCTCAAGGACCCCTCTCATCAACTGCCACCTAGCATGGTGTCTATCACAGAGTAAGCACTCAATAAATGTTTTGTGAACTTTTATAGGACACGACTCTGCAACCCAATTCTTGATTAAGTCACAAGTGATTCCAGCGTGAGCTTTTAATCCAGATTAGTTTTTTTTCCTGTCACCCCACCTGCTGCTGAGCCTCTGCCCTACTCTTTAAAGTCATTGTGTATGTAGCAGTGCAAACAGATTTTAATATCATCCTAAGCAAGAAAGTCTGTTTTCTTAATGCGTCAACTAAAAGGTATACTTTATTTTGTTAAAGACTAAAATTAGTTATCTTTGCCTACAACTGCTTTCTATGAATATAGATCATTAAACATAAATATATTAAAAGTATTTGTTCATTAATTTATTTTAGATGTCCCTAAAAGAACTCAAGTTAGCATAGCCCCCTTTTAGAGATTATTTTTAAAAAAATCATTCTATCCTAGCTCCTAAAGTTTTACTGGGCTCTTCCTATTAGTCAGGTATTGTTTTTTTTTATTTTTTCCTTCTTAAAAAAGAACACCTTTCACCATTTTTGTGGGAGAAAAAAAAAGAAGCGTCCTTGAGGGGATAGGATGTTCTAGTTTAATTTTCATTTGCTTCAATGGCCTTTCCTATTATTTTTGCTGAAGAGCAGGGCAGGTTCTTTGACTCTTCAACTCACATTTGGCAAAGTAAAAGTAAATTAACTTATGAAGGTAATGTTTCTTAAACAGAGCAGCCACGCAAACCACCTCTCTATAGTAACATCTTTATCCTCAGCATTCTGGTAGTCATTTTTTCTCCCTGAGAGCTATCTTTCCAGGTTAAGGTAACCTTTTCTATCTTCTCCCCTTCCTCTAGCCCCAGCTTTTGATAGCTACACCTGCTTTGGCAATCAATTAATAATTTTGAAATGAACAAAAGAGAGACAGTGGGATTGCTGATCCTTTCTCCACAGCATGAAAGGTGTCGGAATCTATAAAAAGGTTTCTCATCACCAGATAAAAGCCATTTTTAGACTTCTCTCTCCCCCTGACCCATGTAAAGGTGTGCTTATGTGTATGTGTCATTATTTCACAATATTCTTAGAGTACAGAGTGGCATGTTCTTGTGAAACATAGATTTAAATTCTGATAAATAATATAAGAGAAAATGTCATTTCTCCAACATCTCAGACTTATCTTCTTGAGCTTATTTATTCAGCAAACATTTACTGAATGCCTACTAAGTATCAAGCACTATGCTCGGTGCTAGAGTGACTGAGATTTTTCAAATCACATTTACTCTGTCTTCAAAAAGCCCACAGCCTCCTGCCCAACAGACAGATGTGATGGGTAGTGTGATAAAGATATACCCCAAACATAACAGAGTCCTTAGGAATGATTTCCAGGGCTAATTTTACATTAAGCTACAAACTCAGGATAAGTGACTACCCCCCAAGTTTTTATTTTAGAAACAAAACTATTCAGACACTTAGGGACGAACTTCTCAATAAAAAGTAAAGCCCCTTGTCCAGAGTATAATAGTAAAGTTTGTGCCTCATGCTTCATTCACATGCTTCACTATATTTTATAAAAGTTCAATTTCTTTTTTTACTGAAGATTTTGAACAAACATTAACGACAGGTTTTTCCTCAATCCACGACCATTTTATTTTTTATGATGAAAGAATGTTAGAACTTTACCAGGTTAACATAGATTTACTTAAAAATGGTCCCTGATTGTGTTGGTGTTTATTTGTCCTCAGAATATAACGTTTTTTAATATAAATTATAACCAAGTCATATATTTTGTATTGGTAACATAGAACACTATAATTGACCTTAATGTTCTAAAAATTATACTTCAACATCAGAGAAGATGTTGGTCCTCTCATCATCATTTGTAAATAACCTACATTGGTGTGTAACTGCATAAAATAGCAATTTGACCTTTTCCACTATTAGTCTTAAAATGCGTTCAGTTCAGAAACTCTGGGAGCGAGCTGTCGTCATTTTCTAAGGGACTGCTACTTGAAGGGGCAATGTAACCCACAGACAATATGCCAGTAAAGTTGGTAGTTTAGTTTGTTTGTACTTGCTTCTCAAGCCACATTTCCCCATTTTAAAATGGCTTCACTATTTAAGTTGTCTTTAAAGTTTTGAACTTGTTTGATACAAAGGAATTGAATATTTTAAAAATAATTTATGTACTTGAAATATATATTCACCGTTAATTATTAAGAGTTTAAAGCAACGATTATACTGTTAGCATTATATTTAAAGTAGATCAAAATTTTGGATCTATTCGTTAGACTAACTTCTAAAGTGGCGTTATTTTAAAAATAGACCTTACTGGGTTATTCAATTAACTGTGTGTCAACTAAAATCACTATGATTTCGAGTTTTAACTTTTCCAGTGTATTTCAATATCCTTGAATTTAAAACTTGGCTAATATACTGTGACTTTTAATTTGATAAGCAGGGTCCTAACCAAAAGTGTTCATTTGTATCTGAGAGAAAACAGAGGGAAAATATTAAAATTACACATATTTGTACATAAATATGTTTTTGTTTTATTTGGTTATGTGAACACTGTGGATTCTAGTGTCACTGCTCATCTTCGTAAATCAAGTTATAACAAATTTTAAAGTTAGTGGCTGCTACATGATTCAAGATAACCTCTATCAATGTACTGAATGTTAGCTAACGAATCCTCACCAAAACTATGACTTATTAAGGCCTCCTGTAAAACCACAGGCCTCTACATAGTATATCTATTCTGATTGCTGGCATTTAAAAGCTTTTTGCTTTTCTGATACTGTAATATTAAGTAAGATCAATTTTGGAGATAAATGTAATTTATTAATAAATATTCAGCAGTGTAAATGGTAGCAGATCCCAGTGCCTGCCTCTCTAGAACCTAAACCTAGTGCATGAGTCTCCGTCCCACACCTAATCTTTCTTTGCGCTCTGAAATAAAAGTTTAGATTTCCTGGAAAACAATGTAGAAAAATTTTAAGTGACCTGTCAGATATTTTTAAATAAATTTCAAAAATATGAATTGAGATGCATTTTTAACCTATCACACTATCTGATAGAACTTTTTGCAGTGATGGAAATATCTATATCTGCATGTTCAGTATGGTAGCCATAATTAGTGTCTACCTTGAAACACAGCTGGTGTGACTTTAGAACCGAATTTTACATTTTATTTCATTTAAATATTTATGTGACTAGTGGCTATCCTATTGGACAGTACTGTGGTCGAATATCCCTTAAATTTGATATATGTGCCCTCAATGGCATTGAAGGTATCTTCATTATTTGAAACAAAATAGACCACAATACAGTAAATTTTTTTTAAGTCTATAAATATAGATGTAAAAGCCAACATTCTAAAGTATTCTAGATTTATTAAAGGAAAAAAAAAACAACAAAACAAAACGGCCCAATAATAAATTTAATCTTGGCTCTTGGCTTTTATGTAAAAACCTGGGTGTAAAATTTAATATCCCTCAAGGAAGATGTGTGTTTTGACTTTTCAGAATTTTAGACTACATAATAAAATTTTATTTTCTAAACCTTTAATTTTGTTGGCTGATGATGGAAATTCCAAAAAAAATTTCAAATAGTCATGGACAAAGATGCAAAAACTGACTCCTCACAAATGGTTTCTCCTAAAACCCTAGGGCAATAAGAGAATTAATTTCTCCTTCACTATCCTGAACATGTACTATTTAAAAATCCCCCATGGTTGTACATGTTTTTGAGCTATTAATTATTATAATATCTTCTCTGAAGGGTTAGAGATACTTACTGTCTGACCACTCCATCTTTTATAGAGAGACACATCACCCTCTGAAAGCATTTTCCCCTTTAAAAGTCATTTCAATTGCATTTAAGAAACATCCATTACCATCCTTCCAGGGAATGTTATTTTTCACTGGGTGTCACACTAAAATTAATCATCTTTGCCTATCAAGAAACAGGCTTGATTAAATCAGTCAAGGGCATTAAATTCCAGCTTTACTCACTCTGGTAACCATACGGAGACTTAGTTGAGGAAGAATTTGTGAAAGTATCATTTGGTTAAAATTGTATGCCTGCCCCTTTAAATCTAAAAAAAAAAAATCCTTTCAGAAGCTGTAGAGAGAAGGTGCTAGAACTGTGTACGATCATGACTGGAAAGCAGGATCCCTCAGTGACTGCCGAATCTTCCCAGCACAAGATAGAGAGGCAGTTCAGCACAAGCCTACACTGGTTCTAGGCAGAACGATGATCCTACCGAACAGATCTCAAATAAAATTAAATTGAGAAAGCAGATCTTTCAAGGGAATGAGGCGGAGGCTCGCTTTTATGTTAAAAGCAACCAGCATCCTCCTTGCTAGACATGGACATGACATTTTTAAAGGAATTATTTGGTTACAGCGTTTTAAACAAACTGTTCTAAGGAGTCTGTACATTGCATTGTTTTTTCTATTCTTTTTTTCTTTTGCATATATGTAATTCTGGAGGTAAAGAAAAAGCCTGCCAGGGATTCAGAAGGCATCCCACTAGCGATCAGCTGACATTCCTAACTGAAGGCTGCAATGTGTTGCTTATTCATTTTGTACCGTGGGAGCTGCGGGGACTAGCAGAGAGCTAAACTATGCATTTCAAACAGCAGTGCTTGTGCAGAAAGAGGGGTGAGAGAGAGGCAGCCGGCGAGGAAAGAGCACAGCTGGACTTTCTCCTTGTTTTTATCCATTTCTGCAGGATCATGTATTCATAAGGGATGAGGCGGGCCACGGCGATCCCAGGCCTGAGCCGCGGCCTACCCAGTCAGTTCAGAGCCAGGCCCTCCACTACCGGAACAGAGAGCGCTTTGCCACGATCAAATCAGCATCTTTGGTAAGCAAACACCCCTCTACTCACCTTCCCTTCCTTCCCCTCCTCCCCATCTGGCAGCCTCTCGCCCTCCCTGAGCCTCTCTCGGCTTCATGGATGGGAGGAAAGGAGTCAAGAATGTTTTCTCCCTCCTAATAATTTTATTCATTTTAGAAAAAAATCTGTTGGCATAGCAACCTGATCTCAGATATTTTAGCATTGTCTACGGCATGGAAAAAAAAAAACCTTTGTGTGTATGTGTGTGTGTGTGTGTGTGTGTGTGTGTGTGTGTTTATATATGCTGTATGTGCAAAATAAAAGGCCTTTAAGATGAAGTTGCTAACATATCCAATATTTTAAAAGCTGTTTATCTTTTCAGTAAAATAATAATGCTAAAAAATATTTTTAAGGTATTTGATGTATGTGTATGCAGGGTACTATGCTTCTTTTTGTATAGATTCATGTGTATCTATAATGTATACACACACATCAAAAGATAAAACAATTTTTAAAAATAGATGGTTGCCGACTACTGTATATAATTGTAGAAAATAAGCTGCTTGCTTCCAAGGGATGGATTGCTGGTCCGTTCTGGTTCATTCATTTATTTATTGCAACAATGGTAGTGGCTGCACTTCCCCATTTAACCCCTGAAGAATTTCCTGGCACCAATAAAGCAAGAAGGGCTTTGCAGGAGAGGATAGGGATGATTGTGGAAGAAAAGATGCTGTAGGATCCTTCAGCATTTTTACTATTGCAAATGTGATTGCTGGATGCCCTTGTAGTAGCAAAAGGGGTGTGTGCTGGAAGAGTTAGTTTTCATGCCTCCTCCCCTTGGTCCCCAGCGCGTGCGCGCTCTCACACTCACACACTCACACACTCACACACACACACACACACACACTCTCACATCGTTTCATCCTTAGCACTCTAAACTCTCTTTAATCTTTTGCTTCTGAATCTCGCTTCTCAGCCAAAAAATTATTGAAATATGAGTTGTTTTGCCCAAATTGATGTTAGAGGTTACATGTGCAGAAGAGTTAGTATACACTGCTTAGCTATTACATTTAGAACCTATGATGACATCATCCAAGGCCGACCCAGAAATGATTATGTTTCTTGTCCTATTTTTTAAAACCTGATTTCCTCTGTTATTTCTTAAGTCTTTTAAAGGCTTCGATTATCTTTGGAATTGATAATGGATTATAATCTTTAAAAACCCAAATATAAGGAAAATGGAAGTTAAAGCACCTACACATTGCTATGCCTGCTGCTGTCTAAAAGCGAGTAGTTTAATGTAGACTGTTTAGAAATAATAAGCCTGCCTTTCAGGGCCTTTGTATAGACGTTTCTTGTAATCTCTTTAATGGGCAATTTTTCATTTTAAATATATGCTGTACTGTGTGATGGAGATCTTAAAATGTCCACTATGTATTTGCTAGTGATTGTTAGGCACTTAAAAACATGCCTGTGAGTCTAAAATAAAGCATGAAACATTAAATAAAACACATCTTCATGCCATGATATCTGACAAAAGAAACATGGTATTTATGGAATATTACTACCTATCACTGACTCTTGTGAGACTTATAACCTTTATCCAGACCTGCACATGTTGAAATGAGAGGAGAAAAGATGAGCAACCACAGAGTCAGAGCACCATGAGCAGGTTATGCATGCAAAGCGACGTTATACCAAGTGGATTTTCCCCCTCTGGGACTGGTTCCCTTCTTTTCTCATTTGCCACACCCTCATTCCCACATCATATATTCATGACCTCTCCTGCCTCCCAGTAAGATATTACTACTGCCATGCCAGAATGATCTCACTCTTGCATTTGTGAACTCACTCGGAGCCACTCTGTGTGTATATCAGCCATCACAGTCTTCCTCTCTGTGGATAATGAAAGCAGCTTCCCTACTAGGCCACCTCAGGCGTCTAGGCAAAGTCCTCAGGAACCCCTCTGAATCCTACAGGCTTCATAGTGCCCATCCAGAGAACAGCTGGCATCTGTCATGGACTTTTGATTTGCTAAAAGGCCCCTGCCCCTATATTAAGTTAAAAACAGAGTAGCTGATAGACTGTTGCTGTAGCCACAAAATTATATATATATATACACATACATACATACATACATACATACATACATACATACATACATTATATATATAATATATAAAATATATAAAATATATATATATATATATGATTTTGTGGAAACCTCTCTCCAAATATAATGCTTTTGGAATCATGGTGGGATTAATGGAAGTTTATCAGAGTTCAGTGGTATTTGTATCTAGTAGTTTTTAGGGAGAAAAAAAATAATGGAAGAGAAAAATGATATGATGTTTTACGGATAATCTAACTATTGGTATGGGTATTTTAATGTATATTATCAGCTACTATCTATTATGTTATTTTAAAGGCTAATTTCAATAGGAATATATAATTCAGGATACTGGAATATCAAAAAGAAGTATCTAATTTTTAAAAAATATATCATGAATCTCATTGTTTTTCATGGATCCCAACTCAAATGAAAAAGAACTAAAATACTTAAATGACATAAAAGTAAGAGCAAGATCATGGCAAAATGAAAGTCCAGTATCACAAATAATCAAACCATTGTTGAAACCTCTCTTCACATCTCATTGTTGTTAGCAATACTATATTGATTTATTTATTTTGGTTTTACTCTTTCTTTACAATCGTGTAGTAGAAGTGCTGACAAGCCACAGAGTGATCCAAAAGTGAATAGCAAAAAGAAAAAGAAGAATTTAGAAATGAGTTTTTTAATTACTAGATAAATAAGTGATGAGTGTATGTTTCAAATAGACTTGCAAATTGAAAAAAAAAATTGTGATTCGTCAAATTTGTTTAATCAGCCCACTTCTGCTACAGAGCCTAAGGGAGGCCTAGCTAGCTCTGTGGGGTTTTTGCCCCTTAGCATGTCCTTCTGTATTACGCTTTGAATGGGGTTATAGACAAACATATGAAGCCCATGGGCTACATGCTTTTACTGCTAGATGCTTTTATTATTTTGGCACCTTAAAACTGAGATTTTTATAATATTATGCACCACTGCACAATTGCATTTGTAACAAAGGAAAAGCAAGGACTTAGAACCTTGATACCACAGGAAACCCTAAGGAAACTTTAGAATTATATATTTTTAAATTATAATCATTTAAAAGCAAGATTATTGACCTTATTTTGAAAAATTAGGAAAAGGAAGGGCATTTCATGGAACATTTTTAATTTTATCCATTCTTTTTCTTCTGTAAGAAAGTTCATACTGGGCTGATTCATTATTTGGAGAAAGGAGTTATTTACATAGTTCTTCAGAATTACTCATCTGATTTCTTAGGCCTTTGAGGTGTGTCTTTAGAGTTTTAATTTTTGATGAGTGGAGATACTGATATTTTAGTTAGATTAGTAACCCATGAGAGTGTTTTTAGCTAATTTACGTCTGATGTTATTTCTTCTTAAAATTTTATAATGTCGTGGCTCCCTGGCTGTTCCCACAATAGGTGTGAATATGAAGACCAAGATCACATCTATCAGAAAAGTCAGCTTTTGGTCTTATGAAGGAATTCTCATTGGAATTCAGTGGTTTTACTACACACGTGGGTTTGTGTTAGAAAACACATTAGAAAGAGGGGCATAAAAATCTTAGTTTCTAGTCTCCAGGAAAGCACGTAGGAGAAAACTATTATTGTTTTACTTATGCAAATATAGATTCTTTTACTTTGGTTTACACATTCAGTAGAAAAGCTAATATTAAAAAAAAATGGAGTCTTCTTTTGGATTTTTAAAAATGAAATTGGGTACCTGAATAAGTTTGATAGCAAGCATAAAAATATTAGCACCTCGGCAGTAAATACTAGTTTCTCCTCTCATGAACCCCACTGTTCTGCTTCTAAGTGCTTGAAAATGTGTTCTCTTCCTGGATAGTGTATCAGAGGATGCTTATCAAAATATTGCATGTCTCCTCTTTTCCTTTTTGTTGGCTTTTTCATCTCACTATAAGATCTTTGCTGATGCCATTTTTTTATGTGCGTTGCCCAATATATTTGCCCAATGCACATAACCAAAGCCTGTCAATAAATGTGTTTGAATGAATGAATGAAGTCTCTTCCAGCCCTGCGATCACATGAGAATTTGGATTTATAAGTGTGTATTTCAAAGTTCTTCATGTCAGTTTTTCTGTTTAAGGCAGAATTGCCTGTTATCCGTCATTACTTAAAACATTTTTTTCCCTAGGTGTTCTAAGGCCAAAATGTGAGTCACTGGTATTCTTTTTAAGAACTTGCTATAAATTTCATTTGTTCTAAATGCTGAGGGCGGCCAGTTTTATCATAAGCATTATTTTGATTCTTACATATAATTAATCTTGTAAATTGGCTTTGATCTCTTAAAAGGGTAACATTATCAGCCACCATGCTCCTCTTTCATGTTCAGTAAGTTGCTTATTAGCCTTCTAGTGTGGTGAAGTGGTGTGTTTTAGAGCCAAATTTTGCCGGAATTAAACCCAGTAGAATAGAATGGCAATAAAAAGTTTCTGGAAAAAGTTCAGTCTTCCTTTATGGTTCTTTATTTTTTGTATATTATTCCAGGTATATGAAATAGTTAATAATTAGATTCAGAAATTATACATACTTATAATCTACAAACTGGATATAAGTACAGTTTTTGTTGTATTTGCTCTTTCTCTTAGAGCCACTTCTTCTGAATTATGTCCCCAGCACCAGAAATGCTTAGTGAAGGGGAAAAAAAACATATTACTCAAAGAGCCTGGCAGAAGGAAGGAAATCAACATATCTTGAACATTTCCTATGTGTGAGACACCTTGCTAGGGCAAGTTTTATCTCACCATCAATCTCATCATAGTTCTTCTTTACATATGAATAAAACTGAGAGACACTGGTTAAGTTATTTGCCCAAGGTCAGTTATATAGCAAGGGATAGAATGAGATTTGTCTCCAAGCAACGCTCTGGGTACAACAAGATGAAACTGCTCACTTTAGTTGATCACATTTTTGAGATTACCATTGTGAAAACAACAGTCCCCACATTCCTAACTTTCTCTGATTTTTAGACTTATTTAGTTTATAATTTAGGCTTCTGGCTCTCTCTAGCTTTGACTGTTTGGGGTGTTGAATCCTTCCATTATTTCTTAACAGAAGGTTTCATTCTTTTCTGCCTTGGTGATAGGAATTTCCTCAGGCAATTCAAGAACCGTAGGACCTTAGTTCAAATCTCAGGCTATATAAAAATTAAAGAGGTAAATCACATATGAAAGCATAATGTAAACCATAAAGCAAGATTAAATTATGAACTATTTTTTTAATTTATTGACCAGATAGTGTGTTCTAAGACACAAAGTTTAACCTAAAACATAGGCGTACATAATTATAGGTAACATATTTTTTTTTAATTTCATGTTAGACTTCACAAACAAAATATCTGGTTATACTTTTATTTGAATTCATCTATCTAGCTTGAGTTTGGGATTATAAAATTCACTCTCACTATATATATGTAAAAAGACAATTACTTTCAAACTTGGAAAGTGTAGTTTTACAAATGGATGTCGGGTGTTAGAAATTTAAGGAGGCGATTATCCGAATTATGGGAACCACTTAAAAGCAAAGTGTCTCTCCTGGAATTTAATGATGTACAATGACAGCGTGTTGAGCTTTGTAATTTGTTTTTGCCACATACTCATGTAATCTGGTATACAGTAGGACCATCCTTTTCACAGGAGCTCAGCCACCAATTAGGAAAGAAATGTTATTTCTGTTTTATCCTTAGGCAGCCTGGTTTAGGGAAATGGCCGTACTTTATTTTATTGACTACAAACTAGTAAACATTCTGCTGGCAAATTTTAAGTGTATCATGATAGCTTTCAAGTGTGCTATGCCTCAGCTTTAGGAATATGATTTAAGAAGGAATACTAAAATAAGAAAAAATAAGTGCACAGATAAAACATATCTCATACTCATTACCCTCAGACAGACCCTTTACTGCCATATTTGTCTGAAAAAAAAAAGTGAGTTTGGAAAGGACTAAATGGTATCCTCCCTGTTGGTTGGAATTGTTTTTCCCTACAGTTGAATCTCAGGAACGCACAAGCATGCGGAAGTCAAATATACAAATATATCTCAAACTACTACTTTTCTACTTTTTATCATGAAATAGGTCTATTAAAAATCCATTTATCGTGATGACAAAGTATTTATTTTCTCTAGAATATTAGGTGCCTATTTGGTGGTGAAATCCTTTTTTTGGTGTTGAAATATTGTCCACTCTCATTCCTCATACTTTAGAGAGGATCTTCCTTTAGAAAAGAGAAATGAATATGAAACCGAGTGTTAGTTTAAGCTGGAAGGGTTTCAAAGTTCGGCCAGTGTTTAATGGTGTACTTTGATAATACTATCCAGTTACAGAACAGCACTCTCTTGATAGTAAAGGGCTCAATCTAAATAAAGCAGGGACACCTTCTAAAAAGAGCAGAGTAACAAACTGTTCTTTGTACAAAATGCACTTTGACCCATAAACTGAAAATAGTAGAGAGAATTAATAGCAGCATGAAAATTTCCAGTAAAACTTGTTTGAGTTTAGGTTGAGGAGAAGTGGCTTATAGTAAATAGGAGTGACTAAATTACTTATTTAAAAAAAAACTAAAATTATAATTTTACAGTTAAATTTTTTTTCTAGAATAGGCAATATAAGAAGGAAGTGACCGGAGAATCAGACAGGAAAATAAAGAAGGGTGATAAATTGAAGGGAAGCCCTGGGCAATCAGAAAAGATTTAATAGATAGAAATGAGATATCAAAATTTACATTTACAGTCTTCAGTTTGTTGGCTATTCACTTGAGAATGGGTTAAAAAAAAAAATGACTGAGAATAGTAGCCATCCAAAAACCATAGAAATGTTTTCTTCCCTTTGGGAGAGCAAGTAAATATATTGTAATTTGTTAACATCCCTTTTGCAGGGAAGAGGAGGGGGACAGATGATTTAAAAGGGGAAGTTTCTTTCTCTCGACTCATATTAAGAATAGGAAATAAATCTTCAAACTATTTTGAAAGGATATTCAAGACTCCTATGACTGTTGGGAAATGATCCTTACCAAACAAGCAGTATGATATAGTGCAGTGGTTCTCAATCAGAGGGATTATGCCCCCAGGGGACACTTGGCAATATCTGGAGACATTTTTGATTGTTTGACTTGGGTGGTGCTACTGGCATCTAGCGGGATAGGTCAGGGATGCTGCTAAACTACCCACAATGCACAGGACAGCCTCTCCAAACAGAGAATTATTCTGCTGATTTCAATAGTGCCGAGGGTGAGAAACCCTGGCATAGTGAAAAAAACACGGCTCTGGAGTCAGACAGGAATGTGTGAATCCCAACTCTACTCCTTATTAGCTATGACCTTGAGCATATATATATAATGCGATATCAAAAATATGTGAATGGATTTTGGCCGAATGAATAAATTAATTCCCTCAAGTCTCAGTTTCTTCAACTATAAAATGGGAATGGTAACACCTACCTCATGAATGAATAAAATGAATAAGTGAGTGAGATGCTTTTTAGGGTTAGAAATTAAGTATAGAAAGAGCACCCAGCACAGTGCCTGATACAAGTGAGCATTCAGGAAATAGTAGGTAAAGTGATGCCGACAGTGGTAAATTAAAATGAAGCCAGAGGGTTCTTTCGCATCGCCAGAAAGTTTGTCTTCCAACCTGGTTACCTGAGTGCTGTTCCCCAACCCAATTCAGGTTACACGGCAGATCCATGAGCATGAGCAGGAGAACGAGTTGCGGGAACAGATGTCAGGTTATAAGCGGATGCGGCGCCAGCACCAGAAGCAGCTGATCGCCCTGGAGAACAAGCTGAAGGCTGAGATGGACGAGCACCGCCTCAAGCTACAGAAGGAGGTGGAGACGCATGCCAACAACTCGTCCATCGAGCTGGAGAAGCTGGCCAAGAAGCAAGTGGCTATCATAGAAAAGGAGGTCAGTATGTGCACACATGCCTCGGTGCCACAGCCAAGCCAAGCCTGCTCCCGGCAGTGGCATCACGTTAGCAGGAGGGGTGTGATTTTTGGTGGTGAAGGAACAGTGCTGCTTGGATGGAGGGGGTGGGGGTGGGTATGGAGCTACTTAAAATCATCATTAAAAGGTAAAATAGTAACTAAAGGTATATATCGCATTCTTGTCTATTCAAATATATTCCAGCCATCAGTCCCTTGGTGGGAGGTCTGGGTAAAATACAAAGAAATAAGATGCTTCTATCCTACAAAAACTTGCACAATTCAGGTCTGTTACTGTGCCTACCACCCAGTCCTCTTCAAAGGAAACCCGCTCTGCACAGTCCCTTTTAGTTGTGATAATCCCTGTTTACAGCTGATTGGACGGCGGATGGCACCTGACCAATGACAGCAAGTAATTAATCTGGCTGTCGCTTGGATCTTCTAGGGCACATCTCTCTTCCCCATCCAGATTCTAAACTGATTTTAGAAACAGACAAGAGGGTCAGACAGATAATCAGAATATCCCCTTTATTACTGATAAGTGTTAGATGGGAGAAGTTATTTATGTCTGAAGGAAAATGGGTCTAATAATAGTGAATAAAATTAAGCAGACCTGCCTACCCAGGTACTAGCAGTGCTAAACTTGTCACCTTCCCTGCTACCCGCCCCCCCTTAAGGCTTACATAGTGTGGAAAAGCAGGGGTAAACATGTGCTCCCTGGGGATAGAGTGACTGGAGACAGGGTGCCAGGGGTGTTTCAGTAATTAAGCATGTGAGCGCGCTCTCTCTCCCTCTCTCTCTTTTTCTCTCTCTCTCTCTCCCTCCCACCTTGTCCCCCTCCCCTTCTCTCCCTCTCCCCCTGGAGAATATGAGTAGCTGAATTCTGTGTAAAGAACAATTCATCCAAGATCGTGCTTGTTTTTTTATCAGGCAAAGGTAGCCGCAGCAGATGAGAAGAAGTTCCAGCAGCAGATCTTGGCCCAGCAGAAGAAAGATTTGACAACTTTCTTAGAAAGTCAAAAGAAGCAGTATAAGATTTGTAAGGAAAAAATAAAAGAGGTAAGAGCACCAATAATTGTAGTCACCAAGTTGCCATTAGAATCATTGGAACTTAAAATCGATTCATCTTACATTGTGATCAATTTGTAGTCCATAAGCCATTGATTATCAAATTCGACATTAGAATCACCTGAAATGTTTATTAAAACAGATTGCTAACCCCCCCCTATTTTCTTGATTCAATGGGTCTGGGGTGGAGTTTGAAATATGCATTCCTAACAAGTTCCCAGGCAATGCTGGTGATCTAGTCTAGGTACCATACTTCAGGAATCATTTGGTCTAACTTTAAACCATTCTTGCCTACTTCTACTTTATTCTCCATACTTCAGCCAGAGTGATCTTTTCAAACTGTAAATCTAGTCATATCACCTCACGATTTTAACATTTATTGGCTTCACATGGCTCTTAAGATAGATCAAAATACTAGAAGCCCCTATGTGGCCTGCTGCCAGCCTCCCCTCCAGTGTCACCTCACACCAGTATTTTCCCCCTACCTGCTTACCCCACCCCTAACTCTTTGCTGCCGCTGCCACGATGGTCACCTTTTGGTTTCTCAAATATATCAAGCTCTGCCCTTCTCCAGGGTCTTTGCTCATATTGTTTCTTCCACCAGGATGCTCTCCCCAATCCTCGCCCCAAATCCCTCCTTTACCACAGTTCTGCTGTTAATTCCTATTCCTCCTCCTTATAAGATTTAGGATGGTTTATTACCACCTTAACTTAAATGTCACTTTCCCTACTAGCCAGTAAATGATTTAAGCAGAGAAAATGACATTTTTTGTGTGTGTCCATGACTATATCCCTATATCTGGTACATGTGAATATTTGATAAATGAATGATCGATTCTTGAATGTTTGTTGAAAACCACTAGTGGCTTCAGAGTCTTCCTGAGGAACTGCAGTTTGATATGAACATGCAAATTTCTTCAGTTCTCCTTTTACCTGTACTTACAGGTGAATTGCCTACTGTTCCATAGACTTTCCTTCTCTTTAGATCTAAGATTTCTTACTTGTAGACTACTAGCGTATTAAGATTTAATAGAATTTAATGAGACATTGTTCTAGTATATGAAATCATTCACTTGAGTTCATATGCTAAGTTATTAATATGAAACTTAGCAAGGTTCCTCTCCAATTCTTTTTTCAATTAGGAAGTGAAAGCAAGTGGTTTGAGGTGGGCCTCGGGATCTTTTGCCCTGCCCAGATGAGCCACTGGTAATTGTTGGGCCTGTGAAATTTGTATTTAATCCACATTGCCTAAATGGGAAGACTCTCTAACACCATGTAAGGCTGAGAGAACCAGGCTGCAGAGAGAAATTGCCCAGCTAAAAAGGTTCACACTCTCTCTGTTTTCTCTTAGTTGTTGCTTGAGCCTAATTATTATGTCATCGTGGAAAGATGTTTTTGGATCACAGAGATAACATTGATTTTTCAATAAGATATTTTGAAATTT
Organism: Eonycteris spelaea; assembly: GCA_003508835.1. NCBI lineage: Eukaryota > Metazoa > Chordata > Mammalia > Chiroptera > Pteropodidae > Eonycteris > Eonycteris spelaea. Next base: position 1,931,681 of record PUFA01000042.1, read on the forward strand.
TCTCAGCTGCAAATATATTCTTATTCCTAGCTCCATGTGTTCCCTTTTGCTCTGGAGGCCATCCTTTATGACCGCAGCCACCGTTTTGAGCTTTTGTAACACGCCAGCACTGGAGATTGCATGAACTCCACCTTTAGAAAATTCTCCCACAAAACAGCATTCGGGAGTCCCCACTCAGCCTTCAGGCATAAGGCTATTTTTGGTTCACTGTACTCAGATTTATGAGTCCAAGTGACTATAGGCCTACACTTAAAAGTCTTTCAACATGCTCATGAAGAAAAACACGCCTAAACCCCATTTGAGATAGGCTCAAGTAAGCCTTTCTGTGCAAAGCTAATATTACTCCATATGAAATAAAACTTCAAACTGTTTAAAGTGACATGTATATTTAGATACTGATATACTTAAAGGTATAGTCCTTGAGATGATAAAACAATCTCCATTATCCTCACTTTTGATAGATAACAGAGGTGTGGGTAATAAAAAATGAGGGATGGTCGAGAAAAAAAATTATTCTTGATTTTAGAGTGAATTTTTATGATCATATTTGAATTTGGGCATGCAGTGTAGTGGTACATACCAAGCTGAGTAGCAAAGGCATGGCCTCAAGAAACGAGTCAGCCAGCCTTCCTATTGAAACCCCAGCTCACACCATGCTGGAAACAGCTCTTGCTCTTGTCGATTTAATATTTCTCTTAAGTCTTCCCTAGAACGGGAAAGTTAAAATTTGATTTACAAGGACTTCTTGACTAAGTACAAAAATAATCCAAATAATGTATGTTGTCCGCATCACGAATCATTAAATAGCATAGGCGTTAGCAATTAAAGGAGATTTGAACTGAGTAGTTAACCAAATATTATAGGTCAAGCTTGTCCATAGGAACAATGTGAACAAAGAGTACACTGTACTTTCTCTAAAAGTGATCATCTTACTTTCCCCACAAATGAACATCTTCTTAACTGTTCTGATTCACTGCTTTCTTTCCTTTACCCATATGGGCTGGAATAACTATGAATTTTGTGCTTTTGAAATATAAGGTTTTTGTTTACCCTCTGGTCCCAAATGAATACTGTTGTTTTTTTTTCTTGAAATTCAGATGAGTGACATTTGCAGTGTTACCTCCTGTCTTTGAAATCTGTCTACCCCTCTTGGTCTTTTCATCACCCTCTTTGTCCAAGCTACCCTCTTCTCTCACCTGGACCATTGCATGAGCCTCCGGGCTGTCTCCACGGCCACTTCATTCTGTTCATGCCTTCTTCATTCTGTTCTCCACATGGAGCCAGAGTCATCTTTTTGAACTGCATCTCATTAAGACACCCTCCCCAACACACACATACAATACCTACTTCTTCTATGCCAAAGGTCAGAGTCCTGTTCTCTAAGGCCTCTACCAGTCCTGTCTATCTGTCCAGCCTCATTTCGTGTGACACTGCACCACACTCTGGCATTTCAGCCCTTGACCATGCCACGTTTCAGTTAACCCAACCTACAGGCTTTGCACACGCTGTTCCCTCTACCCAGAGTGTTCTTCCCTCTCCTTTTTGACTAGTTAACACCTTCAATTTTTTAAATTTCACCTTAGTTATTACCAAGGTTTAATATTTTCTATTAAACTTCCTTGTAGAACCAAGTACTCACCTTCACAGCAGTTATCACAGTAACTTTTCAGTGCATTTCTATGGTTCTTTGATTAATTTTTTTATTGTAGACTGTAAAGCCTCATGAGGGTAAAAATCATGTTCCTTTGTTCACCATTATATCCTTGTATCTTACACAGTGCCTGTCACATAAGAACTCAGTAAATGTGTATCGATTGAATAAGTGAACAAATAATTTCTGAGAGTGAGAAGCCAGACTGAGAGGCCACATGGAAACAAATCTCCCTCTCACTTAATATTCAGTTAATTGATATATAAAAAAAAATGTTGAGGAGGCGTGCAACCCAAATCTTTTTGTCCTTGCATTCTCTTTTGCTTTCCAAATAATTTAATTGAACATTGCAAAAATCTATTATAGTTCCTTTGGCTGATGAGACCGGCATGTTTTTTTTTTCCCTTTTGTGTGTATGTGTATGAAGGAGATGAACGAGGACCATAGCACACCCAAGAAAGAAAAGCAAGAGCGGATATCCAAGCATAAAGAGAACTTGCAGCACACACAGGCCGAAGAGGAAGCCCACCTTCTCACTCAGCAGAGACTGTACTATGACAAAAACTGTCGTTTCTTCAAGCGGAAAATAATGATCAAGCGGCACGAGGTGGAGCAGCAGAACATTCGGGAGGTATTTATGATGTTCCCAACTGTTGTCATTGACTTTGTGAGGGTCATGACCACGTCTGTTTGTCCATTCCTGTATCCTTAGCCTTTATAGTCTTTAGCACAATGCCTAACACAAAAGTAGGCATACAAAAAGGGAAGGGATTTACAACTGGTCAGAGAATGCCCATTTACAGGACAAGAAATCAACTTTTTCCAAATAAATGTAGTAGAATTTCATTGAACACCTAGTATGAGCTATCGCGTAGTGGAGGATCCAAAGAGGTAGAGAGTTTTTGCTTTCAGCTGCTTGTCAAAGACTTATGTTTTTGAGATTCTACATGAAACATTTAGCAGTATGGTGTTCTATAATTAAGTTCATTCATTCAGTCTTCCAGCACTTACAGAGACTTGTGATAAGGCCTGTGCTAGAGACACCAGGGCTTCCGAGAAGCCGTATCACCTCTGGAGATTAGATCTGAGAGACATTTCTGAAGTAAACTGAAAATAATTTGGACCAAATGGTATGAGAATTTCATAAGAGGGAGGAGTCATAAATGTCTTTCCCAAATTTGGGGAATTGGAGAATATGATGTTATTCACTGAAGTGAGGAACAGAGAATGTGAATCAGGTGCAGATACAAAGGTCATACATAGGAAATCATTGTGTCCTGGAACAATCAGAGAAAAAGAAACCCTCATGAATGAAGTAGCACATTGGTAAAAATACCAAAGTTTGTTTAAAAAAACAAAACAGTTTACATGCACAAAGAAACAAGCATTCAGGTACACTTAACTGGGAATGTGAATTGATATAACTTTTTCAAGAGCAGCATTCAAATCGCAAGAAAAAAGGGTGGAGCAAACTCAAATTTATTGACCACATGTAATAATGGGCCAGGCTCAGGCTCTTTATCTGAAGTTATCTGTGTTATCTCATAACATTGAATGAAGAAGAAACTACTGAACATTTTTGAGCCAGGAAATGAGTATTATGGCTAAAATTTTATTTTAGAGAGGTCAGCTCAGTTTGATGACAACACAGATTGATTAGACCATGAAATCTTGGTGGGGGTGATATTGCCCCTAGGGGGTGAAAATGGGTCCTTGTGAGGGATGAGGTCCTAGATATTGCAACAACACGTAGCCCTCTGAAGGGCCACTGTACATTAACTGTACATCGTGGTGTTAACGTTTCAGGAGTAGGGATGGTCGAGGGTGGGGAAAGTCTAAAAAGGCCCCTGATGGAGATAATAATGGGGGGAAAAGCTAAAAAGTTGAGAAACACTATTAGCAAAGAGATCAGTGGTAGGTAATAGCGTATAGATAAGATGGTGGTGGTAGTTGTCGAAGAGAGATGGATTTGAAATGTATTTTGAACTATAAACAGGACCTGGCATACAATAGAATATAAGAGAAAAGATGAAAGTAGGATCAAAGTTATTTCTCGGGTTTAATACTTGGAGAAATGCAAATTTGTGTGGAAACAGAGAAGCTTAGAGAATGTGTTGGTAAGAAACTGATTAATTCAGTACTAGACATGTTGAGTTTGTTAGAAGTTAAAAGAGTCTAAATGAAAAAGTCCAGTAGCCAGTTGAAAATAACATACTTGGGATTCTTTTCATCTGGCAATTATTATTATTCTAATTGCACATATTGGGAAGGCGTCTGAGGCTAAGGGGCAGTTAGTGCCCATAAAAGCTGTAGTAGGCAATTATTCCCCTCAAACGATAGAAACTATATTTGTGACTTCATTAGTATCAGGTTCTAACCAATTGAGCAAAGAATAGCACTATGAGCCTAGGTTTTCTTTTGTTTAGTCTTATTCCAGAACTTCTTCATGAAAATGTTCAAAGCTTTTTTATTATATAACATTAATCAAAGGGCACCGAAGAAGCAAATATAGAAAAATACAGAGTAGTGAAAGTTCTTGGTATTTCCATCCCACCCAGTCTCTACCCTGAGACTGTCACCATGAATTTGGCATATAATTTCCAGATTTTTTTATGTACCTATGGATACATCCATATAGCTTAATATATATTATACATAACTTTAACTTTACAAAAATAAGTGTCAGCAGGTTTATTTGATTTGCAAGCAACAAAACCAAACTCTGGCTGACATAGCCAGAAAGGAATTTATTGGAAGGATATGGGGGTAGGTGACAAAGCCGAAGAATCACGAATCACGCTGGAAAAGATGAAGAAGCAAGTTAGAAAAGCAACTTCCGTGATCTAGAGAGCAAGAGCTAATGGATGTTGCTCAAGGCACCACCATTTGAATGTATCGCCTCCAACCATGTTTAATTTCTGTTTGGTTGCTGCTTAGATTCAAATTCCTAGGAGAGAGAGAACTTGATTGAGTAATGTGCTCACTCCCTTAATCTCTAATTCCAGATTGGGTGGAGTAGTTCCTCCCACCCCCAAGCAAAAAGAGGAGCTGGTTAACAGAGGAAGGGGAAATGGATACTAAACCTACCAAAAAAAAAAAAAAAAAACCAGAATCCCACTGCACTGTTTTGTAACTTTCTTTTTTCATTTACTATCTTAAGTATTTGGCTCTCCCTTATTCTTTTTAAATATTAATAGTATTGGTGGTGGTGGTGGTGGGCATGGCTATATTATTTAGTACTTCTTAGTGGATATTTATTGAAGTTTTACAATATTACTAACAATACTACAGGAAACATCTTTGTACATAAATCTTTTTAGACAAATGCAAGCATTTTGTAGGATATATTTTCACAAGTGAAATTTCTGGAACAGAATGGATACATCTAAATTTTTAACATTTATTGCCAAATTGCCCTCTAAAAGGGTTTATATACTCCCACCATCAAAGAGTAGCCTCTTTTGCTGTATCTTTGCCAAAACTGAGTATTAGCAATCCTTTTAATTACTGAAAACATTTTAAAAGATCAACATAGACTAAGTCGAGCCTCTTCCATTATCATCACTGCACACAGATGCTCACCATTGTCTAGGCAGTTATGAAAGTAAGAACTGAAACTGAGAAAGCATTAAATGTCTTAGGCTAACAACATCTCCAGTTAAAAGTTTAAATTCTAGTTCTGACTCAACCTCAGTGGGCATGAGCACAAAAATTTTGACTTGAGTGAGATCAGCTGCTTTTACAGAAGTCAACTGTACTTCCTTTGAAACTTAAGTAGAATGGTTGGGTCACAGTTGGGAAGGGTTTATTAGGGGGACACACCCTGGATCCATGTCTGACACAGGAGGCAGATTCCCATAAAGTCTGATGATGTGCTTAGGGGCCACGCTGTTTGAGAAGCACCCACGTTTCAATACGAAGCTCATACTCAGCTTAGCAAGACGCGCACAGCCTGTGATGTGACCTGTGGAGAGGGAGCTACGTGTTTCCTCACACTCCTTTCAGGGTACATGGGCATTGAGTGCATGGCGGGCAGAATCACCTGAACCATTACACTTGTTTTTGTATTTTTGCTCGGCTTATTTCGTTGAATTTGTGAAAGGTACACACGATGTGGCTCATTGTATGTTGTGTCATTTGGACAGATGGAACAACCATTGCATTGTGCTAGCTAGAGCAGAAGAATTCTTCAGAATGTTGTATCACAGATTGCAAAAGCATAAAACAGGAAAGTAGAAGCCCTCACTGGGACATCTTTTAATGGAAAATGTTGAAAACCTAAAAACTTGAGTTTTAGCCTCAGTTCTGCTTTACAAAAGTCGTGTGAACTTATATTATCTCTCAGTTCCCAAATTCCTTACTATCATATTAAAAAAGGGTGAATCCTTACAATCTTATCACCTCAGAGGTTTGCAATTATAAGTAAAATATACGAAATCATTTTTAAAACTTGAAAGCACGTTACACATTATCACATAGGCAAAGCACTGGGCTCATAAGATGAATAATGTTTTTTGCCATGGTTTAAAATATTATAGACAGTTTACTAACTTACATCTCAGCAATTCAGATGTATGAATTAAAGGTAAAGGGAACAACCTACAATTGTAATAGAAAAGTCATTTCAGTATCATGTTTCTCTCACTTTTCTAATGGTTTATAAAAACTAGTGTTAAGATATTCATTCCTGAATACAGAAAAATAATAATGACACATTTGTACATTCTGAAGCATGCTCTTATGGTCTTTCATTTCATCTTCACGAGAATGGTGGAAAGTTTCTGCACTTTACACTTGTGGAAACTAAAACATAGATTAAGAGACTCGCCCAAAACCATACATAATGAGTCAATGGAAGAGCTGAAACTGACTCACGCCCTGACTATTTTTCCATTGAGTCTCAAACGTTAGTATATATCAGAATTTACTGGGTAGTTTGTTATAAAAACCAATCACCTGTAACCCAGGTAATTCTGATGAAGGTGTTCTGGGAACATTCTGAAGCATTTTATTAAACATAAAGTGAAGCATTTGATTTCTTCCAAAAGTGTTTGTTTTGTATTTTCTGTTGCTTTCCCCATAAGATTCGGGGCTCTGGGCAACTCAGACTCAGTTTGGACTTCTCAGTTTGGGAAAATATGGAATGTATAAATGCCCAATATTAGGAATCCTGGTACTCAAAGGTTCAAAAAGATATAGTGACCTGGGACCGGACATTTACCCATTTTAAGGGCTTTTCTTGGCTTTCTCTCAGTCACTGGACTAGAATAGCTTTAGACTCTGGGAAGGGCTCACTGTCCTTTAGTGCCACCTAGGGGCCAGTTAAGTGATTTTTAAAAGAAGACATTTGATGGTCCAGGTAAAGAGGAAAAATAAAACGGGGGGGGGGGGGGGTGGAGGGGAGAGGGCGGAATGCAGGAAGAGATAGGGAGAGATGTTCTGGGATCTTATCTTTCATACCTTAAAACAAATGTAAATTGCACTTCTGATATTTCCCCAGTAGAAAATAAACTCCATAAGGAAGATGTGCTTTTTTACTACTCTATCCCTACTGCTGACAACGGTGCCTGATACATACAGAGCGCTCAACAAAGACTTGTTGGCTAAATGAATGATTAGCGACCTAGCGCCAGTAACAGATGCTGTGCTATTTAAAGGACTTCTCTTCAAATAGATAGAAGGCCCAAGTTTGCAAGATATTCTCAACCACACCAGTATACAAATGTTATTGAAAATTCTATGAAGATAAAATTTTCTTCAATCGTGGATGTCATTAGAGAGGCATCCCATTGTTCTCATTTAAAGTCCAGCTCAAAAGCTTTCCCTTTTCCTTGGCCTTTTTCACTAGTGGTAATACCACCACCCTTTTCAGAAATCTTATAGCATAAAATCTTTACCTCTTTTATAGCACTATTACTTCCAACCTTGCCTTCCCTTTTAAAAATTTATACATGAAACTTATTTCCCTGTATTAATTAAGGTTCTTTGCACATTACTGAAATCTATTTGCACCAAAAGCAAGGAATTTACTACAGAAATATAGGAATGTTTCATAAAACCCAAGTGACAATACAGCTGGACCTGCAGGACAGCTTAGAACCAGCCTGGAACTTGGGCATCAATATATTCCCTTCACAGTGGTCCTCAACCTGTTTGGCACCGGGGACCGTGCTCCTATGAGAATCTAATGCCTGCCTATTTGAGGCGAAGCTGAGGCAGCGATGCTAGCGCTGGGGAGTGGCTGCAAACACAGATGAAGCTTCGCTCTCACCTCCTGCTATGCAGTTCCTAACAGGCCACAGACTAGTACCGGTCCGCAGTCCAGGGGTTGGGAATCCCTACCCTACACTTCCTTCTTCTCGCTTTTTCATTCTTCTTGCTCTGAAACCCAGTTTTCTCTAATCCTCAGCCTCATACCAGCAGATAGCTACCACATAGGTAGTTTTTACATGCCCCTCAATTCCAGCCACATGTAAAGATTAACTGTCTCTGAATCCCTATTCCAAATTTCCCAGAGGGAAAATAGATTGATTCAGCCAGCTGTGAGCTGAGCATATACTTCAATACATGTCTGTTCCCTATTACAGTATTAGCAAGCTGAGGCAGAGTCATAGGTTAGTAAATATTTTTATGTACCCAGAACACATGGTTCAGATCTTTGATATAGTGCCATTCAGGAAATATTCTTGAACTGTGAATAAAAAAATTTTACCCAAATTCTCCCTCCCCCCTTTTTTTCTAGTTTCCATTCTTTTCCCCCTTCAACAAAAAAGAAAGACATGAGTAGAACTGGAAAAAACAGAATGATTAGAACTAGAAATGATCAAACAGTCTGTTATGGGAAAGATGAAAGAGAAGAGATCTCTTCTGCTTTTTCCCAGCATGCTGTGAACTCTGAGATTTTAAAAACTAGGCATTTGGCCTACTTCTGATACATGCAAAAAACAGGGTATTTTCCCATAAGAACATTGCAGACATTGTCAGTTTAATTCAGTGATTCTCAGCTCTGACTGAGAATTAGAATCACCTGTAGAATTTAAAAATATTGATGTCACAGTCCCAGCCAGACAATTATCAGAATTTCAGGTTGTGGGATTAAGGCCCTTATGTTATAAAAGCTTCCTCGCATGATTTTAATGGAAGGCCAGGGTTGAGAACCAGTGGTTTGCTTACCTGAAGAAGCATTTATTTAGACCTGTGTGTAACACATAACCTAATTAAGGATCATAGCAGCTCTTAGCAGTGAGGTAAGAAAGGCTCAAGTAAAATTAATCCCATTTTACAGATAGTGTGTCTGTGATGGCCGTGAAGTTGCCCATCTTATAAATGGTGGACCCACGTACAGACCCTAAAGCTCCAGGGATTATTAATCTCATCTCATTAGGTCCTACTGCCAAACACTAATAGCTTTAATTACGAGATAGCCATGCCATTCCTTGCCATCCCTCATTCAGTTGTACAGTCCCTCCAGTTCATCCCCATTCACCTCTCTCCGTTTATCTTTTGTTCTGGAATGCAGGAACTAAATAAAAAGAGGACACAGAAGGAGATGGAGCATGCCATGCTTATCAGGCACGACGAGTCCACCCGAGAGCTAGAATACAGGCAGCTGCACACATTACAGAAGCTACGCATGGATCTGATCCGTCTACAGCACCAGACTGAACTGGAAAACCAGCTGGAGTACAATAAGAGGCGAGAAAGGGAACTGCACAGAAAGCATGTCATGGAACTTCGGCAACAGCCAAAAAACTTAAAGGTAAGGGGAAGAAAGTGAAGTATGTCCCTGTTTGCGCGCCAGGATGGAGTTGGACTGGATCAATGGTTCCTACACCTGGGTGATTGTCAATGTCACCTGGGCTACTTACAGATTTCTGGGCCTCATACCTCTCAATCAGAATCTCCAGATGTGAAGCACAAGAATCTGTATAAAACAAACTCCTGATGAGACTCTGCTGGGCAACGTGGTTTGCAAACCATTATACTAGACGGTCTCTCCCTTTTTCTTTGTTAACTATTAGGTGATTTCTCTGACCCCTTTATGATCTGCCTTTTTAAAATTATAGCGTATGGACTAATAGCAGTCCATGAAATGAGAACCAGGAAATAAGAACGTTACCTGGCAGGTATAGGGAGGGTAAATTTCATCCTCATGCCAAGTCACATTGTTGGTAGTAGCAATCACTACCTTAAGTGCTACTGTATTTAGAAAGACTTCAAAGCCACATCCAAGCTTTTAGGGAAGAATATGAGTTATTGGTGACATCTGATATCTGTCATGGGCATGGGAGTCAGGAGCGAATCTATATGTGCCGGGCACTTATTACCCCTGCCCTTTGGCCGTTACTGCCTCAGGTAATTTTAACTGAGTGCTAATTAACAAGCTATTTGGACCAAGCCATTGTTATATGTCAAGGAAGACATTGTTACTGTTGATACAGATATGAGGCCAACCTCGATCACTCTGGCCATGCACCTCTCTAGCCAAATCCTAACCTGTCTAATTAATTAGTGATCCCTGTAATCACAGCGCCTCCAGGTGTTGTTCATGAAGCACACATGTGACTATGAGGCAACCTGATGGAATGCCTTTTGGTCTTAAAAATACCCCCACTTTCTCCTTGCCAAAATGTCCATTTGATATTGCTGCGTGCATGTATAACCTCTTAATGGGGGAAAATAAAATCACTTTTCCTTTTTATTTATGCTGAAATTTAGTGGAATTGTCAAGGAAACACAGCAGTGAGAGCTGCCTTGTACGTTGCCATCACTTGGAAACCGGGGTGAGGTGGGAAATCATGACCAAAAAATGGGCAAAACAACTAATAATAGAAAACACTGAGAACTTTGACTAGGAAACATTAAAATAATGAACAAACTTTAACAAACTGAGCTTCATAGTATTTCGCAACCCGCTTAGAGTTGTGATCCCTTGTAAAAATTCATTTTTAAACCATTCATAAATTCAAACTCACTTCTATTTATTTAATATATAACCAAAAATATTGGTAGAGTTGACCTTGTCTGTGTCATATGTATTATTTTCATTATTATAGACTAGTAATGTGGGTGACTGCACCTATAATATAGCTTTAGAATGGAAGATCTTCTGTATTTACCGATGTGTCTTTATTTTCCTTTTGTCACTTTTTCCACACAGGCCATGGAAATGCAAATTAAAAAACAGTTTCAGGACACTTGCAAAGTACAGACCAAACAGTATAAAGCACTCAAGAATCACCAGTTGGAAGTTACTCCAAAGAATGAGCACAAAACAATCTTAAAGACACTGAAAGACGAGCAGACGAGAAAACTTGCCATTTTGGCAGAGCAGTATGAACAGAGTATAAATGAAATGATGGCCTCTCAAGCGGTAAGTGGTTAGGTTCGGTGCCACGCCTTCGAGAGCTTTGGGAATCAAGAAAACTCAAGACCCAGCCTTTTGTTCCCAAGATGGTTCTTGCACAAATTTAGGATATTGGTGTTTTTCTGCCCAAAGAACTGAGGAAATGACGACGCTGAATAAAGCCAAGCCCGTGCGGATACTTGCTGGAGTGTGTGTTATAAGATGGAACTCAAGGAGTAACATGCTCAATCAGACCTGTGGCACATAGGGATTTTGAGGGCAAAGTGTGATAGATATGCAGAGAATATCATGTTTTATTCGTCCACGATCGTTCAAATAATGTGAAGCAGCGATGAATAAGACACACAGACACATTCATTCAGTGAACTTTACTAAGCATCTGTGTTCAGCACCCTGCTAGGCTCAGAGATAGTGATGAGCTAGAAAGACAACAACTGGCCCTGTCCTCACACTTTTGTCAGTCAAGTGAGGAGGTCAGATAACTTAAGCAATAAAAATAAGCACAAGAAGTGCTTTGAAGTGGGTGGGAGGTGCTGGGGGCTGTGTGAGGATGAGAGGAACAACTAATCGGGTCTAGGGAAAGCTTCCCAGAAAGAGCCAAGAGCTTGAAGGAATTTATTGAAGTAAACAGTTTCCATAGAAAGGGACCTATGGAGGCCAGGTCCAAAAGGTGGAAAATGTGCATTTGGGAGACTGAAAGAACTTTGGTATGATTCCCCAAGTTCAAGAAGGGAGATTGTGGGAGCCCAGCATGGAGAGGTCATAAAGGTTTCAGTGAGCCAAGGATGGGAGCTTGCCTGGTATTTCAGTGAAGGTTTCACAAAATGAGTCTTAAAGAATAATAATAGTTCGCCAAACAGGCAGAAGAGGAATAGCTATTCCTGGCAAAGGATACTGTGCATGCAAAGACTGAGACCCCTGAAAGAGGATGGTGCATTGAGAAACAATGAGTAGCTGATAGCAAGAGTATAAACAGAAACAGGTGGCTAGTCAGGGGTCAGATCCTCAAAAGCCAGGAGTTGGGGCATTATTGCGTAAACAATGGAGAGCTGCTGAAGGCTATTTTAAGAAAAAGGGACAGGATCAGATTTGTGTTATAGAAAGATGCTGGCAGTGATGTCACAAATATAGGTAAAGAGACCTGTCAGGAAGCTATTGTAATAGTCCAGGGGGGAAAAAAAATGAATGAAGGCCTGAACTAAGAGAAAACGTGCTGGTAGAGATGATGAAGAGGGAGAAGGATTTGAGAAATATTTAGGAGGCAGAATAGCTTGAACTTAGCGATCAATTTGAGAGGTAGGTTTGATAGCAGTGGAATGGGTTATCATTTTACAAAGATAGAAAATCAGAAGGAAGGATGAATTTGGATACCTGAATATAATTGGCTGAGTTGTGGACATGTTATCTGAGCTATTTGGGTATCCAAATAGAGAGGTACAAATATGGAAATCTGTAGTTCAAGAGGGTGAAAAGATTAAAGACAAAAGTTTGGCATCATTGATATATGGCGGCAGTTGTTACTGTTAGGAAGACCTAAGATCTTCTAGGAACAGGAAATAGAATTAGAGAGGGAGGAGACTAAGGACAGAGTCGTGGACGCCAATGTGTGAGGGCTGAGTAGAAGTGGACCAAAGAAGATGAATAATCAGCAGTATGGGGGGAAACCAGAGAGAGCACATCACTGAAGGCAGAACAGATGTTTCTAGGGAATGATTTCACTTTGCCAATTGGACCTATTAGTGGATTTGTCCATTGACTGTCACCAACAATCAGAGTGGTGGAAATGGAAGATATTAGAGTGCATTAAAAAAGTTACTATTAAGTGAGATAGAAATCATAAATGAGATTGCTTTTCCAAGATCCTTATCAGAGAAGGAAAGGAGAAAAAGAACTATAGCTAGTGGTAGAGACACTAAAGGAAGACTTCTGTTAATTGGGAAAGGCTTAAACGTGTCCTTAGGCTGAGGATAGGAGCCAGTATGTTTATTCCTTCATTCATTCATCCAACAAGTATTTATTTAGTGTCTATACTGTGCCCCAGGCATCCTGGGATGCTGTGGTGAATAAGACAGTCATCATATCTTCGTGGGATTTATAGAAGAGTGGGGAACGTTGAAGAAAATCTACTCAGTAAAATGGCAAAGTCAATGCAGTGTGTTAACAGAGTGTAAACCAGGAGAGCTAGGCTGGTAAGAAGAGTCAGGAAAGTCCTCTAAGACATACTGATTTTTTAAGCTGAGCACATTCTAGGTAAAAAGAACTGCATTTGTAAAAATAGGAAAGAGTGGCACTTTTAATGAACTCTCAAAGAAGTCCATTATGTGTGGGATACAGAGAACTAGGAAGAGATATTAAAACGAGAATAAAACTGGAGAGTAAACAATGGCTAGGTCATGCAGAGGCTTGTAAACTTTCTTAAAAATCTTGATCTTTATCCTAAAAGCAATGGGAAGCTATTGAAGAGTATGGTGAGGGGACTGACAGCAGATTTGCATTTTTGAACAATCATTGTGATGACATGTGGAGAATGACCTGAGAGAGATGGCAAGAACAGGTATAAGATCATTTATTAAGTTGCTGCTTTTACCTAGACGTGAGGGCATGGTGTCTAGATTAAAGAGGGGCAGTTGGGATAAAGGAAAAGTGACTAAATTTGAGAGATAGGCAGGAAGCGGAATTGAAAGCATTTAGCAAGAGATTGAACGTGGAGAATTAAGGATAGCGTCCCATTCTCTCATTTGAGCAAAATGTTAGATGATGGAGCCATTTACCTCTGGTGAAGAAGAAAGTGTAGAGCAGATTGAGAAGTGGGAAGAGAAGATGAGTCAATATTAGTCATACTGAGCTTGAGGGCCTAGGAAACTTCCAGGTAAAGATGTCTCTGGTAGACTAGATGAGCTAGCCTGGACCTCAGAAGAGAAATCTGCTTTAAAGGTAGAAAAGTGGAGGTTATTTGCATACAGTTGTAATTAAAGCTTTTGGAAAAGCCTTTAGAAGAGAGATTAGAGGAAGAAGATGGCCCATGATAAAGCCCTAGGAACACCTGCATTTAATGGCCCAGTAAGGTCAGGAGTAGCTGGAAAAGGAGAGGAAGGAGGAAAAAACCAAGAGGGTATGTGGTATCTCAAAAGGTAAGAGAAGGATTTCAGGAAGAAATGGGCCATCCATAATATCAAATGCTGCTTGGGAGTTCAGGTAAGATGAAGACTCCTTCAAGGTGGTCATCAGAGACCTTAATGTGAGCAAATAAGTAAAGGGATAGGATCATAATGAGCACAAGATGAGGAGGGAGAGCTGATAGGGACATAAGGTTGATAGATTTTGTCTTGTTCATCTTCATGTTCTTAGCATCTGCGTCAATACCGGGCACACAGCAAGTGCTCAATGAATGTTTGTTATGTAAGCGGGAGCGACGTGTTCAGAAATATAGGTTCATGATTGCCCTTGAATAAAAGGAGAGAAACGCCCTTTCCTTCGAGGCAGGGAAGAGATAAAATATGTATGATAATTACAGCTATCCTTCCCTGACTGCGCACCCCGTGCCAGGCACTGCTTTAAGTGTTTCATAAGTGTTATCTCATTTCATTTTTGTGAAACCCCTTTGAAGTAGTTACCGTTTGAAACCAAATTTACATATGAGGAAATTAAGGTTTATTGAAGTAAAGCCACTTGCTTCGGGCAGGAGTTGGCAAACTTTTTCTGTAGAGGGAAGACAATAAATATTTTAGGCCTCATGGACCACAGGCTCTCTGTCACAACTGCTCAGCTCTGCTATTGTCGTACAAAAGCAGACATAAATAGTACATAAATGAATGAGCATGTCAGTGTTCAAATGAAACTTTATTTGCAAAAATAAGCGGCAAACCAGATTTGGCTCTTCCATAGTGTGCCAACTCCTGACTTAGAGAGTCACATGGCTAATTCGTGGTGGAGCTAGGATTTGAACCTATTTGCCGGGGAGCCTATAAGCCTGTATGCTTGGCCACCACTACATTATGCTGCTTCTGTCATATCCTTTCCTTCAGTGTAATCCACTTGAGAAAACATACATGATATTTACCTAACTTTTATAAAACCTTTTAATGGAATATTTGGGTGATGAATACCAAATACTGGAATGTCCTCTGATTTCTAGACTGGCACTTTGTTACAGGGTCAGAGCTGGTACAAAATAACATAGTTACTGACATTTGTAATAGAATGCCAGAAATAAGAGGAGATGGAGGCGTTTCAGTGGTCTGAACTGCCCCTCGCCCACTTGGCCAGGCCTTACAGCAATCACGCGACAGGTAGAAAAGGACAGCCTGTCATTTCCTTTATTGTTAAGGAAGCTCCCATATCCAGAGGGAGTCCGTACCAGTCTCATCGGGAGCCAGTAAACCCTTCGGCATTTATCTGTAAGGCTGTTCCTGCTGCAGATCGACTGTTCATTGTGTCTAGTATTTCTCCTCCCTTTATAGCTCATTGGGGAAATGGGAAGAGAGATGTCCTCTGTAGTGGGGTTCAGTGAAAGCTGGTTAAGATTAATTATTGGAAAGTACCTTGGTAATATGGTTACATTATTTTGTGTTCATGTGATATAGTTTATGTCTCTAAAAGTACTAACGAAGATACTATGTAAATAACCTTCTAAACTATACTAACAACATTTCAAAAAGTCATTTCTCAGTCCTGATATTGAGATATACTGTTAATTGTCACTAATTGTACAGATAGAGAAGGAAGCATAAGGCAGAGGATAAGCCTCTTGGCAAAGTGGGCTATGTGGCAACATGCATATGAACTCAGGGTAGACAGAACTGTCTCATTCAAGGGTTCTAATCTTACTGTTCCCAGCCAAACGGAGGGCCTGCTAAATCTAGACAAAACCAAGCCTGAGACAGGAGGGCCATCATCCCTTAAACATTCTCCTGCTCGTGGCCCCAAACCAACTACATTCACGTTTAAGACTTGCATTTCTGCTACCTAAGTTGGCCCAATTCAGGTGCTACAAGAAACAAGGGAAACTGTATCAGCCTGGCTTATAATCTGGACTTCACTGCTTCAGATCAGAATATGCCCCTTAAGATGATCAAGGCTACCTTCTATGGGGAACAGGTCTGAGCCACCTGAGTCTTAGATTGGCTGGCCAACAGGATAACTTAGCCAACAAGAGGGACCAACATTACTTGATGAGTGTGTAACAGCACTATGGTGTATTCCTCAAGTGTTATGGAGATTGGACTAATTTTTTTTAAAGCTAAGGATCTCTAAATGTATGGTGGTTTACAGGTTAAAGATAGATCTAAATATGGAAATAGTCAAAACCAAAATAATGTTAACAGCCACTATTTATCAAACACTTGGTATACATCAAGAACTATGCCTAGGATTTTATGTGAATTCTTTCATTTCATTCTCACGCCAGTCTTAGACAGTAGGAACTTATTATTTTCCTGAAATAAAATAAATAAAGGAGACTTGGAGAGGTTAAGTAACTTTGCCCAGGTGACACATCTACGTGAGTGGCAGGGCTGGAATTCAAGCTCAGAAGTCTGCCTCCGAAGCCCACAGGTTTGCTCACTGACTGGAGTGTGTAGCATTCTTGCCAGGGTGGTTTTCTTAAAAATGGTTTTGTTTTCTTAAGAAGGAATGTTTTAGGAAAAGAATGTGTTTTTAGATCTTTGTAGCCCATTGGGCAGAGTGTACTATTTTTGATTGCTAACTCTGGATGTACCCAGGGCATCTGTTTTTCTGAGGGAACCTGTTTCAACCCAAACAACGAAACCTCTTCCAGTACTCACCAAGCGCTGTGAGCTAGGAGTGAATTACAGTGTGTGTCTTCTGTACCCGCAGTTACGGCTAGATGAGGCTCAAGAAGCAGAATGCCAGGCCTTGAGGCTACAGCTCCAGCAGGAAATGGAGCTGCTCAACGCCTACCAGAGCAAAATCAAGATGCAAACAGAGGCACAACATGAACGTGAGCTCCAGAAGCTAGAGCAGAGGGTGTCTCTGCGTAGAGCACATCTTGAGCAGAAGGTACGACAGTGTTCCTCTGGGTCCTGTACAGCTGGGTGGAGGGTAGGGCACAGCCTAGGGAACTGCCATTTATCGAGCCCTGCCTATGTGCTGGGGGATTGAAGTAATGTGGCACTGTTCGCTTAGCGCCTGCTTTTATGCTCCTAGAGGTAGGCATAATCTCCATTCTACAGGCAGGTCGCTAAGACTCCGCATGGTTAAGTTACTTGCATAAATCTGATCCCACAGCCTAAGCCCTTTCTATTACTCTGCTAGGAAACCCTCTGCCTTCATAGCCAGAGGAATACATGGGTTACTGGGTAGCTGATATGACATGTGAAAGGTGCTGTGAGCTGATAGCATGGCACAAGGAAGCCAAATGCAGATGAAGCTTTTATTTTCAGCGATTTCTAAGCAAAAAGAAATCACCAGCAGGGCTCTTTAAAAAAATGAAAATGAAGAGAGGCTGATATTGCCACGCATAATAAATGTTATCTGAATTGAAATATTCATTGCTTTATATGTTGCTGAGGAATATGAAGTAGAAAAGATTTCATAAAGCATCTCAAAGCTGTTATGCATTTATTTGCTTAACCAGTTATTTGTGCTTTCTTCTGGTAGTTCCCTGAGATCAATGTAAAAGACTATTTTCCCAGCTCCTGTTCTAGAACTAAATTGCTAATGACCCAGGGGGCGTTTGGTTCTCAATGGGATAGCAGCACAATCTAATTGTGCTTGAGTGTCTTTTAGCTTCTCTTGAGTCATCTCCTGCTGAGACAGGACACTGACCCAGATCAGCCCAGCTGCTTGGCTTGCTAGGATGGTAGGGCCAACCCCAGGGGGGCCCCAAACATTTTTATTTTGTGAGCAAGTTTTAAATAGAATGGGTTAGATGCAAGGCATTTATCACAGGCCCCTCCCAGCCTGCCCCCGTCTGGTTCACTCTCAGTTGCTGTGTGGTTGTGTGTCATGTGTGCGCATGTCTGTACATGTGTGCATACGCGTGCCTGTTGGGAGAATCTTTCCATTGATAACTGCTCATTGTGCTTATTTCAGATTGAAGAAGAGCTGGCTGCCCTTCAGAAGGAACGCAGCGAGAGAATAAAGTATCTATTGGAAAGGCAAGAGCGAGAGATTGAAACTTTTGACATGGAGAGCCTCAGAATGGGATTTGGGAATTTGGTTACATTAGATTTTCCTAAGGAGGACTATAGATGAGATTAAATTTTTTTGCCATTTACAAAAAAAAGAAAAAAGAAAACAGAAAAAAATTCAGACCCTGCAAAACCACATTCCCCATTTTAACGGGCGTTGCTCTCACTCTCTCTCTCTCTCTCTCTCTTACTCTTACTGACATCTGTCGGACTAGTGCCTTTTATTCTTACTCCATCAGGGGCCCCCTTCCTCCCCCCGCGTCAGCGTTCAGTGCTGGCCCAAACCTGGCCATCTCTTCTATTCATAGTACACGTCACAGTATTGATGTGATTCCAAATGTTTCGGTGAAAACTTCGGAGACAGTTTTAAGAAAACCAATAAACCAACAACAAAAAAGTGGATGTATATTGCTTTAGGCAATCACTCATTACCACCAATCTGTGAAAGTAAAGCAAAAAAATAATAATAAATGCCAAGGGGGAGAGAGACACAATATCCGCAGCCTTACACCTTAACTAGCTGCTGCATTATTTTATTTTATTTTATTTTTTTGGTATTTATTCATCAGGAATAAAAAAAAAAACAAAGTTTTATTAAAGATTGAAAATTTGATACATTTTACAGAAACTAATTGTGATGTACATATCAGTGGTGACATATTATTACTTTTTTGGGGCTGGGGGGTGGGTGGGGTGAAGAGATCTTGTGATTTTTAAGAACCTGCTGGCAAGAGTTTAACTTGTCTTCAGCATATTCTGATTGTATCATAATCATTTTCTGCTGTTGCAGAGGATGTGAATACACTTAAGGAGCTCACAGAATCCCAGTAGCACAAATTGGGCTTTGGCAAATCGTGTATTTTGTGTATAGAAGGAATTTAAGGAGAGGTATTACTTATTTTCATATTGTATTTTAACTGTTTCTCTGATCAAATTTTTTTACTTCCTCCTCCTATTCCTCCCCACCTCCCTCCTTTTCCAATTCAGTATTTGGAGTTCAACACTGTCTCTCAATCAGATCATCTTGATCTTTTTCTTTATTTCCCTTCCCCTCCCTAAGTCCCATATCTTGGTCATAAATATTGCATTATTCACACTTTCAAACTGTGTATTTTCTTACAATAAAAATGATGAAAAAAAAAAGGCTTTACTTCTTTTGCATGCACTTTAAAAAAAAAAAAAACATTTTTCAGGTTCCAAGGAAGAGCATGATAACTGTCAGAGCTTTTAATTATATTTGTAAATAAAAGTGTTCATCACATCGCCTTGCTGTGTTATTGTAGCAGGAAGTTTCCCTTCTAGGTTTACCAGTTCATAATTCAGATGGAGAGCCACCCTCCAGAAACCGTTCTCCATGGCGCCTGCTGCTCCAAGAAGAGCCTTTCACGATTTTCAGGTAAAGCTGTGCCTTCCAAGTTCTTATAAACTGAACATAGTGTTGCATTGTTTGAAGTCAACTGCACCTTTTTTCCCTTAAGAATGGAAAAAGACACATACGCATACACACACACACACACACACACACACACGCACCACCAATGTGCCAGTCATACATAGGAGTACGTATTGCTAAGGAGAGAATAGAAAATTTGGGCACCCTTAAAGTAAGGCAGTGTATGAAGCAGTCATAAGCCAAATATTTGAAATGATCTCACTGTAATAATAGGAGATTCCCCTCACCTCATTCTTCTTTAGAATAATTTATGTGCATAACAATGAGGTAGTATAATATATGCCTTTCAGAATATGGCTGTGGGGTCAAGACAAGCTCAGTAAGATCTCATATTCTTAGGGTTTTAAGTCCCAGACGTCGAAAATTGATCTTTATCATGATAACCTGAAGATCATTCTTGTATCCTACAGGATATTAAGTCATCACAGACAAAGGTGACCTGTCATGTTCACTGTGGTAGACTAAAGCAGAAAGGTAAACTCAGTTACAAAATAATTAACGACATGAGTTAATCTCAACCATAGAGTCTTCGATAATTATCACTGGGTTTCCTAAGCAGCCTAGTTCATTGAAATTTCTACATTAGGTACAGCAGAAAATATTGGAAGGGGCTGGAAAGAAGACTCAATTACCCGTGAAAAACAGATAACCTGTATTTCACACTTATGTCCCCATGTGATGGGACACTATGCTAAGCATTTTACAGACGAAGAAACAAGCTCAGGCCAGGATAAGCAGGGGTGGCGAAGGCCGAATCGACACCTGTCTGATTTCAGAACACACGCTCCTAAGCACAGGTCATACTGTCAACCAGCTTACGTTAAATCTTCAGGACGGCAGAAAAACCACGTGCTCTATTTTGTCCATTTCTCTCTAGTTTAAAATGTCTAGCAAAGCTTGTAAAAAGGCCTCATTGTCTGCGAGATTATAGGTGCTGATCTCTGGAGTTTGTCAGTGATGTGAGTTACCCAAGGTAGAGTGACCGGAAGGAATGTGGGTCCCTGCTCCTACCACCTGATACAGATGGAGTCTCCCAACCCCTAGTACATTCACGAGGAGGGGGAATAGACGAGGACCAGAATGGCAGCAAGAGAACAGGTATGAAAGGTGCTGGGGCAGCAGCAGAGGGCCGGCGTCCTGTATTCCAGCATACACTGAATAATGTATCTCGAACACGTGAACATCCTTGTCCTAATGGGGCTCACATGAGGGGTGGGAAGAACCTGTTAACAATAATTATAATAAATAAATAATCTTACATGGTCATAAGTGCTATGGGTCTAGGAGAAAGGGAAGGGGGACCAGAAGTGCCAGGATCAGCATGCCCTTGCTCATTCAGTCAAGAAGTATTCGTTGAGCACCTACTGTGTGCCTGGAGGTGTGTCAGGAAAGATGGATGGGGTCCCTACCCTTGTGGAGCTCATGGTTTCAATCTCTACTGAAACAAGAAAATCGGCCGTAGACTAGGTTGACCAGTAGTGGGCTAAGACGAGCCATTGCAATGCAAGCACTGGGTGCTACCAGGAATTTGAAGGATGGGAGCCATGAGAGTCGCAGAGAGTGCCAGAGACTGCTGCCAGTGCTGTATGAGTTTATTTCTTGAATTTACTACCATCAATCATTATTTGTTTATGTGTCTATTGAAAAAAACGCGTATTCCTGGGCAACTGAAACATGCTCATGTAAGAACTCCAAATGCCCCTTTGAGTTTAATTCAGTAATGCATTGTGCCATAGATATAAAATACATGTTTTTCTGGTTCTAGTTTGGTAGAGCAGTGTGACCCTTGCCTGCGGAGTACAATTAAAAGCTCGACAAAATGCAAGAGCAATCAACCCTATGAGGATACTGAAAAATGAAAGCAAGGGTGGATTTTGGAAAGGCGACAGATGAAGAAAAATTGAGAATTCTTTTGGTCAGCAGACTTCCTCTACCAGCAATGCTGAAAGAACTGTTCGTACTGCAGGAAAATACCAGAAGGAAACTTGGATCTCTGGGAATGAAGGAAGAGCAACAAATGGTAAATATCTAGATAAATATAAAGAATTTTTTTCCCCTCCTATTCTTGAACGATTATATATATTTAAAAGCAGTGTTGGGTGAGGGTTTCAAGATTGGTAAATGTAAAAATGTAATCACATGACAACTATAACATAAAGATTAGTAGTTAAAAGACCCATGCTTCTATATATTCTATATATTAAGTGATACACCTTTTATTCTAAGACTGAAAAATTAGTTATATATATAGTATCTCCTAGAGTAACTACGAAAAAAGAAAACCCAAAGAGGTAATAGCCAAGAATCTAATAGATAAAAATATTCAAATAACCCAAAAGAGGGCAGGAAAGGGAGCACAGAGATATATGGAAAAAGCAGGGCAAACAAAACATAAAATGGTAGATCTAAATCTCACCATATCGATAATGACATTAAATATTAACAGTCTCTAACCAGTCCAGTTAAAAGGGAGAGATCGGTTGTCCTTGCCTAAACGAAGGGCCCAATAGAGGAGATAAAACATTCAATTAAAAATTACATATACACATTTTTTAAGTTACAATTGTAATGTTGCAATAGCATAGCACAGGAGAATCCCGCCCAGTCAGGGAAGGAAAATCCCCTGAAGGTCAGAGATAAAGAATGAATGGGATATTGTCACAAAGAAAGTGGGAGAAGATGATTCCAGGCAGCTTTTGGAAAGAACCAAATCCAAGCAGTAGCCTGGCTTGCTCAAGAAACAGAGAGGCAGCCAGTGCATTTGAAATTTAATGGAAAGACAACTGGCGGGAAGCTAGAGAGGCATATGGGGGTCAGATCATACAGAGTGACAGGTCACGTTAAGGATCTGGTCCGTATTCCAGAGCAACTGCAAACCGCTGAAGCATTTTAAGTAGGCGATCTAAGGAAAAAGTCCCTTGCTGCAGATAAAGAAGAGGTTGTAGGCCATGTACTATCATGGTAAAATTAATTAGAGAGACACCAATCCTGTGTTTTTTATGTACGGCTTCCAGAGAATTTGCCATGTTAGACATATGTTTTGCCATGAAGTCAAAATGATCAGGTCCTGACATTCCAGGGCTGTGTTAAAAATACTGGGCCCTGGAGAAGCTGCTACAGCTGTACCGTGAGAAAGACTCCTGCACGTCTCGTCCTTCTAAACCTTTAAAAACACGCGCTTGATAAACATATAGCCAGGCCGCAAACTGCCTTGAGGAAAACGGTTGTTTTATAGACATTGTTCCTATGTGTCAATCAGGTCAAGTTAATCATTTAATCTCACCAACCAAATCATTTTGTTCAACAACCTGGTGAGGTAAATATAACTGATTGAGGTAAATGTAACAGATTTTGAGGCTGAGCCTCAAAGGGAATTCGTGTGTAAGTGGCCGTGATGGTTCTGAACTGGGCTTTGAGGCTGGAGCTGGGTTCCTAAGCTGGATCACCCCCTTCCAGAGGGAGACGCCCTTAGGCAAGGTCACTTCCCCTTTCAATAGGTGGAACATGGTATCCCGTTGTTTCTAAGCTTACTAACATATCTTTCATACCTATTTTTCTTTTTATGTGAACTTCCTGTGTACACACAAGTTGTTTTGATTGGGTTGTTGACCTTTCTCAGAATCATTTATAAACCTAGATCTGTTTTAGACAGGGAAACAGATTATTATAATTCCTCATAAATCTTCAGACTATGATTTACAAAGTACTGTGATGTAAGATAAAGGTCTCAAAGAAAACAGTAGTTTAGAGAAAGAGTAAATGATTATAAACATATGTAAATAACAAGCTGTCACGTGTTTGAAGTCTGAGAAAACTGGCAAGGGCATGGGAAGTGACTTTTACACACCATCGCCATGAATATAGTCGGCGTGATCTTTTTGGAGGGTGGTTTGTATCAGCGCTGAAAAAATATGTATCTTTTGAACTGTTTCAATGCTAGCAATTTATTCCACTAAATTGTTTGCAGAAACATTTTATACGGATAAAAAGTTGGCTGAAACAGTTTGTAATAGCAAATAACCCGAAATAATCTAATCACAGCAAAGAACTGGACTGGTTAATTATGGAACATCCATAAGATAGAATATTTGTTCAAAATGATGACGTGAATTGTGGTGACCTGCTTTTTAATATTAGAGTTGACATCCAGTATTTTCAGGTGTACTGTGGTGACCTGTTAACTGAAGATAGATTACATAAAGGTACACTAGTTGGGAAAGACAGAGTGGAACCCGTGTGTATAGCAAGACTATAATTTTTTAAGGATAAATATGTAGGTATATACTGATATTTATATTTTTTTCTAAAAGAAAACTGGTAACTGCCGTTGATGAAACATGAAGGTGAAAGACATTTTCTTCCTCTACTGTTTGCCTCATCTTACCACGTGCATGTATTCCTTTTTATTTATTTTTAAGGTTAACAGTGTGACTGTTTTCTTTACAACTTTCGTTTTATAAAATATTTTTAAATGAATTTTAAAACCCCAAAGTTAAAAAAAATTTATCTTATGTTCCAGAGATGACACGAGGCAACATTTCCAACAGTTTTTCAGAGAAGCACTGCAGCAAAAGCATTGGAAAGGCCCAGCCAGGTCTAACTCAGGATCCTGTCTCCATCACAGGCGAGGTCAGAGATTCGGACCTTCAAACACCTGCTTTCCCTTCATTTGGTACATCAAGTGTTGTGAGTGATCTCTCACCATCCCCGAGCCTTTTTGGTATTGATTGTAAAGTCAGAACAAAAAGAGGTACGGGCTATTTTTTACGGTGTCTGCACACGACTACGTCCTGGGAGACCACTTATGAAAAAGCAAAGGTGCTTTTCGGGTAAGACTCGGCTAAAGTTTTATGACTTTTTTTTTTAAACCTAAGTTTAAATTAATGGTTGTTCCTGCTACAGTTTAATGGCATGTGTGTTAAGTGTGAACCCTCTGTATCGTCTCTGAATCCAGTCCTAATCATTACTGCTGGTCAGGAAAAGGATCTACTCACCCTTGGAGGCTGTCTCTTGACTTCCCATGTTTATGAAACCCCACACCCAAAAGGGCAAAATACCTGGAGGCCCAGTTTGTCCACACAATGTTTTCACTTTATTCAACTATAAGCAAATCGCAGAATTAACACAACACGTAGCAACTCCAGACAGGCTTTTCTTACACCAATGAAGAGTGTGATCAATTTAACAGGTACAGGCTTAACAAACTTCTGACGAACCTTTCACCCAGCCCTGCAGCTCATCCAGATAGTCATGCCTCAACAGGAAAGCAACTCTCCCATTGGCTCTTCTAATACTACTCTTTGAGGAAGCCAGAACAGAATACTGACACCTAGTAACAAATCTGAGATGTACCATATTGGGGGTTAGTGGACACGCCAGGCTCTGGTTGTCTGGTGAGAGCCAGGGCCGTGAAAACACACCTCAGAGCACTCCACCATGCACAATCCTGGACTTACGCTTACAAAGGCAGAGACAATGAATTTTTTTTAACTTCTTTTAAAGATTTTTTGATGCTCTGCCCTATTACTATAGACCTATTCTTCTCTAATTATTTTCTTTTTTAAATTCTGGGTTGCTATTGTTACATTAACAACCTGATGACCCCATCATAGTACTAAAGTATCGCCCAAGATGGAGTTCAAATTAGATCAAAACATAAACCAGGATGTGTGACCCTGTGTAATTATAAAGGACAGGGAGAAGGAAAAGTCACCTTAAACCACTATCTGCTCAGGTCTCATCTATGAGAAAGGGAACGGAGGAAGAAAAATCTACATGCACCACGGGACTTGAGGACACTGCTTGGGACTTCCGGGGTGATTTCTGTCTCCTGGCTTTCCCCTACTTTCCAGAGAGCTGCTCGTAGAGTTTGGGCACATAGTCATCCCATTCCGCCTGGTAACATGTGCCAGCCACTGGGGACCCGAGCTCATACTTTTTGCGGAAAGATGCCACCTTGAATTTGCCACGATGGTCTCCAGATCGGTTGCTGAGAATGGGCTCGTCACACTTCAGTGGGCCGTTCTGCTCGTAAACCAGCCAGACGTAGCGGTGCAGGCCTGGAGGGAGACAAGAGGGAAGATGTACACACAGACAGGCATCTGAGGGAGACCTCACTTGTTTTCACAGAATGTGCTAACCTGGAGGGACCTGGGCCACCTCATTCACAAGGAGGACACTGAGAACTTAGAGAGGTAGAACGAGGCAGGTCACTCAAGGACTCTCCACTGCGATGGGTACAAAGTCCACCCTCGGCATCGCAGCCTCTGATGACCTGCCGGCTCGGGCCCTTGCTCATCCCTCCTACCGCTCTCTGCTCCTCACTCATCCTACTCCAGGACCCCTGCTCATCCCCAGGAGCACCCCGCAGCCAGTCATCTTCCACCACTCCCATCGGAATGCCCACTGCACTTCTGTCATGGTGTAATACTGCTGTATGAAATTCTGACTTTTTAATTTCCCCTCTAGAAAGAACTCCACAAAGCTATGGCGTTTGTCTTCCTGAACAATAACACCCTAGAGCCTACCTCAGTGCCTGGCAATGGGAGGTGCTAAAAATACACATGAGAAATGGATGAAGGACACAGCAAATCACTGACCAGGGGCTCATCATGTTGCAGCCAGACTAAAGGAAAACATCATCTACCTTCGAAACTTATTTCCTTAGAAGACAAAAGAGACCTGCTTTGAAAGAATGACCCCAATTCACTTCAACCGACTAGCAAAGAATTTTTAAAATGAGCAGGCAAGCACAATGGACTAGCACTCGGCAATAAAAAGGAATAACTTCCTGATACAAACAACAACATGGATAAATCTCAGACGCCATCTTGAGGAAAGAGGCCAAGAACCAAAAACAAATGCATACTGCATTAACATCATTTATATGAATACAAAAGTAATCTATGGAGAAATGGTATAGGAAAATGATTAGCTCTGGGAAAATTTAACTTAAAGGGTGTATGCCTCAGTCAATATTCAATGACTAAACCATTACAATCTTTATGATGTGTAAGTTACACCTTACTAAAAGATGGGGGGGGGGGAAGTGAGTTTACTGAGGCTTTTTTTGTTAATGAGAACGCAGCTCCTAATTGAGAAAATTGCTTTATTCTCGTGTGTGTACTCCCCATAATTAAACTGTCTGCTTTTGTAACTGCCCTAGGGAACTTAACAGATCCCTGAGAAAGACAGATGGCCTTTACCTTCCTTTTATGAACGCATGAGAAGGCTGAGGACTTCTGGAACTTCTGGGTTTCCAGATTAAACACGAGGTAATGGCCAACTGTCCTTCAGACTAACTCATGGCTGGACAGTGTGCACGAAAGCTAGTCGGCCGCCACGCCTCCCCCGCCCCCACTTCCTTGTTCCAGCAAATGGAAACGCCCTGCCATGCGCAAGCAGTAATACTGCACCCTTGGCTCGGGCAGCACTTATCCATCCAACTTGGAGAGATTCAATGTAGCATTCCCTCTCTTTATAGATATAATGTGTGCGTGTCTTCAGTATAGTTCTTAAAGTCTCCCAAATGCTTTCAAGATACCATGCTCAATTTTCAGGGAGCTATAAAAAGAGAAGCCGAGTTTTAATCATTAATTTGGAAATTATCATCATTTCTGAGATCTTTTATGGGAACCAGAAGTTCAAAGATCACAGAGGGCGAAGGTTGAACACAGAACTTAGTTTGGGTTCGACACACCCCCCAAGAAGCCATTCCAAGCATTCTGCAACATTGCTGCTTTCGTATCTTCTCACCAACTCCTACTTACTAAAGGCCTAGCAGCTAAGAGGTGATGCTAACAGAGTCCGTCTAACCAGAACCCTAGGTTCTAGCCACCTGACTACTGCCTTGGAGGTGAACTACACTGCCTGAAATCTCCACTAGGGTAAGAACGCTCATAAATTAAAGTGTAAAGCTCTAAGAACCAGACTAAAGTCTGCAGCATTTTCGGCCAATCCTAATGTGCACCCAGGCTCCCCTCCCGCATCACCCCTGAAAGCAGCCTTTACTGACCTGTGCCCTTGGGAGGCCCAGAGCCCACGTAATCGGAGAGGACTGTGCCACTGTTGATGTTGTTGCCCTTCATGTTGACCACCAGAAAATGGTGCCACTCCCTACGAGGAGGAATACAGGGCGGTCAACGTCATGGGAAATTAGTGCAGCACCACCGACGACAGCGCGTGAAGCACCTGTTCCATGCCAGGACGCAGCGATGAACCAGACAGTCCTGCATTCTTGGCCAGTGCAACCCTTATGTGCCTGCAGAAGAGAGGACCCAGCACTCCCTCCCTAAGACTGTCTAGCGCAGGGGTCAACAGACCTGTAAACAGCCAGACAATAAACGTTTCGGGCTTCGCGGTTCACACTGGCTCTGTCATGACAACTCAGGTTCCTGGCTATAGCATGAAAGCAGGTGAAAAGGCAGCCACAGATTAAATAAGTTTTCATGGCTGTGTTCCAATAAAACTTTACTTATGGACAGTGAAATTTGAATTTCAATTTTAAGATGTCACAAAAATATCATTATTCTTTCCATTTTTTCCCAATTATTTAAAAATGTAAAAACCTTTCTTAGCTCATGGAGCTATACAAAAATAGGCCTCAGGCAGCTGTGGCTCTCAGCTAGTTTTCTAATCTCCTGCTCTAGGGGTTGAAGAGGAAAAATGCACACTCTGGCTTAAGCATGTTTGGTGAGCATCCCAAACCACATCTCCTAACACGCATGTCCAGGGAGGGGTTACACAGTGCAAGAAGCACCAGCCTCCTATCTGGATGACCCGCTGGTCTCCAACTTTCCCCAACTTGCCTAAATTTGGGGTCCTTCCTGCTGGGAGCATCCGGGTCTGTCAGGACCAAGGTGTAGAGTTTACCTGAATCAACGCCATCCCATACAATACTGGTGGGCCGGTTCTTAACCTGTAGGAACGAACCAGTTTAGAATTAAAAAGTCAGAAATACAAAAGAAACCAATATTCTTTGACTTCGGGTTCCTCGTAGGCAAAAGAGAGATTATTCCTAAAAGCTAAAGTGTGTGGACTCTACTAGGAATCTTAATATCCTCTTTACATTATTTTAGTCCCAGCAACACTATAAGGCTGGTATTGTTAACAGAAAGAGGTGGGGTCAGGATTTCAACCCTGGTGCCGATGGAGTCCTCTTCCCTACGACCTTACATTGTCTGGAATGCCAGGGTCTTCAGATTTGGTGACCCAGAGGTTACCTAGGCCCTGCTATACTGAAATCTGAATTAACTGGACATTTAAAGGAGCACAGAAGATGGGATAGTCCAGGCGGCCAGATATGATCTGTTAGTCTTGGACAAGTGAGGCTGCAAGACAGGTACTTCATATTTAAATACCCAAAACAGAGCAGTTTAGTCACACCCTTGTCGCTCAGGACAACATGGACAGTGTCGGGCATTCTAATTTCACCACTTTCAGCAGCCTGGTCCTGCTTCAATCATGGGCCAAACGATAAAACAAAGGCCACTGCCTCGAGCCTTGAAGCTGCAGAAGGCACCATCACGCTCTTGACCGCTAAAACAAAGGAGGCCTCGCTGGGCACTGATCTTTGCCGGTTACGTAATGTGTCATATGTCCTCGGCTGAGGCTTTTGCTCCCCAAAGTAGGCCTAAAATCCCAAAACTCTGAAGGAAGGCTCTGGTACACGGGGCGACCAAGGCCATCCTCCAGGGCACCGCCAGGCCTCGCCCCTGCACCCCGCGGTCCGGGCTGTTTCCGGGCCTAGGCCCCAATGCCATGAAGACCCCGGAAAGCAGATTAACTTTCCCCTACAGGCGCCTCCCCACCAGGTGCCATGTTCCAGGTGCTCCGGGTGACCTCAGGCCTGCAGCGTTACCAGCGCGACCCCCTTCCCTCGGTGGGAAGGGCGCACGTTGGCCGGAATGTCCTTCCCACCTCCGCCGGGTCCCCGAACCCGCAGTCCTGCAGGCCTCCCGGCCTCGGGCAGCTGCACCCCCGCGCCCTCGGGTACCTGGGTGGGCGTCAGCACTTTGCCCAGCTCGTCGATCTCCACCCCGGAGTATTTGACGTGCAGCGGTTGCTGCGGCCGCTCGTCCACTTCCTGCAGGCTCAAGGGCCCGGACCACTTGCTTAGGTCCATCTTCTTCGCGGGGCCGAGCGGGCGGGTAGCCGGGATAGCTGAGCGAGAACGGGGGATGGAAAACAGCACCGACTGGAGGCGGTGGGCAAACGGGCCGGAGGCGACGCGAGCCCAGCGGAACGGCGCACGCACGCGCAAGAGCCCCCGCCCCGGCCCCCTCTGCTCTCTGATTGGTCAAACCCGGCAGCGCGTGGTGTCTCGCGCTCCCGGGTCAATGCAGGCGGCTTTGCCTTTCTTTTTGCACAGAGGGATCTATAGCCCGCGGTCGCACAGTTTCCCGGAGCTATGGCTCGGCTTGCGAGACCGTTGTTTCAAGAAATGCAATTGATCTACCTTTGATTTTTTTTTTTTTTTTTTTTTACCTCTTTGCATGATTCTTTGCTCCCCGTTCTAAATTCAGAAATAGTTAAGGACTTATTTTTCTATCACATTTTCTGAAACAGGCCAAATCGCCTTCCGCATCCTGTAATTTCACACATGCTCACTTTGTTTTGGTTAACCAGGGTGAGAGGGCCTGAGTGAACTTCTGGGCATTTTTCTCAAAGGCCAAATATATTTGCACATATTTTTGACCCTCCTCATCCCCACTTGCTCCAAACAAGATTCCTGGGGAATATTTTTTTTAACCATAATTATTCCTATTTTGCTGACACGTGGCTCCGCCTCTATCAAAACTGTTCACTGTGACCAAAAATGCTTTGTTTTTGCTAAATATAAAGGGCATTATTTAATAGTCCTTATCTGATTTGATCTAAGAAAGCCTTTGATATTGATAACTACCCCCAGAAATAAAAAGTTGTTTTCATTTCTTACTAGGAAATAATGCAAGTACATTGTAGAAAATTTAAAGAAAAAAACCCAAAGAATAAATAAAAATCTTTTCTATTCTCCTACTTGGATATAAACAATTTGGGGTATATATTTCCAGTTATAAACTATGAGTATAGATAATTTTGTTTATTCACAAAAAAATTTCATTATACTCTTACCATTTTAGAATATCTGTATCAAAAAAAATCCTTTCACAATGTATACGTAATATTAAATCACCAGATGTTCACTTTAAATCTTACAATTTTATGTCAATTATACCTCAATAATACCAAAATTAAAATAAAAATAGGTCTTCATTATTTTAATGGCTTATTTTTCTCTAGACGCTCCACAATTTATTCAACTAACTTCTTAATATTGGCCATTTATGCTGTTTTGTTGTTTTTTTCCATTTACAAATATTACTAAAATGAACATTGTTATATATTTAAACACTTGGTGGATAGTTTTAGGAAAATTTTATTAGATGGGGCTAGCTAGGTCAAAGGTTATATACTTTATAGGGATCATTACAGTTAGTTAAGTTTCTCGTTAAGTCTGGGTAGGAAACAGCCCTTTAAGATGAAGCACTGATATGATTATTGTGTCTTTCCAACATCCATTCTGTAAATGCATTTTGAGAAACTCGTGAGCAAAAGGAGGACCAAACCCTGCCCTCATGAAGTATATAGTTAGCAGTGGAGAGAGACATTAATCAAATGACATTCAGTGAAAGTAAAATTACAGACTGTGATGAGCACCGAAGAGAGAAGATTGGACCATGTGAACCCAGGAAAGCCACCGTCAGGCTCAGGGCCACAATTAGACTATGAGCAGCAGGTGATGGTTGCAAAACCTCTTGGGAAAGGTGAAAAGAAATTCCAGGTATTTCTGCCCCCAGCTACCGTTCTTACTCTTCTCTACCCCAACAAACAAATGGGGACCTATAAATTCTACCTCTTAAATGCCCCTCCAGTAGGTCCACTTCTCCTTGTCCCACCCCCTTTCCCAGTAACAACTCTGGTGTGACTCTCTGACCACGACTTCCAGTCTTCCCTTCTAGCCCATTCATTGTTCTCAGTTGTAAATAGATGAATCCACACCTCAGGTCTCCACTTTCCTTAAAGCCCTCTATAGTTCCTCATTGCCTCAGGATGAAATCTAGACTCTTCATAGGGTGTAGACTTCTCCCACCTCCCTTCCACTCTTCCCTCCAAACACTCTTAATTTGTTTCAGTTCCAACTTGTCTTTCTACCTCTGGGCCTTCGCACATGCTGTTCCCCCTTCCTAGAACACTTTTCCCCTCACTCTCCTCCCCTCTCAGCCCTCACTGTACTCTTAACCCAGCTCAACATTACTCACAAATCACTTCCACCTTCTCCCACCCAAGACTGGGAACATGTGCTGCCCTCTGTGTCCACACCTGTTCTGTCTTTTCTCTTTCCTAAAAATTGAGCGCATTGGGGGTTACAAATGTATCATTCATCTGAACCACTCCACTGCCCGCTGAATGTAAACTCCATGAGGGTTATCTCTCTTGTTCACTAGTCTTATTCTTATAAAATAATTCCTGACTCACTTGGTACATGATAGTATCATTATTATTATTATGAGAAAGTCAATGAATTTTTAAAACATCTCGTTGGTTTTAGGTTCAGATCGCTAAAGCTTTGCTTTCTGATAAAATATCACATTCAGAAAACACAGGCCATGTCACCTTTAATTCCAATATCAAAAGCACCTCCTTAATCAGCAGCTAAAGAAAGCAAAGCACCTTTCTTCTCGCTGTTTATATTAAATAGTTCTCGGTAAATGCTCATGAGATAATAGATGCCATCCCACACGCCACGTGTTAAAAAGGAAACTATTTGATCTGAAGAGATGGTTGAACCTTTATAGAAAATGCTCAGGAAGAGATTTTCTGAAATTGCTTTAAGCTATTCTCTGGGACTAAGCACAGAAGCTCACTGGACATTTAAGAGGTGGGAATGACTTTGTGGAATGCCTCCTGGGTGCAAAGCCTTAATGTGCTCCCTCGGCTGTCCCCAGAAGGCAGTGCTATTCACCTGGCTTTTATCGGTAAGGTGATGGAGGCTCCGGGAGGATTGGAAAGGACCGCCCGCATCTGCCAGCACCTTTCTCTGTCTCCGTTAGCCCCGGGCTGCTCTCTCCACTGAGGAGACGGAACTGGAACCACTTCCACTCAAACAACGGTAGAATCAAGCAAATCACATCTACTGGATGCCTACGTGTGCATGTCTGCAGGCTCCAATAAAGACCACTGCCATTTACCGAATGCACATTATATGCAGATCATTGCATTCCAATAACGACCGTACCGTCTCCCAGGTGCCTACTGAGAGTATGCTCCGATGACAACAATTACCATATGCTGAGCACCTACTGTGTGCTCCAATGAGGAAGGCTAGCATTTACCGACCATTACCACTGTCATGTGCCAAGCCCTGACCAAACACCTGGACCCTCTCCATTTCATTTCATCCTCACACCAACCCAGGGTGGGAGGTACTGCTATTATCCCTATTTTACAGCTAAAAAAACTGAGCCTGGGAAAGCTATTGTAGCAAAACAGGACGAAAGCCCACCTGGCTCCGAAGGCCAGATGTGAAGTTCTGGAGCATCCCCTGGCTAGGAGTAGCTGGAAATAGAGGTGAGGTGGGCTTGGTCTCTGCCCTCCAGAAAGCTTTCCGCCAGTGAAGGCTGTACAGTAAATCACCAGGAAAACCCACATGGCAACCGTGAGAATGCACCTCTGAGATCCGACTGACAGGAGAGAAACTGGCCAGGACTCCAGATGCCATTCTGCATTTATGCTGGGCCATGCTTTGACAGGCCTGCTGACACTTTAATTTTAGTCCAGTGAGACCCATTCCAGTTTCTGGCCTCTGGAACTGTGAGATAAGAAATCTGCATCGTTTTAAGCCGCTAAGTTTGTGGTCATTTGTTACAGCAACAGTAGGAAACTAATACAGCATATGACCTATCCTGAGCCTCGGTTCCCCCTCTCTAAAATGGATTTACCAACACCCCTTGAATGATCATTGTGAAGATTAAATGAAACACATATGATATGCTTCATACCCAGCCCGGCACCTCCAAGTGGGGAAGCTCTGAATGTTATTACATGTTCATTATATGAAAACTCGAATAAGCAAACAAAGTGAATTAAGTAAAAACCTTTAGGGATCCTCTCATCCAAAAGCGATGAACATCTTGCTGTATTTCCTCCCAGACTTCCTTCTACGTCTATACAGGTGAATAGGCATTTATGCACTATGTCTTCAGTATGCATTGAGTCAAAGTATACGTACATGCTGTTGTGTAATTTGCCTTTGTTCGCTTCTTCCCGTCATCTATAAGTAAATGACTACAGCAACATTCATAACGACTGCACAGGATTCTATCGTATAAATTATCACTTGTTTAGAAACACAATCCCCCATTTGGGGGCACTTACGGTGTTTTCACTACTATGCTCTCGCGATATCTCTACAATATGTATCTTCATGCGTTTATTTGGTGGGTTGATTGTTTTTTCCCTTAGGATAACATCCTAGAAGTAGAGTTACTGGGTCAAAGAATAGTCGCATTTTAAGTTGGAGTACCAAATTGCACTGGGTGGGACCTCTGTGGCTGGTCAATTTTTAAGCCCAAAGGGAACCTGTAATCAACCAGGTTTACACCCTCTGTTTGTTTACAAAGACTTCTATCTCCACAAAGTTTTCATGCTTCTGACAATAGATACAGAATACGGGACCCACATAAGAATACATATGCACTTTCGCATTACCTCTCATTTAATATCCTACGTGGAACATTTTCTGATTTTAAATACGGTTTTCAAACATTGTTTTTTAAAGTGACTGCCTAATACGATGGTCCTATGAGTGATTCGATCATTCATTTGTTTGTTTCTCGTTTACTCCTTCATTTGACAGTTAAGGAAACTGAATGAAGTTCAGAAAGTCTCAGGGACCTGCCACAGGTCGTCATCAGCTGAGAAGTAAACCTGTCGTTCGGTGCTGAAAGTTCTCTGCAGAGACGGAGCAGGTCCGGGCAGAGGCAGGGCATCCAAGAGAGAGCTTCTGCCAGCAGAGCAGAGGGGCCAGGCTCTCCCGCAAATGTCTAGGAGAAGCCTCATTCCTATCCAGAAACCAAGAAAATCTAGGTACGGAATCAGCCCTGGGGGATTTTAGGGGGCTTGCGGCATATGGCAGATGCTCAATATTTACCAGTTACTCAGAGCACTGTTCACATTTTAAAAGAGGTGGGGAGGCAATTTTTACAAAGAAAGAAAAGAAAAAGAAATGTGTTTGTTGACACACATCCACTATATACTTGTCTTTCTGGACTGTCATGTGCACGTGGGGCTAGGCGGGGGAGTGTCTGTAGGTGCTGCGGTGGGTAGATTTGAATGAATGAGCGTATAAAAAACCGCAGGATGTTTTTGTTTGTTGAGCAAGGGGAGGAAATTCACTGATGTG
Source organism: Eonycteris spelaea (assembly GCA_003508835.1). Lineage (NCBI taxonomy): Eukaryota > Metazoa > Chordata > Mammalia > Chiroptera > Pteropodidae > Eonycteris > Eonycteris spelaea. The sequence continues at coordinate 1,966,745 of PUFA01000042.1, forward strand.
GTTGTTCAGTGAAATGGCTTCATTCCAGTTTTACTCGTCGTGCTTCTGCTAGAGAAAGTGTTTCATAGGAGAGGCCTGGACAAAAATAAACCTCCATCCTATAGCTACGGTTCAGAAACAGTTGTCGAGGCCATGCCAGTGACTTGTCATTGTGACTCGGTGGGAGGAACAGGTCCTTGCTGTAGGCCAAGGATCTAGACTGAGACATTCTTCTGGAAATTGACCTCCAACTGGTCTCCCGGATTCCACTTGCTAGGTCTTTTGCATCGAGATTTTTGCTTTTCCTCTATGGGAATTTCAAGGCATTTTAAAACACCCTTTACAGTCTCACTGGCATCTTCTGCACGGAATATTTTTAGGAAAGAAAATTAATTTTTAACAAGAAACCCTAGTTTCTTGAAAATCAAAAATAGAATTAACATATGATCCAGGAACCCCACTTCTAGGTATATAGCCAAAAGAATTTAAAACAGAGACTTAAAGAGATATTTGCACGTCATATTCACAGCAGCAGTATTCATAATAGCCAAGAGGTAGAAGCAACTCAAGTGTTCATCAATGGATGAATGGATAAACAAATATGGTAAATCCATATAATGGAATATTATACAGCCTTTAAAAAGAAGGAAATTCTGTCACATGCCACAACATGGATGGATGAAACTTGAGGACATTACGCTAATAAAATAAGTCAGTCACAAAAGGATAAATAATGTATGACTCCACTTATATGAGAGATACCTAAAGTAGTCAAATTTCTAGAGACAGAAAGTAGAATGGGTTTCCAGGAGCTGCAGGGAGGAGGAAATGGGAATGGTTGCTTAATGAGTATAGGGTTTCAGTTTTACAAGATGAAAAAGTTCTGAAGATTGGCTGTAAATAGTATGAACAGACTTAATGCCACAGAACTGTACACTCAGAAATGGTGAAGATGGTAAGTTCTGTGTTATGTGTATTCTATCACGATTAAACATGAAAAATAAAATAAGAGCCAAGTATTTTCTAGTATAGTCAAACAATGGAATATTTACTCAGCCCGTCAAAAGGAATGAAGTTCTGACACACAACAATACGGATGAACCCTGAAAACGTTGTGCTACGTGAAGGAAGCCAGACACAAAAGGCCACGTATTTCATGACCCCATTTATATGACATGTGCACAGTCAGTAAATCCTAGACACAGAATGCAGCAGATTGTGGTCACCAGAAGCAAAAGGAGGCAGGAACCAGGGGCACAGGTTTTAGTTTGAGGTGATGGAAATATCTTGGAACTAGACAGACGTGGTGGTCGCACAACACTGCGAAGGCACTAAATGCTAGTGAACGGTCCACTTTAAAATGGTTATTTTTATGTTGCGTGAGTCTCACGTCAATTTTACAAAAGCAAATTCTAGGAATCACTGGCAAAAGTATTTGTAAACTCAGAGGTTTTTTGCAGGATTACTTCTTTTAGAGACTGGGAACCAGAAATGGACAGATTAATGGGTATAGACACCGATGTTGCCTTTGCCGGCTCCATTTCTCTTGCTTCAATTAATGGCACCCCACTTTTCCTTTGGGGGACCACCCTCTGTCACTCAGTTCATGTGGTTTAGGCAGGGGCTCTGGGGATGGTTGCGTGACCTGAGGCTGGCCAATCAAAGCATCGCATCCCTCTGGCCTAGCCATTGGTTCAGGATGCACGAGGGAACTAAGCCAGGCCAATGGGCCTCCGTTCTGGAACCTTGGTTGGAACCCATGGGAAGAGAGAATCTCACCTCCAGCCAGCTTACTGAGGAGCTGCTGGGGATCTTCTTGTCACGAAGACAGAACAGGATGCCTGAGAATAGAGTCAACGCAGAGGAAAGTAGCTTTATGACATGATGCATTGACAGTTTGACCTCTGAATAAAGCCAAGCTTGAAGCAAGATTTACCCTTGGACTTTTCCCCTAACCTTAGCCGGCAAATTCATTTTGGACTTGGGCCTCTTTAAGCTAAATGTTCTTCACTTGTGACAGAACGGGTCCTTGGTTAATGCAGATGAACCTGCTTGTTGAAAAGGAAATAGGAATAGAAACCAGGTCTCCCAAATTATGCTAAAATTCAGCGAAGCCTCATTCATTCAGACTTTCGTGCAATAAAATTAGTGATTTGATGAAAAACGGCTTGCCTTGCGTCTTAGACAGGATAAGCTTCAGAATGCCTGCCACGCCAACTCCCACAAAGTAGGGGTCTCCTTTCATCATGAGTCTGCTTTCAACTCACCTGACAGCCAGCCAAACCACAGGTTTGTCAAACCGCTTATGAAATGGCCCAGCTCAACAGGATTGCCTGGACCAATCAGATTCAAGGTCTTGAATCTGCTCTACTATATAAGGAGAAACAGGCAGGTGTAACTGATAAGGAGCTAATGCGAAAAGAAAAAGATGCACAGAGGGCCGTTAGGAGTCTTGTGCAGGCTGGAAATCAGAGGCAGCAGGGAGTACAGGTAAAAGGATAGATAGTATGGAGGAGAAATGGCCCATCGGCTGTGGGAAAACCGAGCAGATCCACAGAGAGAAACAGGTGCCTGGAGAGACAGAACTGACCCGCTCGACAACGGGCTCCTCCAGGTGGATGCCAGGCCACCAGCACGCTTTCGGCAGACACCTTGTGCTTCAGGTGACCTCAGTACATCTCTGTCCCATGAAACCTAAAGGATCTGGTTTTAAAAAAAAATTGTTTTTTTTAATATTAATTAGGACTCTTTCCGTTGCAAGTGACTAAAACCAATGCCACCTGGAATGTTTAAAGAAGACAACTATCGTTTGGGTCCTGAGACGTCAATGTGGTGATTGGCCTCAGACGTATCTGGTTCCGGGGCTTAGGTGGTGCGCTAAATATCTAACTCCCTCCTATGTCTCAGCTCTGTTTGCCTCTAGGCTGGTCTCGATCTCGAGTAGACTCTCCCTCCATGTTGCCAAGTAGCCATCGTGGTCAGCAGCTCCCAGGAAGGCCGCAGCGATCTCCACCTGCTTGAATTCCCTGCCTGCTATGATCCCTTCCCCTTGCGTCAACGCTTCTAACCAATAAAATAGGGCAATGCTCATGGGATGTCATTTCTGCATTAAGTCGCACGAGATGGTGGATTGTGTCTTGCCGCACGTGTTCCCTACTGCCTTCTCAGCTTGCAGGCTTTCGTGAGGTCGGCTGCCACGTGGAGAGGCCCAGGTGGCAAGGAAGTGAGCGTGGCCTCTGGCCAACAGCCAGTGAGGATCAGAGACCCGCGAGGCACTGAAACCTGCCAGCAACCACCAAGTGGGGGCAGAAGGGGACCGCTCCCCGGTCAAGCATTCAGGTGAGTGAGGGGTCTGCCTCCTGGTTAAAACCCTATATGTGATTTCTCAGGCCTGACCACAGGCAATTACAAAGGCTTCGCCTGGGAGGCCTCACCGGGGAGAGCCGCCCGGTGCATTGCAGTCTCTGAAGGCGGCTGCAGTCAAGGACTCAGCCCCTCTGACCAGTCATGCACTTGTGCATATTTGCCTTCCCGGCCTTGGCTCCTTCACTCTGGCGTCTGTTTATGTGAGCGAGGCCTTGGGCAGAGGTCTCTTCCCGCGCCTCTGCCAAAGCCTCCTGACGTGGGAAGAGGTGGAAACGTGGGAGACACTTTCCCCGACTCTGTCCCAGTACCCGGCACCTCTCCACCCCGTGCCCTTCTTCTTCATCCTCCTCTGCATCTCTTCCCACCCCCAAGTCCCAGTATCTATAAAACTGCCAGAGCCTTTCATCTGGGGCTCCCTCAATAGTGAGTGACCCCCTCGTCCGCACCGATCCCACGGCCTCTCAACCGCTGCACTGCTCCAAGGGAAAACACGGCAACAGGAAGAGTAGACGCTTTCTCGGGGCGTCGCCTCTGACACCTTTGCAGTACGGAAGTAAAGCCTCCATTTATTTCATGTTCGGCTTGCTGCTTCGTTCCGCTGGCAGTTTAGTGCTCGCTCCTCGTGCAACTGCTCTGTCCCTGCTGTGTACACCTTGGGACTAAGGGGCGGAGCCCGCGCTGGGTGTTGTTACCCCGCGGTATCCAGCACAGTCAGTGCCTGGCGTGCAGTAAAGGTCAGCACCCCGGTCAAGGCAGTGCGAACAGAGGGGAAGGGACGAACTTCAGGGCCGGAGTGTGAGTGACGGAAGGGTACGCACAACCCCGAAAGAACTCTGGCGGTGCCCGGATCTGCAGAAAACTTGCCATTCCTCGGGGTTCCGTAAAGATGTCATTTCGTTGCTGTTTTATGTAGCAAGGGTCAGATGTACACGTTGAAAAGAAAGAACGGATGTCGGGCTGTTGAAAGGAGAGCATCTTGCTTTCCCAGGAGTCTACTCCTCCGTCTCCCTTCTGCTACCACAAGCCGCCTACATCGTGTGACAGCAGCCAGCGACACCCTGCCGCTCCAGAACCCAGCCGAGAGCTGGCGAGCCGCAAAGCAAATGTCGTAAGCGAAATGGGGACCTTCTTCCTAAGAAAAATTGGGGGAAAAAACCGACTTAACAATGTAAGTGATTCACAAGAGGGCTAACACATATTTATTTTAAACACTATTTTCAAAATGTCACAAAGTCCAGGAAGGAATAGGGACTTTCCTCATTCAAAGGCTATTTATTCTTATTGGACACCGAGTCCTCATAAATTTAGTCGCCCGGGTTCTAAGAGAGAGCATATATCAAGCAGCAAATTAGAGCAGCAAATAGCTCCTTGAGAGGGGCAAAACAAAAAAGAAAAAGAAAAAAAAAAGAAAAGAAAAAAGAAATAAAAGAAAAAAAATACAATTGTATGAATAGTTACCAATTACAGGGCATCTCCTGCCTGCTGGGTGCTTCGCTAGCACGGGCCTCACGAAATCCACTCAGCCCGCAGACTGAGGTTCAGTGAGGGGAAAATACCTTTCTTAAGGACACACAGCAAACCCGACGGGAGGACCAAAGCCTGTGTTCAGTGCCTCACCCACAGGAGGAATTAAAAAAGGGACAGCGGCCTGGGGCACTCCGCGGGGCGGATAGGCCGTTAGTTTCCCACAGAAGCCCAGCGCGGAAGCCGGTCTCCACGATGTTCACACGCACGGACGCTCATGCCTCGGATGGTCATGAGAAAATACCGCACTGTGTCCACTGTGCTCTGTTCAGAGAAGGGAATGATGTGAAAAACATCAGCGCTTGGATACGTGAGCAAGTCCTGGCTGTGTGCAAGAGCTGTGGCCTTGAGCAAGATGCTTAACAATTCTAGCCCTGCTTTTCCCTTCTGGACAGCGAGAGTTATTGCTGGAGCCAACGATCTCTGCAATTTTGTGAGTTCCACGCGGCTTGGAGCAACTCATCTCTTAGAAGACCTTGGCTTGGAACCCAGAGTCCATACAGGATCGAGAGCGCCACCTGGTGATTCAAGTTTGTAAGTAAGATTTTTTTTTTCCACTTCCTCCTGGCCCAACCAACCAGTTTACCATTCCAGTTTAGACCTGCAGGATTGGTTTTTTCCCCTAACTCCTTAAAATTGTTGTTATAATGTTGTGAATATCTGCATTTGCTTGGGAAGAGGGTACATAGCTTTTTGCAAAGTTTTTAGTCCTCCCTCCCACAATCCAAGTGTTTACTACTCTAAGTAAATGCGCGGCCCAGAAGAGAGGCGATTCATTTTTTTAAACATGGGCTTGAGGCTGTGACTTTATTTGGGAAGTTATCTCGCCTCTCTGAGCCTCAGCTTCCTCATTGTGAAATATAGATAAGGACAGTACCTCCTTCAGTGGTTTGCTCAAAGAATGGCAGGAGACTTTCAATATCTTGTGAGGGAACCTCATCAAAATCTTACAGGAAGTCAACATCAGCTGGGAAAGCCAGTGTGCAAGTAGTTATGTCTACCAGTTAAGCAGGACCAAGTTACTGCAGGACAGGGAATGCAAAAGTCTTAGAGGTGAATTAAGTTTCGTACACTCGTCTTTAAGAAATGAGACAGAATTCTGTGTGGGTCGGAGAAAGACTCAAAACAAACAACGGTCAGACGCTGGGACCCTAAGAAGCTGGGAACTCCTGGCTATACACCCAAAAAGGTTTTACTGAAATTTCTGAAAAAGGAAAAATAATGACCTCAAACAAATACTACCTGGCCAAATTCCAGCTGGGTGCCCTGTCATACAGAGCCCAAACTAAGTAAAGAGAGGAAGGCTTTTGTAAATGCCACTCTGCTCACAGAGCAACAAGGGAAGGAAGAACACTTCATTTCCAGAAGGCATACGTGGAATGATGGGGTAAGGCATAGAGGAAAGTAGAAAAGAGGTACCTCGAGTCCTCGGAATCACCTAGTGGCTTAAATATTTATTGAATGTCCACAACGGATGAAATGATAAACAAAAATGTGGCATCTCTGTGCAGTGGAATGCAATTCGGCCATAAAATAGGAATGAAGTGCTGATAGATGCTACAACATGGTGAACCCTAAAAACACTATGCTAAGTTTTGAAAACAGCCAGTTACGACATATGTTGTTTGATTCCACGTATATGAAATGTCCAGAATAGGCAAATCCATAGAGACAGAAAATAGATTGGTGGTTGCCAGCTGCTAGGGGTCGGGGGACTTGGGGGTGACAGGTGCAAGGTAAAGGGTTTGTTTGGGGTAACAGGAATCTGACGTTGGTCATGGTGCTAGTCGGACAGCTCCATGACTACTAAAGGCCACTGAATTATACACTTTAAATGGGCGAATTTATGAGATGTGAAATTGACCTCAATAAAGCCGTGCAAAAAAAAAAAAAAAAAAACCCTCATTGAACTTCACACATCTGGGTAGTCACAAGAAACGGATCCTCTCGAATTAAATAAGCTTTGAAAACACCAGTGTTACCAGCTGTATAATATTCCAACAGGTGAAAATGGGTCTCCCTGGGGAAGAAGACTGGGACTTTGGGGGGAGGGGGCAGGAAGCTTAGTTTTAAGATGTAATTTCATTGTAAAATTGCTTGGATTTAAAAAATTCGATTCGCCTTTTCATTCAGAAACACCCACAACGTTTCTGTGTCCCGTGTGTGTCATTCCCCCCTCCTTGTTCTCCTGCTTTCCCATTTTCTTCTGATCACAAAATTTCTTAAGCATAAAATACATATAACAAAATTTACTGTCTTAACCTTTTTAAGAGTACAGTTCAGTGGTATCAGGTACATTCCCATGGTTGTGCAACCGTCACCACGACCCGTTTCCAGAACTCCTTTCACCTTGCAAACCCGAAACAACATACATATTTCAGCCCGCGGCAACCACCTCTTACTTTCTGTCTTTAGGAATTTGACTCAAATAAGTTGAATCACAAAGTATGTGTCCTTTGGCGACTGGCTTATTTCACTTAGCAAAATGGCTGTGAAGTTCATTTGGATTTTTTTTCTTTTTTTACCATTGGTATTTTATTACTTTTTCAGGTAAAAAGACGAATTGCGTTTCCAAAAAATCACATATATACTTCTAATATAGAATTAAGGGGAAAAGCAGGAATGAACGCTATAAAATGTCATTACAACTTGGTAAGAAAAAATATCGTACACATTGGAACTTAGCAGAAAAGAACAGACGTTTCTAGTGATGATAGTGACTGTTTCTAGATGGATTATGGTTACATTTTATTTTCTATCTTTCTGGTTTTTTTTTTTTGGTTTTTTTTTTTACGCCTACAGCACCTGGTCTTCCTAGGTGGTCTCCCATCCAAGTACTAAGTGCTAACCAGGCCCAACCCTGCTTAGCTTCTGAGAGCAGACGGGATTGGACTTGTTCAGGGCTATTTTTCGGTTTTTATGGTATCCTAGCATGAGCCTGTTAGGCTTATAATGAGGCAAACAGCAAATGCTATCTAAAAAATAGGAATGTCACCTTCAGGAAAAGGCTTCATCTGAACTTTCTCAAGATCCCCTGAGTGCACTGCACTACATTCCTCTATGCCCATAAATTGAATATACTGATGCTTGTCACTCCCTGTGCCCCCACTGGGGTTGCATTTATCTTGCCCAGCAAATGCATCCAAGAAGGGAGTGTTAGATCAAAGAAGAAGAAAGTGATAAGAGTGTTTTCTACCTGAGTTATCTGTTTGGCTCCCAGCAGGTCTCCTCTTGGGCAATCCTGTCAGACGTTCCCACTCTAGAGTTCTCTCCCTGGGAGAAAGTGGGGCTGTTCCAGCCACACTGGCTCCGAAGGGGAGATGCTGCTGCCTGTAGTTCTGGAACCTCACAATGGCAGCTTAGAATCGTCTATCATGGGGGCGTTGACCCTATGAGAAACGGGGAATGCTACAAATCCCCCTGCCGGCTCTCTCTCCCCACCAGCTGGACCTCTCTGTGTTAAACATTTACCTGCACACCTCTGGGCTGCTTTCATCTGTCTGGAAGGTGGTGGTGGGGGCAGGGGGGGCACAGCGATGAGCCATCCTGCTCTTCTCAGCTCCTGCCTCTGCTGCCCGTTTGTCAGGGACCTGGATGCTCATTTTCCTGATCCCTCTGCAAGGGGCATTTTGCCTTCTGGAGGTGGATCTGCCCTCCTGTGGTGCTTTGCCACTTGGAGACGTCAAACTCCTGGTCTCGAGTCCAGAAAGGAGAGGCCGGGCCTGGGTCAAAAATAGTAGATGCCTTTGACAACTGTCCATTTTCTAGTTTTCCATCTCATCCTGCCAGGTTCTTCTAGGAACTTCACCTGATTTCAGGAACTTTTTTGTTAGAGCATCTGGACCCCAGTTCTTTTCTTCTGGGCAGAAGGCAGAGGAGAGGTGGGAAAGAGTGGTAATCTGAGTAGGTTTAGCAAGCTTTCTTTTCCAGAGGGCAAGCCAGGTTGGTTTTGTTGTCCTTGCTCTTTGAGATACCAGCCTGTGAGTCCCAGGCCCATACAACAAGGTACAGGTAGGATTTTCTTGTTTACCGCTTAGTACTTCTTGAAGGGAAGGGTCCAGAGCTGGACCTGAGGGGCCAGGCCGCCACCTCCAGCTGTTTCTGGCTGGCCTGCCCTTTCCGAAGCCCCCAGGAGAATATCTCTAGGAAAAGCAGGTTGTTGCTAAGAAACCTTTCAACATGACCTCTAGGGAGGGGCCATGACAAGAGAAGTAGTGGGGTAGAAATAATAGGTCGCTTGGTGTCTTCAAAGACCCAGGCTGTTGGAACGGGCTCTCCCATTTACTAGCTATGTAACTAGGCCTCTCTGAGCCATCTGTAAATTGGGAATGATAATGCCTACCTCTCAGGGTTGTGCTGAAGATTGAATGAAGCAACATACATAAAGCATTTGTCCCAGAGTAAAACAACAAAAAAGCCATGTGTAGCAGCCTGAGCAAAGAGGTGTTGAAGCCCCGCGTTTAATATATGATTGTGGGATTTAAGATCCCTGACAGGCTCTGTCAGGCTGCATCTCAAACGATAGACCCCAAAGTGATGCCTTAAAGATCTTTGATGAGTCACTTCATACATGCCAACTCACTGGACCTTCACAACAATCCATGGGCTGGATATCAGCTATTAAGTGCACATAATGAAACTAGAGCTTCGAAAGGGCCCTAACGTTGCTAGGGACCCCGAGGTGACCCCCCCCCCCAACTCACTGGTCGCTGTTTGAGGGAGGACACTTTCTACTGTTCAGAGTAGCCTGAAATGTGACCGGAAGTCAGAGCAGGGCATTTCCTAACAGCTCCTGTCTCCGGGTTAGAGAGGGTGGGTGTTTCCGGGGTCAGCTCTGCCCTGGACAGAGTGGTCTCCAGGCTTCATTCAAGCCCTGCTCAGAGGAATGCCCACGTCTGCTGCCCTGGTGGTACCCAAAGCGGCCAGACCACATCAGCCTTTGTATAAGTGACGCAGGACCGTGGGCGCTGAAGTCCTGCACTGAGAGAGAGAGTCCTCGAGGGGTCGTGACTGCGTGCAGGAAGGAATTCAAGTGCACTCGCCCGCCAGAGTTAGAGATGGAAGAAAAGTTTATTAGAGAAGGAATAACGCTCCGCAGACAGAGACGTGGTCTCTTCTCAAACGGAGAAAGTGAGAGAGGCCCTGAGTGTTCACAGAATTCGGTTTGGAGAAAGTGAGAGAGGCCCTGAGTGTTCACAGAATTCGGTTTAAATCGGTTTTCCATGCTGGGCATGGTTATGCACGTCATAGGCGGGGGAAGCCGGTGCTGGAAACCCCAGGAGGAATCTTCCTGTCGGTTCCCACTGTCTGGCCCTATGCGATCAGCCAGGTTCCTGTGTCGGGCAGGCAGCAAGTAGCAGCCTCTGAATACAACTTGATTTGATATTTAATTCTCATGCTTCTTCCCTATTTCATAAGTGACGAGATTGGAACATTGTTTGGCAGGACTTGAAGTGTGGGTTCTAGGCCTGGCTTTGCCACCGACGGACTCTGTGACCTGGGCCTTAACCTCCTAGAACTGAAGGTTTTTCACTTGAAAAAAAGGGGGGGGGATCGAATGATGCCTTAGGTCCAAGGATTGGAGGAGGACGCAGTGAGATGAAGTTTCTAACGTGGTTTTGGAAGAAGGCCCCAGCTATGCAAGCGTGAGGCGCTGTTATCAGCATTATAAAATATCCTGAAGGGAGTTGGTCCTTCTGGGGGAAGAGATTGGTTAAAAGAACCGTGAGAATACGTGAGGTGGGCCTGCTCTCTGCCCTTCCCTATGCAAGGTGCTCCCGGAGTCACAGACAAGGTCCAGACCCTCAGCTGAACACTTGCCAGTTATTGGTTTTACTTATATCTTGTTAATTTCAGGGGGGGGGCCGTTGTGAGGTATTTGTCAGAAAAGCTCGGGAAGCTGCAATATCAAAACCAAACAATGACTTTCACTTGTTTGTTTAACAAATATATATTGGGTGATAATGAGGTGCCAGGCAGTGGGGAATACAGGAAGATGTCCATCCAGATAGATTTTACTTTCCATCGCCAGGTAAAAGATGAAGAACAAAATGAAAGGGGGAAGGAAAGCAGAAAAACTGTCAGGAGCTGGCCGAAGAGTTGAAATCATTGAGCAAAAGCAGGGGGCGGGGCAGGGCGGGGAATGTGCAACTTTATGGCTCAGTTCATCAGGCAAAACACATTTTTTTTTTTATTGGTTTCAAGAGAATTTCATCATGGAAGAACTATTTCAATAAGGGACCTTTGGGCAGCAGAATGAATGATTTTCTTAAGAGCAGTTTTTTGTTTTGTTTGTTTGTTTGTTTGTTTCCCTAACAGTTTATGATGAGGTGATGGGGAAATTTTCAAAAATAGAAAAGTTGAAAGAATGCAAACACCCATATCTCCACCTCCTAGAGTGTACAATTACTGTTTTATGTATTAATTGCAGTCGTCGTTGTTTGTTGTTGTTTTAAGACCAAGTTTCTGGTGGGGTTGTTTCGAGCATCGGCTCTTCCTGAGGATATCGTAAGCGATTTCCCTAGGACCGAAGGATGGGATGCAGGTGTGTCAGAGAAGAGGGGAATGGATGTTCGCCCCGGAATGTAGTTTTCTGGGAATCCGACTGGTCGGGAGTGGAAAAACAACCAAACAAAAAGCTCCCCGAGAATCAAGTCCCGCTGGCCCCTGGCTCTGACAGCGTGGTCTCAGCCAGTTAGTAGGACAGGAGTCTCGTGGCCGCTTTTGGCTGGGAGGTCTAAGGGATCATCTTTCCCCTGCTCTGGGCTTGCCTTCTGCAAAGGGTACGAAAAGGCAACGATGGCGGCCCTGGCGTCCGCCCCGGGCACAGGAAAACAAATGGGAATCCCTAGAGCAGCTAAGCGGGGAGGCCGAGGGGACCCCGAATTCTGTAGCTTGGCAGCTGGCACGGCCCCTCCGGCTCGCGACGCTCCTCCGGGGGTTGCAGCTAGAGCGCCCGGGAGGGGGCGGCCGGCGGGCCGGGGCAGGGGTGTCATCCTGCGGCAGCTGCTGAGCTCTGCCCGGCCCAGCTGTCCCTGAGACTCCGGGTTGCCGCCCCGGGGGGAGTGGGCTCGGGGAGGGCCCAGCCTCTGCGCTCCTCCCCCCCGGCCGGGCCGGAGTCAGCCTGGCAGTCCGGGTGCGCGCCCTTTGCATAAAGCCCTCCTCCCGGGCCAAGGTAAAGGAAGTTGGGCTCCCGCCTGGATGCGAGGCGGAAGGGAGCCCCGCTCCTGTTGTTTTCCTTCAGCCGTAGTGGGTGGCGGGCACGAGGGGTGGGGTGCGCTCTCCTAACCCGGGCCGGGCGCTCTGCAGGGAGCCCCGCGCCGGGAGCCCCGCGCGGCTCCCAGCGCCTGCATCGGACTCTCCGCAAGCATCCCTCCTGGGGGCTGCGGGGAGTGGAGCTCGGCTGTCGTTGAGGACCTGAGAGAGGCTCTTGGTACCCTAGTGGCCGGAGCCCTCGAGGGTGCACACCAGCCTAGCCAGACCGTGCATTTCCCCCAGGAGCCCCTGTCCGCATCCAGGGGCGAGATGGCCGCACCGGCGCCTGAGTCCCGCTTCCTCCTCTGCCTGTGGGCGCTGCTGACCCTCGGGGTTGCCGCAGGTAAGGGCCTCGAGCCGGAGGGAAAAGTTGAGTTTTGCCAGGCAACAGTGAGGAAAGGGGAACCAGGGACCAAATTCCCTCTGACTCTGCCAGATCCAGAGGTGGTCGCGGCCGAGAAGCCACCCGGGGGTGGGTCTTGAGTTTCCTGCTCGACGCTCCGCTCTCTTTGCAGCAAGGAATTTTCCCGGGCGCTCACATGGGAGGGCAGGATCCTGGAGTGGGCAGCCGGCGAGGCTCAAGGGCCCGCGGGGAGGTGATGGGAGAACAGGGGAACGTGAGGATGGGAATTTCGAAGCTGGGAAAATTGAAGAGGCAGTGGTAGGGGGGGAAAGTGTTTTGTGCCTTTTTTTTTTTTTTAAGCGTCGAATGTAAATTCCCCTTCTGGTTTTACCTGCTGCGCTGGGGCTCCACTTCGAGGCCCCTTTCTTTTCCTACCTCTGCCCAAGGTGGAGTCCGCCTTCCGCCTGTAACCTGTGGATTCCCCCTGCACGCCCCTGCGCGCCGACCTATGCGGACTAGCGTAAGCCAAGTCCTGCTTTCTTCCGTTACTTATTATTATTTCTTTTACAGTGAAATAACTTGACTTACCAAAAAAAGTCCCCTAAACTTGAGATGACCTCTTTCTTGTCCTTGACATGATTGGCAAAAGGTCTGAAATGCTTCATCTGCGCTCTGCTTTGAAAGAGCAGAGGATTGCTGACAAACACAGGCGGAATAGAAAACGTTGAAAACAATTTTTTTTTAATTTAATTCAGCAAATGCACGTCTGCTGTGCACACGGCAGTGTGACAAGCAGTGAGAGGGCTCAGGTGGCGGGGCATGAGATGGAACCGTCTGGCGGTCCGGTTCGCCAGAATGCTGCGGAACACTATTTTCTGTGTCGCCCAGCACACCCAGCCGACCTCCTCTTGGAGGTGCCTGCAGGAATTGCTCCCGGAGCTGCCTAGCAGCAAGTGTCAAAAGTTCCTCACTGTTCTGCGCTCGCCGGGTTTTATCGTGTGTTGTTTTCAGCAACCATTTCAAAACAGTAACATTTCCCATAATCTAGGTTTCCAGTTTATCCGGAAAACATCTGAAGATCTGGCAGCACAGGGTCTGCTGCCCCACCTGTGGCTGCACCCCTTTTTTCTAGGATGTGTGCCCCCCAATTTGTTCCACTGCTCCCTGTTGCGGCCCTTATCCCCGGCCCTCTTTTGACTTAGTTGTCACTGGTCACTGGGCTGGGCGGGGTGGCGGGGGGGGGGGGGGGGGCAGAAGCAGAGGGGGGCAGGAGCAGAGGGGCAGGGGGGAGGAGCAGAAGGGGCGGGGTGGGGAGGAGCAGAGGGGATGGGGAGGAGGCAGAGGGGACGGGGGGGGGGGGGGGGGGGCCGGAGCAGAGGTGGGGCGGGGAGGAGGAGAGGACAGTTTCCAGTCGATGGTCTGAAAGTTTCCTTCTCCCCGGCTATTTGCCGTGTGTACTGTACTGGGCACACCAGGGGCCTGGGGACATCGGACCCCGAGTTGAAATCGTCATATTGGAAAGACCCCGCTTTTAGATGGGCTGCAGCTCGCACACAGGAATGCTTTCTCCAGGGCCATGCCCAGTTACGTTGATGACCCAGCCAAGTTCACCTTTGAGCGCTGTGCTAGAGGCTTCCCAGCTTGGTGTATTTTTGTTGGTGGTTTTTTCAAGTGGGAAGTTGTCTTGGGGAAAAAAAGTTTTTCCTGTCACTTAACTGCAGACGGTGTTCATGCCTCCGCTGTCACCTCAGATTACGAACCCCAGGTCGTTCTTAGGGAGAAGTCACTAGAAACAAAAAGGCAAATGTTTGGGAATAATCCCAACTCTGTGCATGATAATATGAGGGCACCATCGGAAAATGATCCTTTATAGTGCTTCCTCTTGTGTTCCGCGTTCTGAATTTATGCCTGGGGGACATTGGGGGGCCCTCTGGACACTATGTGGATGACTTCTAGTGACACAAACTGTTATTATGTCTTATTATCTCACCCTGTCTGGTTGGGAGACCAGAGCAGATCCCCCTGTGACCCCAGAGAAGTGAAAACCTGAATGGCCATTCCAGTTCTCCCAGTGACTTACACGGGAACCTAAGCGTTCTGAACCTCAGTTTTCACAACTGTCAAATGAGGGGTTACAGGATAAGCAGGCACGGAACTCACGCCCCTCAGGGGCTCCCTTCTGTGTCCACGTGACAGATACCACTCACCAATGACTGTCCTCTGAGCCAGGACTCAGCCTGCCTCATCTGTAGCCCAGCCCACAGGGCGGCCACATCGAAATGATCTCTAAGGTCATCTTCAGCTTCATTAGTTTAAAAAAAAACAAAAAACAAAAAAAACAAAAAGAGTGATCAAAGCCAGGAGAAGCGAAGTGCCTTAAAATGGTTTCGCCTGTGATTATGTCATTCTATTACTTGGAGCAGAAGACAATGTTAGCTCAAGTTCCAAGACTAAAGTTTCGCCAGGGCTTTTCCAAGTTCCTTTTAGTTCTTTGTCAAGGGGCCAGGGAAGGGGCAGATCCGCAGGTCTCATGAACACACGGCATCTGCAGGACTGCGGCTCATCTTCTGTCAGTGGGGACGGCCACAGAGAACGGGGTTCCCAGACCTAATGCTTAACAGTGATTCTCCCCTGCTTTTTAGAGTGATGGTTCAGAAGCATTTCTTGCTGTTTTAGAATCTCTAGCATTAGATGACATTCTCTGCCTTCCAGCAAGTGGCTTGGGTTTTGTTTGTGTTTTTGTTTTGTTTCATCTTTTTCTAACTTTGGGACATATGTGGCCAAAATGGGGAGAGACTCATAACATCCTGTGTGACTCCAGGCTGGCTTCAGATCTGGAGCCTCTTCTAACCAGACAAAAGGCCAAATACAGATAACTGTTACTCTTTATTTTATAAATGGAAAAGATTCCCACAGCAGGTGGCAGGATTTTTTTTTTAAATAACAACGCTATTGAGATATAATTTGAATACCATAAGACTCTTTTAAAGTGTACAATTCAGTAGTTTTTAGTGTATTCACAAGACTATGCAATGAGCACTAATTTGATTCTACAGCATTTTCACCATCCCAAAAGAAGCTCATTCGTGGTCATTTCCCACTACTCCCCTCTCTCCTAATACCCCACTTCCTCCAGACCTAGACAGCTGCTAATTACTTTCTACCTCCATAGATTTGTCCGTATTGGATATTTCAGATAAATGGAATCACACAATATGTGGTTTTTTTTTTTTTTATGACTGCCTTCCTTCACTTAGCATCATGCTTTCAAGATCCATCCATATAGCTACGCAGCTCCAATGGAAAAAAAAAAAAAGATCCGTGTCAATGCATGTAGTTGATTCTTTTCTATAGCCAAATAATATTCCCATCGCGTGGCTAGACCACATTTTGTTTATCTATTCATCAGTTGATGGACATTTGGGTCGTTTCTCCCTTTTGGCTATTATGAACCATGCTGCGCGAGCATGCATTACACGTTTTTATGTAGACATATGTTTTCATTTCTCTTGGGTATATACCTAGGAGTAGAATTGCTCAGTCACATGGTAGTTTTAACCTTATGGGAAAATGCCAAACTGTCTTACGAGGTAGCTGCACTGTTTAAAAATCCTACCAACAGTGTATACGGGTTCTGATTTCTTCACATCTTTTCCAATACTTGTTTTTCTCTTCATTTTTAGCCAATCTAGTATGTTTAACATGGTAGCTATCTTATTATGGTGTTGTTTGTGATTAATGTCAAGTATTGGCCAAGAGCCCCCACAGCGTGGGGGACTCTGTGTATTATCACATCTCAAAAATACACCTGATTTTTCTTTTTAATCCGAATGTGGAGGGACTGTGCAACAAGGGACGTTGTTCAGAGACGAGAAAGGCAGTAATAACTTGACCTTTCCTTGTCTAGGATCGAGGACTGTCGTCATCGGAGAAGTTCACGAGGACGTTACTCTGCACTGTGGCAACATCTCAGGCCCGAGGGGTCTAGTGACCTGGTACCGGAATAACTCGAAGCCCATCTTCCTCGTGTCCTCCAATTCCAGCCTTCCGCCAGCCAAGCCACGCTTCTCTCTGACGAAGTCCAGCTCCCTGCACATCAAGGCGCTGAGCCTGGAGGATGCTGGGAATTACACCTGTCGGGAGGTCCTGAGGGAGTCTCGGTGGTTCCGAGTGCGGCTGCGGGTGGCCAGTAAGTGGGGTGGGAGGGGCTAGGGTTGGCTGGTGAGGTGCTCAGAGCCTTGAACAGGAGGGGCGTTTTGGAGTCAATGGCCTGGGTTTCATTCTGGGCTCTGCCACCTGCAAGCCAAGTGACCTCTTGTGTAAAATGGGGATAAAAGAATTCTTGCCTCATAGAACTGCTGTGAGGAATAGATACCAGTTTATCTGAAGTGCTACAAATGCCTCCTGGTATAATAGCAATTATTTTTAGCTTGTTAATATCATTTCGCTGTTAATATTTTATTATGCAATGAAGTCACATAACATAACTGAGTATAACATAATCCAATCAGACTGCCTAAATTTCAGTCTTAAAGCTGTTGCTTAGTTCTGCATCATCCTGGGTAAGTAGCTTAATATCTCTGAGCCTCAGTTTTTTTATTTATTGGATCAGGTTATTCTGTTGTATACCTTACCAGGTAAGAGCTTATGCTACAGTGCTTAGTACAGAAAAAGTTGCTGGTCACCAGTTTAGAGGGACATCCAGGTAGTATACTTTAGTGCAAAAACCCATGTGATCACTATGCTGTTCCCTAGTTTCCTCATCTGTAAAATAAAGAATTTACTCATTCCTTTATTCAACATATATTTACTGAGAGCCTGATGCCAGGCACTGTTCTAGGCACTCGGCCACAGGAGTGAATAGGACAGACAAGGTCCCTACCTGGGGACTAACTGATGTCTTCTGGGGAAGACAGACATAAGCAAATATACAAATGCATCAGGCAATATCAGAATGCTAAGCACTATGCAGAGAATTGCGATGAGGCGATGTGATTCTCTGAAACACTTTAAATTGGGAGGTTAGAGAGGAATTTTTGGAGGTAGTGACATTTAAGCTAAATGATAAGGAGAAGCCAGTCATACAAAGATAAGAAAGAATGTGATCCAGGCAGAAATTCAACTAGCGCAAGATGGGTCGAGCATGGTGCAGATGGAGAGAAGGGTGGTATGGTGGGAACCCAGTGTGTGAGAGGGCAGACTGTGTGAGTGGGGGGCAGGGTCAGATCACGGGGGCCGGGTAGAACTGGTAATATAGGTTGAATTAGTCCCCCAGAAAGGGGGACATGTTGAAAGCCCTAACCTCTGGTATCTATAATTGTGATTTTAATTGGAAGTAGAGTTTTTGCAGATATAATCAAGTTAATGTGAGGTCCTTAGAATGGGCATGAATTAAAATTGACTAGCATCCTTATAAGAAGAAGAAAGTGCCTGAAAAGGCAGAGACACACAGGGAGACTGTCATAATAGGATAGAAGCAGATATTGGAGTGATACAGCTTCAAGCAAAGGAATGCCAAGGATTGACAGCCAATGCCAGAAACCAGGGAAGAGGCAAGGAAGGAGGGATTCTTTTTTGAGAGTCTGGAGGGCGTATAGCCCTGACACCTTGATTTTGGACTTCTGGCTTCCAGAACTGTGCAATCATCAATTTCTGTCGTTTTAAGTCATCTGGTTTATGGTACTTTGTTAAGGCAGTCCCAGGAAACCAATACATCTGGTAAGGAATTGGTATTTTATTCTGAGTCGGGAGAAACTTCTGGAGCTTTAAGTAAGCAGGAGTGTAGTAGTATTTGAGCTTACACATGGAGAATGCATGTGCGTAGTCTTGAAAAGGACTGGTAAAATAAAAACAGGAAAGCCAATCAGAGATATAAGGCGTTGGTGGCCAGAAACTGAGTGGAGGCAATGGGCTCGTTGAACATGCACAGGTTCAGAAAATATTTTGGAGATAGCCCAGCAAGACTTGCTGGTAGACTGGAAGGGGAGGACAAAGGACTGAGAGGCTTCCAAGACACGTCTAGCTTTTCACATGGCCTCTAAGGTTTCCACCAGCTCTCGAGGCTTACAGAATTTGTGAGCACAGTGTCTTTGTGTCTGGAGGTGCCATAGATGAATTGCTGAGTGGCCATGTCACACAGAAGATTTGGGAATATGGCTTAGGCTGATCCAAGCACTGTTTCTGGGAGGGCTGTAGTGTTGCTAAGTGGCTGATAGCACACACTCTGAGGCCCAGCTGCCTGGGTTCAGATCCAGGTCTCGCTAGCTGTTGTCTTTGTGACCTTGAGAAAGTCACTTGAACTCTTCCAACCTTAATTTTTATCATCTGTGAAAAATGTGAAGAAAGAAAGAATGCGATCCAGCAGTAATGATGGAACTGAGGCACGGAGTCCCTGCATGTCCTCGCGAGATAAATCAGCACACAAGTATGCGTTTGGTCCACGTTCCTTTGATCAGCTAGTTAAACAGGCGACAGGATTCCTATGGGAAAATGCATCTCAAGTTCCCAGTAATCTATTACATCTGGGCTCTTCAAACAGGACTTGCTGTGGGCCAGGGACGCTATGTGCCCAGATCTTACTTTCCCTGTGTTTTCCCTGAGGTGGTTGATAACTGAGTCTCTTAAAGAGAAAAGTTTGGAAACATTCTCACACGGCCTTGGAAGCGAAGGGGAAAAAATTTCGAGATGTGACAAGTCGTTATCTGTAAGAGATTTTGAATGTGTGAACGGACAAAGATGCTGTAGAAACACAAGGCTGGCTGTATGAGGGCCTGTCACTTCTCTCTCCTTCCCACTTGGATCTCTGCTTATTGATCAGTGGGGCATTTGGTGCCTCTACCTCTAAGGGGTCTGGTTTTCTATAGGCCTGGTATGATTCAACCCCCCAGAATGAGCACCACGACATGATTTTGTTATTGGTCTCGCTCAGGACAAAAAGTCCCTGCACTGATACTGGTTAATTGAATGGTGCCATCAGAAGAGTCTTGTCCTCAGGATTGGGGCTGCTGCTCCTGAGAATGCAGAAATCCCTTAGTCCAGAGCAGTTCAGGGCTGCCGTGGCTGCTCATTTCACAGGTACCCCTCCTCTCCTGCATCCACATTAGGGCGGGGATAATGTTAGAACCGCTGTGTGTTGACCTGCAGAAAGGCTGGAGGGATGGGGAACACGGCCAGGACCTTAACCCATTCCAGCAGACTTCTTTCAGGATACCATCTATTCTCACGCAGTCGGGAGCTGAGGGATCTCGCTGGAGATTAGCCCGTGCGAAACCATTTCATGGCACGTGGTGCCAGACTCCCTGTATCTATTTGTCTCAGGTCCACGCAAGTGTGGAGGGAACACTGGAGCCAGCTGGCACATGGTCAGTGAGGAGGCCGGTTAGTATGAACCTCCAGATTCAGTTAGGGTTTGGAGAGTGGAGTGTTCCTGTCTAGCCAGTGAGGTGAGTGCCACTCCACACTTCCAGGGAATCCCAGGAAAGTCCCATGGTTCCCTGACTAATCGGGTCCATCGATTTATACTCATTCTCTGTTGGCGGAGGTGATACTGCCTCATCACAACATAAGGTCCTCGGGAAAGGGACTGTGGGGCACACTGAAGAAAGATTGTTGGCCCCATCAGAAGCTGGGTGATCCTCGCCCAGAGATGGGTTCATATGAATCTTGCCAGGCTCCTCTGAAGCAGAGATGGATGCATCCCAGAGATGGGATGAAGCAGAGGCTACTTGGTATGGTCTTAGCTCACAGTCAAGAAAAAATGCTGATAAGATGAGCAAATGTCTGAGGATAACTTTTCCCAAGACGCTGAGATGAGGATCTCTCTTCTTGTGGGTCCCTGAGATGGAAATTAAGCCTTTGAGACCCTTAACTAGATGACCTATAGTTAAGGGGGAAGGAAAGAAGCAGTTCCTCTGTCAAGAATGACAGCATAGAAGACGAAGGCAGCAGCAGAGGTAGATGGTTCTAGAACAGGACTCAGACGTTTTCTGTAGAGAGTCAGATGGTTTTAACTATTTTAACTTTATGGGGGGCCAATGGGTAAAACTGAGGATATTAGATAAGAGCTTATATAATAAGAAAATCAATTTCCACATATTTTTATTGACAGAATTTAAAATATAATAGTCTTTTTTGTACCACAAGTCTACTAACGAGAAGAGTGTAATTCATTTTTGGAGGGGTAACATTTCACTTGATTGGGGTTCAAAGTTAGTGTTCTCTTTGAAATTGATTGCGAATATTCAGCCGTAAAAACCATTCTTAGTTTTATGGGCCATACAAAAACAGATAGTTTGCCAATGCCTGCTCTAAAATCAATCTAGAAATATACTACCGATAATAACATCGGATCACATTTATAGAACACTGACCACACGTGAAACACCAGGCTAAGTGTTCTTACATTATCTTGTTTGATCCTTCAGGAACCCATGATAGAAGTTATAACTGTTCTTTTCATTTCAAAGGAGGGGCAGGAGAGGGAGAATGAGAGGGGCAGGCACCAGCTCAAGGTTGTCTGTTTGTAAGCGGCAGTAGGATGTACACACTGGTCTCTCTGAATTCAGAGTATGAGCTCGTAACCACTAGGCTAGGGCATCCATCCGGTAAAGAGTCAAGCACTGAGACTGACCAAGGCCTCTAGAAGATGCTGAGCCTTCATGAGCACTCTGTATTTGCATTTATTTGCTGGTTTACTTTTGCTTCTTCCCCTGTCCATCTCTCTGAGTGAGTGTTCCTCTCACTCTGCAAGCGGAAGGTATGGTGGTTTCTGTTTTGGAATGTCAGTGGAGTGGAGGGAGAGATGGGACGGACATAAATGGGTATCTCCTTCTTCGTAGTAAGTCAGAGTCAGGGAAGAACCCCAGGGACTCAAAAGGACGGTGTCCGCTTTAATTAAGAAGCAGACTCAACTTAAGGGTCTTGTAGATGAGCTGTAACCTTTGAACATTTAATTCAGGAGGGGAAGCCTGTCAGGTTCAGTCGTTGGATTTTATTTTTTAACGCTGCCACTGGCTTCCTTCTTATCCAACTCCATCTCTTGCTGCGAATTGTGCTGGTCAAAAGCCCCTCCCAGCTAATTTCTGGAGGTCCACTGTCCATGCCAGGCCACTGTGGCCCTCCAGACCACAGTTAGGAAGACCCGGGCTGTCCAAACTAACACATCACCTTTTTTGGCCCAGGAGTTGGCTACCAGCACCATGGAGGCACCCTGCGCTTCATTGGGTGCCTGCCAACTGTAGACACACCCTTGGACCTGCTGGTCCACATACCTAACCAACTAGCCAGCAACAGCGAATGGGGCAGTGAGCATCTCTCAAACAGCAGTATAAGTTTTCCCCCAGACCCTCCGTGGGAGGTGACATGAGTCCAGCAACTATTAGGAGCCAGCCCCAACTCAGCAGGCATATTGTCAAGAATATTATCCTCAGAAACCCACAATTCCTAGCGTTCTACAATGGTTCCAGACCTAGATGAAGTAGATGCTGTACTCTGAGGGGGCTCTTGGGGAAGCCTTTTCTTCCCCTCAGTAATATTTCCCTCTGGCCTCTTTCTGTACAAAATTCTACAGTTATAGATTTATTCCTTTGGCCGAGCATTGCCCTTCCTGGACTCTTTCAAGAGGAAGTCCCTGGGGAAGGTAACACACTGAATGGCTTTAGTATAAAGAGCCGTTAGCTATGTTTTCATCAAAGGAGACGTGGCATCTTAAGTGTGCTGAGTACCAGCAGGGGAGGGCATTGCTGGGCACAAGAAAGAAGGTCTGAGAGGCGCAGGGAGCCAAGTGCCAGGTGGCGTTGTGAGCACCATGCTGTCCTCCCTCATTCAGTCGTCCGCAGACCCCATGAAGTGGCCTCTGGCGTCACTTTCGTTTCACAGATAAGGAAATGGAGGCTCAGGGAGGTTAAGAAATTTGCCCAAAGCGTCACCGCTGGAAAGTGGAGTCCAAAGTCGGGAACGGTTCCAGTATTTCCTGTCTTGCAGAGTGAAATTGTGCTGGGGGGGGGGGTGTTTCTCTCCTGGAGAACGCACAGGACCCAGCACGTCGAATGGTTTATCACAGCAGGACACGAAGCAAAATCAGGGAAGGGAAAAGCGCAGGGGTTAAGTCTGGGCAAAACCAGCATCAGGCTTCCTCGAGTCCTTTCCCAGTGGAGCCACAGGGACGCCCTTAGTTCTCTGAACAGCAAGACGTGGCAATTCGTGTTGATTGTCGCCTGCCGGGAGCCCTTGGAGACTGGGCACCGCGGCACCTCGGCTTTTTAGCGGGGTGGGCGTGGCTAGTGGGCGTGGCTAGTCGCATAGGCGCCCCCTGCCTAGCCCATACCCGAATTTGAGGCTCTCAGAAGGAAAGCATGCGTTCAGCATAAAGCTGTCCCTACAGACAGTGTAGGGACAGTGAGCCCCGCTCTTATCAGTGCTGGGAAGGGCGAGGACCCTCCCGAAATCCACCTTTTGTTCACAGTCACCAGCCAAGGCCAACCTTGCAAGCGGGCCTTTCTGAGGAGAGCAGGCTCAGGCCCGCTGTGTTAACTCTTTGATTCACAGATATCTTTGCCACGCACCCGTGTTTTGGAAAAGGAGCGATTCGCATTTTCCTCTTTCTATAAGGATTCATCCTCCCCCGCCCCTCGCAGGATAAATGACACACAGTTGCTCGGGATTAAATGAGAGAATGCTTAGGGCACTTAGCGTGGCATTTGTCGTACAGGAAGTGTTGGATGGATATTGTCATCCTCATTGGCTGCTTCCTGATCATTTACGGGACTGCTAGAGCTGGTAAGGGGCTCGAATGCACACTTAAGCTCTCCCCACTCTCCCCGCACTGCCCAGGCGGTCCCTACAGGCTTGAAGTCAACATCTCCGCCACCGGCCAGCTCCCCAACGGCACCCTCTACGTCGCCAAGGGCTCTCAGGTGGAGTTCAACTGCAGCAGCCACTCCTCGCCTCCGCCCATGGTCGAGTGGTGGTTCCAGGGACCAGATTCCAGGACCGAGCCCTTTGGGAACAACCTGATGGTCAGTCGCTTCACGCTGCTTCAGATGTCGCAAAACCTCCAAGGGAACTACACCTGTTTGGCTATGAACACGCTCAGCGGGAAACGTCGGAAGGTGACCACGGAGCTCCTGGTCTACTGTGAGTAGGAAGCCCTCCGCCAGCGCCCCGCGTCCTCACCTTGACCGTTTGCGGACTGCGTGGTTGTGCCTCTTCCCTTAGCCCACTGCACGGGTCCTAAGGAGCTTCTGCAGCTCCCTCCACACCCACGTACACCCCCAGGGTGCGTGTCAGAGGGAGGGTCACCTCTTCTAGAAGGCTGCTGCTAAGTAAGGGTACAGGAGAGTCCCTGTGAGCCACGGAGGGAAACTTAGTGCTTAGCTTACTGGTTTTTTTTTTTTTTTTTCAACTGAGGTAAAAGTAGGTGACGTAACATTAACCATTCTGAAGTGTACAGCTCAGAGGCATTCAGGACATTGCCAGGGTCGTGCAACCCTCCCCTCTAAGTAGATCCAAAACGTTTTCATCACCCTAAACGGAAAGCCTGTGCCCGTTAAGCAATCGCTCCCATCCTCTGCCTCCAGCCCCTGGGGGAGAGGATGCAGCCAACCTGCACCCCTCTCCCCGCATTGCCCATGCTACAGATTCCATGTGAATGGAATCACGCAACACGAGGCCTTTTGTGCTCGGCCGCTCTCGCTGAGCATCGTGCAACCAGCTTCGCCCCCGGGTAGCACGTGTCAGTACTTCCTTCATTTTATGGCTGAATAATATTCCATTGTGTGGATGGACCCCGAGTGAGTCATTCATCTCTTCTCATACACTCTCTTCATGAACTCCGGGCCTTCCAGCGCGGTTAGGAACCATCGGTTCATGAGTCTTTATTTCAGGGGTGAGAGAACAACAGCCAAAGGCACCTATCCATACATTTCTTGGAAAAAACAAACAAACAAACAAACAAACAGCTGGAGGCATGCAGAGCGTACTCATAATCCACGCTAACGAAAGGGAGCATCGGAACAAATTGGTGGGCAGGATAATGGCACATGACTAATTCACGTGTTATTCAGGCCTTTGTAAAAGTCTTCATGCTTTCTCTATCAGAGATGACATTTAGTGTGTACAAAGCCATATATGCTTTAATACATATGGGAAACACAGGTGAGTATAAAGAAAATAATCCCTCGTACTCTAGCCATCATTTTGGTGTCTTTTCAACAATTTTTCTTGTAGAGAACACATATCTGCCTATCAAGATCCACATTTATGTCTATTTATGTATATTATATAAAAACAAAAATATATGATATACATAGATAACATATATATAATGTGAACACATATGGATCATATCGGATTTTAGGTTTGTAACTTGTTAAACTTTTGTGTTTTTAGTAATACATGGACATAGTAAAAATATGCCCCATGGGGTGAATAAGTCCCACCTATTCTCCCTCTAGGGACCAACACTGTACCGCAGAATTTTCTGCGATGATGGAGATGTTCTATTCTGTGTGGTCGAATATAGTAGCCACCACGCATGTGGTCCCTGAGCACTTGAAATGTAGGTGGTGTGACAGAGGTACTAAATTTGTAATTTTATTAATTTAAACTTAAGTAGTCGCACGCAGTTAGTGAGAACTGCGAAGATAAATGAGGCCCATGGCCTCCGAGATTTAACACCTAGCAGGGGAAACCTGACGGCCGTCAGGCACTAATTTGTGCCAGGAGCTCCTGAGAGGTACACTACCTGGGAGTTGATGTTTCTCCGATCCCCCGGTGTGGTAGCCCTTCGAGCCAGCCTGGTGAATGAGTGATGAAGCCCACATTCTTTTCTGGTGTTTTGCAGCACCCCCTCCATCAACCGTTCAGTGCTGGGTAGAGATGGTACCAGGAATGTTCATAATGCAGCTCATCTGTCGCTGGGATGGGGGATACCCAGAGCCTAACTTCCTCTGGACCCAAGAACCAGGAATGTGGTCCTGGGGATGTCAGAGTTGGGAGTGGAGCTGCTGAACCGGTCCCAGATGATAAGTGCAGGAAGTTCAAGTGTGTGGGATCCACATACTGAAGCCAGAGCGGAAGACAGCTGCGTGATACAAATCCGTGAGTCTGGCTCGGCCTTGTTCTGGGATTGGGGTCTACGCACTTTCTTTTGGGAGAACCATTTGAAAGAAGGTCCAGAAAAGAAATCCAAGGATGTCAGCATGAATTGAATTCCTTCCCTTGACTTTCTTTAACTTGTTCTTTCCTTCCCTTCAAACTTGAACGATATTAAGCCAAGCTGCTAGGTCCTAGTCCAAGCTATTTTTTCACTGGACAAATACTAATTAAGCACCTGCTATGTGCCAGACACAGTTTCTAGGTGCTGGAGATGGAGCAGTGAACAAGATAAATGAGATTCTTTGTAGTAGTGATCTCCTGATATGTAAAAAGTCCCCCCAAACTTAATGCTTAAAACGACAAATCATTTATTATCTCACGATTTCTGTGGGCCAGAAATTCAGACAGGGCACAGTGGAGATGGTTTGTCTTGGCTCCATAATGCCTGGGGTCTCAGCTACGAGATTTGGCTGGTAGGGCCTGTGATAGAATAATGGCTCTCCAAAGATGTTCATGTCCTAATCTGCAGAACCTGTGGCTATGTTACCCTTCAGTGGCAAAGGGGACTCTGTAGATGTGAGTCAGGATTTTGAGATGGGGAGGTTAGCCCGGATTATCCAGGGGCCCCAGTGTCATCCAGCATTCTTATAAAAGGGAGGCAGGAGGATCAGACTAGTAGTAGGAGATATGTCAACAGATGCAAAAGCTTGGAGTGATGCAGCCAAGGCATGCAGGTGGCTTTAGGGAGCTGAAAAAGCAAAGAAATTATTTTGCGACTTTGAGCAACTTGACTCTCTGTGCCTCAGGTTCCTCATGTAAAATGACAGGGTTGTTATGAGAAGTAATCGGTTAATAGGCACAACAGTGCTTGGCCCACAGTAAGTGCTCAATAAATGTTGGCTTTTATCATTAGATGAGGCCAGGCATGGTACAGAAATTCCTGGAGTTACTTCATGAGAAAGGAAATAATGTATTGGAATCTTAGGCCACATCTTGAAGATCCGAAGGATGTCTTTCTTTTCCTCCTTCTGATCACCAGGGAGCCCTTCCATCGACTCTGAGCCCATGAAGACTTGCCTTACGGGGGGCAATGTGACACTCACCTGCCACGTGTCTGGAGCCTACCCCACAGCCAAGATCCTGTGGCTGAGGAACCTCTCTGAGACTGAGGTGGTCATCCAGCCCAACAGGCACTACTCCATTGCGCAGAAGAACCAGAGATCCACCCTTACCATCCAGAACTGCTCCTACACCCTGCACGAGGGCTACTATACCTGCCGGGCTGAGAACCCCATAGGGATGAGGGAAGTGAACATCTGGCTGACTGTGACAAGTGAGTGGTAGAAGTGGCCCCAGAGGAGGTGGGTTGAGAGCTTCAGAGACCTGGCGCCAGCGCAGGAACAGCCTGGTGCTTCCCTACACGTGGGTCGCTGGCATCTTGGCCTGCCTGGCTTGTCAGGGTAGATGGGAGAAGTTCATGCCCAGTCCTAAATCTCTACTATTTGCATAGGGATTAAAAAAAAAATTACTTCATAGCTGTTCTATCTCAAAGAATATCTATGTATAAAAATACAGACAAATAGGAAATATATATAAAATAAAAAATACGTAATGTAAGTTTGAAGCATAATAGCAAAATGAACACCCAAGAAACTACCTTCCCCCTTTACAGGACAGTGCCGACATTGCTGAAGTTAGCTGTAGTATTGTGGCCAGACTTAAAACAGCGACGCGCAAAAGCAGCAAACCCACTTAGATTGGCATGTCAGAAAAACGAGGGATAATTTTTTAGTATAAGTATGTCCCAACTATTGCACAAGGCGTACTTATTTTAAAAATGTATTTGTTGTTTATCTGAAACCTGCATTTAACTCGGCATCTCGTATTTGATCTGGCAACCCTGCCCGGAGGCCTCTTTTTAAGTCTCATCCTGGGCCACTTGAAAAAGATCACCTCTATCCTGAATTTCATGTTTAAGGAAAATTTTGACTACATATGTACACACTTCTAAATTATACATTATTTTTATGTGTTCTTGAGCTTTAAAAAAATGGCTTTTACCACACAAATGTCTTTTGCGACTTTTTTCTTTCACATTTTGTTTCCAGGATTTATTCCTGCTGATGTGTGTGTGTGATTCTACTTCGTACCTCTTTACCAGGGTGTAATTTTCCATTGCATCACGTTTACACAATTAACTTACTGATTTTCCTCCTCATGGATGTTTTGCTCTTTCTGATTTTTATTGTTGTGATGAACAGTGCACCTAGGAAAATATTTTACCCAATTCCTATGCATATACACACACCGACCCCCCCCAGGCAAATATTTCTCTAGAACATCTACAGAGAGGAGAAATGAAGGGTTACAGGTTATGTCCCTTTTTATCTTTATGGCATAACCAAAATATTTTCCATGATGATTATATCAATTTCCATTTGCAACAGCAGTATATGAGTATCGAGTTCTACATTTTCACCCACAGGGCTTGTGATTTTTGCCTGTCATGTCGGGATAAAATGGAATCTCACTGTGGTTCTGAGTTGAATTCCCCCGATTAATAAGGCTGAGCATAATGTCATTTTTTTTTGCTACTTGTAAGTCTTCTGTGAAATTCATACCTATTTGTATCTTTTGATATTGATATTTCCTCTTCCTTATATACATGTAGCGTTATTCAAAATTCCTCATACTAATTCTTTGTTAGTTTTGTGTTACAATATTTCAGTACCTTCTTTGCCTTTTTCACTTTCTTGATGGTATCCTTTGACTAGTCAACATTCTTACTTTAATGTAGTTGCTTTTGCAAATCTCTTCTTATACCATTAACCATTTTTGTGTCTTAAAAATTCTTATCTGTCCCGCAATCACAAACATATTCTCCCATATTGTCTTCTAAACATTGTCATGTTTTGCCGTTCACAGTTAAATCTTTAAACCATCTAGAACTGATTTTTGCGAATGGTGTGAAATCAAGATCAACTTTCCCTTCCCCTCACCCCAATTTGGACCATTTGTTCCAGCACCATTTCTTGACTAGTTCTCTTTTACTCACTAATCTGTCATATATCCTTTCCTTTCATGTGTGGGCCTGTTCTTGGATTCTCTATTCCGTTCCATTAATCACTGTTTATAGTGGCACCAATAACTCATACTCAATTACTGTGGCCTTATACCAGTCTTGATGGGTGGTAGATGCATAGGATTTTAACTTTTCAATGTTCTTTTGCATCACATGCTTCATTTGATTCCCACTGTTTGAGGTAGGGAGACGACATTGATCTTGCTGTACAGAGAGGTCATGTGCCTTGCCAACATCATGAAACCAAGATAATGCAGGGACCTAAGCAAAAAGGAGTAGGTGTTGCTCTGCCAGCTGCGTGTGTGTCTGGTGGAAAAGTCAGCAGAGTGACTTGTCTTTGCAGGGCCTGTAAACATCATGGGAATTGTGGGAACCGTCGTGAGCCTCTTTCTGCTGGGAGTGGCCGTTATCTCGGGGCTTACGCTGTATTACAGCCCTAGGTTCTGCTGGAAAGGTAAGGGCTCCTTTGGGTCCCTTGGGTCTCTTTCAGCCTTTTCGAAAGGGTGTGGGTAGGGTGGGGAAGAAGCCCCTGCCGTGCTCCCCTAGTTTAGTCCAATTCTTTCGGCTTCTTCCTTGGGTCCAGATGTGCAATAATGAAGCCCTAAACACCATTCCAGGTCACCTCTCACGTTGGGTCATTTTTCTCATTGTTCATTCTCTCGTAAATGTTAGATGGATTAAAAACTTTTGTGAGGCTGAAGTGGATGTTGGTATTAACTTTTTTTCTCACTTTCTCCCTTTTGTAGGAAACACTTCGAGGTGAGTGTTCTCTAGACTCAAGTCAAACCCATTTCTCTGAAGTCTTCTCTGCCGTTTTTGTTTCCTATCACAAGAACAACAGTAGCAGCTCCCACTGAGGACCCACCGTGTCCCATCACTGGGCTGCAAGCGTCATTAGGCATTACTATAAACCCTTCAGAGTGGAGGTGGCTTCTGCATTTTCTAAACAAGGAGACGGAGGCTCAGTGAAGTAATTACTGCAAGCTCACCCAGGAAGTAGATGGCAGTGCCTGAATTCAGGCCTTAGGTCTGACTGATTCCAAAGTCTGTGCACTTATTATATGACATCAGGGTGGCACATTGTTGGTCTGGCGTTGAGGCATAAAGACAGTGCGTATGTACTGAGCCAGTCATTCACGCATTTATTTTACCTGATTTTCTAAAAACAGCTCAAAGGAATAATACATTGTAGTCTTTTAGCATGTTTTGGAAAACCAGTCTGAGCATGCCTCGAAGCCCCTCCCTGAAGGAATCCTCAGTGCAGGCAAAGTAACGAAATGGAACTTGTGTTTCATTTCCTAAAGAGGTTCCGGGCCAGAGCAGAGAACTCTTTGTTCCTCTTTACCCATTAATAAAGATGGGATATTATCGTTCTGGGACCGTCATTCATAATGAGAAAATATTATTATTCTGAGCCCATCTTTCATGGGAAAAATGTTAACCTTTATTGTCATGGATTTGAGGGCCTTCTCCCTGTGAATCTGTCATTCCCCTGGCTTATTTCTCATAGGAGGAACAGTGATGCCTACTGGGAAAAGGTTTGGAATTAGAGGACCTGAGTTCAAATCCTAGCTCTGCCATTCCCAAGTGCGGTGCTCATGCGAAATCCTTGACCCTCTCTGAGCCTTCGTGCCTCATCTATTTCCCAGATGAGAGACTGGACTAAATGAGGATGTCATGCCCCCAGGACTGTGATGGGCCCATGGCCTATGTTCTTTTTCTCCTTAAGAAATGCATGTTCGGGCTTGGGGAAAACCAGCAATACATTCAGGGCAATTAAATGCTAACCCCCCGGGGCCTGGACTCCAAATGCAATAACAGTTCAGGGCTCCAGGGGACATGAGAGGACGTTACCTGGGGCTTCAATAATGAGGAAGAGGAGAAATTGTAGTGGAGCAGAAATAAGGGCATTTCAGGAAAGGAACAGAGCATCTGAGTGTGTGCTTGGAAGGGAACTAAAGTGGTAGATGCCTGGGACAAGGAGGCCATCTTCTTGTGGACAGGGGAATAAGAAAACTCACCCGGAACAAAGATAAGATTATCTATAGCATTCTGTAGGTATCTCTTTGAGAGATTACAATCTGTTATCCTGTGACTTAACCAAATTGAAAGCAGGAAGAATTTTCCATGTTACCTAAGGGGTTGCAAAGAATCTAGTGTTTTCTATTCAGCCAGGGCTGATGTTGGAAAAAAAAACAGGGCACCTCCTTATTGATTATTTCTCCCCCTTTGGAAATTAGGGAGCAAGACATGGGTGATGTCATGGTTTTGGTAGATTCTGAAGAGGAAGAGGTAGAGGAGGAAGTTGCTGATGAAGAGGAAAAAATTGTTGCAGAAGAGGAAGAGGAAGCAAATGAGAGGGAGGAGTTGCCAAAAGGAATACGTAAGCATGGCCACATTCACAAAGTGACAGCACTGGTGAATGGGAACATGGAAGAGATGGGCCATGAGCTCCAGGTTTTTCAAGGTGAGCCCTTTTTCCTTAAAAGCACTGTGCTAGGTTGTGGTGAGTCCCCAGTATGCAACCTCTAAGTGGTGAGTCCGTTTTTTTGGTTTTTTTGTTTTTTGTTTTTCGTTTTTTAAAGGCCAGGGAAGATGAGTTAAAGTTTAATCTGGAACCTGAGAATTTACTACTAACGACCAGTGCAACAATTAAATTGACAAACATTTACCAAGGCCTGCTCTAGGAAAGGCGCGATACTGGTGTCGTTGGAGAATAGAAAAGACAGACAGATAATACCTGTATACAGGGAGCCGTATGAGACTGGTTAGGGGCAGCAAACACGTGAGGAATAATTCAAACGGCGGCAACATTTAACCACCCCTTTGAGGGTGCAGTAGAGATGTAGCAAGTTGGAATTTGAGGAATCGCCCCATGAACAATACGTTTAAAAATTACAGGACCTCAGGAGAAGGATGAGCCTTGAGGGGTACATTGGTCAGGAGAAACTCAATGGAAGAAGTGGATATAAGGCAGGTCTTTCAGGACAGTTGACCTTGAGGAAGCAGAAAGGAGAAGAGGGCATTGCAGGTGAGGGGAATGATGCGGACCCAGAGTGAGAAGGGTAGATAGTGCCTAGCGGATCTAGATTTGAAGTGGAAAGAACGGGTGAAAGCCAACACACATCCTGCCCTGCCTGCTCCTCCATGATTCTGAGGCTCGCTAATAAAGGGCTGGAAATGCAGATGATTGGTGACTGAGGGTAGAAACAGGACTTCTATTGAGATCACCCAGTCGTATCTCTTTTTCCCTCCCATACAGCTAAAGGTGACATCGGTGAGCAGCAGAGCGACATCTTTGATGAAGAAGGCAAGCCAGCATGAAGAGAATTGTCCTTTATTATCCTGTCTTATAAGCTTAGAAAGCTACTGTGAAGATGAGCTTTTCATTTTGCTTTGACTTGACTTGTACTCCTGCCTGAGGGGCTAAATGGTTTGGGGTTCTTAGCAAAAGAAACATATATGCACATCTTTCATTTTTTTTTTTTAGAAAATTGATTTACTTTAAGTTTACTCAATGATGTTTAAAGGCTTTGGGGAACTGGCAATGTGTTGAGAAAGGCTGCATTTGGCATCTGAGGTGCCCTTTTTGCTGACTCCTGGCTTTATCCAGGTTGATTGATGCTGTTTTGGGGGAGTTGGAGGACCTCAACGCCTCTTTGCTACTATTGAAAGTCTGTAACCAGCTTACTTCAGCACGCAAGGTATAGTGTGGGGTAAAAGGGACACTTCCTTTTTTACTGCCCAGGTGAGCCAAGGAACCAGGTAAATTGTCAGTCAGCCCACTGGAAAAGGTGAGGAGGTGTGAGCTACTGATACTAGTCAGAGGGATGCAGGTTAGTTCATTTTTTTGGAGTCAGAAACACCTGGGCTTGAATTTGGGCCCTGCTGCTTACTTGTTTCATGGGCTTGGGCATGGTGCTTTACCTCTTCCCTGAGCCTCAATTTCCTCATCTACAAAACAGGTGAAATCACACCTTCCAGGGTTATGGTGAGGTCTAAATGAAGTACTTTGGATGTGAAAGTGCCTAGGAGGTGCTCAAGAAATGTCCTCTTCTCCTTTGCCTTCCTTAATGGAAAAAAAAAAAGTCAACTCTAAGTTGCAAGCTGCTACCTGGGCCTTTCATTCTTCTTTGTAGAATGGTTTCCTTTCAGATGAGGGCATTATCAGAGCTCTCCTCTTTTGCTTCCCTGGAGATAGAATTCTTTACAAAAGACATAGGGGTCCCATAAGTAGAAGTGCCTTTCATTAGAACCTCACATTTGACAGAGTGTCATATTTATGCAAAAGCCTCTAAGGTGATACACTACTAGCTTTCAGCTTTTCCCATTCTTCCTTTCTCCTGTGGCTTTGAAAGAAGGCAGGAAAAATGTTTCACGATGGGTAACTGGTGAAAAGCACTCCTTGGGCAGACCAGTTCATCTGGCCTCAGTTTCTCCATCTCAGAAATGGGAAAACTTGTTTCCTTTCTCTTCCTTAAAGATATTATGAGAATACACTGATCAATAATGCTGTTTCAAATGAAAATAATGTGATGAGTTTCAGCTGCTGACAGCTTCCAATAGAGCCCTGTGTAGTTTAGAGATCTTTTATCCTGATTTCAAACCTCTTAAATGTCAGTGGCCTTATAAGGGTACAAAGGTGGTGCTAAGCATAAAAATCTGACTTGAATTTGTATTATTTAACATTGTATGTCCTGCTCTGATGGCAAGACCTAGGGTTTAAAGGAGACTTCCCTGTCCAGTAACAGGGACTGGTTATCTGCAGGGTTACTCTGCAGGTAGGCTTAGAGTTGGTTTGTCTTCTTGAATGTAGGGACTAAACTGAGCAAGTCACTGAAAGTGAGTCCTGACCCCAGCTTAGAAAAGTGGGGAGATAAGGAACTGGCTGCAATTTATATCCCTCAGGAATAGCTGTGAACTGCAGTTCTCTTTGTTGGGCTGGGTCTTTTGCTGCTTACCCAATCTAACCAGCCTAATTGTCATTTCAAAACAAGATACTGAAGTTGCTTCTAGAGTCACTGAACAGTGAGCTAGTCTCTCCTTTAGAATCTTTGATGATTACATTCCCGAATCTGAGCGTCTACTGTGCAGAGACAACCATATTTTTTAAATAAGAAAAAAAAAAAAAACAAACACCGTAGGAGGGAAAAAGTTCCTAGGTAAGAAGGCAGAGAACCATTTGCCAAGATCTGTTGAGATGCTCTCCTCAACTTCCTCTTCTCTTGCACAAATACCTGAGAGGAAAGCTTCGAGGTAGGGTTTTGGTACTTGCAGAAGGGAGCTTCAAGGTCTTGGTGCCAAACACTATAAATACTTGACTAGCTGAGCTGTGACTGCTGTCATTTATCTTTGAGCCCTGTGCACACATTAATAAGGTTGGATCAGTTAAGAGCCCAGATCCTGGGGGTCTTCAAGTTTTAAGGATTTTTAAACAATTAGAGTTTTTTATCTTTTAAGATGACCCATCCCCAAATCCACAAGCATGTTAACTGTGGGTAAAAGACTTTGTGTGGCAAAGTTCAAGTTGTTACATTGTGCTTTAAAAAAAAAAAAATTTTATCTGAATTTATTGAGGAAATTTAAAAAAAAAAATCTTATCAGAACCAGGAAGATAAATACTTCAGGGCTATCACAACTGACATTTTTCTCAAAACCTGGTGGACACTGGGAAGGGGCTCCCAGAATCCTGTGGCTTTGATATCAGCTCCAGTACTCACTCGCAAGCACATACAGGCCCTATTACTGCATCAGGAAAACACATGATGGAAAATTTCCATAATACATGTACTGCAACCTGGAAAACCATCCTTGCTGAGTACAATTTATTATGATGCAATAAGTGCCAACTTGTATTTCTCACTATGGGACTGGCTAGGAACTGCTGCAGATAAATATAAGTAGATACCTTTGCATTATATAAGTAAATACCCATAAGGTATATAAGTAGAGACCTCATTATATAAGTAGATACCTTTGCATTATATAAGTAGATACCCATAAGGTATATAAGTAGATACCTCATTATATAAGTAGATACCTTTGCATTATATAAGTAGATACCCATAAGGTATATATAAGTAGATACCTCATTATATAAGTAGATACCCATAAGGTATATATAAGTAGATACCTCATTATATAAGTAGATACCTTTGCATTATTTACATTTTAATATGTGGTGTCGGGAATTTATAATATGTATTCTTTTTAAGATTACGAATAAAGGTATTTAAAAAAATATTTCAGTGAGCTTGATTTAGACTTGATTAATAAACTGAAAGATTTGGGGAAATAGATTTACCTCCAACTTTGTATTAACTTTCCCAATATTGGTAACAGTCTTGTCCTCGTTGCCATTTGATTCTTTTCCATGACTTATAGCTACCACCCACCCTCTTACGCCTACAGAGATACCATCACCTTCCTTCATCTCCCTGAGAAACTCATTCTTCCCTTCTTTCTCCCTAAATATGCCTCTTTTGGGTCCAATCGCAGGCTAACACATAACGGTAATAAGGTAGGCGTCATCACAGAAAACGGACTTGATGAACTGTGAAGACAGTTTGTCAGCTGTTGGGTCTCCGTATTGGTGGCTTTGGAGATTTTCTCTGGGCCCAGCTAATTGTTGTCCCCACAGTGTGTCATCTCACCTCCCACCTGAGGTTGCCCAATCCTTCTTTTCTGGTTCTAGGCCTTCCTTCTTAGGCCATCCCTTTCTCCCCCTTTTGCTTAACTGCCAGCTCCCTAACTCTTCAGCAAAGCGGTCCCACCCTTTTTACACGCGCTTCCCTTCTAACCAAAGCCACGTTTCCTACCTTAACCTGTTTCCCACGTTCTTTTTAACCCAGTCCCTCCATTTTAACGTTGTGTGTTTCATCCGAGCCTCTGTTTCCTGCGCCCCCGTTTTCCCTCCGCCCTCTTGGGTCACACTCATGTTTACTCAGCTCCTGCACTCTGGACCCACCACTCTTTTTTCGAGGCCCCCTTCTCACCGCCCATTCTAACCTTGGCATGCCCGGTTCACCCTCCATTTTCCCCTGGGCTTTGCTTTGCTTTTCTCATTTTTTAAAAAATGGCTCTGCTCACCCCTTCCAGATCTCCCACTTTAGCCCCAGCTCCTACGTTGGGTCTCCGACCTCGGCTGCCGGCCTCCTCAGGTCTCTCCAGTTTGAGCCCAACCTCATCACTTCCCCGCCCCCTTTCCACGCGGCTCGGGCGGTCCCGGACCCCTGTCCCCAGTTCTGTCCTCAGTCTCGCTTTCTGTCGCCCCAGTTCCCCTGACCCCTGGTCTCTTCGGGGCTCCATTTCTCATTAGTCTTCTTGCTATACGTGCTCCCCGCTGTTTTCACTTGGGTCCCCCCCCACCTCCCCCACTTTTCTCCTCAGCTCCCCGCGTCCCACTCCCATTACCGGGGCCCTTCTGTCTTCCCCTCCCTCGCTTTCCCCTCAGCCCCCGGGCCCCCCACGTTCTCTTTTACCCGTATCTCCCCTTCCTGCCCTCCCTCCGGCCCCGCGTGCTCCCGGGGCCGGCGTCCCGCTGCGCCCCGCTCTCAGGGTGCTCCCCAGCTCTCGGTCCCCCCACTCCCATGTACCCTCTTCCTGGGCTCCTCTCCCGGGGTCCCCCCGCTCCCGATACCCCTGCTCTCGGTGCCCCGTTTCTGGGGTCTCTCCACTCCCGGTCCCCCGCTCCCAGGGTCCCCGCGCTCCCGGGTACCCCCATTTCCAGTCCCCCCGCTCCCAGGGTGCCCCCTGCTCTCAGGGTGCCCCCCAGCTCTCGGTCCCCCGCTCCTGGTCCCTCACCCCCCGCTCCGGTCCCCCCGCTCCCACGGTCCCGGTCAGCGCCGCCCCCGCCCCGCACCCCGGTTTCCGCCCTCCCCGCGCTCGCGGGGTCGGCGTCCACCTGCCCCTCTCCCTCGCGCCCCCCCTCCCCGCTCGCGGGCGTCCGGCCGCCGCGTCCACCTGCCCCCCCGCGGCCGCGCCCCGCGCCCCCGCCCCCGCCCCCGTTCTGCGCGGCCCGCGCCCCGCCCCCCGCGCGTCCCGCCCGCGCTCGCCGCCATGTGACGGGAAGCAGCTGATGGCCGCTCCGGACGGCGGCGGGCTCGCCGGGGCCGGGACCGGGGCGCGGGCCGCAGCGCGGGCCGGCGCGGGGGCGGCATGAGGGCCGGCGGCCCGGGGGGCTGAGGCGCTCGCCGCCTGCCGCGGGGCCGCGCGCGTCCTCCATGGAGGCCGGAGGTGAGTGGGCCCGCGGCGCCCCCGCCCGCCGGCCCGGGCCTGCGCCCCCCGGGGCGCCGCGGGGGCGCCCGGCCGGGCGCGGAGGACGCGGCGGGGGCGCCCGGCCCGGGCCGCCCGCGCGGGCGGACGGCGGGGTGCGCGCCCTGCGCCCAGCTTTGTTTCACTTTCGCTGTCAGCGGCCGCCGCCGCGTCCCCCGCCGCCGGCTGGACGTGGGGAGACCGGGCCTCTGCGCGGCGGGGACCCCCACCCCTCCCCCGGGCGGGGCGCGACACCTCCCCCCACCCCGGGCGGGACGCGGGGTGCGCCGGGCCCTCAAGGGGCGATACCCAGCGGGGCGGCTGCCCGGGTGCCGGGTGACATCTGGGTGGGAGGCGGCTCTGCCCCTTGCAAGCCGTGCGCTCGAGGACAAGCCGTTGCACCACCCCGTCTCCCCAAGGGTTGGTGTTGTATCTTCAAAAGATGAGATAATAATAGTACCCGTCTCAGTGGGTGGTTGGGAGCGCCCCAAACTTGCTTCTTTGTAAAATTGGGATCAATCTGGGGTCCTTAGTCAAAATACATCTATTCCCAACCTCTCCCAGTGGAGAGTGATTCTAGGGGTGGGGTGGGGCAGGGTTTGCCGATCTCCAGTGACAGGTACCACAGGGCAGGATTAGGGCAGGCTGATGGGTGAGGTGCACACTTGCCCTATCCTCGTTAACAGCTGTCATCAGAAGACGGTGTGGAAGTCGGAGGATGTTGGATATACTTCAGAGCCAGCCCGCATGAACTTGCAATCTCAGTGGGAATGGTGTGCTTGTTATGCCAAGACAAAACCTCGAGACGTCCCCCGTTCTCCCTTCCAACCAACCACCTTGCCACTAAACCCTCCCTTTATAAAAATTCGGTGTGGGTTTGGGATTTATTCTGGGAGTCCCAACTCTTGAATCTACCCCATGCTTAAAGGCGGTTTGGTTTCCTTAGGGAACGTTCTCAGAAGAGGTCAAGGCCTAGGGCTTAGAATTTGTTCCAGAATCTCTTTGTATTCTTCCAGTGAAGTTCGGGCTTCATCCTGCTCTGATTGTTGACGTTTGTTTCCTTGGCTTGTTTGATGGAGCGGGGATTGTGGGTGGGTAGGTTGAAATCAGGGTATTCCCTGGGGTGGTGTAACTTTTTAATTTGGGAAATGACATTTCTTTGTTTGCTAGAGTCAGGCATTCAGTAAAAGGTGTAGAGGCAGCTCTCTCTGCCTTCCCATCTAGATAAGGGCTTTTTTTTTTTTTTTTCCCAGTGACTGTTACCCAAAGAACTCTTTATAAATGGTCCCTACTGTTTGCCTGAATCTTATGTGAATCTTTTTATAGCTTCCGCTGTCATTTTCATTGACTCCTTATAGTTAAATCTGAAAGCGATCTGCAGCTAGCCTCCCTTTTTAGCAGAAATCTGTTTCCAGTTCTGGGTTTTTCATCATGATTGACGACTGTGTTTTGGGGTGTGGGCAGAGCTGTTGAGAGCTGCCAAGCTACTGTTAAAAAAAAAAAAAAAAGCCAGAGAGTTTTACATTCTTTTGAAACTGAATAAAGCTTGTTGTAATGGGATTACAATGGACAATGGTAGGTATCTTCAGAGCAGTGGTTAGAATTCATTTATTCATTCCACAAATATTTATTGAGTGTCTGCTATGTGCCAGGCTGTGGGCACTTTCTAAGCCAGCACTAGCCAAGAGAAATATAATGTGAGCCACATAAGTAATTTTAAAATGTACTAGTAACTGCACTAAAAATAATAATAAAAAAAGTGAAACAGGTGAAAATTTTTTTAACTATATGTTTGTCAGTCAAACATGTCAAATATTATTTCAACGTGTAATCACGATCAATTATTGATATATTTTAGATTTTTTTGGTATTGTCTTCAAGATACAGTATGTATTACATAACAGCCCATCTCAGTTGGGACTCACCATATTTCAAATGGTCATTCTCCATGTGTGGCTAAGGGTTACTGTGTTGGATAGCACAGCCCAATAGCAACGAACAAATAGGCAAGTTTGGGGTAAGAATAGGGGAAGAGATAGGCAATAAATAATACATTAAAAAAAGTAAGCAATCAAGAAAAGATGTGTGAGTGAGGGTAATAAAGAAAATTAAGTAGAGTGAAAGGGAAGTGCCTGGATCACTTGAGTAGTGAAGCCAGAAAGGGTTCTGAGAAGGTGACATCAGCCCTGAATGGTAAGGTGGAGCAGCCTGGCAGAAATCTGGGGCCAGCTAGGCAGTTTTCCAGGCTGATGGAACATCTAATGTTAAGATCCTGCAGCAAGACAAATCACCTTGCTTCCTGCCAGCCCGAG
The DNA here is from genome assembly GCA_003508835.1 of Eonycteris spelaea. Taxonomy (NCBI): domain Eukaryota; kingdom Metazoa; phylum Chordata; class Mammalia; order Chiroptera; family Pteropodidae; genus Eonycteris; species Eonycteris spelaea. The sequence continues at coordinate 2,005,953 of PUFA01000042.1, forward strand.
TCGTAGCTTCCATGTCTGTGTTAAGGTGAATCTCCTTTCACAGACGAGGCCCGTAATAAATATCTTTCCATTCAGCCTTTGTGTCCACATACATGCCAGTGTTTAATTAGAAAACCCTGATCTTGTTCACCAAGAAGGGCCGTGGCAGGTACAGTCCCAGATGAAGCTGGATCGTCTTGGCTGGGTATTTTTTTTTTTTTTAAGTTCACTAATTATGGCTTTCTCTTCCAGTAGCCAAGTTTAGTTGGGGCCCAGACACTGCTTCACAATTTCCTTAGTTCTGGAAATGAAGAGACAGGAGTCACTGGGTTCTTTCTTCTTTTAGCTCCTGGATTCCTGAGCCTGAAATAGCGAGAGGTTAAATCCCTAAATCACAGAAATAGAGTGTGAAATGTGGGTCTGGCTCATGTTTAAGAAGCATTTCATGTGAGATGTTTGGCAAGGCATATCATAGTTTAAGGGGCTTCATTTCATTTATACTTAAAGAGGTATACCACTGGATGTTTATTCACCAAATATTTACTGACTGCCAGCTCTCTGCCAGGAACTCTGCTAGGCAGTGGGAATAAACATACAAGGTCCCTACTCCCAGGGACTTGATGTTCTAGCTGGGGGGTAGACAGATAATAATCATATTAGTGATTGTGCTCTAAAGAAAATAAAGTAGTTGTGAAGGAGATTGGCTTGGGGGTCAGAGAAAGGCTCTCTAAGGAGTTGGTGTCTGAGCTGAGGCCTGAACGAATGAAGAGATGGTGCGAGCTGGTGCGAGCCGTGGAGGAGCATTGCCGGGGAGGAAGGTAGCTGGTGCAAAGGCCCTGAGGTCGTAACTCCTTGAGGATAATCAAGGGGTGAGAGAAGGCTAGTGTGCTAGAGCCAGGGACACAGGAGAGAGAAAAGCCTCGGTGGGAGACAGAGGCAGGGGCTGAGTTCTGCAGGACTTTGAAGGCGGGGTGAGGCGTTTGGATTTCATTGTAAGAGTGATTGAAACCAAGTGTTTGGGGAGGTGAGGAGAATGGATGGGAGGGGCCGGAGCAGGAGCTAGGAGAGCAGTCAGAAGGCTGTTCAGTGAGAGATGATGTTGCTCGGGTTGGAACAGTAGCCACGGAGATAAAGGGAAGTTGGGTTCGCCAAGTCTTTTGGAAACATTTCATGGACCTTGCTAATGGATTTGGATTGGGAGGTTAAGAAGAGAGAGACATCAAGGATGATGGCCCCGTTTATATTGTGTATAGCCTCCGTGCTGCCCAGAGAATGGCGAGTATGCATGTCCTGGAGGAAGGGAACCAAGTGTCAGTAATGTCAGGATAGAAGAAAGAGATTTTCATCTGGTTCAGCTGATGAAAATGCATCTCCAGATCAGTCACTGTCATTGAATATTTGACTCCATTCGAGTTTCTCAGCCTCCGCATTACTGACATTTTGGGCCCCAAAATTCTTCGTGTGGGGGGTAGTCTGCGCACTGTAGGATGTTTAGCAGCATCCATGGCCTCTACCCTTTAGATAGCAGCAGCACCACCCCCCGTTGTGACAACCAAGATGTCTCCAGACATTGCCACTCGTCCCTAGGGGGCGAAATTACCCTCAGTTGACAACCGCTGGATTATATGAAGGAGGCGTTAACAGAGTAGGGCCCTGTCATCATACTTTGGTCTCTTAATATTAAAATGGAAATGTAATACTCTTACCATGCAGATATTCACATCCAGAGGAGTATGGTTCTCCTGACAGGTGATGGCATAAATGAAAGGATCACATGTGCAAACACATGCGGATTTCTAGGAAGAATTACCTGGGTCTATACAAATGCCAGTTTAGACCTAGTATTTTAAAACCTAGATTTATACATAGACCCTCAGGGCATGAATATAAAGGCTATTTCCTTAAATAGCAAAGCCACCAAAGGCTTGATATGATTTATTAAAATTCTATTTAAAGACAGAATTTTCAGCAGCATACTTATTTTATAACACAAGGTATGCCCATGTGTTTTCCTATAATGCATATATCAGAAAATCTATATACATATGTAAATGTTAAATATATATATGCACACATTTATGCATATTTACCATCTATTTTGTTGAATCCACGGTATTATGAATCAGATTGCCATTATGTATCACTGAGAAAAAATACTGCCTATTTACCTATAAAAAGTCATCGCTTGTTAGACACTGATTTCAGCGAGGTCAAAATGCAAGAAGACCCGTAAAGATGGGTCCTAAAATATATGAGATGTGGGCTATTTAAATGAGTACTATCTGGTAACAGCTATAAAAGGGTCAAAGCCTTGAAACTATTGAAGTGGAGCATGCACATCAGGAAGTGACCTCATGCAGGATGGAAACCAGTTTTTATATTAGTCTGTATCACAGTCAGTGGTCAAAAAAAAAAAATCAGTCCTGAAGCCCTTTAATTTAGGAACTTCGTCAGCCACTGAGAACTTTCCACCGCAGTAGAGTCTTGAACGAGGAAACGGCCCCTCAGGTTGGCGAAGAAGTGCCAACCTGCTCTTCCCAAGGTGCTGTGCTAGGCAGGATTACATTATCTTGGTGTTTCTGAGCAAGGGCGCTTAATGAAATTCTGGGGTGGGGGCGGGGCAGAGGAAAGTTGGTTACTGCTGGAGAGAATGAAATGGGCAAGTTGGGACTTATTTCCGCGCCGCTAGTGTACACTTCTCTATCAGGGTACACTTCTCCGTTGCTACTCCCGGGAAGATTCTCATGATCAGAAAGTGAGTCCAGGTGCGCCTATGAATGAGCTACGTGGGGCAGGACCCTGGAGTGGCCAGAGTGTGCTGTTGAGGAAGGTGTAGCTGAAAGGGTGCAGGAACCACTGGCGGAGGGTGGGAGCCGGTGGCAACCAGGGCTCAGCCGCCTTTATTGTGTAGGTAGGTGGAACGTATTTGAAAGAAACGGCAGGATGTGATGTGTTTCGGTTTTAGCAGGAAAACGAATCCGGAGAGTCTTGCAAAGGTCTGGGCAGGATGGGATGAAGGTTTAGATGAGAACAGAGGCGATGAGGAAAGAGGAGGCCGGATCCGGAGGTCTAAGTGAGAGAGAGGACGCAGGGCAAGTGCCGAACATTGTAGCCTGAATGACGGGGAGGATGCGGGTGAATGCGAGGGAGACTGCGTTTCAGAGCCGCCTCTTCTCATCTGTTTCCTGGTAGTGGGTTCTTTCAAGGAGAATTTGAAAGCCGCCTAATCTGCATCATCTAATGTGATCCTTGCTTGGTTCGTCCTGGTCTGGTCTGGTCTGGTCTGGTCCTTTCTCCTTTCTTCTTCTTCAGGCATTCATAGGACAATGAGGCCTCCATTCACTGGGGTTACCCATCCAAAGGTGACTCAGAGTCACAGTGAACCAGGAGTGGGGTGTGCCAAGCCTGAGTAACCACGGTGGAATGTGGCCTGTGGCTTCTGTTACTGCCCTAGGTCGCTTAAATGACAACTCCCTCCCAGAATCCATAGTGTCACCTTTTGCCAAGGAGAGACAGTGGCTTTCCTGTGTCTGAGTCAGAGAGGTGCTTGGGGAGCCTGGCTCCCCACGCACCTCGGAAGGGAGGGTGCTTGTTTGAAGAATGCTGTCTCCTGTCCCAGAGGAACCGCTGCTGCTGGCTGAACTCAAGCCCGGGCGCCCCCACCAGTTTGATTGGAAGTCGAGCTGTGAAACCTGGAGTGTTGCCTTCTCCCCGGATGGTTCCTGGTTCGCGTGGTCTCAAGGACACTGCATTGTCAAGCTGATCCCCTGGCCGCTGGAGGAACAGTTGTAAGTACTCCGGCACCCAAAGACGCGAGGGACTCCTCATGATGGGGACGTGGCGCTTTCCAAAATCACTCCCTACTCTTTTGGGGTCTCCCTGCCCAAGAACAGGAGAGGGAAAGTGGCTGGACTTTATTTCCTTTTATTACCAAATAATCTATTGTATGGAGATACCACATTTTGTTTATACATTTATCTATTGGACATTTGGTTTGTTTTCACCTTTGGCTATTATGAATAGTGTGGCTATGAACATGTATGTACAAATTTTTGCATGGACGTGTGATTGCATATGTTTCTGATGTTTAACTGTTGGAGGAACTGGCAGGCTTTTCCAAAAGTGGCTGGACCATTTTACAGTCCCACCAGCAACGTATGCGTTTTCCGGATGCCCCGCATCCTCACCAACAAGTTATTGTCTGTCTTTTTGGTCGTAGTATAGCCGTCCTAGTTGGCGTGAGGTGGCATCTCACCTGTGGCTTTGATTTGCATTTCGGGTGGCTGTTGTTGTTGAGCACCTTTTCATGTGCTTATCGGTCCTTTATACGTCGTCTTTGGAGAATTGTCTATCCAGGTCATCGCCCATTTTTAAATCGGGTATTGTCTTTTTATTATCTACCACATTTAGTTTCTGCTAGTAACTAGTTTTCCTTTCTTAGTTCTGGGCAGGTCACAGCGTCTGAATGCTGTGAGCCCCCCGGTCAGATAGCCCAGCATCCGCATTTTTCCATTTGTCCCAGGGCGGCCCTAGGTCTGCGTTTCTTCATTCAGCCGACGTGTGTTACCAGTCTTTGCCCGAAACAGACAGGGGCTGAGAATCCCGGAATAAATCAAACGTGGTCCCTGCCCTTGAGGGTCTCATTTATTTTGTTTGAGACATTTCTTTAAATTGCATATTAAAGGGTTTTTTTTATATATATATAAATTTAGCCTGAAACTTGTGGCCTTGACAATAGGTAATGCCAGTGAGAGTTTTGCTGAGATGACGTCCTCTGTACACTGCTGGGGTCAGAGGGTATAAATTTGTGCACTTCCCAAAGGAAGGCTATTTGGCGATAGGCATCAGGACCTTGACAATGTCATCATGGCGGTTAGGAATCACAGAAGTGGGGTTATCTATTTACAACACCGATTGTCATCATGAAATTAATTATATAGTAGTTGAAAATGACAAACTGCTTCAAATCCAGTAATAAGAGAATGGTTAAGGGCATTGTGGCATCTCCATATATTTTTGCCGCTATGAGAAGATTATCGTTTTTTTAAAAATCACGATTTTTATTCCTTCTATAGTCAGTTTAATGATAATGCTAAGGTCATTCATTGTTTAGTGATCTCCCCACTCTGAATACGAGGGAGTTAACATCATATCCAGATTTAAGTCTGATATAAATTTATAGTCTGAAAAAGCTTTTTAAAAGCATAAAATGGAAAATCTGTTGTTTTCCTGAAAAATCACTGTTGTACTTAAACATGAGTTACTGTAGGTAAATACAGTCTTCTCATATTAACTGTTTTTTTACCTCATTTCCAAATTTTTCCCATGTTTCTCAATTATTTTTATCATTTAAATTAATTTTAAGTCATTTAAACAGGGGGAGTCTGGGGCATTTATTTTCTTGTTAGGACTGCTTTTGATATTGTGCTTTTGATATTGAGCAGATAATTGATATTAATCAAATACTTGTGCTACTTTTAGAAATAAACTTTCGGAAACTTTAATTTAAATTTCCCAATGAATTTTAAGTTTTTTTCTCCAATGACTCTCTCCCTTGCCGTAGTTACCCTCCCCACCCTTCACGTGACTAACTTATCTCTTGATTCATTGACAAGCTCAGGAGGTCAGGGGCTTTGTGCACTAGGCTAGGATATTCAAGACTTCTGTTTCCGTCCTTTCTGCCTCTGATTTTGCGAACCCAGGAAAGTCAGCTCCACCCCTAAAAGGGAGATCTTAGTATCTCTTTCTAGAAATTAAATTTATGGTACTAAAATGAATTCATATGTAAACGAACCTTGATTTTTGGGAATAGAGTAACTACAGAAGTATTCCTTAATGCAAATACGGAAAGTAGGATTTTATAAAAGATAAACACAACTTTGGAGGTTCTAAGCTGTCCTACAAAAGTTCTCCCCGTAGCCTGCCTTTTGTGTATTTCTTCCTTGGATTGCAAACTCAGGCCCCTACGCCAGGGCCGGGCAGGTCTGCAATGTGTGTGGGTTGGGAAGGCCCCATCCAAAAGATGTTCATTGTCCATCCAGATGTTTTGTCCTAATAACAACATTTCAGTCTGGATTTGGCTATTTAGATCAGAGGTCAGCAAACTTTCTCTATAAAGGCCCAGGTAGCAAATATTTTTGGCTTTGCAGGCAATATGGTTGAGTCTACTCAAGTCTGCTATTAATAGTGTCAAACACCCATAGATAACAGGTGAACAAGTGAGCCTGGTGGTGTTCCATTAAAACTTTATTTATAAAAACAGACTGCTGGCTAAGGCATAGTTTGCCAACCTCTGATTGAGACTAATAGAGTTTTAGAACTGAAGGAGGCTACACTTCCATTCCTCCTCATTTTACAGGTAAGCTTGGTTAAAATTTTAAAAATACATTTATTTCCACAACGCAACTGACAAAAATGTGATGTACTTAATTTGGGGGGAACAAATGTAATACAGAAGGAGGTCCAACTACGTATATATTAATGTAGGATTTCTCATGGAACTAAGTTCTGTGTTTATCACCTCTGTTTCCCCTAGTTTGATATGTCTCAGAGTGTGGTCAGGGTCACATTAAAAAGTAGGACTTAATACTTGCACTGATAAAGTGTACCACAGACAGGAGACTTCCAAGTTTTGGGGCCAAACCTCAGGCTATCTAACTGGTCATGCCTTTGAGACATTGTGTGCTAGGCAGAGTGGTGGACGGGCCCTTATCTTGGGGACTGAGTCTCACTTAGCTTATCTGGGCCTATTTCACTCTAAGTAGAATGTAAAAGGAGAGGGTCAAGCTATGAGATCTTTCTGGTCAGTGCACCCCTGAGTAGTTCTGTGGATTCTTTCTCTCTGTCGACTATCCCGCTAGTTGGTTCCTGTGCTGGATATACATCAAGGAAGTAAATGAAAGAGCCTCATTAATTGACTGGAACATAGCGAGTGAAGGCAAAAAATCAACATGTGCAGAGCAAATGATATTGGCAAGAAAGCTGTTTATTTTCCTGCTTCTTAAGAGTTTTCCAAGCTAGAGATGGGAAGGGGAGGGGGCTTGTCAGGCAGGAGAGCAGCAGGTGGGCATTCAGGCTCTAAGTTCTGTCCTTGTTCCAAACCTATAGCTTGCTTTCTTTCTCGTGAAAAAAAACTGAGTGCATCTTTCCTTCCAAACACACCAAAACCCGAGAGAACTTTCCGAGAAAGTGTATGGCTCCCTGGAGCATCTGTGATCTAGTTATCCCACAAGGCAGGTCACCCCATTGTAGGATTATCACAAATGGGATGAGCCAAGGCCAGTGAAGTCTCTTTTACATGAACTCTAAAAAAGAAAAGTCATACTGGAATTATCTGAAGGCCAGTTTGTTTCTAAGACTTTTAAAGTTTTAGATGACCCAGGATAAGAAGTTGGTTGACTTGGCGACAATTTCAGACTCATTAAGAATTCTCTACTTCCCCCAGCATCCCTAAAGAGTTTGAAGCCAAAAGCAGAAGCAGCAAAAATGATTCAAAAGGGCGAGGCAGCCCAAAGGAGAAGACTCTGGACTGTGGGCAGATTGTCTGGGGTTTGGCCTTCAGCCCGTGGCCTTCTCCACCCAGCAGGAAGCTCTGGGCGCGCCACCATCCCCAAGTGCCAGACATCTCTTGCCTGATCCTTGCTACGGGGCTCAACGATGGGCAGATCAAGATTTGGGAGGTGCAGACAGGTAGGTCGTTTCTGGTACAAGGTCCTGGAGGCTTCTGTGCACGTGCTGACCGGGGGCCCGTGAGGCCCCCAGCCCCCAGCTGGCTGAGGGGTATAGCCGAGACTGGCAGGCTGGGAGCCAGCTCTCCCACTGACGCCTCCTTTCACCGTAGGGCTCCTGCTTTTGAATCTTTCCGGCCATCAAGATGTTGTAAGAGATCTGAGCTTCACACCGAGTGGCAGCTTGATTTTGGTGTCTGCATCCCGGGATAAGACTCTCCGCATCTGGGACCTGAATAAACATGGTACGAACTCCTGGGTGACTCCTAAAGTACTATATCTGCCCCTTCCTCTACCAAGGTCATTTTTACCCAGAATAGTGTGTCTCAACCTTTATCAATATTGTTCCTAAGGAGCCTTTTTAGATGTATTTTTAAATCACCCCTACTCACCCCTTGGAGATTTTAAGACCAAAGATACACTGTATTTATCTGTTCATGTACTGAATGTACATGTACACTTTGTACACACCAAAAAAGTAGGACTTTTGGGGCCATCAAGAAATAATTTTCACCGCTATTTGATATCACCGTTATTGAAAATACATGATGTAGAATACGTTTTCTCAGTCATAGCACTATTGACATTCTGGGCTGGGTAATTTTTTGTTGCAGGCCGTCCTGTGCATTCTAGAATGTGGAGCATCATCCCTGGCCACCACCCTCTAGATGCCAGTAACACCCTCTATAGTTGTGACAACCAAAACGTTTCTGGACATTGCCCAGTGCCCACGTGGAGGGCAAAGTCTCCTTGGGTTGGGAACCACTGATCTAGAAGAAGTCATTCGTGTTTGGTACTTGGTGTTAGAAACAGAGTTCCTTTGTGAAGTCGAATCTAGGTCTGGAAGAATTCTCTCAGGCTAGAGGGGTCTGCTCTTTTGGAATTCTGCCTTGAGCAGAATTATCTATAGGAGCAGCCCAATAAAGCATTTCACACATCTCTGGTGACAAAGAGAAGGAGAATTCACTGCCAGGCCAGTCCTCCCCCATGTAGGCTGGGATGCAGGGGCTAGAGACAGGTGGAAGGAGGAAATGGTGATGTGGACAGTTCATGAAGAGGCACACTCATCCCCGATAATGCATAAGCATGGTACTATCGTCTGAGCCGTGACTGTTCCTCACATCATGAGAGGGGACCTGTGTCTTGCCTTCTTCAAAATGAGCCTGATAATTCGTCAAAACAACCAGAGAGGTGTTTGTAATGTTCTCATCTGAAGTATCTAATCACTAAGAGAACTCTGGATAGTTTCTGTCCATTACTAGGAAGCTTTGTAGTCACACGAAGGCAGGCCTGCTCGCTGGGAAGGCTTCTCAAAGGCAGTGCCATTTTTAATGTGTGTCCACAGGCAGCTTGCCACCATCTAAGGAAGGTCCTCGGAGTGGCTTTGAAAGTCATTGGTGGTTGGGAAGGGAGGACTGGCTGAGGGTGACTGAGAGGGGCGGAATGGACAATTGTTACAGCTTTCCAGGAGAGGAAAGGAATAATGTTCCCATGTACCAGGCCCTGCGTGACTGGCCTTAATTTATTCAACACTCACAGCTGCCCCAGGGGGCAAGTCCTGTTCTTGACAGCCGACTTATTTTTAAAAATTTACATATACCCACACATATCCATAAATAAATGACCATATACATTCTTAAAAATATTTTTTTCATTTTCCTTTTTTTTTTTTTTTGGCTTGATTTCTCTTTCCCGCCCCTCCTCCACCATCTTTCTCATCCCTCCCCTCCTTTGAATTCTTCCATGATCCCTCTGTAATCTAACCTTCCATGTTTCTTTCCTCATTTTGCTCTATACTTGTATAATCCTATTAGGGCACTCACACTTACATTTAAGTGTTTTGGGGTGAATGTTTCACAAAAATGGAACCATAGTCTTCACATTTTTTTCTGAATCTTTTTTCACTAAGCAATACGTACTATTATGGAAAATCTAGATCCTTAATTTCATCTGAATTAACAGTGATTTCCCTTGGGCATTAGAATATTGTATTAATAGATTTCAGGTGTTTAAATGTCAAATTCTGTCATATTTCATTCTCTACATTAAAAACTAGGCATTGGGACTCAGCCGGTAGAGAACTGGATGGATACATGGTTGGGTGGACCATCATGACCAGTTCTTCGGTCTTCTTGATTTGTGGTTTTGAGAGCTGGTTCACCATTTGCTCCTTTTCCCTACCAGGTAAACAAATCCAGGTGTTATCGGGCCACCTGCAATGGGTTTACTGCTGCTCCATCTCCCCGGACTGTAGCATGCTGTGCTCTGCAGCTGGAGAGAAGTCAGTAAGTCTCACGCGGCGGGCGCCATTTCCTCCTATACTGCTTTCATTCAGCAAGACGTAGAGGTCCGGAGTGGCCTTGTGTGTGAGCAGGGTAAACAAGCCACGCGTCCTCAGAATCCACCTGCACATCAGTCCCAGCAATACACGCTGGTGGGCCACGACCTCCTCTTGCACACCGTTCTTTAGATTTGCACTTGGACGTGAACCGAAAGAGGAGGTGTGTAATTCGAGTGCTGCCATCGCTGGAGAACTCTTTGTCTTTACAAGTGGTAGAGAGGCGCTTTTTAATTGCTTTTCCCCTTGCGGTCTTAAGATTTTAAAAGTTGCAAACCCACACGTGCCTCCAAATTTCATTGAAACGTCTAATTTGAATCTACGTAATTAGGATTTCCATTTCAAATCATAAGACGTACAGTTAACTTGTTGAACTTTGTCCTAAAGTCCTGTGTGTTACTTTAAGCGACATTAGAAACCCAAGAACAATTTGGGAACAGTTTGTTGGTTTGAATTTGTATCTGCGTGGAACCGTTTGCTGTGACTGACTTAGGAAAGTTAAGAATTCACTATTTGGTACAGCTCAGGTGGTTAATCATTCATTTGAGGTTTGCAATTATGCGAAAGTGAGAGTTTTCTTAAATTTAATCCTACTTGTAACGACTCTCAAGAAGATAGGAAGCGACGAGCTATGTCAGACATTCCATCGTGAGGCAGATTTCCTTGGTCCTGTAAACAGACGTGGCGTGTAAAATGAGATGGCCAGTGCCCCCACTTCTTTAGTAGCTCTGGAGGTCACTGGACCCCTATTTTTGGTTTTAAGTAAAAGGACAAGATAGCCCTTGGCCTAGGGCTTTGTCAGCACATACTGCTTATTTGCAAACAGGGATCCAAAGTAGAACTCAGAAGCCTGTACTGACACATGTTAGCTGGCAGTCTTCCTGAGGTTGGCCCCGTTTATTCTCCCTTAAAGTGAGCTCCTTGACCTTGTCCATTGGGTAGGCGTCTGAAGAATCCAGGCGCATTACTTAAGCCTGTAAGATTCGTTCTGGAAGAGCCGGAGAAAAGGCGAATGGAAAACTTGGCTTCACCTGGCCACGGGCCTGAAGGGGCGTCGCTGTGCCTTTCGCTCACTGTTCACGTTCTGAGCACGTTATTTCTGCCCCTCACCAGGCACCTGTTACTTTCCGTAGGTCTTTCTCTGGAGCATGCGGTCCTACACGTTAATCCGGAAGCTAGAAGGCCACCAAAGCAGTGTTGTCTCTTGTGACTTCTCCCCTGACTCTGCCTTGCTCGTCACGGCTTCTTATGATACCAACGTGATCATGTGGGACCCCTACACTGGCGAGAGACTGCGGTCACTCCAGTAAGGACTGGGTCTCTGCGTGTGACTTCCTTGTGGGGTGACTGATGAGAAACCTGCCTCGAATTAGACGTGGCCCTTTCCGAGCCTGGGGCATGGGAGGGGGCAGCCTGGGTGAAGGCACAGTGGAACCCGCGCCGTCCTCAGGCTGGTGCGCAGCAGCATTTCCTTGTCCGTTAAGTTCTCAGGTCAGACCCGAGTGCCTTCCAGTCCCTGCTATGCGAGGCTGTCTGTACTTCTTTGGATTCAGCATTAAGAAACCTCAAAGTGACTCTTTCTTTCCATTTACTAATAACTGTAGTAACAAGTTCAAAATGATCCTCTTATCGAAACTGTTATTTCCAAAATGAATTTTCACATTCTCACAAATTTGGTCTACTTTTTCCCCTTTGTCTCTGTTGTTTTATGAAGCAAGTAATAGGTAGTCCTATAATTATCATGTGTCTTAGCCTAAAAAAGACTTTCAGTTTGTGCTGTGGCATTAAAGTGAGAGCTGACCTACTTTGCATAAGGAAACTAGTACAGGGAGTGTTGGTAACCCGGCAGCCCCCTCGAGACACTTGGAGCCTTAGGAAATGCAGGTTTTTCCAATCTCTGCTTTCAGTCTGCAAATCCCCGGGTTTTCCACGTGGGGTCCACGATGTGTCAGGAGCCTTTGCATGGCCGGGGCAGTCTGCCTCCTGCCCGGGGATGAGCAGATAAAGGGCGGAGGGTGGCCATCGCTCCAGGTTTCTCGTCCCGTTTCCTCCTCCTCAGCCACACCCAGCTCGACCCCGCCATGGACGACAGCGATGTCCACATTAGTTCCCTGAGGTCTGTGTGCTTCTCTCCGGAAGGCTTGTACCTGGCCACAGTGGCGGATGACAGGTGGGTGACAAGAGAAACCTCTGCGTGCAGCCTCAGAGCAAGTGCTTGCAAGGGATCGGGGCACGCCCTGGGGGCCTGGCCCCGGGTCTGCTAACGTGCACATACTTGTCTCTCTCATCCAGACTCCTCAGGATCTGGGCCCTGGAACTGAAAACTCCAATCGCGTTTGCTCCCATGACCAATGGTCTTTGCTGCACATTTTTTCCACATGGTGGAGTTATTGCCACAGGGTATGTATCTGTTAGCCGAACAGATGGGCAGCAGTTTCTGCTGAGTGTACCATGTAGCTTTGTGAGGAAAGAAAGCATCTGGAATTTTCCTGCCTCTGAGGAAGGCTTTAAGGAAATGTTGGGTTACATAAAATTTTTATTCTGCCAACATAGGTTACCATTTACTCTTCATATTTAATGTAAATATAATTAAAGAGTTACAATTCAGGACAACCAATGGAGCAAGCCTACAAGGAAGCTTAAATTAAGACGATGCAGAATTTATATGGGAAACCATTTAGGGCAGAGACCACCTACTTTACAGAGACCATCTACAAGTCAGTAGGTAGCACTCTTCCCTCGGTTACACTTGAACTCCGTATGATTTAGAAAGGGCTGTGCTGACAGAGATAGCACTTTGGTGTCCGAGGTGTCTGGAGTTCTTTATGGTCCTCTCAGCAGCCTTCATTATTCAGCACCAAGCTTTTACATCCATTTCAACAGTCAGGGTTACATTTCACTCTGGGAGTAGCCTGCTAGTACAAGAAACATTAACATCCATCACGATGAAAACATGTATCTCCAAGTCTGTCTTAACACCTTGGTTTTGGTCTTGTTTCAGGACAAGGGACGGTCACGTCCAGTTCTGGACAGCTCCTAGGGTCCTGTCATCACTGAAGCACTTATGCCGGAAAGCCCTTCGAAGTTTCCTCACGACCTACCAAGTGCTCGCACTGCCAATCCCCAAGAAAATGAAAGAGTTCCTCACATACAGGACTTTTTAAGCAATGCCACATGGTCTTGTTTTCGTTGTAGCAGGATAAATCTTCCTGGTAAAAGAATAGTTGGAATAATGGGCCAAACATCTGGTCATGGATCGGAATAGTTTCTTTGGGATCTTGAATAGAATGTAGCAAAACCAGATTCCAGTGGACCAGTCCTGGATCTTTTCCGCATGACATGGGAAAGTCAGTCAGAGAGGAGGGGCTTCCACTTCTGTGGCCACAGAGCCTTACCTTCAGTCTTCAGTCCACTTTCAAACAAGTTCGAACTCTGTCTAGTAGTTCTGATTCAAAGTGCAGTTACTGATGTTTCGATAAGAATAACTAACTAGGCCTCCAGAGCCTCTCTGAAGGGGCAGAGGGTTTTAAACTCCCCCTGCTGGGAAGTGTGGCTTCTGCCTGGCACGTAACCGCTGTTTCAGATGCAGTGGTCGGTGGCGTCCTTCAAAGCCCTCCACTGCTGTCAGAGCCGCTGTGCTGCTGGCACGTCTCTCCCTCCTCAAGCTCCTCTCTGGCCAGCAGGACAAAGTGTTCACGGAGCGGCCTCTGATACTAACTAAATTACAGGTGACTCAGAGGCTGTGCTCCTGACTGATACAGACACTATAATTGGCTTTTTTTTTTTTTAAACGGCGTGCATGTGCAGGTGACAACTTTCTGTCAGGTTACACAAGGATTTATTCCTCAGCTGCATGACTGTTCAAATGGCCGAGTCGTCAGTTGTTTGCCATTCCTTAGCATATTTATTTGTGTTTTCTCAACAGATGGTAAGGTACAACTGTGTTTTGATGGTGTCTAAAAACCACAGTACTTAAGTCGAGCAGTTGTGAAGATGTCCCCCTGACTGTGTAACGGGTTGGTGTTGTCATCACTTCGGCCGATAGTCTTATGTACGAGGTCTGACTTTGCTGCTGCCCCTCATTGGACTAACGAGCCAGTTTTAGCTCTATCCCTAACAAACATAGCTCCTTAAAGTACTGTTCTCCTCCAGTGGCGTGTAGTTACCTAATCAAGGCACCTCATCCAAACAAAATCTGCCTTTGGAAAAAGTAATATATTTTAAATTATTTTAAAAAGAAGTACAACATCTTATCCTTTGGCTTTCTTAATAGGTGTTTTAATGGAGGCCAGTGTAACATAAAACATGGTTGAAAAAGTAGGAGTCTCCTCTACCACCTTTGTTGCTGAAGAAAAACGTTTTTCAAGATGAAAGGCTTTCATTGAAGGAAAAAGTTAAAAGCTTTTGGCTCTCCGTTTCATTTTTTCCATTAAGAAAAAAAAAATCATCTTTAAAATAAGTGAGTACAACAAGACAGCTGGGAATGGATTGGGCAAATTTTTAAATTTTTGGTTATCTTGAAACAATCATTCAGTGTAGTCTGGGAGGCTCCGGGTGGCCTCCTCGAGGCCATTTGGCCATTAGCCTAAAACGTCCCTGGTGTCCATGGGGAGCAAGTCCTCTATGTGAGTGACACGGAAATAACTGGCCCCTCCCTCTCGGTAGTACGAGAACCTGACACCTTCCTAAAGATCCGCCTCCGGAGATTATTCCGTGCTATGAGGTGGAGGTTTTCGTACAGATGCCAGCTGAAGAAGTCGCCGTCTTTGTAACTGGCTAAGGAAAGATGAGTCACGCGTAACACAAGCAACAGAAAGCTGCTTTATTTCCATTGTGAAGCGCGGCATGAGCGCAGCGTAACTGCTGTACAGCACTCTGCTAGGTCTGCGCACAGGTCCTAATCCTTCCGGCCGTTGCAGGTTTAGAGGCAGATGAATCTCATGTGCTCCCCCCCCCCGCATTAAATAACTGAGTGCTGTACAACCTCTGGCCCCTAACGGCATAATTTAAAGTGAATGTCTTCTCTACTGTCCCCACCACAATTAGGAACCTGCTAGTAATTCCTCTACTTCAAGAGAAGAAATAAAAAGACCAGTTTTTAAAGTAAGAGAATTGAGTCCGTTTTATGATAGTAGTTTGGGCCAGAAATCCATTAACACCTACTCTAAAAATAGATACAGCTGAAATAAAGGTTTTTCCTTCCCAGCACCATAAAACAAAAGTGGGCAGTGTAATAAGACAGTTGTACATTAAAATTGTTTTGTACATCTCTACTCGAAACAGCCACAAACAAGGTACTTTTTATATATCTGCCACCCATGCCCGGAATGGCGTACTCCCAAGAGCTGGGGTGGCTGTGGCTTCAGGCAGCAATTCATCCTGTAACTGAGTCCCCTGTTCTCCAGTCACTGCTGGGCCTGAGAAATGCAGCAAATGATCCTCAGCATCTAGGCCTCTGTGACAATCAGGTCCCTGGTGACTTGAAAAGCGGCAATGAGGGAACTCAGCTGAATCTTCTCACTGGTGCCAACAGAAAGTCTGTACCTAAAAGAAATCAAACAAAAGGTAAGAGCAGAGAACACAGGCAGCTACCCTTTGATAAAACAACAAAAGAGATCAAAGACTGAGAATCTGCTGGCGGATAAATAGGAGACAATAAAAATGGATCCTGGACATCAAGCTTGTATGAGTCCCCTAACATATTCTCTGCCCTAAACACACAGATTAGATTCAAATTAGGAAAAATTAAATTAAAAAAGTGTTATCAACAGCAGTGTCCTGAACTTCACTTTGTCCTGCATATACGTATGCAGAATTTACGGGATTAAGGATTATTTCTTTACCCACAAAATACGTTGATAGGAATTATAATTAAGATTTCCTTCTTAATTCAGTGGGAAGTTTGGTTGACATATCTGTGGTTCTGTGGCATATAATCAGTAACGCAAGACACAGGCATTTCATCTTGTCACCTTTCAAGTAATTAAACAATTAAAAGCAAAATGAGATTCACAATGTAGTGATAAGTCACCTAATTTGTACATCTGAAAGCCAATGACAGCAAATTAGAGTTGGCCTATGCTGACAGCTTATTTTGAACCCAATGCTTTTGTCTACTTAAATGACAACTGCCATTTTCAGTGGGTGTTAATAACTGTGTTTACTGAACCAGGCAAAGTGGAAAATTAAGTTTATGTTTACTTTTCCCAAGATGCTTTAGTATGCCAAAATGTCTTCATAGCTGGATAGCTGATTGTCCCTAAATCTGGAGGTCTGAACGGAAGACCTCTCCCTCCCTCAGCCTTGGGCCTGAGCTCGTCCTGCTGGTCCTTTGCTGAGCATTTCCGATGGAAAACAGCCTCAGAGAGCTGAACACTAAGGTCACAAGTGACAGAATCAGAACTCAGACCCACAGCTGTGTGAGGTGTGCCCTGTTCCAGAACCAGTGTAGGTCAAGCCTTGGAGGGCTTCATTGCAAATACGTGACTGAGCTGTACCAGGCCTTGTGTTTGTTCACATGTTCTTTAAGCAATTCAGACCCTTCCGCATGTTTCATTCAATAACCCCACCAAAAACTACGTTATACTGATAGGAGTGATTTAGACAAAAAAGTTGAAACCAAGCAAACAGAAACAAAAACCCCACAAATTAAAAACGGGGAATTAAAATTGGGAAATACTCACTCAATGTCTGCCATTTTAGTCAATAAATGTATTCGAACTGAAGACGGAAAGTCAACTAGGGGTAAAACAAAATCAAATGAGTGAGGTCTGTCATGCCCTACTGTTAAAAAAAAAATCCCAGAAGTATGAGTCTAAACATCAAATGAATAACACTTTTCTTGAAGTCTCAGATCACTAGATACCACACCTCTAAAGAAGTAAAAATTGTATAGGTTTTCAGTTTCTATCCACTCCATTTTGTGAGCATTCATAGTGAAGCCAAAAAAAGAAAAATTAACAGATTCCAAAGTGATCCTAAGAGCAGAGAACAGTCATCAACACTACCTTTAGCAACTGGGTAGCCCTGTAAGTTAACATAAAAGCTGAGTTCTCACTTGCTGTCCCAATTTTTAAAACCACCTTGATTTGTAAAAGTCAATTTATGCTCAGCCTCTATGTGCAGAGCAGGCTTGAGCCAACCATGTTCTTGGGCAGAAGTTAACAAGCCGTCCACCAGCAGGGAAGAGGCCGGTAAAAGCACCAGTGGACTAATGGATCTGGGACCAACTGTGCGGTTGGCTGCTGTGAGGGGAGAGCTTTTCCAGAAGGCTGCACAACTGATCACCTGGAGAGCTGAAAACTCCTGATGCCCAGTTCGCCCCCAACTGAACTGGTCGGACAGGGGACTGATTCCTTCATGCTGCCGAGACTGAGGACCGATTTTCTGTATAGAAGATACGATCGAGTGTGGGCGTAAAATGGTTTAGTTAACACAGCTTTGGTGTACATGCAGATCGATCTTCCTTCTCCCTGTCCTTGTGGGGAAAGTACTTTTAGAAATGTGAATTAACGCATACTAATTGGTGTAAAATGCAACTTTTAGAGGAAATAGTTAGGCTTCAGGAGTTTCCACTTTCTCCCCAGCAGTTCTTGAGGTTCAAGTGTTATTGGAACAAAGTTTTAAATAACAATGAGGGGTCAGGTTTATACTTGTTCATTACTGTTTCTTTGCTTCAAAAGTGAAAGTTTCATGTCCTCTCCCTCACCACTCCTGGTGACCAAGCATGCCACCTCCACAGCTTCTAAACCAGGGAGCAACGCAAGTTACCTCTGTGCACAAACAAGTGAATCTCTGTCAGGATGTCATGCAGTGCCAACCCCTTCAGAGTCTTCAGTTCCATGATATCTAGAGAAGAGTTAAGGCAAAGGGAACAAGTTCCAGAACAAACACGCGGCAGAGGATTCTGAATCCAAACCCCGGTGACTTTTGAAAGGAGGGCCTTTAATCCCAACACAGTCGTTTTCTTTTACCTGAAACTGTACATGTTGAACCCCAGTTCTTAACTTTATGTTTTCATCTTCAGTAAGGGCTTTCTAAAACATACAACTATATCTCTAACAGAGAACAGAGCCAAATGCATTCCCCGAAAGGCTTCCTGTTACTACACCTAGATTCTAATGTCACAGCAAAGTGAGCACCAAAGACCATTTGGAAATGACCGCATCTTCCATCCTAAGGTCTAATTGCGTCTCTCCCATTTGCAAGTGAAGTGCTTTCAAGCTGAACCCAGGCCACAGCCCCCCAAGAAGAACTTTGGGGCATTATGGACAAGTGCCCATTCCACCTACAGCCATCGTGCTCCCGTGACAAGCTGGCCAGAGTCACACAGCCAACTGTCTTCTGCCAGCAGGGCACAGGTCCTGGCTGTAGCCTGAGCTCCTCGGGCCAAGTTCAGGGCATGGGCACGTGACACACTGTCGGCAGGACGCGGGAAAGGATACTCCTGTAGGCTGTGGTGAAGTCCTGATTCAACATCCAGTCCAGAATGTTGGCGATGTCCGACTTGAGCGGGTGCCCTGTGCAGGTGTAGACAGTCTCCTCTGTCACCTTCCCGAAGGCCATGCTGGTGCTCTGTGCAGACAGGGAGGAAATCTCAGTGGCTGTCAAAGCGGCCGCCCAACTTGTAGGCAGGTCGGGAGGAAACGGCAAGGGCGCGGGAGCTCGAAGCCTGTGTTTTCACAATGCAAGAGCCGCCTCGCCAGAGGACGCCGCAGCTTGTTGGCGGTTACGGCCGCAGAACCCTTCCCTACCTTCCCCTTGTTTGCAACAAGTTCTTCTTCCCGTTAATCAAACACGAAGGTGGTGGGGAGGCTGCCGGCACGTTACGAGACCCAGGCCTTAACCAGTTCTAGATTTCAGAAATGGTTTTGCTGTTGCGCTGCTGCTTACCTCTTTCTTGAAAAACTATTCCAAAGCAACACCCGAGGTCTGCTATGAGTGGCACTGTACCTGCAAAATGTTCAGCGCCCTTCGCATGTCTCCACTGGAAAGAGTCACAAGTGCTTTCATCCCGTCCTCACTGATATCAACTCTGCAAGGAAACAGGCAGAAGGGATTGGGAGGCCTCTGAGAACACAGACATTCACCAAGGGGACGAGAAGGCCTGGAATGATTAAGGTTTGGGGGGGGGGAGGAAGGATGGAGTTAACAATACTCTCCTGATCTATAGGACCGAGAATTCGCTCTGGTTTGGGGCGATGATGGTTTCACATTAACAGTCACAGCCCACTCAGTCTAGAACGACACTTAGTTAGGACCAAATATTGCTGTGTTGAACAACTGGCTTTGAACTATGCTCTCTGGAGAGGAGGGACCCTGGTGAGACGTGTGATCATAGAGCCAAAACCTCCTTTCAAATAAGCAATAGCTCAGGTTGGCTTCTTCGCATCTGATTACAATGGAATGCCATATTTCAGTCCCTTCCCTCCCAGTCAAAAAAAGGCTAGAGGCGCTTAGCAGAAGGGACTTGGCAGCAAGCAGTTTCTGATGACAAAAGAGGAGGAGGAGGGAACTGGGACAGCGTCCAGGGGAGGAGAATGGAGGAATCGAGAAGCAAATGACATTGAATGTCCATGACGTACCTGAGAAAATGACGGCAGCTAAGAGCCCCTGATGTCTCTCCTGTGCTCGGTACTCAGTGCTAAGTCGTTCACAGACAACACCTTTAAATGTGCACCAGCCAGCCATCCCCAAACCCAACTTCTACTACACTCAGTCCCCAAGACTTCCCCTTTCCTGCTTTTCCGTAAACTTACTTTTCTTCTGCTACGACATGTTCCAGGCGGGGAACCATGAGTTCAGGAGTCAGGGGACCGAATCGGAACCTTGTACACCGGGACT
Organism: Eonycteris spelaea; assembly: GCA_003508835.1. NCBI lineage: Eukaryota > Metazoa > Chordata > Mammalia > Chiroptera > Pteropodidae > Eonycteris > Eonycteris spelaea. The sequence goes on from PUFA01000042.1 coordinate 2,025,840, forward strand.
GCAAGGCGGGGATGATCTTGGACAGATAGTTACAGATGAGGCAAAATCTGGTATTTTCAGTAAATTTCTCGATCACTGGCAAGAAAAAAGAAAGTTTCCTCACATCTATTCTCAATCTTCGAAGGACCCAGACGTCCTGAATTTTTCTATGGTCACATGAAGGGTACAGGAAACAAGTACAACCAGAATTCACGAATGCAGACAAGTGGGGATGCTACTCTTGGGAGAGGGGTGTCACTGGGGTGGTCGGGACTGGAGATCAGCCACTTTCCAAAGCTGACAAGTGTGTCCCCACAGGATTTTATAAAATGCTTCTTTTTTTTCATGATTTGCCAAGATTCTGGTGCTCTTGCCATCCCATTCCATTAGGATACAAAATCCAGTGTTCCTGCCCTTTGGCATAAAATTCTATTTGATAGGTTGATGATGCTCCACTCCTCCTCCACCTCCTCCTAGGTGGGGAAGGGGTACCTTTTCTCAGACTTTCCAGTGGACCTTGTCTCAAAGCCTTAGAGCCTTAAAGAAGAGTAACAACCTGAATTCAGAGATGCTTGTGACACCAGTTCCATCTGGTAGGTATCCAATATTTTGCACAGGGATCTGCCCAGACTGACAGTCACTCTACAGAACAAGATGCGAAAGAAAGACTGCCAAGGCTTCTGGGACCAGAAGAGATTCTGTCCTCCTCCTCCTCTCCTGAAACATTGGCTCCAACCCACTCCTTCTCCCCAGAACGCCTAAAGATCATCCTTCTCTCTGGATGATTACTTTAAGGAGAGAGATTATGAATATCCTCTCCAAGAAATTAACTGCCCCAGGCCCCCTAAGACAGACAAATCGCAGGATACTCCCCCTCCCCTGCCAAATCAGTCATGTGGCAAGTAGTGAAGTAACGTCAGTTTTCTGAGTGGGACTAAAATTCCAGTATTATTTTCTTGGCTAGTTCATATCTAAGGGCACCATAGCAGAAGGGGCTATCCGGCAGTTTAGGAATGACTTTCTTACTCTTCCATCGAACAATACAAATTCCCAGCCCCGAAACTGAACCCAGCTGAAAAGGAGGACGCAACACCAGTGTCTGGTCATACTCAGAAGTCTCAAAAGGGTTTATGTCTTTAAGCTGCTGAAAGGGAAAACCCCCAATACTCTGTCTGGCTCATCAGATGGGATACAGGGAGAAAAGTAGAGAGAGATTTCTCTGAGCTGGATGATGAACAAAAATCGAAAACAAGCATGTCATTTCTTATGTCTAAAGTTCCCAATTCCCCTTCTGATGTGCTCATCGGCCAACACACTGTACTTGGCAGCTCTTACCTCTCCGCAAGGCATTCTGGGCGTCTTGAGTCATGGCATCAGCTTCATCCAGGATCACTAGCTTAAAGCCTTTCCTAGGAAAAACAGATGGTACCATCCAAAGATTTCTTCAATCTCACTTCCAACTTCCAGGCCCAAATCTACACCTTCGCATTTGTGCTATCAGGCCCTGTTTCATAAGAGTCCATTTCTCCTAGAGCTAGGACCAAAGCGGACTTGGCCCATCCCTCCCCCAACTCCTTTTCCACACCGTGTCCCATCACCGCCACCTGAGCTCATGCTTATCTTTTCACCCTAGTTATCCATCCTGATCACGATTCATTTTTGTATATATTCAAACTAGTTCATCTAGGCCTAGGATGTTTTATCAGGCCTCAGTTGACTAATAAAATGAAGTTAGTGCTTCCCCCAAGAATTTGCTCATATAGACTCAGATTAATATTTTATTTTAATATTTGCATTTTAACATTTTTTTTACCACCATCCCTGTACTTTATCTCTTTTTCATGGATGCTTTTGACACAGTCATTTTTTTAACCGTTACAAACTGGCAAAGGAGGGGCTGAAAAACATCAGGCTCTATTATCTCTGTGATCAAAATACCTAGGGAGAGAAATCATGCAAATGTTTCTTACTTAAATATTGTCCTTGTGCTAGCAAAGCTCAGGATTGGTCCCCGAACAATATCTATTCCTCGGTCGTCTGAAGCATTCAGCTAAATGTGAAAGAAAGAAGCCAGAAGAAATTAAAAACATGTTGGTGTGTTATCTATGAATTAATGTAGCTTTCCATCAACCCAGCTCACCAAGCTCCGTCTTCAGGTCTAAAGACAACTAAGAAATAATCACCTTGAAAAAACGAGATCCCAAATGTATTTAAAACTCAACTCACTAGATCGTTACATTATGCTGTGAAAGGTAAACGTCTGATTTTCCTCCCTCTTCTCAAGGACAATCACTGACATACTCTGGAGGAATAATTAATTGGCCTGGTCCTAGTGAACAGCACCTCTGGCATAAGCAGAATGATGCTAATTTTAGCTTCCCCATCTAGAACAGCCCAGAAGTTACCAAGGTTTTAATACATTGAGGTAAGAACATCAGTGGCTGTAAAGTTCTAAGATCTATAACAAAAAAGTTGATCTTTCTTTCTTGCAATAGACAATATTTTGAATTTTGTTATCTATCAGTCAAGTCCCAGCAACGAACAGATGGCAAACTCAAATTCAGTAATTTAAAGAGAATTCTATGGAGAGATATTTATAAAGTCGGTGGTGAGGTATGGGGAAACCACAAGGGCTCTGCAATGCCTCAGGGATTACTGGGGCCCACTGCCACCCCGAGTCTTTTGGGGTGAGTGGTGCTGGCACCTGCAGACGGCAGTGTAATGTGCCCTGCAGGTGGGGATGCTGTCAGCTTGTGGTGACCCCCAGAACAGGACCAAGCATCGTTCTTTCCCCTGACTCCTGCCAGCACCTCTACTGACCAAACCTAACCAGAGGGCAAAAGAGCTTGAAGTCAACACAGCTCAGTCCTCTGGGGTAAGAACCGGGGGGCGGGCAGGGGGGGAGCAATGTGGAGAATTGATCTGGAGCACATGGGACGTAGCCAGCAACTGAGTGACCACTCACTGAGCGACCACTGAGTGGGTATAAGCTGACAGCAGCAAATACTTAGCCCTATCTAGCTAATGTCAACCCAGGCCAAAATGCCAAAAATAAAAAAAGTGAATTGAAAGTTTTTATGTCCGCTTCTTTCCCAACCCCCAGTGGGACAACTTAACTAGTAAAGTAAAACAAAACCAGCAGAACTAAAGAGACTGGAGTCCTTTGTCCAGTGAGAAGAGTCCTCTTATTTACCTCTAAGACCATAGAGCCAAATTCTTTATCTTTGTATAGCTGTTTAGCACAGGCGAGGATGGTGGATGTCTTTCCTGTCCCTGGAGGACCATAGAGAAGCAGGTGTGGCAGTCGGTCTTCACTGATGAACTTTTGAACTGAGGATAAGGAAGAAAGACACCATCAGTTTCTGAGAGCTGCTTCATTCACTGTGGGCCCTTGAGTTGGCTGAATGCACTTCAATCCTCTGTTCGAATCAGAGGCAGATGCAGAAATAAAAAATCTGAAGGATTCAATGTTTAGAGCAACATTCCATAAAGTTCAAATCAGATCCTTCAAAGTTCTTACTCAGCAGAGACAACATCACCAAGAAACGTACACAGGCCCTCCACCTAGAACACAAATGACACATGGATGCTTACTGGTACTCAAAATGTCCTGATGAGAAATGAGGTCATCCAGTGCCTGTGGCCGGTATTTTTCAACCCTGTAATACAATTTAGCACGGATTACAATATAATAAATGCAAGAACATTTTATCATGTACCAGAGAATCCTTTCATATACTAACTAAAAGAGGAAGAGAAACAAAACCCTTTAAATTTGAATCTAGACCTGTGGTTCTCAACCAGAGGCGATTTTGTCCTCCAGGGAACATTCGGTGATATCTGGACACATCTTCAGTTGTCAGAGTTGGGTGGAAGGTGCTATGCGCATCCAGTGGGTAGGCACCAGGGATGCTGCTAAACATCCTACACTGCACAGGACAGCTCCCATCCCTCTCCCAAGCATCTAGTCCCAAATGTCAATAAATGCTGAGGTTGCTCTAACTTCACCTTTCCAACTCTCTGCCTATAATCCCAACCTGGATGGGTACCTGTTAGTTCAAAGTGAATTCAAAATTGAATTCATACCTGAGTATACGGCAACAGATGTATGGATAAATAAATAGTGCCATAGTCACACAATGGAAGATTAGTTAGCCACAAAAGTAAATGGAGTGGGGTACTCGCTACAACAAAGAAGCTAGTCACTAAAAGCCACATGTTGATTGTATTTATATGAAATATCCAGCACAGGCAGATTCATAGAGAAAGAAAGTAGATTAGTGGTTGCCAAGGGGCTGAGGGAAGGGGGAATGGGGAGTAGCTATCATTGGGTATGGGGTTTCCATCTGGGGTCATTTAAAAAATGGGGAATGAGATGGTAGAATGGTTGCACAACGTTCTGAATCTACTTAATGCCACTGAATTGTACTCTATAAAATAGTTACAACTGTAAATTGTATGTGAAGTATTTTTACCACGATAAAAACAAATTGAACTCGTTACTGGACACGACCGGAGTTTTCAGAAATCAAGCCAACTCCCATCAGTCTTTAAAACATCATTTGGACATATGTGTGGAAGTAGGATGGTTAAGAGCCCAAGCTCTTAATGCAGACTACTTGGGTTCAGATCCAAACCTATTTTCTAGCTCTGGACCTTAGGCAAGTCATCTAATCATTTTGGTTGCATTACTCCAATTGTAAAATTGGAATAATAAAGAATACCTACCACCTATATGGTCTTTGAAAAGATCAAACATCTAATGGGTGCCCGATAATCTAATAGAAAGCCCTTTAAATCAAAATTAACTAGGGAATGTTATTTTGATTTTAGTTTAGAATTTGACCAGTAATCGCATCGAAGATTCTGGCAAGAGAGAAGAGGACATTTTGGTACGGTGGCCAGTGCAATGTTAGAAGACGCGGGATCAAACCGCTACGCTGTCACCCAGGTGCGAAAGCCGCTTTCCTCTTCGGGAAAAGAGATGGGGCGGGGCGTGGGGGCGGGGACACGGAAATCAAGCAAGCCATAAATAGAACAGACGGGGACTGGGGAATTGGGGCTGTCGAGGCGAACCTCCGTGGCTCAGTCCTGGCTGCAGGTGCAGGGGCGGCGGGGCGAGATCGGGCCGAGGCTGGGGCCGGGCCACTTGCCCACCCGGACTACTGCCTTCTCGAGCGACCGACCCCCTTCCCCGCGCCAGCCGGGCCTTCTCCTACCAGGGCAGGTTCCTGATCTTGGCCGCCGCGGGCTGCTGCTGTTGCTGCTTGTGTGCTGAGGTTTCCATGGCGAGGTGATGATGTCGGGATCGGCTGGGGTGGTCGCATCCCCCAAAGGCCTGCACAGCTAGCTACTACCCCGAATCTAACCCCAGGAACCCGCACTCAGAGTTCGCGCGCAAAAGCAAATCTCGCGAGGTTAGGCTGCTGCTTCCGACTTCCTTTCTCGGTCCCGCCTCCTCTCTGTTGCTAAGGCGCCGGTTGCCTGGTTACCGCGAAGCGCCGGCAGCCGACTTCGCTCCCGCTCTCCGTTTCTAGTCCCCGCTGCCCTCTCTCCGGTGCGGAGAGGCTTCCTGAGCTTAGTGAGAGGGGGGCCAGGGAGGGGCCAAGCCACCCCTGCAACCGCCAGTCATCGTTACAAATTAAAGTCTTGTTGCCAAAGCCAACTCCAGCCATTGCCAAAGTTCAAACACTTGCCGTTCAAAGGAACAGAAGGCTGGCAGCACTAAAAAAAAAACAAACAAAAAAAAAACCCCAAATAACACGGCCAGTGCTTGAATACAGATACCAGATGAAAAAAGGGCTCGAAAAACCTTCTGGCCCCAAAGCTGGGAGGTGAGTACTTCGAATTGAAAAACAACTCCAAACACATAGAGCTCCAATCTCTCCCTTCTCCATGTCCCCACCCAACATAATTTAGAGAACCAATCTCCAGAAACAAGTCCAGAGTGAAAACAAAAAAAATAAATCTCCAGTTAGGTTAATGTATGTAACTGGAAAGGGCTAGTTAATAGGCATAGAGGACAGGGTCCCTATGATCTGAAGTTACTGCAGAGAATGGGGATCAAAAATTGCAGTGTTTTTTTCCTGAGGTGAGGGGATTATGGACCACTTTTCTTCTACTTCGCTGGTTTGTATTTCCCAGCAATGAGTATCTAGTAAATCCATAATAAAGTTATTTTTGTTTGCTCTACATGTCGAGAAAGACAATGCTGGGAGGAGATGCGGCTGGCCAGGGGTCGGAGTGGTCTAATTCAGAAGTAGCCACTCCTTGCATCTTATTACATCACTGTCACCTGTTTTAGGAACAGAATAGGGAGACGGTGGGCACATACATGATGGCGGTTATGGCTTCACTCTAGCCCCTGCCTGAGGATTCAGAAGAAGGGGTCAGGTATGCCTTGTGGTGTGACAGTTCCTCTACTCTCTGCTTCCTCCCAGGCCAGCTCTAATAGTGATTGTTCAGATCATTAGCATGGCACTGTTTCCACTTAGCTTGGGGCAGGTTGCTTCTCTCCTCTTCCAATAATATCCACCTCAAAATGATTGTGAGGATTAAATGAAATAGCGTAGGTGAGCTTCCAGCGCATGGTCACCTTACTCTCTCCTTCCCTTCTAACACGCTGTCCACCTATCTGTTCTTGTTCCGAATGTTCCCTCTCAAACGAGAGCTAAAGAATTGGCTGGTGCGACTACGCCTGTGAGGGTTAATATTATGTGTCAACTTGACTGAACTAAGAGAGCTGGTAAAACATTATTTGGGGGGGGGGTGTCTGTGAAGGTGTTCTGAAAGAGATTGGTATTTGGGTAGGCTATGAAGATCACCTGCACCAATACAGGTAGGCATCATCCAATTCATTGAGGGCCTGAATAGAAAGAAAAGGCAGAGGAAGGGTGAATTTGCTTACGTTTTGAACTAGGACACCTGACATCCATCTTCTCCTGCCCTCAGACACCTGTGTTCTTGTTCTCAGGCTTTTGCATTCAGACTAAATTACACCACCCGCTTTCCTTAGTCTTCAGTTTGCAGACAGCAGATTGTGGGACTTCTTGGCCTCCATATTCATGTGAGCTAATTCCTATGATATATATATATATATAAGATAAATGTGAACATATAAAATGTTAAAAATATATTTAAAGTACAAAATAGTTATTACATTAACTTACTAATTATTAATATATTGTTAATACATAATGCATTATATATTAATTGCATATGTTTATTGTGTGATATAGAATATAGAAATATATTTTAAAATCTACATAAGCCTAAACATCAATATAAATTACACACACACACACACACACATATTTTATTTTTATTGGAGAATCCTAACTAAAATGCCATAACCTGGACTTAATTCAGTTACTATGGTAAGAGCCATATTGCCTTGGGGTCTTTGCATTAGAAACTTGATACCACCAGTTCCTTGAGCTAAAAGATGCAAACAAGACTAGACCAAATTCTCATAAAACTCTATGTGCAATCGCTGTTTAGTTTGCTTGGAACGCAGAATCTTTCTGTGTGACATTATATTATGTATTTACAAGGTTATCTATTGTGTACCTCCACAGTAGATTGGAAGCTAATTGAGAGGCTAGACTTTGACTTATTCACCACTGTACTCCTGGTGCCTGGAACAGTGCCTGGTTCAAAGGGATTGCTCAGTAATTGTTCAATGAGTGAATGATAATAGCTGATTTTCAGTAGAGAATTCCTAAAAGCTAGACGCGGTTCTAAGTGCTTTACATTTATTATACTCACTCAATTGTTGTGATAAGCTGAAGCTATTGGCCCGGTTACAGAAACACGTTAAGTAAGTTGCCCATGTTTAGACTACACATCGGGGGGCAGAACTGGATTTTAATAAGATAATGTGATTCTATAGCCTAAGCTCTTAGCCTCTACACTAGTGTGGTCCTTGGACCAGCAGCTGCAGCATCCCGTGGGAACTTGTTAGAAATGTTCATTATTCTTCCTCCCACCCCAAACCCATCTAATTTGAAACTGTGGGGGTGGGCCCAGCCCTCTCTGTTGTGACAAGCCCTCCAGGGGATTCTGATGCAATTAGGTTTGAGAACAACTACCCTACGCTCTACTGCTTCTCAGCCTTTGAGCGCTCCATGACTTGCCTTTCTAAGAGAAAGAATGGGTACTCACCTGCACGTCATGGAAAAACAAAGGAGTCCTATTAAATGTCATTCGTGTACCTGTGTGGTTTTGTTTGTTTCTGTTTTTGCCATTAATTGAAGTTATAGTCCTTTGGTCAAGTTACTTAGTATATTTTTGGACCTCAGTATTGGCACCTGTAAAATGAGAAGGGCTAGGGGCTGGACGAGAGAGAGAGAGAGAGAGAGAGAGAGAGAGAGAGAGAGAGAGAGATGACATCAAAAGGACCTGAGGATTTTTTAAAAATTCCAGTGCCAGAAGTCCAGCCAGACCAACTAAACTGGGCCTTTGAGGGTAAGATCTAGCATTGGCATTTTAAAAGCTTCCCAAATGCTTCTAATATTCTACCAAAGTTGAACGACTGCTCTAGACTAAGCCAGTCACAGCAACCCTGGTCTCCTGATTGGCTTACAGGGTGACCATGTGACCCCAGTTCTGCCCAATGAGATGTAAGGGGAAATTGGGGCGGCACCTTTAGGAAACTCCCCTCATTACTTTGTCGATCCTTGCCGTAGGCCATCTCCAGCCTCTCTCTGTGCCAAAATTCAGTCACTTTAAAGAGAAAAAGAGATGAAGACCAGGGATATGAGCTTGCATCTCTATAAGTAGCCCAGAAGCTGAGATATAGGAGGGTTGAGTGGAAACCACGTCCTGCCTCAAGGGGGTAGAGTTTGTAGATGGAAGATTTAAGCAGAAAAGGAATGTAGCAATGCAATATTAAATAATGTACAATCAGTGAGAGGCAGGCTGGACAACCTGACTTGGAAACTGGGACAAAGACAGGCCGTAGACCCCAAACCATGGTCAAAATTATTGCATGGAACCCAGTTGCCAATAAGGCAACTGTTGCTGACCTTCAGAAGCTACTGCCCTGTGGTCCCTAGAATCCGGATGTTGCTTTCATTGTTTTTACTGTCAGAAAGGATTCTCTCTGCCCTGTACTGGATTCTTCCTAAAACTAGCGCCCCATTTAAAAGCCCCTGGGAGACATGTCAAATTGGCTAGGCCTGGGTTGCATGCTAGTGAGTACCTGGCATACAGTTTAAATGGTGAGAATAACATCGGCCTCCCACCAAGTCTTGTGAACTGGAAACAGTCCCTGAACATAGTAGAGGGGTTCAGATGCTGGTGGCCAAAGGATCACAAATGTCCACTACACCAGTATTTGGCCATTCGGGACAGCAGCCAAATGTCGCCAGACCTGGTTTTCTAAGAGAAGCCAGAAATTTGGATTTTTATGTGAAATTCCTGTATGTTAAATGTTAGCATCTGGTTTTTTAAAAACTACTGGCCGAGCAAAAATACCGTAAGATCACTTTGTGACTTTTGATTTCTCAAGGTTAGATAGATGATCGGGCAAAAGATAGAGTAATTCCTTCTTACCTTCTGCCTTGATTTTAGATCTTTTGGAGAATTGAGGGCAAATCAAGCTGATATCTCCATGTGGATTGAGACACTGATGAGTATACGCACAAACTTTTCTTATATAACCAGAACCAGATTTAAAATGCTTTAATAAAACATCAGGTCCTGGAGATGGCAGGATCAGAGGTTACAAACAAAATTACCAATGAAAGGCATTTGCTCTTGAAATCGAATTAGGGAAGGGAGCCCTGGATTTTATTACTCTCAACTTTGGAACGAACTTGGCTTTGGACACAGCACTTACTGCCTTCATTTATTTTTAAGACTTATTTTTATGAGAGAATGGGATGTGAGGCTATCTTTGGAAGATGCTGGCAGAAGAAAATCAAACTGGGTCTTTCTCCTGAATATGTTTATACTGGTGAAATCATGTTTAAATGAAAAGCAAGGACTTGATATAGGAAAAAAAAATCTCAGAGCAATTTGAAGAATCTGTATAAGGGGAAGGGCTATCTTCTTTGGTGACTACAGCAAAATCATTGAATGATAAGGAATTGAAGTCCTTAGATCTTTTGAGGCACTTACATCCTCCAACTACTTTTACTTGTCAGAAGCCCCCAAAAGCTCCACATCAAGGCTTAAGGAAATTTATTCATCATCCTCGAACCTTTGTTATTTGAAGAACTGATAAATAATTATTTATCAGTTCCTGAATCTGGTTCTCTTTAAGTCTGAGATTAAAGAGGTAACTCACATGAGTTTGCTCCATGATACTTGGGTTCAAAAAAAAAATTTCACATTTCTTAATTTTTCTAAACTAAATATGTTTAACTTAGATTCTCCACTATTTCTTCCTCTAGCCGAGGTAGTTTGGAAATCCAGTCTATGGGGGGTTGGGAGTGCGTTTCTTCTCTTCCTTAGGGTCATTTAAGACGCCTAAGAGGTTGTGGATAAATAGGCCAGAAAATTTGGGTAAGGCTTCAGTTCTTCCTGTAGTCTGTTGGAATAGATGCTGTTTGTACAGACCTTTTGAAGATGGGCAGCTCTGCTGAGAATAGTGTCCTTTCGCTCAGTGTACAACTCAGCTACTCAGAACTTTTGCCATTGCTTCCAGTGGCACAGGGTTTGAAGTTTAGACTTTTCTGTGCCTTCCTTTTAAGTCCTACCTACTCCTCACCCCTTATTACTCAAAGTGGGGTCCCAGGACCAACAGTATCCACACTGCTTGGGAGCTTGTTGGAAATGTAGAATCTCTGGACCCACCTCAGATCTTCTGAATCAAAACTGCATTTTAACAAAGTCTCCAGGCAATTTGTGTGCACATCTCATTTGATAAGCCCTGGATACCACATAATGTATCTCTTTATCCCACCATCCTGTTCCTCTCTGCTGTTCTGCATCCCTTGTGTGGAATTCTTTAAAGAATTGGGCTTCTCTTCTCTCACATAACACTCCCACCTCCTTCCCTCTAAGGGCATAGCATTTTGATAATTCAACACCAAGTCTCAAAGTTCCTGGGCACCCAAGCTCCCCTGAGCCAGGCAAACCCAGCAGCCTAGGACTATGAGGTTTAATTGCTTGGGGGTGGGGGTGGGGGTGGAATCTCCCTCAGTCTTTGTGATGAGTCTACAGTAGAAAATAAGTCTAGTTAATTTCCCAATTACATTATTCCATTACACTAATAATACCCCACCCGGCTGGTAAAACTTTACCAGGCTGGTAAAATTTTAAAAATTTTTTTCTTCTGGAATCTTTCCTAATTCTGCTTTAAGTCCAGTATAATTGCCCTGGGCTGGAATTTCTGGGGTCATCATAAAAAAGAAAGAAAAGAAAGGACAGGAGAGGAGAGGAAGGGAGAGGAGAGGAGAGGAGAAGAAGTGTTAATAAGGAGGTGAGGAAAGCGTCCTTACATCATCCTGGCTCTGTTGGGTGTAAGTCCAGCCATGGCCCACTCTGCTGGTGGGTTTGTGAGGGTGAAAATGCAGAGGCAAGAAGGCAGTTACATGCGTACCTGTTGTACAATCTGGATGCAAAGCAAGGGTACTGTTTGCCTCCCCGCTCTCATTCTAGTGGGGGCTCTGGGAGATTTAATGAAGTGAGAAATAGATCTTAATATTGGCAAAAGACTGTAGATTCAATTTGAGGATGAATAGTAATAAGAAAATGCAAATTACTATCATTATTTACATTGCATGGCAGAGTTACACAACACTTTATTATACAGTAGATGCTACACAAAGAACTGCTATTTATAGACATTTCATCCCATTCCTCCAATTCCTCTAAACTCACTCTTTCAAAGCATTTGGCCCAAGTTCAATGTCAGTGTGACTTACACATGCATATTTTAAATAAATGCAATGCTGAAAAGTAAAGCCAAAGAGTAGTACTGAAAACTGATGAGCCAAGGCGGCCCCAAGTCAATGTGGAGGAGAATTTTTTAAGTTGCAGATATTTTAAGCATTTCAAAGATGTAGATGGTCAAAACACATTTTAAAAAATTCTTTCAACTTATGAGAAAGTGTATTTGTTTAAAGGGAGTCACCTTAGAATTAAATCTTGTTCCAAACTGAAGAGACTTGGCAGATGCGCAGAAAATTAAAATATCTGGCATGTTCATTAATACAAAGATTCAAAAATTGTGTCTTAAAAAGTATTGAAATTTAAAGGTCATTTAAAGTACAGATTTTAAAAAACATTTAACAAAAGCAAATTTCTTTCTTAAAGGGGTATCTAATTAAAGTTTCCTGAGTCTAATGGGAGTAAATTAGTTTATACCCTCTGCTTTAATTTTTTTCTTCATTAAGGGGTATTGGACAAAAACAACATTCAATATGTCATATTTTGGCAAATGTCAACCAGAACTGGCTTGTTAAATATGGGTTATCTTCAGTTTGTGCCAATTAATTAAAAATGTTTTCTTAATGCTAAATTTAAATAAGTTCTTGGTTTTTCTACAACTTGTAATTTTCTTCTGTGGTTCAGGTGATTTAAAATTATAATTGAGAAAAAATTTTGCAAAATTTACACATAAAAGGGCATTACTGGAAATGTTTTCCATTGCACAATTCCAAACACCATGGAAGTGGTTGGCGTATCTGGATAGTCACAGAACTTAATTCCATACGTACATATTTCAAAATTATCCATCTGCTTAACACCAGGAAGGGTTTTCAATGGTAAGATCTCTATGTACCCGACTGTGGAGAACTTGGTGTGATAAAATTTGCAAAATCAAAATCGTGTTATTTTTAAAAACAATTAGTGGGACTAGAAAGTTATTCCAAGACTGCAATATGGTATTATCAGAACAAGACAACAAGATAATTTATTCACATCTCCCTATACTCCTAAGTGACCACCAGGGAAAAGACACACAGAGGTAATAAACTAAAGGTAATCCCTCAGATCCTAAGGACTAGGTGGATTTAGTTTAAGCTTTAATAGTAATCAAGGGAGACTGAACCTTCTCTCTTGAAATTGCAAGTGCTGAAAAATAATAGTGATGTTCACACACTGCCCTCAATAGATTTCTATTGGGAAGGTACCTTGACATTTTATCCAAGTATCAAACTATCCTAATACTACTACCACTAAACTATAGTTAATAAGCTCTGCCGTTGATTTGTAGCAACTCAATAAATGGAATGAGTGCTATTTATTTGGATAAAGTGGCTATGGTACCTTGTCTGCAAAGATGACTGCAACAATGCCTCCCATCCCCTAGGGTCTTTGCAGCTCCTTCACTAGAGAGGTGGTCTGTTTCCTCAGTCCTTGAATCTAGGCTGGCCTTTGACTTGCTTGGCAGATAGAATGTGGTAGACATGCTATTCTGGGACTTGCCGGCTGAGCCCCATAGGTTTTAACCTTAACTAGAGGGGATGCCATATGGCCATGTCATGAAGCCCAGGCTAGCCTGCTGGGGAAGGAGGCCAAAAGTGGGGGGGACTCCAGGAACCTGGCCAACAGCCAGAAAGGAGGCCCCACACCGAGGCGTCCAGCCCACGTCATCAGGAAGGAGGCCCAGTTGTCCTATACAGTCCGGTCCCCAGTTGTTTGGGCCATTCTGGCAGAAGTCACAGCTCTGTGACAAAGGCCAGCTTGGATCTTCCAGCCTGACAGGAAGCCACCCCAGCTGACACCAAATGAACTTCCCTCTGAGCCCTGCTGGAGTTCCTGACCCACACGCTGATGAGCAAATGAAATGATGGTCGTTTTACGCCATTACATTTACGTGTGGTCTGTTGCACAGCGATAGGTAACCGATACAGTGGCAATTTTCTGAATCCTTAAGACTGGGATTTACAAACTCTTAAAACTTTTTGGAGCTGGAGAAGAAAAGCCAGGCAGAATATTCATTAACCAAAGCTGACATAACTAAGGACATTTTTTTAAAGTTATTTCAAAAAGTGTTTGCGGCTCTGTTTGTAAGTGATTTCAGTTGCTAATATTTCTATCACGGAGAGTGATTTATTTATAAATTAGTTAATGTGTAATCCTAATTAGAGCAGTGACAAAAGTAGTCATTCAATACTTACCTAATTTTCACTTGGTATTATGTAAATGAGAATTCCAAGTGAGCTATGAATAAGGTGGACAGTGTTATAAACTGGACCTTCTGCTATAGCATTTCTAGGCTGCAAATATTATCTGTATAAAGTATACTGATATACTTGTATAAAAATAGAAATATTTATATAGATATGTACCTAGATCTAAGACCAAAATTAATTGATCTATGCCTAAAAAAGTTTTAAGCATGTTAGAATTACCATTTGAATTATGAATATCACTTATATTTGTACTAGTACTGAATTTTTAAAAGCTTAGCTACCCTGTGTTTCCAAGTTTGCCAGCATTTTGACAGAGGGATAGGTTGAAACATTGCTAGTTTTGTCAACCTCAAGATTTTTTTTTTTTCTGTAAAATCGGGACAGATTTTTCTTTCTTTTTTTTTTTTTTTAAGAAGAGCAGTTAAATTAGCATGTGAGTAGATCAAATACTAGCTATTTTTGGTGCCCATTCACTGGAAAATTTCATAAAAGAATAGTTAGAAAAAGGAGATTAAAAAGAACCAATAAGAAGAGCCAAATACTAAGGGGGAAAAAGAATAATTTATACATGAGAAATTATTAACATAAGCCATTTTTCTTCTATAATACAACCGTTTAAGATAAAGACTTAGGGAAAGTTGGTAAATATAACGAGAGTAAGAGAACAAAGTGACCTTTAAAAATATATATTCATACACAGAATGAGGGAAAGGTCTAAAAATTAGTCTACTGGGTTTCTATTTTGGGCAATGTTTTGGACTAGATAATCTAAAAACTTTCCTATACTTAATAGTCATCTAGAAGAGCTGGATAAAATATAATGAACACTTTTTAAATGCCAGAAAATAGGGACAGTCCTCAGGAGTCAGAAACAGAGGGCACAGAAATCAGAGTGGTAAGGATGGTCCACATGGGGTGGGGGTGGGCTTGGTTTGTGTGGTGATGGTCCCAAAGGACAGGGAACAAAGCTCTGGGGAAACTGGAACTTTGGCCTCTATACAAGGACTCTCAACGAGCTCTACCCTCAGGGAAAGGGTGGAGGTGGGGAAGGGGCAAGAAAAGTAAGTCCTCCCAGCACAGGGAGACGACAAGGACTCTTACTTGTCTTATTCTGGGACCCCGGGCGGGAAAGAAGTGCCCTCGCTGAATTTGTCACAGTGAGACTATACTCACATAGGTTTGGGGTTCAAATTTACACTATGGGGAATCCCCAAACCAAGAAATTAGTCAAACACAAACTCCGGAAGGACAGACCTTCAGCCTAGATGAGTAGGATTCCCACAGATAAAGATCTAGTTCAAAAGGACAAAACACACAAGGAAGCCATCCACCATGAGCAAGAGACAAGAAAAAACGATAAACAAGTTCAGCGCCCCACGGCTTCAGATAATTGGATTATTAAAGACTCTTCTAAAATAAATTGGATTACAATGATTAAAGCCATTAATGAATTAATAATAATAATAATAAAAAAACGAGAAAAAACAACTCTTAAAATAGATAAGGTACTTTTGAAAAAGAAACTAGGACGCCTTTATTTTGGTAAGTGATTTTTCTTTTTTATCATTGTCAGTGGAACGAAATATTCAACATGAGACTGCACCTACGCATTTGTGTACCAACTAGAAGCAGTAAAATTTCCCCATGAGTCATTCATCATCGCTCTTTTGGCAAACGTTTATTGACACTTTCAATGTGCTCCTGCCTGGACTGTGTTATGCCCTGAGGGTACAGCAGGTAAAGGAGACACCCTCCAGTAGGGCAGAGACAATTGCTGGCAAAACAGACCTCGCTTGAGTAAGTTCATCGCAAGTGTGATGCAGGTCACCAGGGTGAAGGAAAGTAAGGGAAGACCAGGCTGGGAGGGGCTGAGGAGGATCCGAAGGAAGTGGTGTTGCAGCATTCTCCAAGAAGGAGCAGAATTTATCCTGATGATGAGTGAAAGCAGAGAAAGCTGTCCAGGGAGAGAAGAGAGCATGCTGGAAGCCCTGGATTCCAGACAGGCTGGTGCATTCGAGAGCCTGCAAGAAAATCACAAAGGTTGAATGAAGAAAGCCAGCAGGAGCAAGGGACGTATGTGTAGACCGTCACCGTGCAAGGCCGCATAACTCCAGAGGCCAGAGTCCGACAAGCTTTGTATGTTGGCCAAGCTGTTTGGATTTGGATGTATCCTGCAGGCACTGGGAAACCGGGGAAAGGAGAGGTATCACACTTACTCTTTGGAAATATTCTAGGGAGGAGGCGCCATTGGTTTAATGATAATGGTAGACCTGTCATTCCTCAAGGCTGTTGTAAACAGGATTTGAGCTGCAAAAGGAAGCTCCTCCCCTGCAAGTTTTGGGGCAAACGCTTGAAACAGTTTTGATGAGCATCAATACGGGAGTGAAACAGTTAAGAAGAAGTAAGCTTGGAAATATATCCATAATGCATTCCTAAACAGAAAAACAACCATAAGATTAATATGTAGAATTTGCTCCCATTTTTAAAAGATAAAAACGAAACCTAAAATCATCCCCGTATATGTGTCTATGTGCATAGGTAAAATATATATATCAATATGATAAAAAGTCTGAAAGAGCTTCCATCCTCCTTATTCTTTAGGTTACCATCGTGGATAATTAGGGAAAACAACAGCAATACTTCCTGTTTTCAAATTCATTGCTGATTATCTAAAGGGATGGAAAAAAAGAAGAATTCTAAATAACTCCAAGGTCATGATCATGACCCCCTCACTGGAAAGTGAGCTCCTTGGAAGTAAACCACATGTTTTATTCATCTTTGAATTTTTTCCAGCGCCTGGCACCTAAATGCCCAATAAAAGTTTATTAGATTCGAGAATGAGAACTGGGAATCTGGGAATGCCCTGAGGGTCACGGGGAAACTGGCAAGTGATTTACTTTTTTGCGGTCTTAAATTCAACAAGTATTTATTGGGCCTTTGTGGTGTGCCACCCTGAGCTGGCCCATAGGGTGAGAGGAGGTGGTTTTGTTTAACAGCCCAAAGTCCTAACGTGAGCAAGAAGCAAAGGGAAATTAGAGAGACGAAGCTGAGGGTACCAGCTCTGGAGTCAGGCAGACCAGCGTATGAATTAGGACTCTTCCATGACCGGCTGTTGACCAGAGGCAAAGAGCTTAACCTCTTTGGACATCAAGTTCCTCATCTGCAAAATAAGGATGATAACATAGTACCTACCTCAGAGAACTGTTGAGAGAAGTAAGTGAGATGTTCACGTCGAGCACTCAGCACTGTGCTTGGGACAGAGGAAACTCTCAGTTCACATGAGATATTGTTGCAGACAAATGTAGGGCTCGCATTCAGTGTATCCTGTCCGTGCTACCCTTATCAGCTACTCTACGGCCTCCCAAGGATGTCCACATTCTTATTCCTGGAACCTACGGCTACATGACCTTACATGCTGCAAGGGACTTTGTAGATGTGATTAAATTAAGGGTCTTGTGATGGGAAGATTATCCTAGATTATCCAGTGGGCCCCATGCAGTCACAAGGATCTTCGTAAGTAAAAGAGGGAGGCAGAAGAGTCAGACAAAGATGTGACGGGGGAAGCATAGGTCAGAGTGATATGATTGCTGTCTGGGAGCCATGAGCCCAGAATTGTCGGCAGCCTTTAGAAGACAGAAAAGGCAAAGGAATGGATTCTCCGCTGGAGACAACACCTTGACTTTAGCCCAGTGAGACGATTTTGGATTTCCAACCTCCAGAATTCTAAGATGATAAATTCGTGTTGTTTTTGGTCACGGTATTAGTGCCAACTTGTTACAGCAGCCACAGGAGACTCATACAATAATGACGCACATGGAGGTGGGCTGCCCAGATCCTACTCAGGGAAGGACTTGCTGCCCAGCTGCATGATCAAGAGAGGGTTCTGCCGTCGGCTCCTCTGGAGTCATTCTCAAAGGAGGCAGGGATGGGATGGGAATCCATGCTACCTCAGCCCAACTCAGACAACTTCGACAGGCGGCCATTGATGGAGAGCTTCCTATCAAGTTGGTTGGACTTCTCCCTCTGCCCAGTTCCATTCTGTTTAGGAAAATCCCACACTGCTACCACACTCACAACACCTCTGACTCCAGATGTATGGGGGTTTACCCCACACCCAGCAATTCTGCAGCACCAGGTGGGTGCTACCATTTAACTTCATTCTGACAGTGGCTTTCTGGAGGTAGTATCAGGCCCCACAGTTAAGGGTTCAGTCCCACAAGACCTCCCTTCCTCCCACTTCAAGTGCCCATTATAGTCCAAGTTGTCACCTGTACTTCTAACCAATTGGCTATTAATCAGAGGTTCTTGGGTTCAATTACTTTACTAGAGTGCCTCACAGAACTAACACTTTACTTGTGTTTAGCAGTTGAGTAAAGGATATTATGGACGATACAGATGCACAGCCAGGTGAAGAGATACACAGGGCAAAGCTGGGAAGGACCTGAGTGAGGGAGCTTCTGTCCTGTGGAGTTGGGGTGCAACACTCTCCCGGTATGTGGATATGTGTTCACCCACCTGCAAGCTCCCTGAACTCCACGCTATTGGGATTTTGAGGAGGCTTTCTCACATAGACACAATCGATTATTAATTCCTTTTCCAGCCCCTCACCCCTCTCTGGAGAATGGGAGGTGGGACTGAAAATTCCAACTTTCTAATCATGGCTCGGTATTTCTGGTGACCAGCCCCTATTCAGACACCATCCAGGAGCCCACCCACAGTCACCTCATTGGAACGAAAGATGCCCCCAGTGCTGATCACTTAGGAACTGCAAGGGTTTCAGAAGCCCTGTGTCAGAAGCTGGGGCAGAGACCAATATTATATTTTCTATTATCTCACATGCTTCTCTCCTCTTCCTTTCACAGGTATTGGTTCCTAACTTTTGTACTTTAAGCTCTATCTCAGCATTCTACTTTTATAAAAATCACCCCCTAGCAGAAACCAATCTGAGAGCCAAGGACAGCCTTCAAGACTGTTCACCGTTATTTAAGCATCCTGGTTTTAAAAAAAACTTTAAAATTTCTTTAAAAATAGAGATTGCTAGTATTTTATCCCCAATCTTTTCACCAGCAAATTTCACCAAGCTTCTGCCCTTTCTTTAAAATAAAATAAAACAAAAATACAAGCAAGAATATGATTAAGATTTGAGGATCACATATCCTGCCCATTATTTAAAGCTTTGTCTGCAAATAGGAAAAGGATGTCTAGTTGCATTGGTAATTTTGTGTACACAGGAAGCAATTTACCTTGTTTAGGTATTAACCAGTGAGCTAAGGAGTAGAAACCACATAGGAGAATACAAAGGTGGTCTTCTCAGACAAAGAAAAGCGGACATGAAAATTCATCTCTTAGAGGGCTCGCCATTTGTTCACATGCATGGATATTTAATTATATGATTCAAGACCTTTGGGTTTCATTTAATAAACCATTGTGGAATCTCCAATTAAAAAGCATACATTGGGAGCCACATTTCTTTTCTCTTCCTTCCAAAACCTACTAAAAGATAAGAAAGAATAAAAAAGTATTAACCCACAAGGACAAAGAGAATGAAAGGAGAGACAACAGTGGATGAGAGATTTCAACAAATATTGGGAGACAAAAGGCTGTTGGAGGGATTTCCAGTTAAACATGGCAGACTAAATAGCCTGCATTTGTCTTTGCTTCTTCCAGAATGCCCATTAAAACAATATTAAGGAATAAGAAAGGCATGTGTTAGACACGGATGTACTACACCAGAGGAGAGAGCAGTCACCAGCTTTTCAATCTAGACATTTACGCCCAGCCAAGCTATCACTGAAGAGCAAGGTTGGAACAAAGATATTTTCAAGCATGCAGAGACTTCTATCCTTTTTTAGTAAGCTTTTGGGAAAAGTGTCCCATTGGAATGAAAGAGTGAAATAAGAAAGAGCAAGATATGATTTCTTCTTTGGAAGAAGAGATTCAAAATGGGTGAGAGCAAAGGGGATCTGAGGACAATGGCAAAGAGATAACGCACCAAGCCCCACAGAGCGACTTGTCCAGGTTTGAGCAAGAAAGTGGACACTCTGGGAGGAGGTCTCCACGAAAAACATGAAATGGATTCTTTAAATATAGAGACAATATTGATAGGTCCATGGCAGAGATATTGGAGAACTTGGAAAAATACTTAGAAACGATACTTAGAAAACCAGCGGGGGATGCGGGGGAAGCCAAGTCAATTATTAACTCTAGGAAAAGCAAGCAAAGGGTTGAAGAGAAAGGGGGCATGGTCGTATGCATTTACTTGTTTTGGTGGTAAACAATATTGACATGGTCACAATAGACATTTCCCATTCCCAAACTGCTAGGTAATATGTTGGCGAGATAAGAGGAGAGTAAGTAGTGGTGGCAGCGTGAGAGAAGCAAGCCAGTACACATTCTAAATTGATAAATCAAGAAATCGCAGTATAAGTTTCTTATTTAGAATGGTGGTAAGTACTGGGGAAAAGGTCTAAATAAGGTTGAGGGGTGGCTGCCTCTGGGGAATTGGACAAGAAAAATAAGATGGAGAAGGGTAGGAAAGAGAGGTCTTGTAAATTATGGGCTTTTCAATTATATTATTTTGAATAAATCATTTAATACTTTGAAGATAGTGATAGATACTATAATATATTTAACTATAATAATACTAAGTAGATGATGTTTTAAATTAAAAATAATTTGCTTTGGTGCACTTTTAGAAACAGTTAGAATCTTCTAAAAAAATCAGAGACTTGACAAGTATTCTCAGCACAGTGGTCAAGCTAGACTTTAGAGTTTGACTTTGGAGCTTTTTAGCCTCAACTCTGCCATGTGCTGTGTGACCTTGGACAAATCACCTAACTTCTCTGAACCCTGGTTTTTCTTGCCAATGGACTGGGGTACCAATAATACCTATGTCATTGGAATAATTTTGAGAATTAAAAGAAATAAAAACAAAAATAACAACTAAGGACCTGTGCTGAGCTCTTTATACATATATTATCTAACTGAATCTTCATAATCTGTAAATTTTGTGAAGAGCATCCTTATCACAACGTTTAATTGTTTAATTATTAATTGTTTAATAAATATTATCATTTTGTTGTTACTATTTTTATAGGTGAAGGAAAAACAATGAAAAAAGACAAACTCAGTAACATTCTGCTTATTTTGAGACATATTTGCAATATACTCAGTCCTCCTATTACACATAGTTTTGAAGATAAAATCAGAAGAAGAAAGTCCCCCAGGCATCAAAATTCTGCTCAGAACAGACATTTTTTTGCCTTAGCATTGCATTTAAAATCAATTGTGGTAAAATATACTTAACATAAAATTTACTGTTTTAATAATTTATAAGTGTATAGTTTGGTGGCATTAAGTACATTCACATTATTGTGTAATAATCACCACCATCCACCTCCACATCTTTTCATCTTTCCAAACTGAAACTCTGTATCCAACTAACAATACCCCTCCACCCCCCCCCACATTGTCCTCTCCCCCATTCCTGGCAATCATAATTCTACTTTCTGCCTCTATGAATCTGACCATGCCAGGTATCTCATATAAGTGGTATTTGTCCTTTTGTGTCTAAGTTAAATAAAGTTAACATAATGTTTTCAGGGGCTATCCATATGTATCCGTACTTCATTCCTTTTCATGACTGAATAATATTCCATTGCATGGCTATACCACATTTTGTTCATCTGTTCACCTGCTGATGGTTACGTGGGTTTTTCACACCTCTTTGCTATTATGAATAATGCTGCTATGAACATTTATATATGGATATCAGTTCAAGTCCTTGCTTTCAATTATTTTTGGTATATACCCAAAAGTGGAATTTCTGGATCATATGGTAATTCCACATTTAATTTTTTTGAGGAACCCCCATACATTTTCGAGAGAAGCTGTACTGTTTTATATTCCCACCAGCAATGCACAAGGGTTCCAACTTCTCCACATTCTCACCAACACTTGTGCTTTTGCACATACAATCTTGTGCACATGTGGAAGAAATTCTGATGCAAGCTTTTTAGAAATGTAATTGCTGGGTCAGAGGGCATACGCTCTTCAGAAGGGTGTTACCAACTTACACTCTCACCATGAGTGTATGAAAGTGCTTATCTGTCATATTCTCACCAGCCTTAGATAATATTGCACTTTTTAGTATTTGCTATGCTGATGGACAAAAAATATGTCATTGCATAAATTCGTATTTTTCTCATTACTGTGGGAGTATCATTTTGCATCTCTACTGGTTACCCATGTACTTTTTCTATGGTCTCATCAGTTCTCTATCGGTGACATTTAGCTTGGTTATCAGCCCACCGTGTATGTGAAATGGCCAGACAGGAGGGTGAATATGGGAAGCTGTGTGAAACGCATTCAGTGACAATAAAATGACTGCAGAGACATTCAGAACGATAACCCTGAGTCATCGAGTAGTTACACTGTATTTGGGAAGTAGAATAGTGTTTTCCCAAGAGCTCTATCAAAAGCGGTTAAAAATATGAAGTCTTGGTAATTTTTAAAAGCTACCATTTAGTGAACATCGGCCATGCGTCATCCTCCGTTAGGGCTTTTCATACATCATTTTATTTCATTTTGGCTTGAACGAGTATCATCTCATTTTATGCCACAGAAAGGAAGCGTTCTGGAGACTCGCCCAAGGTCACAAAGCACAGGAAGTGAGCGAAGAGAGTTAAATCCTGGCGCCCTCACCCTTTGAGAGAGACATCTGGGGGAGGTCCCAGTGACTCACTGAGGTGCACAGACCATTCCTACCAGGGTCTAGAATATCAAAGGGCCTTTTCATTGTTGTTCCTGGTATTTGTTTGTTTGTTTGTTTTGCAAATCCAGAGTCAGTAAACTTTCAGACGAAGACTATATAGTTCTGCACAAAGTACACACTGTGATTCACTAGGAAGAGACTTGAGACAGTGGTTAGACACATTAAACGACACCGAGTCCCCTGGTGAGGAAGTTATTCCCCGTTCGTTTTCCTTCCAATCATTTCATCAAGGAGAAAATCTCCACGTGGTGCTAGTAGGTCTGTAACACCTAACGCCTGCTGATTTTTTTTTTTAAACGAAGGTGCTCCGCAGATTCAGAGCGTCTGCAGGTGACAGTGTCTAGGTCGAATTTAATAACGTTATTTTAAAAAGCTGTATTTACTCTCAGAGTTGTCTAATTATGGCGAGATACCTATTTTTCATTTGCACTAATGCGGTAAATTTCCCTTCGAAAATAAATTTGCTTTTGTAAAAATAGTCACTTGACAGAAAATTATAAGCATATGCTGCTACAGATTATAAAATAATTGGCCAAAATGGTGACCGAAGGCAGTCCTGGGATGAAATTTTGGAGACAGCTTTGCTGGATTCCTAAGAGGTGTCCCCACAGGCGTCACTAGTTCTGAACTCTACTTTTCTACTTCCGTGGTCCTGCTTTTCTGACTTTAGGGCACCTCACAATCACATAGGATGCTGGTTTAAATGCAGGACTTTGACCCCAGCGAGCCTCAGTAGGTCTGAGGTGCGATCTGGGGTTTTGCAATTTTGATAAGCAGCCCAGGTGGTTCCCGTGCCGTTGGTCAGCTTGTGACTCTTGCAGAAATTCTGAGCTGGGTCTTCTCCTTTTACTCATCTAGATTTTAGAAAATGGATCGGTGGGAACACTACATGTCCGTAAGCCTGTGGTGCCACGGAAGGCTTTCGCCGTGGCGTTACCACAGTGGGTCTGTTTCCAGGGGCCGCAGAAGTTACATCTCATTTTCAGGAGGCGGATACTGTTGTGCTCCTCATTTTTACAGGTGAGGAAACGCGGACACAGAGAGGTGCAATCACCGGCCTAAAGTCAGTCACCGGGCCAGGAGGTGGCGGAGCGGGGACGTGAGCCTGACAGTCTGACTCAGGCCACATCCTCACCCGCAGTGGTCTCCCGTCTCTCCGCGGCTTTAGCTCTCCTTGCGGTGATGAAGGGTCCATCACCCCTTCCAAAGCTTTATCTTCTCGTCATCCTATCAGGCAATCAGACTCTTTTAGTTATAATCAGAAATTAATTGATACTTGAATTACATGAATAAATGAGCTGATGACTAGATAAACATCCCAGGCTCGGGTACTACTAACTTTCTTGCTCCTTCGAAACCACGGACTAGGTCTGTCTTTTAAAAAGCCAACATTTGCACTGCCAATGGCAAAAAAATAAAAAGTCGTCCAAATTTACCAAAAAAAAAAAAAACCCCTAAACCGATTTATCTGATCCTGTGCACAGAAGTGCAAGATGGGGGGAAAACCTGTGATCTCTCCCACTCAGTACTTCTGATTCCTCCCCCTCCGCCCCCCCATTCATCAAAGAAAAGGAAAGTCCAAAAATCGCAGAGGAGACTTGTCAGGACCTTCAGTTCCATTTTCAAGTACGAAAAAAGAGGCTCGGTGAACTCAGGGTCTGTGCCTTTCAGAAGGCAATTAAATTTGGGGTGATTTGAGGCTCACCCAGGATCTATGCGGGCAGTTTTGTTCACTCACTACATACATTTCTTTCTTCTTTGCCTTTCCTGTTCCCCCTCAAGTCACAGATGGGTGCTAGAAGCTGAGCCAACACAGAGTGCCACAAGAGGAGCTGCAGACAGCTGTGTTGGGGGGTGGGGGGAGAGAAGAGCAGGTGCATTTCTGCTTTTCCCGGCCAGACAGATGGCCCACGCGGGAGCTGGAAAGCAGGTGTGGGCTTCACCTCTGACCCGGGCGCAGCCAACTGTGGCACACGCCTGTGCCAGGGTAGGTAGCTCGCCTTGAGTGTGTCCAGACTACGGAACAGGTTTTGTTTTTCCTACCAGCAGATGCTTTTTTTTTTTTTTTTTTTTTTTTTGTGGAGGGGCTCTGGTGGAAGACAGCGCACACGCAGGAGCACATGGAAAATGCACGGCCAGGATGTCAGCAACTGCGTCAGAGTTGCACTTCGGAGAGGGGTGATCACTTTGAACGATGTCACGCATTCACATGACAAGCCATTAAGACTCCGGCCGGGGTAAACAGCATGTGTTCCTTATCAGATGGCTCCCTTGAACTCTAGCACACTGTACAGACTAGAGCCCCGTCACACCGATTAAACAAACCTGGGGTTAACGTTCAGATTTTATGAGGTGCTTTAGATGCTGTTTTGATAACGAAGCAATGGGCTCCTCTCCAGAACAAAATGATTTACTCATGTGTTTCTTTTATTTTTCAGAATGACTGCTGGGCGGATAAAGATATCGAGAATAACAAAACATATTTGAGTAAGACCTCTCAAATGCTCAACTTGTATACAGTCTAACCTGGGACATTTGAAGCCCAAAGAAAGGGCAATTCTCTAAAAGGAAGCTGCGGAACAGTAGTTCTCCACTTTGGCTGCGTCTTAGAATTACCCGGAGAGCTTTTAAAATCCCGATGCCCAGGTTGCACCCTAAACCAAATAAATCTGCATCTCTGGAAGGGTGGGTAGGACCCAGCCGTCCGTATTTGAAAAACTTTCCCAGGTGATTCCCTTGTGCACCTGAGGTTGCGAACCACTGCTTTAAAGGGAAATTCCTTACTTTTCAAAAGTCAGAAAACATTTTGGGGAAATGATAGCCTACTGACATCTCATTGCAAAAGAATGAGAATGAAAGTCACCATATAGTTTGTCTGATGTCCATATTGTCTCACTGGCCTGTCTTCTGTTTGGTGTGTCTTGCAAATCCTATACTGTCACGCCTATGGGCCCCAGGCAGGTACGGCAGATGAGGGAAGACCCCCAGGTGAAGGTGGGGACAAAGGGCTGGAGGGGACAGGAAAGCCTCAGCCCCACAGTGGAGCAGGCACTTGGCCATCAACCTGACCTTGCCCGGCAGCTGAAGCTCCCGCTGGGCCCCCGGGCGGGGTGGGGGGGGTGGAGGGAGGTGGGTGGGATGGTGGTTTTGGATTTTTCCAAAGAAACCGGTAATCAGAACTTTTTAAAATGTAAAACAGGCCATTTTAGAAACGTTAGCCACAAATTCAAATTCAAATTCCATTCAGCCAGAGGAAACTCATCTGCAGGTCAAATCTGGGCCCTGCGGTCTGCCTTTCTGGGTTCACCTAGTTAACGTATCTTTGGGGAACCAGGGATTTTTTTTTTTCTTTTTTTCTTTTTTAATTGTGATAACATACACTTACAAAACTTACCACTGTAACCATTTTAAAGTTTTCAATTCAGTGGCATTACGTACATTGGTGGTGTTAGGCATCCATCACCTTTATCAAGTTCTAGGAGTTTTTCATCACCCTGAACAGAAGCCCCATCTGTACCTATGAAGCAGCCTCTCCTCATCCTCCCCTCCCCCAGCTTCTCACAACCACCAGTCTGCGGTCCGTGTCTGTGGATTGGCCAGCGCGATGGAATCACACCGCGTCTAGCCTTTCGTATCTGGCTTCTTTCCCTTGGCGGAAGGTGTTAGGTGCATCCATGCTGAGCCATGCATCAGTGCTTCGCTCTTTTCTGTGGCTGAGGAATGTTCCCTTGCGTGGACCGACCCCGTGTTGCTTATCCGCTCGTGAGGTGGTGGATAGTTACGTTGTGTCCAGCTTTCGGCTGCGATGAATAGTGCTCCTGGGAGCATTCGTGGGCAGGTTTCGTTTCAACATAGGGTTTGCTCTCGCGGAATAACATATGCTCCCGTAGCACTTAGCCCAAGTCTAAGCACACAGTGGGTGCTCGGGGCGTGGAGGGTTAACTATAGGGTGACTAAATTGTCCCCGTTTGCCATGGACTGTCCTAGTTTTAGCACCGAAGTCCCCACATCCCAGGAATTCTCTCCGTCCCAGGGAAACCGGGATAATTGGGCACCCAACAGAGGCTGCCGAAGCCAGAGGAAGGTCTCACGGTACCACGTCTTCTCAATGGTTTTAGTGTTTCGATTGTGACTTTAAAAACCATTGCGACAAGTATGCGTTCCTTGACGTTGTCTGTCAACACCAATGATTTCAGGACCTGTGCTTTGGCACAAGCCAGTTCCCCGCGGTGCGCCTGGAGGATCCCCATTCCTTCTTCAGCCTCAGCTTCAGAATCACCTCCTCCTCCACGGAGCCTTCCCAGAGCCCCTCCCCCTTCCCTTCCCTTTATTTCCGGGCATATTATACTTTCAGGCCTTGTTTGCCAGGCTCTCCCCTATACGACCACAATTCCCCAAGGATGGTGGAATATTGCTGCTCATTTTGTTTGCTCAACACCCACACCCTGTTCTTCCGATAACAGGATTCCCCTTTTCCTTTGGGGGGACCGGACCTCCTTTGAGCTCATTGTTTGCGTAGAGTCGCTGCCACTTCCTAGGCTCCAGGGAGGCTGCACACCCCAGGCCTGGCCATCTGCACATTCCACCCTCCGGGCCAATGGGACTGGCTCAGGTGTAGGTGGCCCTACATCAGGTCAGCACATAATCAATCCTGCAATGGATGTCGAACTAGTCGGACCTAAGTTGCAACTAGTTAGAACTTAGTTGGAACTAAGGAGAAAGGGGCTGTATTTCTGATGAGTTTGCTAAGTTCTCTGCGGCCCTTTTTTCCTGCATCCTGGGGGAAATGCCACCCAAAAAAGAAGCCAACAGGGAAGAAAGCAGAGGTGAGCAAAGAGGAGAAAAAAAGGTTAGTGCTGGGCCAGAGCGAGGTTCCCTTCTTTAACTTTCTGATTTTGAGTCATTTTTTGGCCTAAACTAGTTTGTGTTGGGGTTTTGTCCCTTGTAACTAAAAAGAAAACTGGAGAATATACATCTTTTACTGATATTTAAATTCCTTGCATGTCCTCACACATTGCGGGCACTCCGGAAATGTATGTGTAAATGCATATTTTCCAAAGTATGCCATAACTATGTTGTTGGGTTTTTCGTTTTTTCTATTTATTTTTTAGTAATGAAATAATATCAATACGAGAACAGTCAGGAGGGGAGGGTGAAGAAATTAGAGCTCTCCCCATTGCTGGTGGGACTGTTAAAAGATGCAGCCTCTATGGAAAATAGTTTGGCAGCTTCTCGAAAAGTTAAACACAGAATTACCATATGACCTGGCAATTCCACTCC
The DNA here is from genome assembly GCA_003508835.1 of Eonycteris spelaea. Classification (NCBI taxonomy): domain Eukaryota; kingdom Metazoa; phylum Chordata; class Mammalia; order Chiroptera; family Pteropodidae; genus Eonycteris; species Eonycteris spelaea. The sequence goes on from PUFA01000042.1 coordinate 2,053,962, forward strand.
TGGATATATACCTCCAACGACCTAAAAACAGGTGTTCAAACAAAAACTCGTACACAATGTTCATAGCATCACTGTTCACAATAGCTAAAAGGTGGAGCAAAAACAAATATCCACCAACAGATGAAGGATAAACTGCAGTATATCCACACAATGGAATAGTATGCAGCCATAACAAGGAACGAAGTACTGCTACGTGCTACAATGCGGATGAACCTGGAGAACATGATGCTAAATGAAATAAGGTAGACACAGAAGGACAAATATTGTATAATTCCACTCACACGAAACATCCGGAATAGATAATTCATAAAGACTGAAAGCAGAGAGTAGTGGTGGCCGGAGGCTGAGAGAAGGTGGGAAGAATGTGGAGTGACTGCTAAATGTGGATGGATTGTCTTCTGAGGTGAGGAAGACATCCTGGACCTAGACAGTGGTGATGCTTGCCCAACCATTACAGTGTGAATATACTAAATGTCACTAGTGGTAAAAATTTATGGTAGTATATATTACCACAATAAAAACCAAAGAATAGAGAATCTCATCGGGGCTGCCACAGATGGATGCCATGTAGGTTGTTTTCTTCATAAGGTACCCCAATTTTTTTTGGGGGGGCGGGCAAGTCTGAGACCCAGACTGCATTCTGCTCCCCAAGTTGTGACCCAAGTTGTACCTCTGCTAAGCAGATGCCTTTGTCGGATTCCTGCAAAGACACCATTTGGGCGAAATGCAGAACTTCATAGACAAGATGGAGTAAGAAGTGAGCGAGCTTCGTGGCTGGCATCGCTTCAGTCCAATTTGCAACGATACTCCTTCGCTGTGCGTCTCGTAAGTACTTAAGAGAATGCCACAGTGTGCATCGTCTTCCATCCTGAGGGTGCTGTATCTGAAAGTTCGCAGCGCATCATTGAGTGCTTAATTTGTAAAGCCAGCATAAATCACTGGACTAAATTGTCCATTACCGTGAGCTCAAATTATCTCGCCATCAGGATAAGTGATCTGGTTGTTTTGCTCACCCTGGAAAATTAAGAGACCAAGAGGCAAAAGGCCAAAAGGAGAACTCTCGAAAAAAGTCAGTTTTCTGATGTTGGAAAAACTCCACAAGGTCAAAGATAGGAATATTCTGCCGGCACTCATCAAAAGTATTTCTTAAAAGCCATTTCTGTGTTGGGGATCAATGAGTTAGAACAGAACAATAATCATCCTCTTGCAGCTTTGGAAGATTTGGGCGTATCCTGAGGACTATTATTCAGAGATTTTTTTTTTCCTCCTCAAAGAATTAGTAGAAAGGAAAAAGAAACGCCCTGGGAAAGCACTATGTTGAGCCTTTCAAAGATAAGTCGAGGTTAGTTTTGTTCAGTTCCTCTACCTCCCAATCTGCCATCTCCCAATCTGGATCCCTACTCACAGTGCAGCGTAGAAAATATTGGGCCCAGCTCATCGCTGATGTAACAGGATGTGGAAATGTGGAATCAGACTTTTCTTGATGACCCAGAACTTCAGCTCAAGCTCTAAAGGCACGGGCAGTGGGTCACAACACTTCCTCCTTCTGTTCAGAGGTGGCCAGACTGGTCCTTTGACCATCAGTAACCATCGCCCTCCAGCCTATGTGAAACAAGATCAAGATTTTATCCAGAGGAGGTTTCTCTGACGGGCCCACTTTGTAGGGGGGTTTTCGTCTCCCCTTCCAACTTTCAAGCCAAGAGAGGAAGGTTAAAAAAAAAAAATGACCCGTGAGATTGGAAACGCCAAGGTAGGGGTGTGTGTGCGTCTGGCACCTCACTCTGAAGGCTGCTTGGGGCCGCCTATAATGGCAGGGGAGGAGAGGGGAGCAGGTCAGAGGTCATTATGTGTCCCATGGGCCAAGGCGTGTGAGCGTTGGCTTGACTCATCCTGAAAAAACTCACCCAAGAGGACAGACTGCCAGGCAAGGGGACCTCAGAAAGAGAATGTGAAGATACGAATGTAAAAGGGGGTGCGCAAAAGGTCGCCAGCATGCGCACTGAGTCCCCAGAAGGTCTTCACGGAGGTCTCCAAAGATCCCCCAATGCGTCCCATGTCAAAGATCCAGGACATGGGGGAGGGGTGGAGCATTGACACTCAAGAGAGAACTATACGCATACTCACCTGTTCTCCGCTGAGGGTCCTTTTTCCACTCATGACTCTGCCGCCTGTACTGGGTGAGCTAGAGAGGAGGCAGGAAAGGACACACCTACCCTAGTCTCCACTGCAGATTCCTGAGCCATCTGTGGGTCGGCCCAGTGCAGGTAGGGAAGAAGATGTTAAACTGAATATGAGAAAGAAGTTTTGGTTGGACTAGATCGGACTTCTACTACCTGAATATGAGGCTATTTGTAACAGTTGAAGCTAAAATCTGTGGGTTCTAATGAGATATTGCCAAGTTTAACTTATGCAGTAAATTGGCAATAATAATTTATTCTTGCTATTGATAAAGCCACTCTGAGACTTGTGTCATTCAGAGATAGTACGTAGTTTCTGGGATGCAATATAACAACAACAATAACAACAATAACAACAACACAATTCTCATCAGTTAGCTTCAGTTCTCCAAGCTTGAAATTGGTGAGGTTTTTATTGATCTGAGGTGCAAACCCTGTTAAATTATACCAGGGGCAGCAAATGCAAATGCCTACCGGGGCCAGACAGAAAATATAAAAAAAATGATTGAAGGGGGCTGGCTGGGGACCATGGTGACCTGGAGAGCCTATGTCCCATCTGAAAAGCGGTAGCTGCCTCTCAAAGATGGGCATTGTTCCCCAATGTGGTGAGATCTTCCCATTAACCCAGAAATGCCAGAAATCTCTCTCTCTCTCTCTCTCTGTCTTCTTTTTGCATCTCCTGATTTTGGTATTGTCAAGAATATTAGGGTTCTTTGTCGTAAACACCACAATGTACTCCCGGTAGTTTAAGCAGAAGTGCTTTCATCGGGCAGTACTATGGATTGAAGTGTGTCCCCCAAATTCATATGCTGAAGTCCTAACCCCAGTGTATCTTTACAGTCTTTAGGAGCTAATTGAGATTTGATGAAGTCAAAAGGCTGAAGTCTTAATCCAACAGGGCTATGTAGAGCTATGTCTGCCATGTGAGGACAGAGAAGGTACCTTCTGCAATCCAGGAAGGATAGCTCTCACCAGAATCTGACCGTGCTGGACCCTGATCTCAGATTATCAGCCTTCAGAACTGTGAGAAACATTTCTGTTGTTTAAGCTGTCCAGTCTGGTGTCTTGTTATGGCAGCCCGAACAGACTAAGACAGGTGGTTAGGAAGCCTACAGAGTCTCTAGGCGGAGAGGAGGGACTGGCTTGGGCTGTGCAGCAGCAATGATGCTCAGACCACATCACGGGGCTGCCCTTGTGGACACCACGGGAGGCCTCTCAGCACGCATGCCAAGCTTGCATGGGGCAGGACACCCGGAAGCAGGTGCATCGGCTGCCGTGTTCATTATCAGATAGATTCCTCCTCTTTGTTGCTCACTTCCTGGTAGAAATCTCATGTGCTGCATTTCATGATGGAGCCAAGATCACATGAAACCTGGTTGCAAGGAAGTTCTGGAAAAGTGCTTTGGTTTCTCTTATGGAGAGGTGGGACTCATAATGTGGGGGTATTTTCCAAACATAAGAGGGGTATTCAAAGGAGGCTGGCAGGGGCAAGGCATAACACATATTTACTCTAGTAATCAATTTGAAAAATGCGGGTTAGTCAAACAATGCATTTGTGTGCTGCTTACAGCCTTGAAAGTTGACTCCTGACATATAGGCTACTTTCATTGCTTAAACGTCCACTTCCTCTGGAAACAACTTGAAAAGCCAGATCAAATCATCATCATCATCATCAATCTACTTAAAGGCATTCAGAGAGCTGTGAACCAACCAGGACTGGAGGGGCCAAGATCCTAGGGAGAGGAGTTGTGTTAAGGTAAGCTGACATTCTGCTCTTGTTACTTTTTCTTGCCTCTGGGGGACAGAGAAACCAGCAGAACTTCTGGCAGTCTCATAGGGCTGAAGAGATTGGGGATTTGGGAGACTAACATCCCCGGGAGAAGGGAGGGGCACACAAATGAGCTTGATAGGCGGTGGTTTCCTCTTACGACATTTGGCAGATTCTGAAACAGGGCCGGCTAGGAGGCCAAAGGTCCAAGCAGAAAGTCCCCCCAAAATGAGCAGAGCGTTCAGCAGTCTTGCTATGTTATGGACACAAAGACCAGAACCAGGAGGGAAGGGCCTCCATGCACGTCTTAGGTTCCCAGTTGGAAGTCCTGAAAGGTGCTTTTTTTTTTTTTTTTTTTATCAAAACTGCAACCCAGCCTCCTCCCAGCTCAGCCTCTGATGGGATCAAGAGGGTCAGTCCCCAGGCCATCTGTCTTGCAGAGAAAGTGTGAGCCCTCTCTAGAGTTAGATAATGTCACCTGGAAACTCTGTTTTTTTTTTTTTCATGCACAGATCATATGGCATTCAACAAAAATTACAAGGCCTGCCAAGAGACAGGACTAAATTACTGAAAACAAAGAGAAAAATAGCCAGTGGAAACTGACTCCACAGGTGACCAAGGTATGGGAATTAGCCAAGGGCTTTCCATTAACCTTGATTAACATGTTCAAGAAAAACAAAGCAAAAAATGGAAAAAAATAGATGAAAAGAGAATTTTCCAGAGAATCAAAAATCAAATCAAAGATTGAGAGCATATAGAACTCACACAATCTTCTCATTAACACCAGGGTTTTGAAAAAAATGCTCCAGCTCCACAGAGCGATAAAACCCTATGGTCCATAGTCTGCCATAAAGTTAGCCATGACTGGCTGTCGTTCTCTCTCCTTCTCAGGTAGTTTCCTTTAAGGGACACATGTTGTATCATGCGCCCTGAATCTACTGTGCCCCATAAGCCCAGTTCCCTGGCATGGAGCTGTGTTCACCTGGAGAAAGAGGTGCCTTTTGCTCATTATCCTAAGTACATTTTTTGGGCAATGTGTGTTGGGAATCCTGTTAGTCAAGATGGTCAGGGAGATGACATTTGAGTGGATGCTCAGCGACAAGGAGACAACCAGGAGAGGAACAGGGGGAAATGTGGGCTGGGCAGAGGGGACACAGATAGAGTGCAAGGAACTACGAGACAAGAATGGTGATTTAATCAGGAGCGGCTAACTTTTCAGTAAAGGTCCAGATAGTAAATATTTTAGGTGGCGCAGGTCCTAAGTGTCTATTGCAACCACTCACTTCTGCTGTTATAATGCAAAAGTAAATGCAGACAATAAACAAAATGGGTGGCAGTGTTCTAATAAAACTATTTATGGACCCTAAAATCAGAATTTCTTATCATTCTCCCATATCACAAAATAGTCGTCTTTTGATTTTTTTTCCCCAGACCATTTTAAAGTGTAAGAAACCATTTTTAGCTCTGGGGCCATGTGTGCTTATATAAGGTTGGTTAGGTAGGCTGGGATCAGATCATGCAGGACATGTAAGATATGGTAGCAATCAGATTAAGGCAAAGGCCCTTTCCCCTTCTAATTGGAAAGCCACCCGTCAGGTTACCAATTCTAGGAGGCAGCTTCCTCCAGCTCACAGATCATCAGGGTTGTTTCATTTTCCCCCAGTAACAAGAAAGGACAAACGAACAAAATGACAGGCACGCACACACACACACACCCCGAGCCAGAAAGCGAGAGAGGACGTGTCCAGGTTCACGCTGACGCTTCTCCAGCACGCACCGAGGGTTTTAAAGTTGGGTGCACACCTGCTCCCAGGAAGAGCGCACCTGCTTAGCAGTACTCCGGCCTCGTCTCGCGAGAGCGGGGCTGTAGTAGTGGCCCCCACCCCCACCCCATCCCCAAATCCCTCTCCCCGCCCCCTCGCCCAGCCTCCGCGCTCTGGCACACGCTGCCATCTCCACCGCCCCCGGGAGCAGCCTCGGCCCGCCGCGCGCGCTTCCCCCGCGCCCCGCCCGCCGCTCGCTCGCTCGCACGCACGCACGCCCGGTAGTAATTTCACTTTGCCACGCGAGCACCGCATCCCCTAGAAATCCCGCCCTTCCCCGCTTTGCTCCCCCCCCCCGCCCACGCCGGCAGCGGTCCCTGCCCGGGCCAGGTGCGCGAGCCTGCGCGCGCCTCCTCCGCCTCCTCCGGCGGGTCCCTGGCGCGCCGGGGCCGGGGCCGGCTGGGGCGGATGCGCGCACGGCGCCTCTCCACCAACCCGCTCCCCTGCAGGTCCCTCGCTCGCTCTCCATCCCTCGCCGGCGCTGCCTCGCTCCCCCCCCCTTTGATTGACAGGCAAGATGTCGGTGTGGAGCGAGGCAGGAGCGAATGCAGCAGCCGTCACCCCAGAGCCCGGCGGCGGCAGCAGCAGCAGCAGCAGCAGCAGCAGCGCGAGGAGACAGTAGCCAGCCGCAGTCGCCGCCGCAGCCGCGGGAGCAATGCAGACAGCATCTTGAGAACGCGCTAAAGCACCCCAAACGGTGGACAATGCCGTGTCACTGCAACTGGGAGAGGGGCAAACCTGATTTTTTTTGACATAAAAGCCAGCCAGCCAAAAATATATAATTTTGCCCTTCACGGAGCCGGTGTGTAAAGAGTGAGCGCTATTTTCCTTCTTCTCCGCCTCTCCCCCCTCCGTCCCCCCCCCTCCTATTTTTCCTCCTCCTTCTCCCTAAGTGTACAGACAGCATCACATCACCTGGTTTGCTTCTGAGAAACGGCATCTCTCCTTTTCAGGGACCAGAGACTCAGAGAGAGGAGACATTCTAATGGAGTCGGCTTGATACCCCAAAATAAAATAATAAATTTTGGCTCTTGTCCCCTCCTCCCACCCCACCCCCCTCAACCCTGTGTGAGATGTTGGGTTTCTTCTTCATGAGACATTGTTGAGAAGTCGCCGTGGTTGGAGAGGCGTAGGGGGTAGACTACCTCTACCCCCCCCACCCCCTTTTTTCTCTCTGGGAGGAGGAGGAGGGGAAGGGGGCTTGCAGAGCAAGCGATGGATGAGGAAAACATGACGAAAAGCGAGGAGCAGCAGCCTCTGAGTTTGCAAAAAGCCTTACAGCAGTGTGAGTTGGTCCAAAACATGATAGACCTGAGTATCTCCAACCTGGAAGGGCTTAGGACCAAATGTGCCACCTCCAACGACCTCACACAGAAAGAAATCCGGACCCTGGAGGTAGGTGTCGCTTACGGGGTGGCGAGTGGGGGGTGGGGGGACGGGAGCCTGCCTTCCCTCCCCTTTCTCTCCACCATCCCCTTGTCTTTGATTCTGTTTGTTGGGGATTGGTGTGTGTGTGGGGAGTGGGGGGAGCGGGGGGGGGTGAGGGCCGGGGAGTACCAAGGGGGTCACGATGTGGCTTTCTGTGATTGATCTCCTTGCACAGCCTGCACTGGATGTCCCTTTACTGTACTGCTGTTGTCTACGCTTGGCTGGGTGGTGGTGGTAGTAGTAGTAGTAATTGTTGTTCTTTATTTATGATTATTCTTGAGGCTGTTATTATCATCCGCTCCCCCTCCGAGGAGCCAGTTCTCGCTCTTTTTTCCGCTGGTGGATTTGTTTATATGCCACGGGGGCTTGTGTGCTGGGTAAGACGTTAAGGCGCTGCAGAGAAGCCACGTGATCTTGCGCATTCTGCAGGTGGTCAAAAGGTGGTTTTTTGCTAGCAGGATGGGGTTGCCTGTAAATATAGACCTCTTCTCTCGGCCTCCTTTCCCAGCTCTTTGCTCCTTGGATTTTGTGTGTGTGTGGGTGTGTGTGTGTGTGTGTGTGTTTCAGTGATATGCATGTCGGGAGGCAAGATGCATTAAAAAGATCCTCACTGAGTTACCCATTTCCAATCGAATCATTTTGATGCAGGGAGCTGTTGCAGGCCTAAAACGAGGAAAAAGGGTTTAAAAAAATATGCCTGGATGAGCGCACACAAGTGGTGTGGGGAAATACTCTCGAATCTCGGGTGGGACAGCAAACCAGGTGATGCGATGCTGTCCGGATGCTTCGGGAGCAGGAGGAGAAAAAAAGGAGGAGGGAAGGAATGGGGTCGGAGGAGGAGTTATCTTTGGCGTGTTGTAACGTTCTCTCCAACAGAACTTGAGGGGGAGTTTGAAGCAGTTTTGTGGGGGGCGGGGTGGATGCAAAGTTACTCAGAAAGAAGATGGCAGAAATTGATTCGTTCCAAAGGCCGGTTTTTTGTTTTTGTTTTTGTTTTTGTTTTTTGTCAAAGGAGGAAGGTTTTGAAGAGCCTGGGAATGTGCCTGGTGTCCACACAAACATTGGGCATCCGCGTCATTTAAAACATCTGAGGGGTTCCACTCACTCCCCTCTCTCAAACCCATGGGCCCAGCGGACACAGGGCTCGATTGCATTTGGGAACTCCCATTAGTTGGCAGTTGCCGAGGGTGGTGGCACTGAGCTGGCAGCAAAGAGAGAGAATCTTCCTGTGGCAGAGCGGGCATGTGCGTGCGGTGTTGGCAGGTTCTCTGTTTCCAGCCTGTGAGTTTTCAAGGCCTGCGCTCGGCCGTCCGTCCTGAGTCTTAGGCTCTGGCCTAGATGAGCACCTCTCTCTCTCTCTCTCTCTCTCTCTCTCTCTCTCTCTCTCTCTCTCTCTCTCTCTCTCTCTCTCTCTCTCTCTCTGATTCACTCTTCAAGTCACTTTCTCCTCCATGGTTTTAGATGTGGCTGGATGTCAGCAGGCAGGAAGGTCATCGGCTTGAACGTGGAGTTGGTGTGTGTTGAGTATGCTGTTTGCTACCCTTGGAATACATGTCCCTGTGCACCCTGTCATCTGGGGAAACGATCTTTGGAAATGAAACGAGGTGCCTGTCGAGGGGTGTCAGAGGAGTGGAAATTCGGTCGAGGGGCCCAGGTGTTTTCTCTCTCGGAGCTTTGGGAGAACCCGCGAGGCTAGGACACTGCTGCTGGATTAAAAAAAAAAGTGTGGGTGCCCAGACCTATAAGGCCTGCTGTCTGGCTGAGCAGTGCTCACGATGAGCTTCTGTTCAGAGCTGCACGTGGTGAATCAGTAGCCCAAAGGGCCCACCTGTGATCGCTTCCTGTCCTCGAGCCAGGAGTCCCAAATGCTAGTTTGTGCATCATTATGTAGTTTCTCCAGTTTTCTTCTGTTCGCCATGTCCCATCTGATGATGCCCTGGACGGTGGTGATTGTCACCGTGGGCCCTGGATTCTGTTGCTTGGTGTCTGCATGGTGGTTTTCTTTTTAAACTGGGGGGCGAAGGCATTGATTGCTATGGCGGGAGGTTATGGTTACCGGGACTGCATCTGTTTGTTAGTTTTCCTCGCCCCAATGTGCCTCAGCATGCCAACCACTTTATGCGTATTGCCCAAGGCAGGATCTTGAGCAATGTGCTAGTTTAGACTTCCTAGGCATCTAGGGCTAGAGTGGGGACACTGAGGAGGGGCTGGTGACTCCAAGTCCTCACCGAGGCTTTGAGCCCACAGGGTTTTGTTTTTTTTTTCATCCTAACCATTGTCAAATTTTGCATATCAAAACCACCTGGGGAGCTTGTTAAAAATGCACATTCTGAACCTCTGACCCCAGAGAATCTAATTCAGTTGAGATTAAAGAGTGGCCCAGGGATCTGCATTAATAAACAGTCCGGATGTTTCTGATATGTGTTTTCCTATTGACAGTTTGAGAAATCCTAATGTATTAGGAGGTGGATGTCATAGCTCAGCTATTTCATGGTGACAAATTCCCGCTCCAACAAATTTACGTATTATATTGAACAGACCATCCCTGAAAACCTTGATAATAAGCAAAATTTACTAACATGCATACACCCCTGTAGAAACAAAAATATACAACAGGTATTTAGTTTTCAAGAAGCATACGTCGTGGTTAGGGAGACGAAGCTCATAACATATACGGGAACTAATGATAACGTCCAAACGTAAATAGTATGGGGAAAAGCAGTGGGTCCATGGGGAATGTGTTCAGCTACACGAAATGGAAAATCCAACCACAGTGGCTAAGCAAAGAACGGTTTCTTTTTCTCATGTAACAAGAAGTCTGGAGGTATGTGGCTGGCTTGAGTCGGCTCAGTGAATTGATCATACCAGGGCTGGTGTCTTTGCAAATTCTCCCGGTTGCAAGATGGCCCCTGAAGCATCAGCCACCCGCCAAGGTTCAAGGCAGGAAGGAGGGGCACCGAGTGAGTGTGAAGGTATAGCGGGGTCACATCTTTGCTTCTCTCAAGACATCGCCTCCTGCCTACTCCACGGGTAATGTTTGATTATGTCGTCTTGGCCAGAATGGGCCACGGGCTCGTCCCGCCCCAGGCTGGGAAGTGGATAAGTGGGAACAGTATCGTGATTGGTTCGGTGGGTCGTGTTCCCTGGCCTCGGTTGACCTGTTGCCACTGTGGACACAATCATGGTGCCGCTGGCATGAAGAGGACGTGAAGGGCTGTTGGGAGGATCACTGGCACGGTGGCCCAGTCTGTTCTGGGGAGAGCTTTGGCGGAGAGCAAAGATCATGAGCTATGGAATTAGACCGATGTCATTTTGAATTCTAGCTTTTCGACGTACTTTATCTTGGTCTAGAGATGGAAGTGATCTGACCCATGGTTTAATTTTTGGCAAAAGGGCAATGATCGACTAACAATGACCCACCTCAGAGGTGGTCGTGAGGATGCAAAAAAGATGACATTTTCAAGGGTCTCGTGCTGACTCCAGCAGAGTGCCTACAGGTGCTAAATAAATGATAGCTATGATGTCGGTGATTAGCGTCACGTGGTGCGGAACGGCTGGCATGAAAGGAAACAGCTCAGATGGGGGTGGGTCGGGAGAGAAGAAAGAACTCGAGCAGCATTTCCGAAGAACGTTCTGTGGACCCCTATTTCCGTGGAATAGTCGTGTTTTCCATTCTTTGAACAAAATGCTGAAATCCAGGCACTGTATTGGATGCCGGTGGTCAACAGGTGTTCTGTGGACAGAATGGATTCCATCGTTAATACATTTGGAATAGCTCAGTTCAGCAAAGGGAAACAGGTGTCTATACTGCAGGACTTCTCAGAGCCTTTAATATGCCATATTCGTATACGGCGACTCCAAGAGAGGGTAGAGTCCACAGTGTTTCCTTTTTCCAAGGCTATCCCTGGGGATGGATGTTCCATAGAATACACCTGGGAAAACATATGGCAGAGCAGTTAGGGAGGTAAGTGGTCCTGGTTGGGGACCTGGGGACTCTTGAGTGGAGAGAAGAATGGGGAGGGTTTAGGTTGTAGCAGGTGGCTCGCCGGTGGGGGACAGCAACCAGATGAAGGCATCTTCACGCCTTCACGGGTACCTCAGGGACCGGTTGGCTCAGAATGGAGAGTACCTGACACAGGGGCGTAAGAAAGGAATTCGGGTTGCTAAGGCCTGGGACCGGACGCAGGACTGAGGAGTCAGATCCGCAAAGTTTCATCCGTTTGAGGGAGGAGATAGACGTCTTTGAAGGTTTGGGAGTGAGTACAGTTTGAAAAAAAGATGTTTAAGGGTTAGCGTGACGGCAGCCTGCAGCAGGGGCCATCAGATTTTTTTCCGTGAAGGTACAGAGAGTAAATGGTCTGGCTTTGTGGGCCACTTGGCTCTGCTTTGGTAGCATGCAGCAGCCACGGACAAGTACGTGAACGCACATTTTCCAATAAAACTTTCTTTCTGGACCCTGGAATTCAAAATGATATCACTTTCACATGTTACTAAACAAAATGTTATTTTTTTTACTGATTTTTTTTTTTTGACATTGAACATTTCTTAGGTTTATAGGGCTTTACAAAAACAGGTGGTGGTCAGACTTGGCCCACTGGCAACAGCTGTGTAGGTCTCTAGGGTGGATAGGACAGGAAAGACTCTGGAGACACAGAGATCATTTGAGTAGGTTGTTCAGAGCTGGACTCTATTTTATGTAAATTAGACGGGGAGGGAAGTATCCAGGGTAGGTGGGGAGGGAAGTGCAGAATCTCCATACACAGCAAGGGCACTGATACACGTATCAGTTATTTGCGCGTCATACGTTCTGTCTCCGTTACTGATGGTGGCGTAACTGACCGTCCCTAGACTGAATTATGTTTGAGAAACGTTGGACTTCAGACAACACCTTGTTATCTTCTGTGTGCGTCGGGACTGGCTGGGGTTGGTTCTCCTGGTCTTGCCTGCACTCCCTCCTGTGACCACATTCAGCTGGTGACCGGGACAGCTGAGCCGCTCTCTCCAGTGGGATAGCCTGGGTTTCTGACATCTCCGGTGTGCCCAAGCAGGCAAGAGCGAAAGCTGCAGGGTGTCTTAAGATTTGGAGGTCACACAACGTCAGCGTTGCGGCCCTGTTTGATTTACGACAGGTGTAAATATTTAGCGATCACTCGCTGGGTACTCATTCGTTTCAGGTGCTGGAAACACAGTGGTGAACAAGGCAGGTGGGGCCCCCGGTCTCGTAGTGAATGCCGGGGTGGGGTGGGGGCAGATAGAGAATAAACAGGTGGACAGAGAATGGCCGTGTATTAACTAGGAAAGGCGATAGCCCATCCCTATTGTGTAACGACTCTAATATAGGAGAGGTCTTGTTCTTGCCTACAAACCAGTTTCAGGTGAGTCTTATTCGTACTGCAGGCCCCTTCCATGCTGCAGCTGATTTCATCCAGAAAGGGGAGAAAATGTGGAGAAGGCAAAGCCCCTTACGAGCCTCATGGCCTTAGCAGCTCCATTCGCGTTTCCACTGCCTAGAAGTTAGTCACTGCGAGGAAGATTGGGCAGGTGGGCCCAGGAAGAAGAGAAACGTTGCCGAATAGCCAGGCGTCTCTACGCAGCCAATGATAAGCTACTGTAACAGTTACCTGTGGGCACAGCTAGCTAACCCCAAAATGTAGTAGTTTGGAACAACTATCGTTTATTTGCTCATGAGCCTGCAATTTGGGCTGCACCCAGCTGGCCAGCTCTGCCAGTTTTGCCTGGCTCACTCCTGTGATTGTGGTCGTCTGGTGGCTTGACGGGGGCTGGGTGGTTCCAGGATGGCCTTGTTCACGTGGCTGGTGGTTGGCTGGGCCACCTCAGTTCCCTTTCACATGCTTCTCCAACGGGACAATCCAGATTTCTGACATGGTGGCAGCAGCAGGGATCAGGCATGGCACGGGGCAGCACGCAGCCTCTCTGTGGCCTCTCCCTGAACCTTCGCTAATGTCCCATTGGCCACAGCAAGTTACATGAATGAGCCCAATCGCTGTGGAAGTTACTATCTAAGGGTATGGATTCCAGCAGGGCGAGTCATTGGGAGCCAATGAACAATGTAATATAACAGTGTACCACTGCTATAAACAAACCCACAAACAACAAACAGGACAAAAGGGAATGAAACCAAGAGCATGGGAACGAGGGAGCAGCATGGGATCATCAGCAAGGCCCCCCCCGAGGAGGTTTTGCTGACTCGAGGGAGCAAGCCATGAAATACCTGGGGACGGTACCAGGCAGAGGATCAGCAGGTGCAAATGACTTGGGTGGGAACGTGCTTGGTATGTTGTTAGAACAGCCAGGGGACCACGGTGGTCGGAGTGGAGCGAGTAGGTGGGGAAGGGATGAGGGGCACAGCGGGAGACAGAAGCAGGTCCTAGAGGGCTTGCCTACGATCCTCAGATTTTGTTCTCATTGTGAGCGTGGAGGCGGGTGCTGATTTATGTTTTTAAAAGATCCTCATGTTTCCTGCAGGAAAGAGACCATAGAGGGTAAGGCTGGAAGCGGGCAGACAACTTGGGAGGGCCGTGTGGAAGTCAGAGCCAGGAATGGCTGTTCTTTGGGCTGGTGTGATTGCCGGCAGGAATGGGGTGACTGGCTGGATTCGGAAGGTCAAGTGCATAGGAGGTGCTCATGAATCGGGTGTGGGGGGCGGGGTGAAGGCAAAGAAAGAATCGAGGGTATTTTTAGGTGTTCGGCCTGAGACCGGAGTGAATGACTGACTGGTGGTGCCATTGTTTGAAAAGTGAAGACCGGGGGGTGGAATAGGTTGAGATTGACACTCACGTCCTGTTCGACATATTGTATTTGTCAGGTGGACAGCTGGGTCTGTGAGCCTGGAGCCCGAGGAAGGCTGGACGTACGACGTTCACTTCATATTTAGGAACATCTTTTCATGTCACGAAACATTCTTGCTAGCTGCGTGATGTTACGTGGCTGTACCGTGATCTGCTGGACTAAAACTCTGTCATCAGATGTGTGTTTGTAATTTCCCGTGATTACAAATAACGCTGTAGTTAAGCATCCTGGTGGCTCGTAGCCATCCTTGCCGTTAATTCCGAGAAGTGGAATTGCTGGATCCCTGGATATGCAAAGTTTCAGGACTCTAATAGGTTTTGCCAGATTGCCCTCCACCGGCAGTATGGGAAAGGGCCCGTTCTCCAGTATCCTCAGCACAGGTTTATCTTTTCTTTTCTTTTTTTTTTTTTTTTTTTTTTCTTTTCTTTTCTTTCTTTCTTTCTTTTTTTTTTTGGTTGTCTGTGTTCTGTTGACCACGAGCTCAGTATTAAAGATGTGGTTATGCCAGTTTAGCATCTCATCTCTCCCGTTTCTAGTTGGAAGGCCCCGGGAACCTTCAGTGACAGGAGTACTTGTTTTTTTGTTTTGTTTTGTTATTTTAACATATTGACCAGCCTGTGAAGACCTAGTCTTTTCCTTCTGCCTTGTTCTTGTAAAAATAGGGTGGGAGGCGGTCTCACAATTTTGAGTCGGTGGCAGAAGTTATTTCTGAAGGGTTTACTGACCCCGTGGGGTTTTTTTTGTAGTGGGTCCTGCTCGAGAACGTGTTACTCTTCTTCCTCCAAGGGGCACAAAACTGGAGAACCTTCCTCCTCCAGGGAGTACTTTTCTGTGCTCCCAACCACCATGCCCCAGCTGTTGGGACCTGGCCTTCCTCCTTGCCCGCAGCGTGCTGCTCTTGGGGCTGGGGAATGAGGAGGTGTTCAGCTGAGGGGAGCGAGAGGCTCAGGACATGGGGAAGGGAGGATGGCTGTAGGGTTAATGAGACTCGTCGTGGTGGAGTGCTCCGTCGTGCACATGCTTTCATTGGCGACTGTTACAGAGAGGACCGCCAGCTCCTGCATAGAAATGCAGGACGGAGGGAGGCGAAGCAGGGCATCCGCAGAGACCAGGAGGGACGAGCAGAAGGAAAGCAGCCATGTTAGACCTGAGCGGTCCCGCGTGCTGGCCACTTGTCGCCTTGGCCACGGACCAGTCGAAATGTGCTGTTTAGTGTCACGTACACACCAGCTCCCGAACTCGTACTGTGAAGAAAGGAATAGAACCTATCTTAATATATATATATATATTTTTTTGATATTGACATGTTGAGATCATGCTCTTTTAGATCATCGGGCTCAATAAACTATGTTAAAATACATGTCACTCGTATTGCATCGCTTTCTCTTTTTCCCTGAAGCCACTGGAAAAATCTTAACTACAGAGATGGCTCACTGTATATTTCAGTTGGACCCTCCCACTCTTGAGCACTGAGGTGCTTTCTCTGATTTCCGTAATAGAAATCTCGTTTCGATAAAGATTGAAAGGCTGGGCCCCCTGGAGTTACTAGACAGCCATTGATTAAAGCAGTGGATGCATTCCAAAGACCGATGCCTACCGTTTCTCCAGACCAGTAGAAAAGTGAGAGGGAGACTCGGAAAAAGTAATTTTGAGCCCCTGGAAATTTTGAGTGGGTGCTCGAAACAGTACAGCCAAACAGTTAGGAGGGCTCGGGCTCCTAACAGTCTAAATTCAGCAACCTTGGATAAACGTGTTCTCCTTTCTGAGCCTCAGCGTTCTTGCTTGGAAAATCGGATCATGTTACCCACAGTTGTTACGCCGTTTAAATGGAACCATGCATTCAAGAACTGAGCAGAGTTCCGGGCACATGGCAAACGCTTAATGATGGCTTCCTTTAGTATTTTTGATCATCATCCCCCGCCCGTTCCGGTAGTTCAGCCCTATGTGGTTAGCATATTTTAGCCATTCCAGGAGGTGCCCTCGTTCATTTATTCAGTGACTGTTTAACCGAATCCCCAGTGTTCAAGAGGCAGGGGACGGCCATGTAGCAAGGCGTGAGAAGAAGAAACCCAAAGAAGCCTTCTGTGGGATAATGGCACACCTGCTGGGCTGCAGGTGACATAAGTGAACAAGACTCTGATATCAAGTCTTGAATCTTTGAATTCGCCCACAGATGACTCACTTTCCCTCCGTGCCTGGCAGGCTTTAGTCTTGAAACCATGTGCTCATCACAGCTCTAAGTTGGATAACAAAGTACAGTCATGTGCCACCTACCGAGGGGGATACAGTCTGAGAAAGGCGGTGTGGGCAGTGTCGTCATTGTGCGAACACACGGAGTACACTTCCACGAACCTAGATGCTACAGCCTGCTACACACCGAGGCAAAGGGGATGGCGTAGCCTCCTGCTTGCTCCTGGGCCTCAAGCCTGGACAGCATGTTGCTGTACTGAATACTGCAGGCAATTATACCGCAATAGTATTTGTGTAGCTAAACATACATGAACATAGAAAAGGTACTGGGGAAATAGGGTCTAAAGGATAAAAATTGGTGCACCTGCATAGGGTACTTAGCATGGATGGAGCTCGCCGGACTGGAAGTTGCTCTGGGTGAGTGGGTGAGTGAGTGGGGAGTGAACGAGAAGGCCGAAGACATGGCCGTCCATGCCTGTAGGCTTTCTACACGCTGTCCACTCAGGCTACACTAGTGTATGAAACACACAAAAGTAAATAAAGCCCAAGAGAAAATAGATGCCGTAAACACAAGATGTATGAGGCACTGCCGGTGGAACACGGCATCCCGTTTTACAGCAAATGTTTTTCTTTTTTTTTTAATAAGTAGAAAAATTGCTCTAAAATAACAGTAAAAAAATAGTGCAGTAAATACATAAACAGTAACGTAGCTGTTGATAACCATTACCGAGTACCTGTCCTGTGCCTCATCGTAGGTGCTGTACTTTTATGTGACTGACAGGGCTGTGGGCTCGTTTGCACCCGCATCGCCACAAAGCACCTGAGTGATGTCTTGCTTTACACCGTGGCCGTGGTTATGCTGTTACTAGGTCATAGGAATGTCTCAGCTCCATGATGCTCTGATGGGACCACCTCCACACGTACCATCTGCCAGTGACTGGTAAGTCGTCGTGTGGCGCCTGACTGCCAGTTACGGGCCTGGGACTTCCAACTCCTGAGCTTGGCTTCCGTTTTATGTGGAGAAGAGTTAGAAGCCGGGACATCCAAGTGCTTGAAGAGGTGGGAGGGGAAGTTACCTAGGCCTGCCTCTTGCCCAGTGTCCAGCTCTGGCCTGGTGATTTGGGGTGAGCACTACCTCACGAGGCTGCCTTTTTTTTTTTTTTAATCTTTTTTTGTTGTGGTAAGGTAGAAATAACATAAAATTTGCCCCTCGTAATCATTTTTAAATGTAGAATTCAGTGGCATCGAGTACATTCAAAATGTGGTGCAACCATTTACCCTTATCCATCTCCAGAACTTTTTCATCATCCACAACAGAAACTCTGTACCCATTAAACAATAGCTCCCCATTCCTCCTCCCTCAGCTGCTGGTGACCTCTATTCTATTTTCTTTGTCTATGAATTTGACTATTCTAGGCATTTCACGTAAATGGAATCATGTAATATTTGTCTTTTCGTGTCTGGCTTATTTCACTTAGCATAATGTTTCCGATAGTCATCCGTGTTGTAGAATGTGTGAGCCCTCCATTCCTTTTCATGGCAGAGTAATATTCCATTGTATGAATATTTTATTTTTTCAATCATCTCTTGATGGACACTTGGGTTGTTTAGCCTTTGTGAATAATGCTCCTGTGAACGCCAATGCACAATGATTTGTTTAAGTCCCGGCTTTTATTTCTTTTGCATATATACCTAGGAGTGAAATTGCTGGGGCATATGGTGGTTCCATTTTTAATTTTTTGAGGAACCACCGTACTGTTTTCCACAGCAACTGTACCATTTTATGTTTCTCCTAGTGATGTACCAGGCTTCCAGTTTCTCCACATCCTGGTCAACACGTGCTGTTTTACATTATTATTATTGTTGTTGTTGTTGTTGTTGTTGTTGTTGTTGTTGTTGTTGTTGTTGTTGTTATAGCCATCGTGTGGCTTTGGTTTATGCTTCCTTAGTGAGTAGTTAGTTATGTTAAGCATTTCTTCGTGTGCTTATTGGCCATTTGTATATCTTCCCTGGGGAAATGTCTTTTCAAGTCCTTTCGCAAGGCAGTCTTTTGATTGGGTGAGTTATAATGGTTAGAATTACCCTTCTCTGGAGCTGGATCTGTTCCTTGACACCTTCTATCCTTTGGCTCTGCCCTGTGGAGATGAGAATGAGGCCAGTCCTTCCTCTTGGCTGAGGAAACAGTCTCAAGAGGAGTCTGCATCTAGATCTGGAACCTACCACATAGAAACAAGAGGTAGCCAGGCCCACAGACCCCTGACAAGTCTCTGACCCAATTTTTGCCACCATATCCCTGCTGTCTCTTGTGTGAGTTTTATTCTTACAGAATTCTGGAATCTGGGCTTGTTGTCAATGGTGCATTTCTCCTTGCCTGTGCACCTCCCGTATCCAGAGTATCACGTCAGTCAGAAGACGCGAATGTTCGACGTGTGCCCATCCATGAGGGCACTGGGATGGTGTTTGGGCAGGGTTGGGTTGGGTGGCCTGGACTCCAGCAATGAAGCAAATAGACAGGTATAAAAAAGAACCATCAAGAGGACATTCAGGGATTTCATATTCATTAGTTAGAAGGCAGGTCAAGTTCAGATGCCACTTTTTTTCCTTGGAGAAAACAGTGCTTTGTGATAAACCCAAAAAGCAATATTATTCCTTCAATTTGTTGCTGTATTCTTTTAACATGTTACTGGATTTGATTACTATTTTGTTGAAGATTTTGGTGTCTCTGTTCATGAGGATTCTTGGTCTGTGGTTTCCTTTTCTATATTATCTTTGTTTAGTTTCAGTATCAAGGTTATACTGGCCTCATAAAACGAGTTATTTCCGCCACTTCTTTCTTCTGGAAGAGATTGTGTAAAATTGGTGTTCTTTCATCTTTAAATGCTGGTGGAATTCACCAGTGAAACTATATGAACCTAGAGATTTTTCTTTTTTCTTTTTTTTTTCAGGAGATTTTTAACTAAAAATTAAATTAATTTATTCCTGGGTGAATTTTGATAGTTCGTGGCTTTTGAGAAATTGGTATGGTTTATCTTAGTTGTTGAATTTACATGTATAGAGTTGCGGGTGCTATTCTATTATTATCCTTTTCGTGTCTGTGGAATCTGTAGTGATGTTCCTTCTTTCATTCCTGATGTTGGTAATGTGAGTTTTTTCCTCTTACTGTTTGTCAGTCTAGCGAAAGCCTTACCAATTTTATTTATCTTCTAAAATGACCAGTTTTGGGCTTTATTTTTTCTATTTTTTTTTTAAGTAGAAAAATTTTATTGCTTTTTAAAGTAGAATCCATTTTATTGATTTTTGTTCTTATTATTTCCTTCTGCTTATTCTAGGTTTATTTATCACTCCTTTTCTATTTTTTTTTTTGAGGTGGATGCCTAGATTGTTGATTTGAGACTGTTCTTTTTTTCTAATATAAATATTTATTGCCATTAATTTCTCTTGAAGGACTGCTTTAACTGCATCCCATAAATTTTGATGTTTTATATTTTCATTTCTCTTTAGTTCACAATATTTTCTAATTTCTTTTGAGGCTTTCCCTTCAATGCATATATTCTTTAGAAGTATGTTTGATTTGCAAGTGTCGTGGATATTTTCTGTTATCTTTTTGTTATTGATGTCTAGTTTAATTCAATTATGGTTAATGAACATATTGTATATGGTTTCAATTCTCTTAAAATGTTTAAAGTTCATTTCATGACCCAGAATATGGTCTCTGTTGGTGAATGTAACATGCACATCTGAAAAGAATGTGTGTTCTGCTGTTGATGAGTAGAGTGTTGTATACATGTCAATTAAATACAATTGGTTGACGTTATTATTTAGATTATATCCTTGCTGATTTTCTCTCAGGTTGTTTAATTGATTACGCAGAAGGGAGCGTCGATATCTCATACTATAATTTGTGGATTTGCCCGTTTCTCCTTGCAGTTTCATTCCCTTTTGCTTTATTTATTTTGAGCTGCTTTGATAAGTGTGTACATATTTGAGATGGTTGTTTTCTTGGTGAATTGATCCTTCATTATTATGTAAAGTTATTGTTTATTGCTAGTAATTTTCCTTGCTCTGAAAACTACTTTCTCTGACAGTAATGTAGCCATCCCAGCTTCTATTTTTTTTAGGTTTTAAAAAATTGAGATAAAAGTCACATTACCTAAAATTCACCATTTTAACTATTTTAAAGCATACAGTTAAATGGATTTTAGTATATGCTTACTGTTGCAACCATCACCCCTAATTCCAGAATATTTCCATGACCACACACACACACACACACACACACACACACACACACCCCAAAAACAAAAAACAAGAAAACAACAAAACAAAACAAAACCTTGTATCTGTTAGCAGTCAATTCCATTTCCCTGCTCTCTATCCCCCGGCAACCACTAATCTATTTTCTGTTGCTATGGTTTTACTTATTCTGGATATCTCATATAAATGAAATCATACAATATGTGGCCTTTTATGTCTGGCCCTTTTCACTTGGTATAATGTCTTCAAGGTTCATTTATGTTGTAGCATGTGTCAGTACTTAATTCCCTTTTATGGCTGAATAAAATTCCATTGTATGGATAGACAGACCCATTTTGTTTATCCATCCATTAGCGGACACGTGGGTCGTTTTCACCTTGTGGCTATTGTGATAGTGTGCTGTGATGTTCGCTAAGAAGGTGGGGACCCGTTGGGAGGAAACTGTTTTTCCTATGCCCAAAACTAAAAAAAAAAAAAAAAAAAAAAAAAAAATCCCAAGTTTCAGGCTAGTGCACAGTTAGAAACTCAAGAATCAGAAATTCCTTGCGTACCCTTTGTGGTTGCTCACGATGGTCTATGTGACAGTTTCCTGGGGCTCTTGCAGTTGCCTGTTTGGCTGTTCTGGTTCTATATGCCAGGTTGTGAATCATTCACATGGACTTCAGAAATGGAAGTCATTAAATAAAATAGTCATTTTAAAGACATTTCTAGACATTGAAGCAATAATAGAATGTGTTTAATCAAAAAGCAAAACGAACACACTTTCAATCCCGCCACCCACAGATCAGCGTTGTTAACGCCTCGTTATAGTCTTACAGGCTTTCGCTCATGCCAATGTGTATTTTTATGTGACTTTTAAGAATAACTATATTATATATATTTCGTAGTCTCCGCTTTTCCTCTTAAAAGTTGACTTAAGACAAGAATATCTTTCCCTGCCAAACCATTTTTAATAGCATTTAATGACTGCTAACATTCCTGCATAGAGATATAGCATAATTGAGTTGACCTGACCTCCGTTGGTGAGTTAGAGTATTTCTGAGTTCTTTTGCTCTCGTAAACACAACTTAATGACTGCTTTCGAAATGAAGTCTTTATAAAACATTCTTATTTGTTTCCTTAAGAAATTTCCTTAGAAGTGGAATTACTTCATGCTCATAAAGATTTTTTCTCAACTATGGGTCGATGGTCCTTTAGAAAGAGTGTACCCATTTTTAATCCTCTTAGATTTTACAAGAGTAGTTTGTGGCTTTGCATCTTCAAGAGAGAGAACTGTGAGAGGCAAATGTTTCCAATAAATCTGTGACAAAAAAAAATATATATCAATTCACTTTGCTGTATCTGTGAATCAACTTGTGATGAGCTAAGAAACTTGAAGGATGCATAGTTTTTAAAAATGCACATTTCCGTTGAAATAGTTAGAATCACGTTAATGACATGGAAGCCTAATTTCAGATGAAATTTTTCTGAAATACATCAGAAGTGGATCTGAATTTTGTAGATGAAGCTGTCTGATTTCCAGGGATCACACAGTCAGTTGTTTTCCGGGACCAGGCAGCAAACCCACAGAAAGGAAATAGGCCAGAGGTGGGATACTTGGGAGGTGTCTGTCCTAGGGCCATGGTGAACTGGAGGTCATATGTCACATCTGTAAGATGTCAGTGTTGCCAATGGAGAGGAAGTATTTGGGCCTAATATCGTCACATATTTCTATTTTCCAATGGAACCCAGAAGTCAACACTATAAAGAAAAAGCAGACATTGCCTTATTATTATGTGATCAAGAGCATCACCATTCTCCCCTTTAATTCAGATGTGTATGTATATGTTAAACAGTGTTGGATACGGAGAAGGAAGGCACAGATAATTAACACTACTGAAAGAATTTGTGCATACCAATCAAAAGTTTGATGATTGCTGTTTCAGATTTTTTCCCCCTAATCCTACTCACCCATGGATTGAAAAAATTAAGGAGAAGATGGAGTAACCAATTGTTGATTTTATAATGTTTGCTTATTGGGTGGCCATTCTTGGTCTCCAAAGTAAGAGATATGACTGGGATCAGAGAGGACACACACACACGCACACACATGCACACACACACTTCAAACCTATATAAAGTATGGAGAATAACATAATGGACACTTATGTACCCATCATACAAATTCAACAGTGATCAAATTATGGCCAATGCCCCCTCCATCATTCTCTCTAGATTGTTTCGAAGCATTTCCTAAAACCTTATACTATTTAATCCTCAAATATTTCAAGATGTATGTCTAACAAATACTAAGTATTCTGTTTTAAGTATAACCAGATTACTATTATCATACCAATAATTCCTTAGATATTTACCAGTAATTCCTTAGATATTTAGATATCACACCAATAATTCCTTAGGTATTACATATAAATAACAAATCAAACAACTTTGCCTTAGCTATGTTGGCATTACTTAAAACTTACTTTCTCTCTTTTTTATTTTTTTTAGGCGAGGCAACCCTTAGTTGACCTCACAGATTACAAGGACCTTGTCAGGTTACAACCCCTTATTTTTAAATTTTTTACGCCTACAGCACCTGGTCTTCCTAGGTGGTCTCCCATCCACGTACTAACCAGGCCCGACCCTGCTTAGTGTCCGAGATCAGACGGGATCGGGCCTTTTCAGGGTGGCATGGCCGTAGACTTAAAACATTCTTGAAAACTGTCTTCATGGTCACTCACAAGAAATTAAGTCTCTTTATTTTTTCTTGGTCCCAAACGGTAGCCTTATGGCCATTTGACAATGGCCAATGACTCTATCCATTTAAAATGTATAAAAAGTTAAGACCACTCTCAATGAACGAGATGTGTTGCCATCAACAATGATCATGACACTGTTCTGAGCACGGTGTCTGGAAGGAAACCCAAAAGAGAAGAGTCAGAGCTTTGGTAGAAGGAAACCTGGGAAAAGTCATTTCCAACATCTGTGCCCAAAAGGGGACCTGATTGTTTGTGCCAGGATGCCCTCATGCTCTCATTCCTTCCACTTGGTGTTAAATGCATCGTCATACTGGAATGAAGTCTTGCCCATATGGTCCCACAACATACAAACATACACGTAGCACATCAGGCAGTGTGCTAGGTCCTGGGACACAGAATCTATTAGAACTAAGACCTGACGGACAGTGGCTTTAACTAGAGATAAGGGAGGGCTGTCCCTCACAGAGGGACGGTATGTGCAAAAGCCTGGAGACAGCACGGGGCGTGGAGGGACGGAGTGAAGTCCAGCGTGGCTGGCGTACAGAGTGTTTCAGGCCCACTCGAAGGCACGGTGATAGGACAGCCTTTTTCCTTTCTCTAAACTGGTTTCTTTTGCGTCTTTTTCCTGCCTCATCTCCTCAGTATAGAAAAACGAGGCAGTCTCGTTGCTCAGCTGAATCAAACTCTCTCCGATCTCCACTTCTCAACTACGATTTGAAAGCATAACATGCATTTATTGGTCCCCCAAGGTGGAGGCAGGTGCTTGAACACCACAAGAAACACAAGCCATCCCATAATAATACTAGATGGGCAAGACCTTGAGAAAGGTAGGGTGGAGGGAGGGAAAATAAAGTCAGGAGACAAGAGGTGGTGAAATGGAAATGCGTTTAAATCTTACGCTTTGCGGTTCATTATTAATAGCTGTGCAGAAAATGTCTCTACAGAGTTATGAAAAATTCATTACCAGCACGCTACAGGTCCGAGAGCTGGTCATTCTTTGATCAGATTACCGATAATGCGAGCAGTCTCCTATTACTCCGATGAAGCGGAGGACTCTCCCCACTACCATTCAGGCAGAGACGTATAATCACATTTCCTCACAGCCAGTCGCCCTTAGTCGTCTGCTAAGATGGGAGCCAGGGACTTGGCAGGGGCCGAACCAGGACCGCAAAGGGTGGGCTGAGCCCAGATGCCACCTTGAAACTGGGGTCCCATTGGAGGAAGAGTCTCGGACACGCTCTGCTGCTCGGGTTTGTGTCTAGTCTCCCTGACACTGCTCTTCTATTTTTTTCAGACCCGTTCCCTTCTTCCCGGGTCTGCTTCACCCCAGCTCTTGATTGCCCAGAGTTGAGCATCTGCAGCATGCCACGTGCTGGGGATACATCCACGAGTAAGACGGGCCCCAGAACCCTGCTTGAGGGCAGCTCACGTCCTAGGCAGGGGCGACAGGCAATGAACAGATCAACATGAGTGAGGAAACTCAAAATGCGTGGTGGGAGGCGGTATTATGAGAAAGAGAAGGTAGAACAGGCTTCGTGGAAAGAGTGACAGTGAGCAAAGGCTTCAAGGAAGCGAGGGAGTTGCTCCGTGAGGATAGCTTGCTTTCTGTGTTGCTTCGGTTCCGGCGGTCTGTCCTTACGGTGGCAGGATGGCCAGTGGAAGCTCCTCACTCGCATTCTGTCGCCTTAGCTACTATGGAGAAAGAGTGCGATTATTTCCCAGTGGCTCCAGGGGACGTCTGGGATAGCCTCGTCACTGTGCCGGCTTGGTTCATATCTCTGTTCACGGAGTGAGGAAGGCACAGCTTTCTTACAGGTCAATTCTGGAGCCAGAGAGAGAGGTCAGCTCTTCCCAAGCCCCATGGACCGAGCAGAGAGGCTCTGCAAATGAAAGCTGGGGTGCTCTTTCCAAAAGATAGTAAGTAAGCGTGGCTGGGGTTGACGACAGGCTCTGCTGTCCCAATCTAGCTGGAATTCTTGAATCCAGAATTCTGGCAAATGCAGAACATTCTAAGCAGGGTATAAGGATTGCAAGGGGACAGACTATCTTACTGGGAACGTCTGGATGTTCAGAGTAGGATGTTTAGAGATCTTCTAACTCAGTGTTCACAGAGTCAGCTGGATTTACATAATAGCCTTACTCCACTATTCTATTCTGGGATCAAGAAACCTTGGCTTCCAGTGTGTTCTCATGTCTGGCCTCCCTCCCCTTCAAGATGGGCCATGTGTCTGTTGGGATAGTGAGTGGAGGGAGACCTGGAACACAGTGTCTGGGTCATGGCTCCGCCACCCTCTTGCCGCTGTCCGACTTGGGCAAGTTACATAATTTTACTGAGCCACAGAGGATACGGGGAGGATCAAAGGGAAGGTTCTTAAAAGTCCGTGGGAAACTATAGCCCGCAAGGCAGGGCCTGGGCTCTCTTGCTCCTGGTTAAGAAATGCTTCACAGTTTGCTGGTCATCGGGTCGCCGGATAAAATACAGGATGCTCAGGTAAACTTGAATTTCAGATAATACTTTTCCGATATAAGTAATTGCATGGGACATTATTCATTGTTTATCTGAAATTCAGGTTTAATTGAATATCTTTTTTTTTTTTTTTCGCTAAATCTGTCAACAGCAGATGATCATAAGGAAACGTGCTGTTATGATGAACCCCATAAGCGCTTCAGGCTGGGACCAGGAGCAGTCTCCAAACTGCAGACATCACCAGTGTTTTCAGATTGGACACACCGGAACTTTTTGTTCTCTTCGTGATTTTGAATTTATGGCTAGGTTCGAATTCTTGAATTTGTGTACTTAACATCAGTCCTCTAATATCACAGTTTGAAACTCTCATTTTAAGATAGGTTTAAGATTTGGTAACTGTGTTGGTTCCTCCAGTTACGAGCCAGAAACTTGGGTTTACGCTCTGTGCCTCAGTTTCCCCATCTGTAAGAATAAGAAAATGATAGCCCTTGTCTCACAGTGTTGCCGCGAGGATTGGATAATGTGCTCGAAATGCTTCGTCCTGTGTCTGGCACGTGACAAGTGCTTGATAAATGGTAGCTGTTGCAGTTTTACTAAATCTATAGAAATTAATCTGGCGGATCTAGAATAATCAGAGTTTGGTTTTCCAAATTAACATCTCAGCTCCATTTGGAAATTTTCTTGTTGAATTGTTCCTATGGTTTAGGCTTCACGCCTTGCAGATCGAACTCTTGAAGCAGACTAACCGGATGCAGTCTTGAACTTGACATTTTGGGGGCCACTTTCGACTTCAAACCGGGGGAAGAGGAGGGACAGGGAGGGAGAATTTCTAACAGTGAACTGGACTGGGTTGTTTTTAGGTTCAGCAGGCATGATTTTGGAAGTCTCAACTTCAGGTTTTGCCCCAAATCTAAGCAGGCATGTGCCGTGTTTAGCAAGGAGAAGGGACATAGGAATCCAACTCAAATCTAAGCCATGGAGATGTGCTCCTTTTTGAGTCATCCTCTGCAGCCCTTGTCCCTAACTATTTCTATTTATTCCTCACCTGCAGGCCCTGAGCATATGTCAGGGATGGGCGTAAAAAAAAAAAAAAAAAAATTGAAAAAAATCCCAACTCCTAGTCACCAGGAGCATTTTAAGGATTGCCTGAGAACAGGGTGTGGGCAGGGCTAGACCAAAGTTCTAGCGTATTATATTCACTGTGTATCGTAGGCATGCTTCTTGTTGCCTGAAATCATTTAAAATGGAAATGTTTCTCAAGCTTGGTGCTCTCCTCCATATGCCGCTTCGAGAGAAATGTTTTTAGACGACTGTGGGAGCTACTCCCACAGCTGCTGAAGTCTCTGTTCCGTAAGACTCCCGTAGCTTTTGAAAGAAGAGGGTGCTTGGGGGTCACGAAATGGCAGGTCAAAGGTGCTTCCTTTCTTAAGGTGAGCGTTTCGCCAGTGAAAGTCAAAGTTGTTTGAAGAGTCTCTATTGACTTCAGTGTTAACCTCGTAGCTGTAGCTAGCTAGCATTTAGCCGGTGCTTATTGTATCCTAGGCACGCACCCAAGCCTTGAGTACTGGGGCTACCTGGGAGTTGGTTAGAAATACAGAGTCTTGGGCCCTGACTGAGACTCACTGAATCGCATTTGGATACGATCCGGTGATCGCCGTGCACTAGCGTTCGAGAGGCACCGGTTCAATCCTCAGAATCGCCTCAGTTCTATTAGTTTCATTACACATTTTTTATTGTAGTAAGACAGACATAATATGTGTGATTTTAACCACTAGTAGGTGCACAGTTCAGTGATGCGCAGTACATTCACAGTGCGCTGTAATTGTTGCCTCTAGCCATACCCCAGACTTTTTCATCCCCCACAAAACTCCACCCATTCAACAATAACTTTCTCCTCTTCTCTCCCCAAGCCTCTGGTAATCCCTGTTCTACTTTCTCTCTCTGTGAATTTGCCCATTCCAAGTGTTGCCAGGTACTTACTGATGGATGAACGGATAAACAAAAGATGGCCCATCCATGCATTGGAATATTATTCAGCCATAAAAAGGAACGGAGCGCTCATATGCACTACAACATGGGTGATCCTTGACAACATTATGCTGAGTTAAAGAAGACAGACGTAAAAGGACAAATGTTGTGTATTCCATTCGTACGAGATGCCCGGCTTGGTCAGATTCGTAGAGGCAGAAAGTAGAATCGTGGTGGTCAGGGGCTGGGGGAGGGGACCAGGGGGTGTTGTTTAATCGGGATAGAATTTCAGTTTGGGATAATGGAAAAGTTCTGGAGATGAATAGGGTGATACTGCCCAACGATATGGATGTGCTAAACTGCACACTTAAAAATGGTTAAAAATGGCATGTTTTATGTTATGCATATGTTACTACGATATGAAAAGTAAGGAAAAGGAAGGGAGAAATGACTTTTCTGGTGCTAATTTAATACCGGAATACATTGATTACCTTGCTTTCACATACCAGTGTTTGATCGATATCTGAGAAAGGCCTGGTCCTTCAAAAAAATATATATATGTATACAGAATGATGATAAAATCATTACCTATACGTGATTGGTGTTGCTATTGGGTGCTGACAGTGTTCTAGGGACTGGGCGAAGCACTTCCCATATATTCGCCTATTTTCATCCACACAACAGTGGGAGGTAGGTGCCATCACATTTGACACACGACAAAACCGAGAGATCAAATACCTTTCCCAGGGACACGCAGCTGGTACTTGGTGGGGCGGATTTGAGTGCCAGTGTCCACCGTCCTGCAGGCCATGCCGTATTCCTCCCAGGGTGCCCACCCAAAGGCGGTTTGTCAAGGGCACCCTCAGATCTTCATTACGCGTCCATGTTGCAGGGCCACGTGTGGCCCTTCCCGCCGGGATGCTGAGGGATCCTCCTCTCCTGAGTGGATGTAAACACGGAGAATGGATGTGGAGGGGAACATCCTCTGTGATGGAAAGAGCCCTTGGAAACGGCACCAGAGGCCCTCCTGGGAGAGACCGACCCCATTTGCTTGTCTAAAGCAACCCCAGTGTATGCAAATCAGACTTGTAATTCACCTCCAAAGCAGCAGCTTCCAGCTTCCTCATCGAGGGCTGCTGATTTAGGCGATCTGGAGCGCAGCATCCTTGGGGATGCTTTGCCATGAAGTTCAGTGCTCATAGCATCCCTGTCACACAAGATTCTGTTTTTGTTGCAGGAAATAAGATAGGCTAGGAGTGAAGCTTTGCCCATGGTTCTCTAAGAAGGAAACCTAGTAGGATGGGGAGAGCTGGTTTTTCTCCTCTTCTCTCTGTTTGAGTCCAGATCTACATGAGAAAGACGGATAGGCAGCCATTGTTCTGTTTCTGAAAAGGCGAGGTTGGGCAGTGTCCCCGTAATAGATAAACACATGCACACTTGGCATCCGCCTGGGTTCAGATTTTGGATTGATGTTTATTAGACGTGCGTCTTTGAACAACTCTGTATTTTCCATCTGTAAAATACCGATAATAATAGGACCTGCTTCTCGGGTTAGGATTTAATGAGCTGATACGTGTAAAATGCTTAGCCTTGTATCAAGCATGTAGGAAGTAATCATATTGACAGCTACTGCTGCTGTCATTATTGTGTAATTATTATGGAAAATACCACCAGGTGTTAAAATTGTCATTAATTATCTTCCCCTTTAAGGAGTAAGGTCAGTCGGAGATAATTTATTATTTTAAAAAATCTTTCTTAATGGAAAATTTTAACATAAAAGAAAAAAATAGTAGAATGAGCTCCTGTGCATGTACCACCCAGATTTAACAATAATTAACATTTCACAACCTTGTTTCATTTGTCTCTATTCTGCTTTGTGTGTATATATATGTGTGTGTGTATGTTTTAAAGCAAATCCTAAAGATCATAGACTTTTACCTGTAAACACTTCTGTATGCATCTCAAACAGGTAAGGGCTTTTAAAATAATACAACCACAAAGCTGTTATTCCAGCGTATAAAATAAAAACTAATTTTTAATATCATTTATTGAGCAACCTATGTTCACATCTCTCCAGATATTTTTAAGATTTTTTTTTTTATTACAGTTGATGTCTTTGAATCAAGATTCATTTGAGAATCTCATGTTGTCTTTGGTTTATACGTGTCTTCTTAGTTCTTTATCTTCGTAGTTCCTGTTCCTTTTAAAAATATTGCTTCTTTGTTGAAGAAACTGAATCATTCATCCTGTAGAATTTTCATGCTTCCTTGGGGATGTGATTGAACTTGTTCCTCTATCCTTGTATTTCTTGTCCAATGATAGCTAACTCTAGAGATGTTTGATTAGGGTCAGGTTTACTTATTTATTTTCTTTTGCAAGAATACGTCATAGAGTACTGCCGTGTATTTTGTAATGATCACACCCAAAAGCACACACGATCTGGATATTGCACACTTGTGATGCTAAGATTGCTCAAACAGGATTGGGTGTTGTTAACATGATCTGTCCATTATACTGTATCCCAGCAGGCTTTCACCTAATGACTGGCATCCACTGATGACCATATCTAGATCCCTTATTCCGTTAGGGGTGATAATATGATGCTTTCCGAATTCTATCATCCTTCCGCAGCTTAATCTATAATTATTTTGTAAGTAACTTTTACTTATCGCCTTTATGGTTACCCTGAAATCCAGTTTCCATGTAAGTACAGAAGTGCTGATTTTTCCCCCCTTACTTAACCATTTTTTCAAATATAGAGTTGGTACCCTAGAACACCCAAAGACGGCCAGTAATTTTTAAGACTGTTATTATGAGCACGTGGATTTAAAATAATTTACTTGATGGATTTCAATCCATGGCAGCCATGACCCTTTTTGAAGCTCAAAACGTCCCATTTTGGCTAGTAGGAGATGTTTTAAGTTGACTTTCAAGTTCTTAGTTGTCTTGAAAGGCTTCCTTGCCTTCAGCACAACAGGGTGTTCCAGGATTATTTTGTTCCCCAGGCCTGAAATCATTCATGTCTTAAAGAAGCCCGGATGTCTCTTAGAGAGAATGGTATTTAGAAACCACAGTCGAGCACTAGAGGTGGTCGTTGCTACTGGGTGATCATGTCAGTAGACAGATTTAGAAAGGAAATATTTTTTAGGGTAAGGAAAATGGATTCATAATTATATTTCCAACTTAAAGTTAAGATGATATGATTTCACTTAACTTTCGATTTTATATTTGCATCTCTTTAAGCTAAGAATCTTGGTTTCTCAGCACAATGACCTAAATGCTTATTATATACATTTCAAAATAATGATATTTACGCTGCTACTATTAAATAAGAATACTGAATATAATTAGGATTTTTTTTTTTGCAGTTCTTTGTCATTGGGATACATCCTACTAGGTGTAGTCAAAATGCTATGTTTTAAAGTCACATAAAATTTTTTTTGTATAGTTATATCACCAATTTGATATATAGATAGGTTCATTTGTTTCAGTTAAAAATTTTTTATTTTAGTTTTAACTTCCATTAAAAAAGCAAGCATATATAATAATATATATGTGACCAATATATATTTAAAAACATATTAATTAATGTTACTCCCTTTTTACACGAAGAGTAGAATATTATATACACTGTATATCCTAATAATCCAAAGTAGGGCACCCCTGTTTAGTTCCATCAGCTTTGTTGTTTGCTTTATTGCATGTATAGATTTGAATTACAATCGATTCTCATTGTGCACAGGAGTTCCATGAATTCATCATCAAATTCATCATTAATACCAAACTATTGCTTCGGGGGAGGTACAAGGTTAGGTTCCTTTGAGTCTCTGGTCTTCAGGTCGCGTTTTCACCAACTGGTCAATACATAACCTTGTTGTATGTGTGTTTGATACCTTCTTTAATGTATATTAACACTGAGCTCATGGCCAATACCACAGCTCTGCCTGAACGAAGCTTATCTAGCACCCAGATTTTCTCTGTAAGGGCATATTCCAGCCTTCTCGCACTTAGAAACACTCAGACAGCAACTGTACACTTATGCTTGGGGGCCATTTAAAACAGTGAAATCTCACACACACGCACACACACACAGAGGCATGAAAATATGGCTCTCAATAGACCATGAAAAGGACACTTGTTTATAGAAAGAGAGCTGAAACAAGAAGCCAGAGTGTCCCTCGTTTCGACCTCCACTGGCAACTCAAAATTGTCACCGCTCTGCATATGTTCCCAAGTGACTGTAAAGGCACCATGAACATTGATTTTGGAGCTACGAGTACATTTTCGCAAGCCGGCAGATCCGCGAGTGATGAGGATAGGTTGTATTTCGTTTGCCTGTCGTTGGGTTCTTCCTCCTGCACTCCCCACTAAGTTGTAAGTTCCATGAGGAAAGAGGAGCCCATGAGAGTGTGTGTCTTGTACACAGTAGAAGCGTGATGGATGAATGAATCCCCAAGTGATGAGAATGGATAATTTCTACTTTGGGTCTGATAGCTAAATATTTGCGTCGAATTTGGTTTAGATGTGTTTTCGTTCTTCTGAGATAGTAGTTCTTCCAATAAGGCTCTCCTCTGGAACATCAGCCATCAAATCCATCAATTCTCTTGGTTCTGGATCTTCAGAAATGTCCTCTTGCATGAAGTTAAGCTCACATAAAATTTCCAAAGTGTTTTATTTGTGATCACCGTTTACCTTACCCCAGATGATCTAGATAGGGATTTTCTTTAGACGGGCATCTCTGCCACTGTGTACAAACCGTGCTTTTGTTGATCCCAAGTTGATTGACATAGACTGTTTCAGCCATGCAGACTCTGACCAAGAGGCTCATTATGTTGTCCTGGTAGGTGATCTTGAGCCCTGAACTTTAGCCCGTCAGGGAGAATTTCTCGCAGAATCCCTCTGAGAAGAAGTTAAAGCATTTGTGTTAGATTGCCTGATGAGATTTTGTAGGATGTTGCTAATTTGAGACTCACTGGGTTTGCCCTGTCTTCAGATAGGTGGGAACAGTTTCTGGGTGTGATTAGCAGCCTAAATATACAGCATGAACATGCCTGCAGAGGAGCTAAGCTTCCAGAGAGATTGGGAAGGAGCCCTGGCTTCTGTCTGGGGACTGCTTCTATTAGAGTCTTCATCATACTTTGTTTACATTTAGGGCATCAAATTCTAGGCAAATAAAAGTATGCAGCCTCCATAAAGAGCTGTCACGGAAATATACATTTGCTAAACTCTATAAGGATTTGCATTTATCTATATAAGAAGAGCATCTACTATGTACCTACCGATGACTTCTTTTATTTTGAAAGGCTCAAACCACTTGACCAGCTATGCATCCCTTGTGGATGCCATTCGAACATTATCCGTGACGGAAAAGGAGTAGAATTTAGTGAGCCCAAGGCAGTGAAATCGTTGCGATGGTAATTATCATCACTTAATGAGCATGAATTATGTGCTAGGCACCTGGCGCTAACTGCTTTATATTGATCGCATTTAGTTTTGAGGGGATAGTGTCGATGCTCATTTTACAGTTGAGGGAGTCGAGGCTCAGAGAGGTGAAGCAACCTACCTAAAGACACACAGCTTGTTAGGAGCAGAATCTAGATCAGTCTGACTCCAATGACATTGTGTTAACCATTTTGGTTAGAAGTGTCTCAGAAAGCCTCCCTGTGATGAGGTCTCACTGTGTGGCCTCAATGACAGCTTTATTCAACTTGCTTAATATTTACTGAACATCTGTCATGTGCCAGCCACCACAGTTGGCATTTGCAGGATCAAGACTAACAGTAGCAGCCCACACTTACATAGTATTTAATGTACCCAGTGCTGTTCTGAGGATTTTCCGCACATCAGCTCAGGTAATTATTATAATAATCATTTGGGGGCAGTCTTATTGCTACTCTTATTTTACAGATGAGGAAACTGAGGGCCCAGAGAGGTTAAATAAGAAGTCACAGCCACACAGCGAGTCAACAGCAGAGCCGGGATTCACCCCCAGGCGCCAGGTTCCCGAGCTGGACCACTTCACTGTTACTGGCTCTCAGAGATCAAACACCAGTGTAGAAGTAAGAACCAGGACACGAGTAGCCATGAGTGAGAGTGAGGCGGGTTGTGGTGTTTCCACTTATAGGGAGTCCATGTTTTCATGTTTGCCCGCTAGGAGATGGCCGTGTGTTGGCTGCAGACCCATCGTGAAGCTGGGTGGGCCCCAGTTTCAGAAGCCCTGCTTCTTTGTTCTCCAGTCCTCTCTCCCCTACGCCCCGTTTTGTGGTGCGGGCACCTGCCGTCTCTATCCTGAGCATTGAATTTCCTTGGAGAAGTTACGGACTGTGTTATAGAATGTAATCTTAGGAAAGGCTGTGCACCTCCCCGAGTCACCAGAAAAATCAGAAATCATAACTACCTCTCCCATGGGGCTCTTGTGACGTTTCCCGTCAATGCAGCTCAAGTAGCTGATTTAGTGCCTGGTATACAGGAAGTGCTCAGTTAATGGCATCAGCGCATTACTCTTGTTCACCTATTTTGTTTTGGTTTTAATCTAGGCAGTGGTCTTATGCTTCCTTTATTCCAGGCCAAGGCCGCCATCATAGGACTTAACTTTATTTTTCTTTCATTGAAGTCATTAAAAAATTATTCACATAATGCATGAAGCGTTCTTTTGGCAAAAGTCGGGGCTTCCAATTCTGGGGTCAGGTCCGTCGTCAGCCTCCTCTTTCCATCAGAGAGCCATCCCTCATGGGGTAAGGGAACAAGGAGAGATGGGGTGGGGAGGAGACGGGGCGAATTGGGAAGCGGGGGGCAGTCCTGCTGTGTTCCGGCTGAGGTGTCCGTGCAGGAATGTGGGCTCGGAACTGCTGAAGCTTCTGTTTCTTTTTCAAGAGAAGCCACATAGAGCTTTGACATGATTTCTCCTAATTTTCGAAGGTTGGCAACTAACACGCACTTGAAGGAACACTTTCGGGGGCTGTGTCTGGCCTGCGAGTTGCCCATTTTCATCCCCTGGTGCTGAGGAGAGCATGGAGCACAGAGCGGCCAGATATAATAAGCCTGTAGAGTAGTGATTATTTTCCAATATATCCACGGTGATAGCAATACGTGGCTGCTGGTACCGTATCAGCTGGGGTTTTTCATATGCAAAGAATGTTCCTTTTATAAAGGAAAACACCTTTTAGCTATGTTATGTGGACTTATTGTTTTCATGTTACCTTAAATCTCTACCAACACAAGACTAGTTCTTCACCAGGGGTGATTTTAGCATCTAGTGGTTAGAGGCCAGACACTGAACAATGTCCTGTAATGCACAGGACAGTCCCCACAACAAAGACTCGTCTGGCTCAAGAGAGCAACGGAGCCCAGATGGAGAATCCCTGTACAAACCTAGATGCAGGTATCTTATGCTTAGAGATGTTAGGCATATTTGCAAAAATTAAATACAAATTATTTTACAAACCCAGGACTTTCCAGCGTCAGTGGGGACCAGGGATACTTTCCTGAAAGTCAGTTGCTCATTGAAACTTGCCTGGGACTCCGCCTACTCCAGGAGGTTTTGTCTTTGGTGAGTGTCAGGTGTGTGCTGTTGGGGCTTTGTTTTCCTGTGGTGTGTGAAGAGGATGAGCGGCATTCGGCCTTCACTAGGGGTCCCGTTATCGTGTGTATTAAAAAAAAAAACAACACCTCAATTCTATTCTCGTTAGCATGTGATAATTAATGCAGAGCAACTTGGCACCGAAAAAACTCGTCACTCACAGGCATGGAAATTGCCAGGCAGGGCTGGTTTACAAGGTGGGCATCCAGATGATCCAGTGGGTGTATGTAGTGTGTACTAGTAAAAAAAAAAAAAATTACCTTGAAGTGAAAACTCAAAATGTAAACGTTCTCAATGGAACTTACAGACCTCACAGAATTTATGTGAGGAACCTCGAGGTTCCGTGTCTCCTAGTTTGAGGAATAATAATGTGGACGCTATCAGAACGTGATGGATTGCGGGGGTGGGGGAACGAGACATGGAAGTGGGATTATTTGCTAATCCTTCACTTGGCACAATGATAAGTTGGCCCTTTCCTCGAAGGGCCGAGAAGGTTTTCGAAGTTCTGGGTGTGGTGGAGATGGTGGGAGGGTGACCGGCTGTGCAGGCGGCAGATCTTTAGTCTTCCTCAAGTCTTGGAGAAGGTTTCAAGGAGGAGATAGTTGAATCAGGTCTTGCAAAAAAAAAAAAGAGGAACGCTTTTTAGGCTATGTCTCAAGCCCAAGCTTCTCAGTTTGCCAGGATCCGTGGACGACACACACGTATGACAGTTTTCCTTGGATGGATTGCCCGGGGCAGGTTTAGTTCATGATCAACCTGATGGCCGAGGCCTCGTCGGTGTTGCTCACTCCTCTTTCCCCGTCTCCTGGCACAAACAAGTGGGTAGCGAGTAGCATGTCAGTCAGAGGAGTGAATTGCACACGCGGCCTCTTGGCTGAAAATTGTCTGCCCCCGGTGGCTTCTTCCTAAGTGCAGTTGGGCTTATCAGATCTTGCACCTCGATTTTAGGGTAGGAAAAATGTCACCGCAGACACAGACTGTTGCTGGCACCGTAGTGGCTTCGGGTGACGCATTCGCACGTGTCCTTAATCGGGCTCATCTCTCCGAGATGCTCTGCTGACCCAGGGCCCTTTACAGTTTGAGGTCCCTCAATTTCCATTGCTAGTTGGCAGATGTGTATGACAATTTATCAGCTGCCACTTTCATCAGTATCCTTGAGCACTTGCTGCCATCAGGCCCCGAGACAGACAGAGGGATGCGCAAGGAGAGAAATCAGAGACCTTATTATCTCTGGAATCTTACAAATCTGATCTGTAAGAAATTGGAGGTCGCTCCCAGTAGAATGTTGGTTGGATCTGAATTCACCTCCCGGAGCTTCGGTTTTTCCGTCTGCACTATGGGGATAATTACTTCTACTTTGCACAGTTGTTGTGAGGATACACCACAAAGTGGAAGCGGTTCACGAACCGTGACAGCATTTTCAGAATTTGTTGTTTAGCAACTGCTCATCTTTCTGCATCGTTCCCGGGCACCCCAGAGCCCTTCATCATTCTCTTAGCTCCATTTTTATCCGAGGCTGGGCAGATCAGTTTAGGAGGGAGACCGAACAAAAAGGGCCTACGCCCTGGAGCGAAGGCCTGGCTGGCAGTTGTGTGTTTCCTCGCTGTTAGGTGCTGTGCTGCAGTGCTTTGCCTGGTTGCTGCTTCGATCCTACTGATAACAGTGTACACCCAGAATATTATTCTTCCCAGTTTTCGGGTGGAAATCTGATGAACCAAGAAGAGTTTGATGCAGTATATATCCAGTGTCACACAGCCAGCCAGTAAGCTGCAGGACCCCCGCCCCTGAACCTGTTTGGAGCCAGTTGTCCCATTTAGAGTGAAGGAGAGACAGATTAAGAAATGTCGCAGAGAGAGTGGTGTTTAGGAGCCAGATTCAAGGGGTCAGGGTGGAAATCTTGGGGGAAGTTAGGCGTCTGAGTGTCCTGAGACTGTTGAAACAAAATTCTGCAAATACAATAGAAATCTGTTCTCAAAATCAAGGTGTCAGCAGGGCCGTGCTCTGTCCCAAAGTCGTAGAGGGAGAACAACTCCCTGCCCCTTCCAGCTTCTGGTGGCTCCAGGTGTCCCTTGGCGCGGGGCAGCATCACTCCACTCTCTGCCTCTGCCTTCATGTGGCCGCCTCTCTTTCTTTCTGTCTCTCTGTGCGCCCTATTTCTGTCTCTTATAAGGACACTCTCATTGGATTCAGGGCCCAGCTCCATTGAGTATGATCTGCTCTCAATTTCTACCTTAATTACCTCTGCAAAGACCCTGTTCCCAAATAAGGTCACGTTCTGAGGTTCCAGGGGACGTGAGTTTTGGGGAGACACTATTCTCTGCACTACGGGAGGATGGACAGGTTTCCCGGAGGGGAGCGAGAGGTGTGCAGGCTGCTTCCTTGCTGGGAGGTGGGGGGTGGCGGGGGAGCCGTTCACTGCTCCCTCACACCCTGTCATGGGAGCAGCTCACAGTTGTAAGAAACCAGGTCCCCATGTTCTGGTCTAGAAACTCACTCACTGTACAAATCCCAGGATGCTTTTCCTTTGGGCCACCTGGGGGGGGTCTAAGCACTCTGCTTCTGAAGCCAGCCCCGGGAGGAGACAAGATATGTCATTCATTTTCTAGAGGACTATGTCGCCGTCACCCCATGCCCAGGGGTAGGGCCTCTCACCTCTGGGCCCTCTGCAGACGCTCACCAAACGGTTAATTTGGAACAAACTGTTTTCAGAGCTGCTGGAAACAGTGTCTGCCCTGAGGGATCTGACTGCCAATGAAGCTTTTTTTTTTTTTTTTAAACTGGGTGAACCTCGCTAGCTGGCATTTCACTACCTTTACGGGTCCCCGCTCGCTGTTTTTCTGAAATAGAACATCCAAGGCGAAAATGCTGGCCTCTAAAGTTTTAAGCTCAAAATCTCTCTTCCTTTTAACCTGTGTTTTCCACTTTATATTTTTAAATCTGGCTCCTCGTTGATCATTTAGACAGGATGCA
This sequence comes from Eonycteris spelaea, assembly GCA_003508835.1. Lineage (NCBI taxonomy): Eukaryota > Metazoa > Chordata > Mammalia > Chiroptera > Pteropodidae > Eonycteris > Eonycteris spelaea. The sequence goes on from PUFA01000042.1 coordinate 2,092,137, forward strand.
ACAGTGTTAAGAAGTATTAAACAGTTCCATCATCCCACCACCCAAAAGCATCTACTGAAACATTGTTGGTATTTTTTTCCTCCTTTTTTAGATCGAGGTCATCTGCATACGATGTTTGTATCTTGCTTTCTTTTCTTTCTTAACCTTACATTAGTAGTGTTTTCTCTGTCATTTCAAAACTCTCAGGCAATTTTAAATCCCCGTGGCAAACAGAACTGCAGTTTTTCGTAAGGGCACATATTATAAAATAATTTTCCGATGCTGGCAATATTCTGCTGTAAGTTCGCAGGTTCTAAATGTCTTCAGGTCACGGGTATATTTTTGTGTGTGTTTCCCAGAAGAAAATAATGTACCATCATTCCAATAACATTAATCTCCACTTTTATTTTAATAAAAAATTAAGCAGAGCTAGAGAGCCATACCGGAGAAGTAGCTTTTCTCACTCAACCTGGCTGCTTAATTTGATTTTGGGAAGACGTAATTTTCGTATTTAGCACATAATGGCATTGAAAATCCAAAACTCTTGTTTATTGCCACACCGAGAGATTGAGAGAAATCTAGGTCACATTCATCCTTTTCGTTTCCTAGTATATTGGAAGTGAAGAGACTAAGGAAAGGCCAACACGGAATTCTGCAATTAGGTGATATATTTTAAATGTTTCCATTTAGGAAATCAGCATATATAACACAAATGACATAATGATTCAGGGCCTTCTGAGTGGCATCAGATACCTGAATTGGAAGTCCTTTCTGGATTAAAGGCTCAGGACGAGTGGCCCTCTGGGCCCATGAAGCGTGAGTCCTGGCTTCTTGCAAGGCAACGTGTTGGCGTGTTTCAAATCCTCCTTGTGTTGCTACTTAACCTGTAGTGATCGAGAGTGTGTGATCATCATGCTTTGCCCAGTGAATACCATGGTTTATTCAGCCAGTGTATTGAATGCCCACCATATAAGAAACTGGGAGAGAGATGGTTCCTGCCTCAAGGCTACCTCATGAGGGCATGGACTTCTAAAGAAGAAAATTTGGTATGGGATAAGTGGTCCTTGGATAGAGACATGTTCAAGTACTGCCATAGCAAGGCGGGGGCGGGGGGAGGCGTTGTTTGGAGACTGTATTAGTCACCTTTTGCTGCAGTAACAAATAATCCCTAACTTCATTTTGATTGACAACAATGAACACTTTATTTCTTGCTTGTTAGTCTGTGAGTTGCTGTAGCAGCTCTGCTCTAGGCTGTGGCTTGGGTTCAAGTCCGCACGTGGGACTCTCATTCTGGAACTCAGGCTGTAGGAGCAGTAGCTGCCTGGACAGCCTCCTCTCATGAGAGATCATAGGCGTGCTAGAGGCCAAACATCTTTCAACTCATATTCCGTTGGCCAAAGCAAGTCACCTAAGCAAGCCTAACAATTAGTGGGACAGGCAGGATTATTCCCCCTTGTGTGTGTGTGGGAGAGAGACAGAGACTATTTGCAGATCAATAATACAATCTATCATAGAGAAGATTTAACACAGGCGATGACCTTTGAATTGGATTTCGAAGGATGCTTGGAAGTTCGCCAGGCGTGACTGACTGATGGAGGCATTGCAACACGTGATGTCTTAAAGGCAGAGTAATGAGTACTATGGCCACTTGCTCCGGTGGGTGCTACGTGGCTCTCTATGGCAGTGGCATCTGGCCGTGAATTTCAAACATGAGCAGTCCTCTGGTCTTTGTGAATGATGTCCTTCCTTTTGCTAGTGACAAAGCAGCATAGGTGAGCACACAGATGCCCCTGTCTTAGGAGCCCGTTATGGTACGCTTCATGCTCGACTCCTGCTTGCCTTCTGAGCTGACATTTGATCGGAGAGTTCCCACAGCAACGCACTCCAGAACCTCTTTTCAGGAACCCCACAGTGCCGTGTATAACACGATGCACCACAGAAAGAAGATACAGGTGAGGCTTTGGCCCGGCCTGTGCTACTCAGAGAATTTCTCTAGTTGTCTCCAGGGGGATCTTGTGAAATCTTGACGCTTTTTAAAGGGAACAGTAAATTTAAATTGTGATAAAATCTAAAAAAAATCATGCCTTTGAGGACAGGGCCACTATTCAGCCCTGCTTTTCTGAGCCTTATATAAGAACAGGTACAAAGCAAACTCCCACTAGCCAGCATGAGTTCTTTCTCATAGCAGGCACTATGCTGAGCACTTTCCACGTGGCATCTAATTTGAACCTCACAACCATCCTATGAGGCAAGTATTCTTGTTACAGATGAGGAAATAGAGGCTCTTTCTTGGTTAGAAGAAGGAGATTGGCAAGCCTTAGGAGTTGTTAAGGATATAATAGCACTAAACTGAGACCTTATTGGTAAAATCTTGATGTAAGTGAAAAAGAATTGGAAAAAGGATAAATTTCATACCTCGTGATACAGGGTTATTTGATGTCATGTGCAAGCACCAGCTAGACTATTCCCTGATATTAACAGGCGTACATTCTGGTAAACAGTGTCGGGCGATTTAGGCCTGGTGGGGAAGGGACCAGCCTCAGAGTGAATTTGTTTTACAGAAGACAGCAGAGGGGGAGGGGTAGTGAAGTGGTGTCCAAATTTCGTTCAGAAGTGAACTACCAGGTCCAAGTAGTTGGCGGTGTTGAAATCCTGTCTGCCAGACTCTAACTAGCGTGGGGCTCCTGAGGGTTCCACGGAACCCCTGTTTGAAAACCGCTGGACCAGGGCCAGGCATGTTGGTCTTGGGAGTCAGCACCAAGTGCGAGCCTTGGTGCTGGAGTTAACTCGCTTCTTGGCTTTGCGTGTGCACGCCGCCCCTCTACGTCTTACGTCCCTCACCTACAAAATTGGGTTGGATGAGAGGTCCTCTAAGGCTCCCTTTTGGTTTCCATAGTCCATAGAGTGATAGGCTGCAGTGACTTAAATACAGAGAGGGAAAGGGACCTTTCATCAACCCACTGTTTCAGTACCTTAACGATTCCGAAGAATAACCGGCAGCGTGCCTTGAAAACTCAAGTGTGACTTGTGGGCAGGCCATGACTTGGGGTCGAATGTTGGTGCGAATGTTTGCGTGCAGTAGAATGTCACTTCGTGAGCTGTGCACGTCCATTCTTGTGAGAGCCACAGCTCATTGGAGTCTCTTCGACCTCAGAGGTACTGATGACACACAGAGTCTCTTTGACCTTTGCCTTCTGTGGGTTCTCTACTGAGATCCCAAAGACCGAGTATCGTCTTTACATATTTGGGTCATAGGTCCTTAAATTGCTAAACTGTAGACATCCTTCAGGTCGTAGAAAGGGCAGCTTTCGTGAATTGTGCTTCGGTTTACCGTTCTCAGGCTGGTTGCTTAGGGTTAGTTTGTCCTGAAGGCCCTTAAAGGTGAAGGTGGGTGTGCGTTTCCACGTTTGTTCAGACTTCAGAAGCCTGTTTTTCTCACAGAGCCGCCTTTGCTCAGTAAACATTGCCAGTGTAATAGAAGAAAGCCAGACTCCGTCAATAACGTCTTGCAAAAAAGCATAAACAAAGCCAAAGATAATGAGTTTTCTAGTTATTTTTTCCTGATGTTTATTTGGAAATGTATGTAAATGGATACATGACAAGTGCATTTAAATATAGGCTATGCGTTGCTTTGTCATATAAGAATCATTTTTTATTTCAGCACGAACTACAAATGGAAGGTGCTGATCCCACACTGTAAATTGGCTGCTGTCAACCTCTCTCTCTCTCGTAAATACCCACTCACAACGTTTCGTTTTTTCCTTATTGAATTCTTCTTTCTTGGGAGCTAATTATCTCTTTACTTTTTTTTTTTTTTTTTTTTTTTTTTTTACCCACCCCGAACCTGCCTGTATCTTCCAGTTTGTACTAGGAGCTTCCACTGGATTCTTCTCTCTCTAGAAGACAGACACGTGGTGTGATCATATCGAAAATCTTTTCCGGGAGTTGCCAACTCCTGAAGCCGGGCAGCGAAAAGGGTTCTTAAGAAGCCAGTATTAAACAGCTTTACAGGAAGAAAAAAGGAAACATTTCAAGTCTTCGAGATGTAGCTACAGTCTCCCCTTTCAGATGTTTCTGACAAGCTAACACATTAGTTTCTCTTCGTTTGCGTTTCATGACAAAACAGTGTGAGGTTAACTCACTTTAACCTTGTCCTCTACAGGTGGTTGCTTTGCTTGCAGGTTTTTCCATTCACTTTTTTTTTTTCTTCTGCTATTCTCTCTCTCTCTCTTTCTCTCTCTCTTTCTCTCTCTGTTCTGTGCTCTCTTAATCTCTAAACAGGTCAGGGCAGGAGAGCAGTTTCCACTGTGGCTGACGTCAATCCAGCCCTGCAGATTAGTTAGCGGAGGGTGTTGGGCGACGATGCAGCTGTTGGGCCTTCACCTGGAGACCAGATCTCACCTGAGATACCCGCCGAGTGTCATCCTGAGCTCCCAGACCTGGCACATCCAGTTTCACACAGGATGGAGGACTCATTTCTTTTAAGTGTTATACATTCCGACCGAAAGGAAGGACACCTGTCCAGTTTCTGCAGAGTCAGTGTGGCAGGACTCCCCATCCCAAGCAAAGGCAGCTTATCACAGTGGCTGATCTCATCCCGGCTGTAGTTAGAACCAGGTAGTCAGAAAGAACCAGGTGTGAATCTTGGTGGTGTCACTCACTTTGTGTTCATTACTTACTGAGTAGGTAATTAACCTCTTTGGGTTGTCATTCCCCCATCTGTTTGATGAAGAAAATAGAAGTATCTACCTCATAGAATTGTGGTCCTCAAAGTGGGGTCCCCACCAGCAGCCTGAATTAGCATCACTGGGCACTTGTGAGAACCACTGATTTTCAGATCCCGCCCCAGACCTACTGAATCAGCAACTCTGAGGCTGGGGTCCAGGGGGCTGTGTTTTAAGAAGCCCCCGGGGGATCTGGACAACTTGCCATGCCGTTCTAAGCATTTTACACAGAAGGAGATGCCTTTAGTTTCTCCCTGGCAGGGGTCAGTGAGAGAATTGTGGACACATCAAAAGCTTACACCTCCCTAGAAGTTGTACAAAGACAAACGATTTTTTTTTTTGATGTGTATCATCCATGTGTTCCCAAGACCTGGACCAGTGCCTGGCACGTAGTAGGTACTCAATAAATATTTGTGGAATGAGTGAATGAATGAATGAATGAATGAACATTAACTGTTATCATGATCACCCAGTTATTATTTTTTATTACTAATTATTTTATACTGTCTTCCTACTTTTTGAGTCACAGAATCAGATCAGAAAAAGGGGAACTTGGTGTGATTTCGTCCAGATTTCTTTGGAAAGATGAGGATGTACAGTTCCTGTTTTCCTGTGATTTTACTGTTTTTCTCAGTGTCTTGTTCCCAGGTGGAAGGCAGAGCTGTGATTCCAGCCCTTGTCACCTGCCTCTCAGCGAAATGTTCCCTCCGCTGTGAGGAGCTGTCCTTACTGGGAAGAGAATATGTTCACAGTAGCTCTTGGTCCCACGTAATCTTTCGTTGCTCCTGTACCATAGACGTGGCGTGTGGCCTGGACCGTACGTTAGCTTTTCTCTTTTCCCCTGGGGCTGGGGTCTGTGGCCTGCGGGCAAAACATTTTGCATTTCGATAGTTACATGTTCACTTTTATTTATATTAGAACTTTAGATAAATAGCGTCTCAAAGCTACGGCTTCCAGATGTCGTCATGTAGGACCAAAGGCTAAAACGATAGGGCACATAGGTCTGCCTTCACTTGAATACGAATTTTAAAGAAGTACCAATGGCGATTTAAAATACACAGCAGCGGTTATGGCAAAGATCGAAAAGTGTGTACGCAGGTGACACGTTAGGGACACACGGGCCCATGGCTGAGAACATCATGTTTGGGGTTAAACACAACTGGGTCGGAGCCCAGGGTCCGCCATGTACCTGCTCGGCGACGTCGGCGAAACTGGTAAACGTCCTGGTTAAAGAGCCTGATGGTCACTCCTCTTCCTTCTGGGTGTAGCATCTGGGACATTGTCCTATTCTTTGTAAGTGATTTGCCCTGATGTGACGCCTGCCTGCTCCTTCCGGCTAGCATGCGAATTACGTTTGGCAAAACGTTTCAAAGTTTTTTGTTTTTTTTTTAAATGTACACATTTAAAAAAAAATAGATTTTGACTTCCTCAAATAGAAAAGACTGTGCAAAACGTGACCTTCAGTTATTATCCTGGTCATCATTAGCGGTGTGATTATACATATTCTCCTACAGTGGCCTCGTAGGGGGCAGAACTGAGATATTTGAAGTATTTGCCCCTAGGTAGGGTTGCCAGATAAGGTACAGGATGCACAATTAAATTTGAACTTCAGGTAAACAGTGTGTCATTTTTGGTACGTGTGGACCACGCGATCTTTGGGCGTGCAGTTTATCCTCCATTTTCCAGCTCGGAGAGATTAAGGAATTGACCTACAGTCACACAGCTCGAAGGCGGTCGAGTCAGGATTCGAATCTAAGCAGCAGACTCCAGAGACTGCCGTCGGCCTCTCTGCAGTGTTCAGTCTGTGTTTGGGATCTCTGGAGGAATTTTTCTATCGCGATTGGCTTGGCATTTATTCTGAAGCTTTCCTTTCTTCTCCTGGTAATTCACCTTGAGCAAGCATAGACAGACAGACATTGCTGCAGCTTGAATTTTCCGATTTTCAAACTGAGCTCAAAATCACGTTCGTTATGTTTGCATTCCGTGTTTGTGAAGGCAGAAGTCCTTGACTGCTAAGTGCAGGCTGGGGGAATGTAGTTTTAACAGTGCCTCCTAGGGCTGAGCAGAGAGCCCTATGGGGGTAAGAGGGGAAGAAAAAATGTGCACCCCTCACTACCTTTATCAAAAGGTCTTCCCATGTTCTGAGCCAAGTGGGAAAGTGAGTGGAAACAGTACAATCAGAAACATCAGTCTTGCATTGTTCAATCTGTTTGCATCATTAGTTTTTTTGTTTTTTTTTTTTTCCGGCCTCAAAATTTGATTTTTGAAAGTATTCCATGAAAATATTGTGTGTTTCGTGTATGTTTTTGTATATGCGTCTGTTTTATTTATATTTTATTCTTTATTTATTATATTCCTGAATTGTCGGCACTCTTCAGACGTTGCATCCAAGATGAGGGCCTTGCTTACCTCACCCTAGCCGGCCTCCCTCCACTTCAGCGACCCCCTCGTGAGCTGTTCTGTTCTTGAGCATTTGTCAGATGTTTGTCTCTTCACCAGTGTCAAGTTGACTTTTTTGGAAGAAGCGTCGATGCTTCTGAATTTATTATGCCACCAGGCTCTCTGCTGGGAACGGTGAAACCACATTTTGGTGTTCATGACTTTGACATCTTGCCATGCCGTTCTAAGCATTTTACACAGAAGGAGACGCCTTTAGTATCAAAACCACTATTGGTTTTCGTAGGCGTGTGAACTTGCTGTGTCCGATCAAGCATCCACGCAGTCCAGAGCTTGGCCACCTTACACAGTGGCCCATCACGCTGGCTTTTCACAGCTGACAGGGTGATCTAATGCCAGCTGACTCAACACCCTAGCAGTGTTGGGCAGTCTAAGTATGGACTGATGCTCTTATGAGAGGAAAGATAACGAAAAGCAGTGAGTTACAAGGTGTACATTGGGTTTGCCTACCTGAAACACTCTCAAAAACCCAATTAATAATAACTAACTTGTTATGTCTGCTGTGAGGCGCGCGCACACACACACACACACACACACACACACACACACACGGTCCCTAATACTGAGCCTGGCACATGCTGGATTTTTAGTAAATGGTACTTATCATTATTTAGAATTTTATGTCTGTTTTCCGTTTTTCTCTCCTTTTCCTTGATGCATCCATTAAACATCCCCTGAGGACCCACTGTATGCTAAAGACTGGTTATAGCACCTTGGGCTGCTTCCAAAGAGTCTCTTTCATATAGTGTCTGTTCCTGATGGGTATGTGTTTCTAGTATTATATTTCTTGGTGGCTGAGTTCTAGCAGAATATACACCTGAATCTGTATATCGAGTAAGAATTGGTAAACCTCTGTATTGGATTTTGACAAGAGTCTGTAAACCTCTGAACTAGTTTAAGGGCTTCTGTGTTAGTTTTTATTGCTGCTTACAAATTATCAAAAACTTAGCAGCTTAAAACAACGCACATTTATTATCTCACAGTTTCCATGGGCTGTAAGTCCAGGCGTGACTTAACTGCTTTCAGAGTCTGACAGGGCTGCAACCAGGGTGTTGGCTGGGCTGTGCCCTCATCTGAAGGCTCAGCTGGAGAAGAGTCTGCCTCCAAGCGCATTCGTGCTGTTGGCAGAATTTACTTCCTTGGGGCTTTATGGCAGAGGGCCCCATGCTTCTTACAGACTCTTGCTCTGGAGGCCACCCTCATGTCCTAGAAGTCACCCATAGTTTCCTAACCATACAGCCATCTCCGTAGGCAGTTTATAGCATGACTGTTTGCTTGTTCCAGGCTAGCAGGGGAGTCTTTCCCCCAACCCCAATCTGCTAAGATGAGTTTTATATAATGAGTCCTAATTATGGGAATGACATCCCAGCACCTTTTGCCATATTCTGTGGGCTAGAAAGCATGTCCCATGTTATACCCACAGTCAGGAGTGAGGGTTGTACCGGGGACTAACAGATCACGGGGGGCTGTGTTAGCATTCTGCCTGCCACACGCAGTCTCTTTGGCGAAAACACGTAGACGTTAGTGTATGGGCTTTGCGAGACTTGTTCAACTTCTCACAGGACCGTATACAGTTTATTTTATGGTCGCGTGCCACAGGAGAGGAGGGGAAGTTGCTGGAAGTGTGGCCTGGGAATAAGTAGAGATTTTATGTTTTTTATCACACCCTCAGTCTCCATGATATACCGCTCAAATGTATATAACTATGCATTGAGATAATCTGTGCTTACGAGATGTTGGGATTCAGTATCAAGGCCCTATGAGAGGGAGGAGATTTTAACAACAGTTTACACAAAATGATGAGTCTGGGTTGTCTGATCCACGCCCTGCCTCCAAGCAGGGATTTCTTCTAGATAGTCCTTACCCCAGCCAAACAAAAACAAGCCAAGAGACCGAAGAACCCCAGAAAACCGTCCTACTGTTTTTTAAAGACGGGGAAAAAAGGAAAGCTTCACCAACCTCTTCTTGAGCTGGAGGACTTTCCAAGTGTGATTGCACTTGGCTCTGTACTAAGACAGTTGTTGAGAGGCAGGGAAGTTGGACTGTCAGTGTGTGTGCTCACAGTCCTAGCACCCTTCTGAAGTGCCGCCTGAGTCTCCTAACCCTCCAGACGAGGAACTGACTAGTTTGCAGGAGGTGGATGTGCAGAAGGCAGAAGTTCGCAGGAGGCCCCTGAGAGAGAGGTGAAGGTGCGGCGTCGGAGTGTAATGCGTGGCTATTTGCACGCGCGAAACTTTGCGAGGAGGACGTCCAGGCGCGTGTGCACACACACACGCACATTATGCACAATAAACTGCCAGCCCGTTCGCGTGGGTGGCCGTGTTCTCAAGCCAACCGAAACTTCTGCGGGGGTGTTTTCATAGGAGACTTCAAAATAAAACAATATTCCCAACAATTTGGGGACTTGAGCCCGTTTTATTTGTAGGGCATCTGCTGGGTGGTTTCTGCTTGTGTTAATGATCTGGCATCACCAGGTTTCTCTGCAAAAAGCTAGCAGCACCCAAGTCAGCTCGCTCACATTAAAAAAAAAAAGAAGAAAAAATAGGAAAATTACCAGCTCGGTGCTTATTTTTGTACCAAAGGGGATTTCCATGCGGGGGGGGGGAGGAGGCGGGGGGAGGGAGGGAGAATTTTCCTCCCTTCCGAGGGCTGTTGCTACCTCAAAGGCATGTCTCTGTCTGTTCAGCCGGGCCATGGGGACCGCACGAAGACTCAGAGAAGCCCGCGTCCGGCCCCTAGCACAGGCACCGCAGGAGACGCCCCCTACGCTTTGATTGTATTTTTGGACACGGGCAAAGCTGATGTGGTTTGCTAGTCAACCTTTCATGCTGCCTGGTACTGGAGGCCACGGGGCCGACTGAAGTGCTCGGCTTTTTCTCTTAAAAGAAGCCGAGATCTCAGACTCGCTGGTTCAGGGAACACCGCCTGCTCACCTTCCCGCACGGCGTGCCGAGTGCCAAAGCTATTCTTAGTCCGTGTAATTCCTCGGTACCCATGCCTCGGTATTATTTTCCCCCTCCTGTAGATCATTTTTTTTTTTTTTTTTTGCTGTGCATAATGGGTCTCGAAACTGGCATCTGCCACAGCTTTGGAGATGGCTGGTAATGAGGCGGTAATTTCTGATGCAGAATGATCAGGATGATGCTGCCCTCCCTGCGAGCTGAGTTACCGGGGTCCATTGACTTGGGCAAAGGGGAACAGGGCAGAGGGGGAAAGGACCACTCCCCTCTAACACCTGCTGGTCCGCGGAGGGGAAGTGCCACAGCCTTGCTAAACACCGCGCCTGCCCTATCAGACTCTCCCAGTCTGAACACTGGTGGAGCCTTGACCTCGCTGAGACAGGGGTGGTACCAACATATGCATTTGACAAAGGTGGAGACTGAGCTCCTTGGCTGCGTGTTCGAATCACTTGGGAAGCTTTATTAAAAACGGAGACGCATCCCACGAAATCCCTCTCCCCTTTAAAGTATACACTCAGTTAGTTGCTTTTAGTGTATCTATAAGGTTGTGCCGCCATCACCACTGCCCAATTCTAGAACATTCTCATCACCCCACAAGAAACCCTATGCCCATTAGCAGTCACTCCCCAGCCCCTGGAAACCACTGGTTTACTTTCTGTCTCTCTATATTTGCCTGTTCTGGACATTTCATATAAATAGAACCATGCGGTATGTGGCCTGCACACTTCTCGCGTGACCATTGAATGGTTTAATTTTGCTGAAGCGAGGGATGACAGTGCGTAACCACGCAGCGCAGTGACCCAGTGGTAATTCCTCGTCGACAAGGGAATCCGGTAGCCCTTTGAGGTTGGAGATGGGATGGTGCAATATTCCACTTTGAGACCTCCTTCCCCCGTCTGCTGGAACCCAAGTCTCCTGGCTCCCAGTCCAACATTATTTCCATTACACCATTCAAGTGTGATGCAAGGTTTGGCAGAAAGCTGTCCCTGGGTGGATCCAAGTGGGAAGAAAAGAAACCTATGGTTTATAGATATAGAAACAACTTCAAATGCAATAAAATGGTATGAATGAAGCATTAGGGTGCGGTCCCAAGTAAAATAAATCGAGCATGAAAAACCATGGATAAGATACTTCTGTAAAAACGTTTCTAGAACCCACAAAAGACTTGTACACTGAGAGGACCTTTAAATAGTGATCTTATTTAAAATTACTAGATTTATAAACCGTGTTTCCGGGAGAACACTATTGTGGAATTTGGGGCTTGGTCCCTTTACTTTGAAACTGATAAGCTCCACTGATAGATGATGATCCTGGTTGGAAAAAATGCAGCCCAGAGGTACCATCCCGGGCTCCTAGGATACTTGGCTGAGCATCAAAGCCTATGGGTGCTTGTAGAGGCTGGAGATTGTATAGACATGGATTCGGATACTGCTGCTGTCACTTACTAGCTTGAATAATTTTGGGCAATGGCTTGTCCCCCTTCAGAGCCTTAGGTCTTGCCTCTGTAAGATCGGTAGAACAGTTCTGATGCCTCAAGACTGTTTGTTGTGAGGGTGACTTGAGGTGGGCTCCACACACCGTCATCCCTGGGCCCACGGCATCATCATCACCTGGGAGCTCGTCAGCAATGCCCCTCTGCAGACCACCACTGAGTCACACCTCTGGGGGTGGGGCCCAGCAAGCTCTGTTTTAACAAGCTGTCTGTCCGAGGGATCCTGAGAACCACTGGCCTAGGAGAGGGTATCTCCACCTCCGCACTGTTGATATTTGGGGCTGGATAATTCTCTCTGGAGTGGGACAACCTGTGTGCCTTGTAGGATGTTGAACAGCATCCCTGGTGTGTACCCACTAGACACCTATAGCAATCCCCCACCCCACAACCTCCAAGTAGTGACAACCAAAAATGTCTCCTGACATTGCAGTGCGTCCCCTGGGGGCCAAAACCGCCCCCTAGTTGAGGACCTCTAGTTTAAGATCAAGCGAGTTCCTGGCCTGTGGCAGGCTCTTAATTATTAACTTCCTTTACTTTCTTCTGCCGTGGTGTCATTTGCATTAGAACAGGGGGAAAAAAAAAAAAGAAAGAAGAGCGGAGAGGCAAGCCTTTCTCACTTTTGCGAGGATGCTGACATCGTCTCAAAAATAGTCACACCCTTTAAACTTTCTAACAAAATTTTCCTTTGGGTTAAAGCTAAACATGGAAAATCTCAGCTCCGGGGACTGCGTTAATTCTCCCCCAAGAGCTAAGTAGCTGCATGTGGGGATTTTGGTGGAAAGTTTCAGGTCCCCGCTGTGCGTGCAGCGTTTGCCTCCAGATGCGCGGGCACCTGGGGTGCCTCTCCCGCGAGGGGCCAGCTGGTGCCTCCACACCCAGTGCCTCGCCGGTAATAATAACCAGAAGAGATCTGTTTTCCTCTGCTGGGGAACGGCTTCCCGTGCCTGGATTTTCTTCTGTGTGACCTGAGTTGGAAGGGGCGTCTGAGGCGGGAAGGAGGGCGGCGTCCCTGTGGGGCGTGACGTGGGGTTGCGTGACCTGGGTTCTCAGTCTGCCCTCTGCCGCTAACTTGCATAGGCGGTGTCGGGCGAGTCATTTGAGGGCGGAGGTGGTCTTGTCTTGTCGGGAAAATGAAATTGATGAATACCGGGGTGTCGTGGGAAGTACTTTAAAATAAAAAATTGTGGTTAAAAAAAAATATATATATATAACATCGAATTTAATGGTTCAACCATGTTAAGTGTACAGTTCGGTGGCATTTAGTACCTTCTCACTGTGGTACGACCATCACCACGCTTCATCTCCAGAACTTTTTTGTCATCCCCAACCGAAAATCCCTAGGCGGTAATCAGTTCCTCCTTGCCAGCTAGGGCCCCGGCGTCACTGACCAGACAGATCTCCCTCTTCTCTCCCCTTTCTCCGTCCATGAGAGATTCCAGCCCCTGACACGTGCCAAGAACTTCCTCCACCTCGGGGCCTTTGCACGTGCCGCGCTTGCCCCCCCCCCCCCCCCGAGGAGGGAGACTTCGTTTGCCTGTCCTGGGGCACGGACCCTCCTGGGTTACGTGCTTTCTCAGCTCTTTGTTGCAGCCACGGCATCGGCCACGCAACCTGGGGTCATCCTGTTGGTTGCTTGCTCGTCCGCCTCTCCCACCTGGCGTTTTCCTGTCGAGACCCGTCGCTAGCTGTCTCCGGGGTTTCGGGGAAACATCCTCAACAGGATTGTGGTACTCGCAGTGGAAGGCTCGAAGCCGTTCCGTCTCCTGCTCTCTCTCTCTGTTCTCATGACCTTGAGTCATTTTAATTGTTCTACAATGCACAGTCACTAACCTGACCCTGCTGGACTTGAACCCACAACATCGGCCTCTGGCTCCATCTCTTCCCAACTCCGCTGGCCGCCATGGTTTGTGGAGGGAGGACGGCTTTGAAGCCAGACAGCCCGTGGGGTCAGCTGTGGCTCTGCTGACCGGGCGAGTCAGTGGACCCCTGTTTTTCCTCATTTGTAAAATAGGGACAATGAGACCGACCTCTCAAGGTTGGTAATAAGGATTTGAGAAAAATACACATAAAGAGCCTAAAAACTGGAGACCGCTGTTGCCATTCATTAGCTGCTGAGGTGATCGAGGGAAATGATACCACAGGGCCCGAGCGACAGCGATGATGGGACGGCGACCGTCCTAAAGGGGGCCCACAAGTCTCTCTTCTCTCTTCCTCTTTGGGGAGAATAGCTTTGCACTTCCCTCTGCTGTCAGCCCCCGTCTCTGGGTTAGCAGCAGACGGTCGGGGTCGCCCGTCGGTTGTGTTTGTCTCTCTTATTCACCAAGCCCCCATCCCCAAGCCGATCACAGTAAACAACACGCAGAAGGAACCCAGAGTCCGGACTGGGAATCTGAACCCAGGACTGAGGAGGCAGCTGTGGGTTGTGTGCAAGGAGAAGGCCTTGCCTTTCTTCATTTTTGCACATCGTCCGTTCATCTGGAAATCTGTTTTAATTACTTCCTAGGGGGAAATCACTGTTCGTTGCAGGGAGAATGCAAAGATGACAAAGACCCTTTGCCCTTGGAATACTTAAAATCCAGTGGGGGAATTAAGATGTGAGTATAAACGAACGCTAGTACGAGGGAGCAGATTTTAGGGGTCGCACGTAAACATGGGGGTTTTGGAGTTGAAGGTGGTGGGTTCTCCTGGGTGAGAATGGAAGGAAGCTTCCAGGGAGAGTGAGCATTTGAGCTAGAACTTGGAGGATGGACGACAGGTCAAAGGGCAGAGAGGTCATTTCGGAAGCACAGAAGGGCCTCGAGCAGGGACTCTCCAACTCGAACGTGCATCAGAATCGCCTTGTGAAAACGCATTGCCATGTCCCTCCTGGACCTCCGTTCAGGGCGTCTGGGGCCCGAGAATTTGCATGTCTGACACGTTTCCAGCTGATGTGGATGACATGGTCTGGGGGTCCTACCTCGAGAACCCCCGGCGAAGGCAGAATAGCAGAGGAGGAAAGTGTAAGGGGTCATTCACCTCATCATCCAACGAGTATTTGTTAAGCACTTACTACAGGTCAGGCACTGGGCTGGGTGCTAGAGATGCAGAGGACGGCAAGAGAGACCGGTGCCCGCCCTCAGGGCGCTTACTGATGCGCAGGGTACGAAGGAGTTTTAAGCAAATAGAAACCAGGGAAATAGGATGGAAAGCCGTGCTAAGGGCTGTGAAGGAAAACGTGGTGACAGGGGAGAGGAGAATGGAGCGGGGGTCTCATTTGTCTCGTTAGCAGGGGATGTGACTTGTGAACAGACCTCTGCACGATGAGAAGGGCTGGCCACATGTGAACGGGGAGGGTTCTTGATGAAGGGGCCAGCGTATGCAAAGGCCCTGGGGTAGGAGCCAGCTTGGTTCGTTTGAGGGGTGAAGACCCTTCTCTTGGACTTGGAGTTGAGAGTGGTGGGGTTCCAGATGGGGAGAAGTGGGCAGGGTCCTGCAGGCCAGGGTGAGGCATTGGGTTGGTATTCCACGTGTGCTGGGAGTCCCGCAAATGGCACTTCTGGAAGAGCAGTGGAGAGGGTTTGGGCTACAGGAAGGGAAGGTCTTGGGTGACAGTCGCAGGACCTCGGGCCTTCCTCCATGGCGGCAGCAAGGTCTGAGTGGGAGGCTGCCTCAAGCTCAGCCAGATGGTGCGCCCTCCCAACCATGACGGGGCCTCTCAGCAAACCCTCAACCCTTTGTTCAACCCTTAATATACCTGGAAGGTGGGGAAGAGCAGGTATGGCTTAGGGGGTGGAAAATGGGGAGAAGGGACACCGTGGAGCATGGGTTACCTCGACGCCATCTGAGATGGTCACCGTTGGTCGCATGTGGCTGTTTAAAGCTAAATGAATTAATATGCTATACAACTTCGCGTTCAGCTCCTCAGTCACACAGGGTAGCCACATTTTAAATACTTAATAGTCACACGTGACCGGAGGCTAGGGACAGAACACTGCCGTCATCACGGAAGTTCTTTTGGCCAGTGCCGCCTGAAGTGATTTGCTGAGCGAGGTTCTGTCAGCTCGTTCGGGGAGAGTCCGATGGGGGGCCTGGTCTCTTGAACAATTCCCAGCCTGGAACTTCTTGCTCCATGCCTTCACTCTGCCAGTCGATGGTAGTCGTGTGTGCCGGAGCCTCCCTGCACGTGGATTTTGTTGCTTGCACGCAAAACCAGGAGGCTTCCTTCCGCCTGACCTCGAGCATCACCTGCCTGGCTAACATTTTCTTCTGAAACTGTTACGACCCGGTTGCCAAGATACCAGGGGCATCACGAGCAGACACAAAAAACGGTTTTCCTCGCCCAGCAAAGCCGAGACGTGTGTGTAAACTCACATTGGACACGTTTTTTTCCCCATCAGGGTCTCCTCTAAGAATGATCCTGGAATTGTTGAACTTGGAGTCACTCTGGAGGGTATCTATTTTTCTACCTCTCATTTAACCCTTAGAAAAACTGGTCCCTGTGAGGTTACCCAAGGTCCCAACGTTCCTTAATTACAGAGGAGGGCGTTGAATGCTGGGCTCTTGACTTCAATTTTAGTCTTTCTTCGTCCATGCATTCAAGGTCACGGGGATATAGTATGGTTCATCTTAACGGGACCATTTTGTGGCTACATGGAAATTTTCCAATTGTATTTTGGGGGGTCAGAATCCTTTAAGCTTGTGTGTGAAATTGACCAAATGGGGGAAAAAAATCGATGAAACCACTCCCTGACTGCCCATTCCAAGCTGCTGAGTGTTGGACGATGGTCAGGCCGACAGTAATCTTGAGGATTTGGCAAACATCCATCGTAAACTAAAATGGAGAGAGGTTAGTGAATGCGTTTGCAGCCTCCAGATGCTTCCTCGGGCAGGTTTTTTTGGATTCTCCTCATTCTTCGGTAAACGTCACAGTCGGCACTCCCCACGGGGTTCCCACCCCTCCCTCCCCCGCCCTCCCAACTCTGTGCTGGACGGATGATGCCTCGGGTCCTTTGGGAGCCCACGTTTTCCACTGGGACAATCCTGAAAATCTTGGAAAGAGTGGTATTGTCTATTTGGGAAACAAAGGTTCTGGGGTATTCAGAAACCTGCTAAAAACTGGACATGCGATTTAGAGGAAACATCCATTGAAATCTTGAAAATCCACTGAAAATCAGTGTGCTGTCCAGCAAGCAGGCACTGCCCACACGTGGCTCTTCAGCTCTCGAAATGTGGTGAGACCGAGAACCGGATTTTCACTTTTATGGAATTCTTTTTTTTTTTTTTTTTGGTTTTTAGAAATTAACAGTTTATTAAAGCAAAGAAAGTCAACACCCTTATTCTCCTTACGCTTTTAATTCAGCTTACATACAGTATTGTTCTATTCGTGCAAGTCTAGCAAACTTTAGCAGTCGCATGGAAGGGGGTTTTGTATAACGTTTGCTGCCGTTGACACCCTCAGTGAATTAAACATCTCCAAACAATGACACTATATTCGTAAAGTGAAGTGGTTGCCCGCACGAGCCCTGTTTTCATTGCTTATGTTTTTCCCTTGGTTCATCCGGTCTTCCTTGACTTCTGGGTTCTTCGTTCTTTCCCTGTCGTTCATGTAGTGAGTGAAGAGGCAACACGTTGCGTAGGGCAGTTTTACCCACTGCCCTACACAGACGTTTTACTGCTGCTCCCACAGATGTTTTAGCCGCTGCTTGGATTTAGCTCCCACTCCTTGCATCTGCCCTGGGACCACACGCTTGGCCTCCCAGTCCTCTGCCTCGCCCCTCCCCAGCCACGCCTTCTCCAGTGCGGTGCCCGCCCCCCTCACCCCAACTCCCTGTGTTACAACTCCAGGTCACTTGCCAGGTCTCAGGGTTCAAAATATGGGTGCAAGGGGCGGGCCCTCGCTCTTACAAGCTTTAATTTCTCTGGACAGCTTGGTCCCTGGTGAATGATTAAGAGGGGGACAGGAGGTGGGCAGTGGCGGGGATTTAGCCAGCCCTGGGCGAAAGCGTGTTATTATTTATTAATCTTCATGCAGGTCCCTCCTGTTCCAAAAAGGTTGGGAGTGGCCGCAGCTGGGGACGCAGCTAAGTAAGTGTGCCTGAGGGGACCCTGCAGTTTTATTCCCCATGCCCCCCATTTTCCTCTTCCTTTCCAGGGTTACGGGTCCTGCATACGTCACTCTGCCCTCTCCAGAGTGTCAGCCCCTCCAGACTCATTCCATTAATCAGGTCGCCTAATTGGTACCACAGCCATAACTACTGATAAAGGACCCTAAGGTAGTAGTTCTAGACTTTTTGCCTTTGTTAGTACCGTCTGGGGACTTTGTTTACAGAGAATGAGAAGAGAAGCCCCCTGTCCCAGGGGTATTTGATTCCACAAGTGTGGGTTGGGGGAAGCAGGGGCTCAGCATGTGTGTTCTTAACAAGCTCCCCCAGGGGCTTCCGCTGCCGGCTCAAGTTCAACAGCTTGTGAGTGGTGTGGAAATAAAGAACAGGACAGCCATGGCGGCAACCTCAGTCCCGCCTGTTATCCTTGTGACCGTCGGGCAAGTTCCATTGTCACGCTGTGCCTCCATTTTCCGTCTTTCAAATGGGCATAATAAGGTTCTTGGCTCTTGGGGTGTGTGCGACAACCTACTAATGTTAATATAGCACTTAGCACAGAGCCTGGCACATAGTAGGTGCTCAGTAAAACGACTATTACTGTGTAATAGTTTACTGATGATGGCCTTATTATTAACATACCTAAAGCAATATAGGCACAGGGCTGGCATATAAAAAGCATCGAGAAATGTCAGCTTTATTATTATAAACATATAACAATGCTATATAAAATATTTCAAATGATGTATCATGTCTCTGAATTCTTATCTATATGAATATATCCATGAATATATATTACACAGTATTTGAATATTCCATAAATGTTATAGCACAATGCATTGTTATAGCATAAATATTAACATTATAATAATGATTATGTGAGGAAGCTACCCGTAGGCCTGGCGTCCGACAGGCGCTCATGAAATCTCTGAACTCTTTTTTCCCCGTTGTTTGTCATTTTGATTAGCAGTAATAACATCAAGGAAAGGAAGAGCCACCAGCAGCACTGAGGGCTTTCGCCCAAACCAGTGGGCCGTGGGTGGCTTCCAGCAGAGGGAGCCCGCCTGCGGCCTGCGCTCCGGAGTCCCTGGGTGGCCAGCCCAGACCGCTGGGCCTGCCTGCCTGGGCCAAAGGGATCCGGCTCTGAGATCCTGGGCGGAGAGAGATGAAGGGCGTGTCTCCCAGGCCTCCTGCCCTCAGCGGGAAATTTGGGTGCGGATGCAAATCTGCAGGTTACTTGAGACGTTAGAGAGTCAAATAATCCGCCCCCGCCCCAAGTCCCCCGTCAGCTGGCCCCACGGTGCGCTGGGGATGTTATGACAATGGTCGCCCTGGCAACCGCGGGAAGGCGTGGGGCCGCTGGCTGCGGAGATTCCTTACCCTGATCCGCGGGCTCTGAGAACCCAAGAGCCTTGGCTGGGGAGCCAGGCCCCCCACCCCCCGCCCTGCCTGGGTTTTGAATGTGCACCGCCCGCTGGAGAAGGGGTCAGAGTTTACGGGGAGAAGAGGCCTGGCCTCCACTCGCCCACGATGCTGGGTTAGCGAGCCACCAAGAAAAATGTCTTGAGCAGCGACTGGTTGCCAAATACTGCTCTGAACGCGGGGGTGGGCAGTTGGGAAGACAAGCAAAGCCCGAGCTCTTTGGGGCTGACATTCTGATGGTGTGTGTGTGTGTGTGTGTGTGGTGCTGGTGATGGATGGGCACTTAACCATGGAAACCAATAAACAGGATAATTTGTGGGATCGCGATTAACTGTTAACAAGGGGAAAAAGTAGGGTGCTGTGATGGTGACACGGGGTGGGGGGTGGTCGGGAAGGGATGACTCCACACGCTGGAGGGAGAGCGCTCTGGGCTGTAGGAAGTGCACGGGCCGGATCCCGTGGGCTCACGGCTTTGAACTCGGCTGCTCGCCTGTGCCTCCAAAGAGAAGGCGGCGAAGATGGGGTGCTTGCGGACAGGCAGCCCAGAGGGGCGCGGAAGGTTCTCGAGCTGGTCTCGGTCACCGTGTGGTTTTAAGGTCAGCCGTGTCACGGCCCTGAGTCTCGGGTTGCTCCCGCGGGGAGTGGGTGGGAGATGAGCAGCTCCCCTTGGTGGTGTCGTGAGGTTTCCACCAGCGGGTTTGTGCAAGACCGCGAGGAGGTGCTCCGTCTGCCCTGCACTCCCTTCCAGCGTTCACGGGCTCTGCGTTCGTGTTTTTTTTTTTTTTCTTTTCTTTTTTTTCTTTTTCTTTTTTTTTTAAAGCACCTAAGCGTAATGATTTGGGGCTGCAGCAAAGCAAACCCCAGAGTCTGGCCCATGGGTTTCTGGGTTTATCTTCGTTTAAAATCCGAGTGAAAAAAGTTCGCAGTTTCACATTAGAGATTTCAGACATGATTATTTATAGCTCCGTCACATGTCTTGACTTTAAACTTTTTTTTTTGTTTATGCTGCTAAATTTACCATCATGCTAATACTGAGTACAGTAATAAGGCACTGAAGATGCTCAGATCCAGGAGGGTCTGAAAAATTTTCCATCTGCCGTGGAAGGTGCTAGGCTGCCCCCTGGTGTGGAGATGGAGAACTGCACCTCTGGGTTCCTGCTCTCTCATTCAAGGGTCCTGGGATCCATCTTTCTGACCCCAGGCCCCGGAGACCTTATTTTGCACCCAGGTAGTATCAGGGCAAGAGGGTGGGCTCAGCGTGGGTGTGCTATTTCCAGAAGCCCTGTGTTTTTTCACTGGACGATGGAACCTTTGGACCCTTTGCCGTTCAGCTCAGCATGGACTTGAAGTGAGGGTGACCTAAAAAAAAATTAGGGCACCTGGCAGAGTGAGGTGCTACAAAGGCCCTTTTCTCATTGTGCTTCCTCACCTTCGTCTCTAGGCTGTTTGGACCCTCTGTTTCCGGCGAGAGCTATTGTGCCGAGGGCCCGGGACTTGGGATCAGATCCTGAGTTCAAATCCTGATGCGCTTTAGTTCTATGACCTCGGACATGATTCTAACGCCGCTGAGCCTCAGTTTCCCCATCTGTTGAATGTTAATGACAGTCTAACGCCCACGTCGGCATTGTCCTGATTTAATAAGGCAGTGTCTCTGGAACCATTTTGGAAAATTATTTTTTTAGTGATGTAGGGGGATTAGCCAGTACTTTCGTAAAATATGATAAGAATGATTTACTAGAAAAATGAAAGGCACCAAAAAACCCAAGAAAAATGTGGACCTTATTTTGAAAATATTAGATTCGACAGTTTGTCAGTAGCTATCAAGGCATCTAAATGCTGAATGCTCTCAATTTCTGCAGCTAACCAGAGGGGACTTGTGTACAGCCTTTTTGGGGTGTGTGTCTTCAGCCTGCATCCACCTCAGGGCACGGAGGGCGGGTGATTCTCTTGTATCCCTAGTTCTTTTTATTTAGAAAGCACCTAAAAAGATCTTTGGATGCGTGAGAGTTTCTCTTAGAATAAACAGAACTCCCGTCATTATCATCCTGAGCTCCTGGATCACGGCTCTGTACGAGGCTGCTCTCTTAATTGTGTGTCCTTGGTCTCCGCACTGAACCCTGGCTGCCCTTCCCTTCTGGCTTCTGTACTTCGGCCTCGTGATTGGCACATCTGTCTTGTCTGCCCTACTGAGAGCCCCGTCAGGCCTGGACTGGTGCAGACTGCTCTTTGAATTCTCAGGGCCCCGGAACAAAGTCTTGTCCCTTCTGGAACTGCTCAGAAAATGTCTTGCTGAGCACGTGAGCCCAGGAAGGGGGCCCCACGCATCCTGGCTTCCAGAATGGGGGTTCTGCCCTGGTGTTATTGCCCAAGGATCTGGATGCTTAAGCTCGTCTGAGAAAGAAACAGCTGTCATTACATAATTCAGATAGTAGATGGATGCTGCTCACGCTCGCCTGATCCTCAGAATCATTGGGGTGCTGTGTTTTTCCAGACCCCTGGGCCTTTTCCAGATTGACTGAATCAGGATTTCTAGGGGATGGGCCCAGAGGATGATTTTTAACAAATGCCTCCAGATGATTCTTACAGTCAGGAAATTGGTGAAAGAGGGAACTAACATGTAAAATTATTTAGTACCTTGGGAGAGCTACTTAAGTGGCTCCTTGGCCCTCAGTTTCCTCACCTGTAAAATGTGGGTATTACTGTGGTTATTGTGACGATTAAGCCAAATAATATATATGTAGCGCTCAGCAGAAAATCTGTCTGTATTATTTATATATTATATACATTTAAAGCGTATTTAATGAAGTGATTGACATTGTCTGTCCCACATCTTTATTATTGGCAAACATCTGATTTTCATGAAATTTGTAACTAATTATCATATAGGTAATTCAGGCTTATAGAAAAATTATAAGATACACATGCACAAAAATGAGCAAATAAGTCTCACCTATAATAACCCAGAGATGCAGTTGCTAACATTTTGAAGTATTACTTCTAGTCTGTGTGTATGTGTGTACATAGTATATATTATATTATGTATATATACATGTTACATATTTTATATATACACAATATGTACATAAAATATTAAATATATATTATATGCACATATGTGTGCAGGTGTATATATTATATAACGTGTTATGTATGTATACATATATAACGTGCATATAACACAAATGTAATACCGTATATGTCTAATACATATTATATGTTATTATATATATACACACATACACATTAATTTTATATTCAGGAAATAGGATGATACTATCCCCGTTATTTTGGCTGCTATTTTCGCGCTTGACAGTAGATCATGACATTTTTTTGCGTGTCAATAGATAAGAGCTTGTTAGACTTGGGCTCGAATCCCGATCCCTCCACTTAGTCACTTGATGACCCTGGGCGAGGTATTCAACCCTTCTGGGCCTCGATTTTCTCATTTGTAGAATGGGGCGACGGTTTGACCGCTACCTCAGTGTGGCTGTGCGGATTAAACAGATAATTCGTAGAAAGTGCTTAGCAGAGAGAAGCCCTGTAGCTGACAGCCATGACTGTTCTACACCAGCGGTCTTGAGGGGCTGATGAGAACAGCTTCCAGTTCCCGGGGCCTCTGTTGGGGGGGCGGGGGGCGCTGCTCAATCTTTGCCTGGTCCAGTGTCACACTCTGGGCAGTTTTCTGGTTTTTTTTACTAGGACTAGTGGTGCCCTTTTCTTGAAAGGAGATTCTTGGTTTCCTTGGCCTCAAGGGGAAGACCGGGACCTCCCCAGCCATCTTCCCCATTCCATCGGTGCCCTAAAGCCCAATCTGCACCCCGCCTCCCATTGCTAATGCATCACGGTGGGGGATGCCCCTTGATTCTCGCTCCTGGGCAGGTAAAGGCCCAGTCTCAGGGTGACCCTGAAGACACCTCCCCAGCATCCACGCATTCCTTCCACTACGAGTTAGAACACAGAGCGTGTGTCTATGTGGGGGGGGACTTGGCCTGTCTTCTGCGGAGACGTTAGGTCGCATGATGCCTCAGGAGGCCTGTGAGGAAAGGGCACATGCGCCCGTTTTGCAGATGAGAAAGTGGAGGCTCAGGAGGCGGATGTGACTCGCCCACACCTCAGAACTAGAATTCCGACACTTACTTCTCCCATAACACTCAAAGGCTTCCCAGGATCAGCGTGGCCCTCTCTCTACCCTGGAGGGGTCGGCGCCAGTTCAGTGGGAAGGACCCGTGAACAACTCCAGTGCAGCATCCTGGTAAAGAGAGGGAGCTTCGGGGTCATATCCTGGCTCCGAGTTATAAATGGTCCTATGGATCCGAGCGAGTGATTTAACCTCCTGATGTCTCAGATTTCTTGTTTCCAGAATGGGCTCAGACTACCAGCCTCAGAGCTGGCATCGTCGCATGGACTCAAAACGCACAAACACGTTCAGAGTACTTATCCCACGGCGCCAGGCACACTGCAAGCGTCTAGTAAAAGGTGGCTGCTGTCATGGCTGTTATTCCCCCAAATTCTTTAATGTAGCTGACAAAGATGCCCTCAGCCGACATCTCAGAATTGCTCGCGTCATGGGCTTTTGACCCCGGTATCAAAGGAATCCCTCACGCGGAAGATTGAAAAGAAAGAGGCAAATCCGTAGGAACCAACAGGAGAGGTCCTTGGGGCTTACTACAGAGTGGAAAAAAAAAAGTAAGCTTGCAGAAAAATGCATGTTGCATGATGCAATTTATGTCAAAAAGCCCAGCCCATAGCCCCTAAAACCAAACCACAATGCAGTTTCTACACGTATGTACGTAATGAAAATGCATAGAAAAGATCTGGAAAAGTAGACTGATCTCAGTAGGTTCCTTCATTACTTCCAGGGAGAGGGGGACCACATTCGTGGGGGTGGTCAAAGGAGCTTTGACTGTATCTGAAATGTTCTAACCTTTTTTTTTTTTTAACAAGGAAAATATATACACGTGTTAATCAAATGATGAAAGTTTCCTTTCTGCAGCTGTTGGGCGTTGGAATCAGACTTGGGTTGGAATCTTAGCTGTCTGGCTGTGTGTGGTGTGAGCGAATGGCTTAAATTCTCTGTGCTCATGTCTTCATTTGTGAAGTATAATCTCTTCCTAGCATCTAGCTCCTGGACATGTGGGCATACAGTGACATGATGCATGCAAAACCTTCAGCCTGGGCTTGGCATGTGGACGCGCTCAACGATGGTACTTTCATTGTTATTATTAGACTTATTTCATTTATTCTTCCAAATTTGGAAGGGGGCTCCTTAACCCTTTAAGTTGTTTTTATTATCAACAAGTTACAATGCAAGAAAAACCGTGATACAGTTTTTATAATAAGGGTGTGTACAAATAAAATGCCAGGGAAGAACTGGATAAAGACTTGCTGGAGAAGGTGATGTTTGAGATGGACTTTGGAGAAAAAAAATCAGATTTCTATGAGTTGATGGGTTTGTTATCAGTTAGCCAGAGATCCCAATAACAGGAACCAACCAACCACAACACCTTACATTGTAGGAACGATATAATGCCCAGCCTGTTCACTGAGGGGACTGGAAACAATGACATCCAATATCAGTAAGCACACCAAGTACCCAAATCTTGGCTTCCAAGTGTCATTTTCCACTCAGTGGAACCAGCACTCCTTGGAGAAGAGACTGATTCAGAATGGGGCAGGGAAAAGAACAAGATGACTTCCTGTTGTGACAGGAAGTAGGGAATCGCTCCAAGAATGATGGAGATGTGTCAACGTGGTTTCTTCTGTGTGGTTTTCTGTACCTGGGTAAAGGAAAATGGTTAAAAAAAGTTGGACAATAAAAGACAGACATGAGAGTTCTGTAGATATCTTGGGTAAGAACCTCGCTCAGAAGTCTTGACAGGTCAGACCCTATCCATTCAGCAATGAGTGAGAGGGAATATTTTCTCTTTAACGTTTGCTATTCTAAATTCTAATTTGCAATTTCAAAAGGAAAGTGTTTCAGGCACATGAGCATCCCATGAATACCATGCCACTGTTGACAGTGGAATGTAGGTTTCTCAAGAATGGCAACTTTCATTTCCTTAGTAAGGTGAATGAAACTCATGTGAATCTAAAAACCAGTTTTCTGATTGGTTGCAATGGGTTTCAGTCTTCCATGCCAGTGGGGCCGGACAGGGCAGCTCTTGGCTTCTGTGGCATTTCCCCCTGACAATCCCAGTGGGAAGTGAGGGCCACCCTCTGAGTGCCTGAGAGAGTCACTGGGGAGGCTTCATAGTGGCCCAGCCTGGCTCACTTGTTCCAAATGCTGGGCCAGGCCCGGATCATGTGCTCGCCTGCAGCCTGTGTGGGGTGGGGCGGGCTGGGTGAGACCGGCCTTACCTGAACCATATGGACTAGGAGCCAAAGAAGGAAGATTCCCCTCAAAGAAAGTTGAAGTATTCTTTTCAGCAAAAGGGAAACGCGACCAGTTGGACAGAAGCAACGGTTGCCCACTACTCCCCCGCTCTGGATTTTGTGATCCTAGAATTGCAGGACTGTCCGTGATGAATGATGGTTGACAGTTCTTGGAAGTACCAAAGGCATTGACATACCTAAGTCTTTTATTTTTGTTTCATTTAATTATCTTATTAAATATATTTAAAATTACAAATAGATGAGACTATGCTTTGGGTAACTATAGAAACAAAGCGAAAATATCTAACGAACACTTAACCATTTTTTCTCACTCCGTTGGTAGATTCTTCCTGCCCCAGTTCGCAGCCTGGGGTGTGTCTCCCACACTTTCTTCTCTGCTCACGCACACATGCATTGCCTTTGTTGGTGTTGCCCGTTTTTCCGTAACTAGCAATAAGACACTTTTCTTTCTGTCATGGAATCCCTCTACGAACATGGGCTCTGGTCCGTCTCATTTTAAAAAGTATTTGTTAACTTGTGAATACCTTGTATGCGATTTCAGATTCAGGTGGTAACAGAGGGTTGAAATAACCTGTTTCTCCTACTTCTGTTTCCCCTCCCCCTTCCCTCCCTCGAAGGCTGAGAATCTTTCCAAAAAGTGTCCGCAGTTTACAAGGATAAATACGTTTCCCATGTGAATGGGGGAGGACGTTTGTCATCTGTCGTGGAGACCGTTCTGTACGGGCACATAGCACACACATCCTCCTTTTATTTTGTAGCTGCTCCGAGTTCCGGTGTGGGCACGAACCCTCATGTTTGAGTTTTCAACTGCTGGACCCTCGGGGCGTTTGCAATCTCTTGTCATCGCAAACAGGCCTGGAGGAAATATCCTTCTAACCTAGTCATTTTGCACAGAATGGACACGGTGTCTGCAGGATGAGTTCCCAGAGTGGCATCGTGCAGGTCCAAGCATCTGGGCAGGGGAACCGTAGGTGGGCACAGCCCAAAGGCCCCCACCGGGGTGCTGTGGATGCGCGCGCATCGCAGCGGCGCCAGCCTTCAGAACGCGGAGTTGGTTGGGGTTCGTGTGGGGTGGGCCGTGGGGAGATCCTTGCCGCCCTTCCTTGTGACGATGACCCTGAGACATGTCCTCATCTGTGTCTCCGCAGAGCAAGCTGGTGAAATACTTCAGCCGGCAGCTGTCCTGCAAAAAGAAGGTGGCCCTGCAGGAACGCAACGCCGAGCTGGACGGCTTCCCCCAGCTCCGGCACTGGTTCCGGATTGTCGACATGCGCAAGGAAGTCCTGGAGGTGACCGGAAGTGGTCCCCTGTCCCCCCACTCCCCCCCCTCCCCCCCCTCCTCCCTCCCCCCCCCCCCCGCCAGCCCTTTAGGCAGCTGGGATTTGGCTGAGACCCGCACATAGTAGACCCCCGATAAACATGTAGCGAGTGAAGACAGAGGATCTCTGATGCCGTCTGATGGGTTATGAAGAGTGGGGTTTAGATTCTGAAAGAAAACCAATAGAACGCATGCCAGCCACCAAAAAAACAAAAAAACCCCCCAAAACCAAAAAACCACATGTTTTCAGAGTCGGAACTTTCTTTTCAGCTCTGCCACTTATTAACGCTATCACTTGGGCCCAGTTACTTGGCCTCTTCGACCAGCGCTGTCCAGCAGGCCTTTCTGCTGCGACGGGTACATTTTCTGTCTGACGCAGGAGCGCTTGAATCGCGGTCAGTTGCGTGTGGCCGAGGAACTGAATTTTAAGCTGCATGAAAGGGTGAAGTGGCCAGGTTAAGACGCCGAAGTCTTAAGAGCGTTTTCTCACCTGTTAAATGGGGGATGACGATCGCCTCTTCCTCGCTGGCGTGCGCAATGCGATGGCCATATAGTAAATGTGCAGCCCCTGATAGCGCGTAGTGAGTGTCAGCGGCTCGGTATTGTTGTTATTGTTGAAAAGCTGCGGAACTGGGAGGTTCTCGAAAGGCAGAATGAAACGAGAACCGGCCTGGGGTGGACGGCACCCGTCAGGCCTCTAGGATCGTGGGTTTCCTTTCCCGCCCACATGCATCGCATCTGCGGTGCGAGGCGTTGCGCTCAGGGCTTGACGTGCAGGCTCGCAACTGCCGAGACTGTTCAGACCCTCACGATGACCCGTTGACCTAAAGACGCGTATCATCCCCGCTGCACAGAGCAGGAAGCTGAGGCTCAGAGGAAGTGACGAGCCTTGCTCGTGAGTGGGCGGGGCTGGCAGGAGAACCCAGTTCCCATGGGCTCCCGAGCCTAAGGCAGAAAGCACTTCGATCTTCCTGCCTTTTCCTATTGCTGGCGCCTTCCCTAGCTGGGGAGAAGAGGGGGCGCCCCCTGTCTGCCAGGCCAAGCACCATTTCTCAAGGTGCCCCCTGCTTCCTGCTTGAAGGGGCCTGGAAGGCTCTCTATCACCTTTTGTTCATTTTAGACCTTGTCGAATGCGGCACAAGCCCACCCCCACGTTCCCTCTCCCTCCCCGCCCATCATGCACATGCGCACCAGATTGTGTACGGTCATATATTCCCTTATTTCATTCCCAGGATGGCAGTGCCATGTGAATATCCTTCAAATGGCAGGTGCTGTGTAAGTACACACAGTAGTACCTTTTACTTGCATGGCCCAATACGTTTTCAGAAGCTTCTGGGACCATTTAGTTTTCAAGTGGAACGAATAACACAGATATCTTCTAGACGAGGGGTTGGAAACTGGTGGCCCTCAAGCTGTATGTGATGCACAGACATTTTTGTAGTTGTTGTTTGGTTGATAGGGTTTTCAAAAAATGTTTTTTTGAGCCAATATTTAAAAGTTGAAGTTTGCATAAAACCCCAGATCTCTGGTTCTCTTGACAATCATTGTTGACCACCTGAACCGAATTCCTCCGCCACTTGGATCCTGCAGGCTCCCAAGGTCACAGCTTTGCTCATTTACATTTACCTGCCCTGCAGGTACCTGAGCTGGGCTCCTGAGAGAATCTTGAGAATCTTGAGCCCAAGCCACCAGCAAAGATGTGAGGACAGAGCTCGCATTCCAGCTCTCTCTGTCTGCAGCCCACGTGTGCGTCCACCAGAGGACCCCTTTCTGTTGGGGAATCAGTAGTAAGGAGAACGCTCCAAAGCCAGACTGCCTGGGTTCAAACTTACTGTGTGACCTTGAACAAGTGGTCTAATCTCTCTGTGCCCTAGTTACAGACTAATGATGATGATAAATATACCATATTATGTGGTCTTTGTGACATTAAGAAGAAAATCCATGAAAAGCCCTTAGATCAGTGCTTCCTCCACTAATTATTAATTATTATTATTATTTTACCAAACTGAGGTGCATCTGCTCTTTTGGCCCAGGTTTATTTAAGGCTTTCTCCATTTTCGATGTCATTATTACTTCTGTGATTTTTTTTTTTGTGACTAATTGTCCGTGTAAATGGAATATTTTGGGGGGTAAGTTATAGGGTAAAATGCACAAATGAAACTTGCAGCAAAGAGGAGCATTCTTTCATGCTGGCAGCCATCCCTTCTAAATGTGCTTCATTTTGTACTTCAGATCCTGGTCCATCACCTTTCTCCAAGTGGGGCTTATCTTCAAAGTGTCCCTATTTGAGAAAGCCTCTGACTCCGCCCCCTGTCCTAGTGAGTTTGAAAGGCACCAATTGGAAAGTCTCTGATTTGGCTTCGTGGCTTTTGCTCTGGATCTTTTTTTTTTTTTTTTTTGGATAGAATTTTTGTGCTGATGCAGTTTTCCTCTTTCTGGATGTCAAGTTCAACGAGGGTGGAGTGGGGTGTGTAGGAGGTGTCTGATTTCACTGTAATACACAGATATGGCCACAAGAGGGCACAGATATTCCACATATTGCCCTAGAATCTCCATCCTTAGTTATCTGAAACTCTTATTTAAGTAGTAACAAAAAAATGTAAACACATTGGATACCATTAAGTGCTATAAAGTGAAGGCTCTCTTTTTGGGTTGTGCACAGATATAGACGTTGGACAAATTTCAAGGAGTATCCATATTACGGTGTCTAGAGACATATGTTTCAGGAAAGGAGGGTTGGTTGCTGGTGGCTGTGAAGAGACGCCTACCCAGAACATTTAGTGGAGAGTGGAGGATAGCCATCAGGCGACTGGGGCTGTCCAGTTTGCTCTGCTCTGAGTTCACTCTAAATTTTGGACCAGTCACTGCACTTCAAGCTGGGCAGGAGGCACGGAGGGCCCTCCGAAGCTGAGTAAATTGGAGCCTTTCCCACAAGGAGTTCAGAAGCGAAATGGGGACACATCATTAACTCCCAGGATTTATGGAGTACGGTGTGCTAAGCATACATGCTTCCTTGCAGAGTATGTGCGCTTAATTCCCATTTTATAGGTGAGTAAAGGGAGGCTCAAACAGGTTGAATGATTCTCTGGCTAATGACAAAGCTGAGGGCAAACCTAGGCTTCTCCGACCCCAGAATCAGAGACCCAACTGTTACGCCAAGCACGCATGCACACATTGCGGGTGTTCCGCTAGGTTCCGCTAGAGGGCAGCGTGGAGGCTCAGATGGTGTTCGTCCCTCTAGGCAGGTGAGGTCTACTTACCACCCATCTTTCCTCCTCAGGAAATCCCCCCGGCCGGCTGAGTCTGGAGGACCTCTTGGAGATGACGGATGAGCAGGTGTGTGAGACCGTGGAGAAATACGGAGCCAACCGGGAGGAGTGTGCCCGCCTCAATGCCTCGCTCTCCTGCCTTCGTAACGTCCACATGTCAGGTGAGCAGGCCCGTGGGACGGACGACGGACGGACGGACTGACATTGCTGCCCTTCTCGCAGCCTCCTGCGCCTGCAGCTGCTGGCTGGGACCAGACTGGGTCCATTCTGAGTGGTAAATGCCGCGCACGCGTGGAGGAGAGAGGGGCCAGTGATTCGGCAGCCAGGACGGGGCTGGGCAGCTCCTGGGAACTCTGGTTCAAGGGGGACCTTCGAGGTTACAGAGAGTTCGCTTCTGGATAATTAGGGTCCAGATGTGGACACAGTGGGTGTGCGTACGAGACTCGATTGCTTTACCTTAGGTGTTCTAAAGGGCCTTTGTAATTTGAGTCGACATATAGCTTATTTTTTTCACAAATAACGTACATTCATTATAAAATAAATCAAAAAATAGATAAACAAAAATTAAATAACTACCCTAAGCTCCACCCTGTAGAGACCTACTGTTGTTATTTTAGTATAATTTTTGGTATAATTCTTCCAGACCAGTGGGTATGCGTATACTTTCTTTAGAAAATAGGATTATCCATACATATTATTTTGAACTGTGTTTATTTTTCCTCACCTAACACAATGACCTCTGTGACCTGTTGTATCAGGTTGGGGTCCAAATATATTGTCATCTTTCTTTGATCTGTCTCATGAATTGCTATTCCCCTTTTGCCTTTCTGGAAAGGACATCAGATATCATCCTCTTGAGGCTTCCAGCTTCTTTCTAGCCTCCTGATTTTTCCCACAAATTCTGAGGCCTTTTCAAGTGTTGAAGGGATTAGCTTTGCAAACGTCCGCCAAAGAAAAGTGTTCTTGGTCCGTCCGGCACGGTTGTTTCAGTTCCCGC
This sequence comes from Eonycteris spelaea, assembly GCA_003508835.1. Lineage (NCBI taxonomy): Eukaryota > Metazoa > Chordata > Mammalia > Chiroptera > Pteropodidae > Eonycteris > Eonycteris spelaea. The sequence continues at coordinate 2,123,225 of PUFA01000042.1, forward strand.
CACAAGGTGTCGCTGTTGGACGTGAGTCTGGCGCAGTCAGGCTGCCGCTTGTTGGTAAAATGCCCTGGCTGGCTTTAACATTTAGCAAGTATCTGTTGAGTGACTCCTTTGTGCCAGCTGTGCTGAGGATACAGCAGTGAACAAAACAGAACATAATGAAATGGGCCATTGGCCCAGATTCCCCCTTGCATGCCTTCCTTTGTATTCTTTCTTGCCAGCAGTCTTGATCAGGGCTGTAAAAAAAGAGACCATGCGTTTGGGGGCTGTCCTGTCATGGAAAGATGTTTAGACCATCCCTGATCTCTATCTACTAGGTACCAGTACCCCTGCTCACCCCCCCCCCCAATCCCAGTCCCAGTCATGGCAAACAGAAACATCTCTGGATAGTTTTAAATGTTCTGAGATCGAGGGGTGGCACACAGCAGAATTGCCCCCAGTTGACCCACTCTGAAAGTTACGTTACTCCTTACTCTAGTGCAATACTGTCGACTCACCTGACATTTGCATGGCTACGAGGGGCCTCTCAATCTTGCAATACGGACAACGCCCGCCTCAAGGTGACTTCTCTCTACTTACAGTGAGGAGCCGCTGGCACCGAATTACAGTGTTACATCATAAACATCTTCTTTGTCAATCAGTATATGCCTCCTCACTTTCTAGGCCTGCATACTGCCACCATTTATCAACGTGTCACCCATTTTTAGAAATGTAGGTTGTACCCCTGCTTTTCCTGTTATAAGCCGTGCCGCCGTGAACAGCTTTGAGTGTTATCTTTGGGGTACCTTCATGGCGATTTGTTTCGTGTGAACTCGTAGGGGATGGTTCCTGCAGGAAAGAGGTTACGTAGTTTAAGACTCCCTGTGAACACTGCTGTGTTGGTTACCTAAAAGTTTGTACCAACTTACGCCTTCCGCCCTCCTCCACCCCTGTCCCTCCACAATGCCGGAGAGCGAGCCTTCGAGGTTAGGCTCTTCATGGCTTTTCAGGGGTCCTCTCTTCTCATCGGAGTTGGGCTACTGAGTTTGGCAAAGTCCTTATAAGTGGAGCTGGACCCCAGTTCTTTCTGAAAGAGCGTGTGGGGCAGCCCTCTGCAGGCGGAGCCATTCATTCTGGGCGAGCCTCTCATTCGTTGTTCTTCAAACTTTTATGATCAAGACTCACAGTAACAAATAGGATTTATATTGCCACCCTGCACACGCGCACACACACACACACACACACACTATACACACACACATGCACACACACGTATACAACAGAAACGAGTTTTATGAGACAATACTCACTCTTACCCCGCAGATCTTAGTCTTTTCTAGTTTATTCTATATCATTTACCAAATGCTGGGAATGAGCGGCCACTTTCATTTCACCCCTCACGTATGGGTTGAGAAACGCGAATCTTATTGGCCCTCCTGCCCCCGGCAGCCCTTCCCAGACCGCCGCGCTCTCGTCTGCCATGCGCAGCCGCCGATGCCAGCCTTAGAGCCACCGGGTCCTCGAAAACAGCACCACGTGCTCCATGGTCACCCAGTTCCTACAGAGCTCAGCCCCGAGATCCGAGTGGAGGGAAGCTCAACTCAGCAAAGGCTTGGCCCCTCAGCTCCGAGTTTCCTTGTGGTCACATGTTCCTTCTGCCCTTCCTGTACGTAGCTGGGACACTTTTACATTTTAATCTTAACCTTTTCTTGGGGAGTGATTTTTTTTTTTTTTAAATAGATGCCTCTCTCTCCCCACTAGAGTATAAGCCGTGGGAGGGCAGGCATCGTAACTGGTTCTGCTCATCATTTTATTCCCAGCCAGAATTTCCCTGCTCAGAATCTGACACTCCACAGGGACTCATTACACGTTTCTCAATCAAGACGCTTCCCCCTCCCATAGCCCAGGAAGGCTCACCGGTGGCTTCACATATCGTCTTCCCCGCAGATGACAAAGCACTTCAGGATTTGGCATCTGTTCAGAACCCCCTGCTGACCCATTTCTTCCTTGAGCCCTCAATATCAGAGCAATCTGCTAGTTCTGTAGGGTTTCCCACGTCAGGCATGGATTTCACATCTCGGTGCTCCCCCCTCCAGTGCCTGGACTTCCCTTCCTGCTCTGTCCTCCCCGGAGCCCTGCTTGTCCTCAGGCCCCTGCTTTCAAAGCCTCTGCACTCTGTCGAATGAATGAATAAGTGAGTGAATGCTTAGTCACCAGCTGTTCGTGCCGTAAAGTGATTGTCACTTTCCTTGTCTCACCCCTCATCTCTGCCTGTGACGTCCCTGAGGACAGGCGCCGGGTTTGCTGACGTTCAGGGCACCTCGCCCAGGTCACGTTTGTTGAACGGAGTGCAGGAAAGGCTGTGTGATGTGCTTGTGCTGATATCCACCAGGGGGAGCCATTCCTCTTCTTGTTTTAAGCTCTTCTTCCCTCAAAAATTACCACCGGTTCCTTAAAGCTCCTATCGTTAGATGGTTCCAGCATTTCCTGCCCTTCACCGTAACCAGCAATGTTATCCCAAACTAGGGAACAAGCTAGTCTCTTTCCCACCAGTCTCTGCCTTCTGGAGGCTCATACCATATCCATCTTGGTATTTCCAGTTTTCAGCTGGAGCCTCCTACGGTGATAAAATCAGATATTTTAAATTCCGGTGTGTACTGAAGACTCTGCGTGTTTGTTAAATGACTGAGGGAACACAAGTTGTATTGAGTAACTCGTGGAGACAAGGAAGGTTTATACCTGCCCAAGAACATGTATCATCTCTGCCTGCTTCGCCCCCACCCCATCCTAACTTAGAGGATAGGATGGCTTCGTTTTAGAGTTGTGACTCTGATCTTAGTTTTCTCCTCGGGTTTTGGGGATATCTTTATTTTCCAGTCTCCGAGAAGCCCCACAGAGAAGAAAGCTTCACTCTTTATTTTCTTCTCTTAGCTTGTTAGGTCATCCTTAGCCTGAAACCAAAAAATACATGATCATTCCTTCAACAAACTCAAGGAGCCCCAAAGCCAGGACTTTTCCTCATCGTATCAGCTATGGCTTGAAACCAGAACACATCCCTTCGCTCATTTAGCAGAATTTCCTGAGTGCCTGCTGTATGCCAGGCCCTGTGCTAGCCTCTGAAAACGAATGCTTAGATGTCTGTCCCTGTGAGGGGCAGACGGCACACTGCAGCCGTAATTCGTGTGCACACTATAAAGCGCGTTAGAACAAGTGCTGTGGGGGAAAGAGAAAGTGGGCAGGCGATGGGAGGCCAGCAGTGTCCTCTGGGAAAGGGGGGGCAGGCTGGGATGCTACCCAGAGTGGTCCAGGCAGGCCTCCGTCCTCTTCTGTGTTCCTTTCTACCTTCTCCTCCTCCTCTGCCCTGAGTTGTTGGCTAAGAGCATGGAATTTGGAGTTAGACTCAGGTTCTTCCAAATTCTGGGTCTGCTACCTATCAGCTCTGTGATTTTGAGAACGGGATCTCATGATCTGAGCCGAGTTTCCTCCATAGTAGGATGGAGAGGATGATCATTTCTACCCCATGGTGAAATGAAGGGTGAAATGGTGGTTGGAAGGATTATACGAGATGCTGCAGGCAAAACACAGGGTCTGGCCCAAATTAGGCACATGATAACTCTTATCGTTACGGTTATTGTCATCTTTATCATGGCACCATCCTCACCGCCATCCGACAACCACCATCAGTTTCCACCACCATCACCACCCCTATTATCACCACCACCACAGTCACCACCATCATCACCACCACCACCATCATCACCATCACCACCACCACCATCATCATCATCACCACCACCACCATCACTGTCACCACCACCACCATTATCACCATTACCACCACCACCACCACCATCACCACCATCAATCATCACCACCACCATCACCACCACCATCACCATCACCACCATCACTATCACCATCACCACCACCACCACCACCACCACCACCACCACCACCACCACCATCACCACCACCACCATCACCACCACCACCACCATCACCGTCATCACCATCATCATCACCACCATTATCACCATCACCATCACCATCACCACCACCGGGGTTCTCTAGCCTTTCTTTGACTCCATCTCACTTTCCTCCACTTTCTTTCCATCCTCTTCTCCCCTTTTTCTCCAAAGAGTCCCTGGGCTCCAGCTTCTCTAATCTGCTCTTTTAATTCTTTGTTTCTCTTTGATTTCCTGTCCTCTGAGCCACTGTCTCTCTTGACATTGCTGCTCCTTTAGAACCTACTTCCCCTCCGTAAGGCTTGATCGTTCTCTAAAGATGACCCACCTTTCCCTGACCAAAAAAAGTAAAATCAGAACCCCAAGCAATTTTTCCATGGCACACAGCCCTATTCTCCACGGTCACTGCAGAGCTTAGGTCCTAAGGTGAAATTGATTTGGCTGCTAGGAGAGTGTGCTCCTTGGATTGTTTTCAGCCTCATAATAGGTGGTCATTTGCATTTTCACTTTCTCGAGGAAAAAACTCGGGTGCCAGACAGTGGAAGACCTTGCTTTCCTCCTTCCCTTCCGTGCCTTCCTCCTTCCCATACATAGTTCTCAGGCACTCACTGTGCTTCTGGCTCTGTGCTGCTAGGTTCCGGGGCCTGGGGACTTTCTCAGGGCTTCAGGCTGGAGCTGAGACCTGAAGGAGGAGGAGGAGCTGTAATGACTGGGGTGGGGGGTGTAATGGGGGCTCTTTTCATAGGCGGGAACCTGAGTCTCAGAGACCAGTGTGGCCAGCCCCCTGGGAATGCTGGGCAGAGTGGTGGGGACCGGGGTCAGCAGACGGGCAGGACCAGCCCCCGTGGCAGACCACGGCACCAGGTGCTGGCATTGTGGGGCTTTGAGCAGAAGATGTCTGGGTCACTCATCCTGTTTCACACCAGCCCTGGCTGCAGAGTAGGCGGGTAGCTTAGGGCGAGGTGCTGGTGAGTCTAGGAAGAGGCTCAGAGGGTCATGCAGCGGAGAGGGAGAAGGCCCGGATCCCCCCACACCCCGGTAGCCTCCCGGGGGCTCGCTCTGTCTGGCCCCCTCCAGCTTCTCCTCGCCAGTGTCTGGGGTGGAGGGGGAGAGAACCAGCAGCCAGGAGGAAACAGAATGCAAAGTGGCCCCAAAATAGGAGCGCCTCGCATGCCGCCTCGCTTCCTCCCACTTCGGGCTTGAATGGAGCCCACCAGAACCTGCCTTTGACGAGAACAAAGCACAAGAGCGTCTTGATTGCCCTATTGTTCCGGTGGCTTCTCACTTCGGGAGGGCTGGCCGCCGAGGGAGAGCCACCTCTTCCAAAGCCCGGGGTGTCTGGCGTGTTCCAGCACTGACGTCCCCCCTCTCCCTTCATTGTGCGTTCCCCAGCTGCCCCGTTTTGTGGGTTCGCAGGAATCTCTGTCGCAGATGTAGGACCGCGTTAGCATTCTCCGGTGCGAGTGACAGGAGCCTAATGCAACCGCACTCACCCACAAATGGCGCATTCATTCGCTATAAATATTGATCGAGCTTCCTGTTTTGTTCAGTGTAGGGGACCAGGGACAGACACAGTGGTGGCTAAGGGTAACCAGCTTCCTGCAGTCACAGACTTTGTGGCCTAGACCTGAACTGTCTGTCCCAGGGGAGTGGCCTCCGGACGCATGTGGAAGTTAACCTTACGTTCATTAAAGTAAAATGGAATTAACAAGTCACCTCTTCCCTCACACTGGCCCCATTTCAAGTGATCCACAGCCACGCGGCCAGGGGCTCCCCAAGTGGAATGGCACGGTTCTAGACCCTTCCCATCATCACAGAAAGTTCTACTGGCTGCTCTAGAATATTATCGAGAGCAGCAACGAATGGGAAAACTATCCCATGGCAATCGGTTTTAAGCTGAGGGTTAATACGGAGTGACAGGATGGTGACCGGGTGGTTAGCTTTGATGCGGTTGGTGGTCATGGCAGGTGTGTGGCAGTCAGGGTTCCACCGGAGAAGCAGAACCAGTCGGATAAACATTTGACGAGGTTTAGTGCAAGGAGTTGGTTTATACGATGGTGGAGGTGGGCTGGGTACGTCCGAGATGCCGAGGGCAGGCCGTGGACCCGGGGGCATGAAATGAAGTTGCCGTCTGCGGGTGAAATTTCTTTTTCTTCAGGAAAACTTCAGTTCTGCTCTTATTGAATCAGGCCCATCCAGGTTATCGAGAATAACCTTCTTTACTTAAAATCGGCTAATTATAGACTTCAAATCACATCTATAGAATGCTGAGATTAATTGGGTCATGTTTTGACGGAATCACTGAGGACTACCCCTTAGTCAGCTTGACACACGGAGCTGACCATCTCAGTGGGTCTCTCTGGGGAGATGACGCGTAAATTAAGACTTGGGTGACAAGAAGGAACCGACGATGAGAAGACTGAGGAGAAGAACATTTTTGAGCAGAGAAAATGGGGTCATGCCACTCTCTCAAGCGCCTTCGAGGAGCAGAGAGAAGGCCCACGTGGCCGAACCACGGGGTGCGTCCTGGTGACCCGTGGCCGTGATGACAGTCCACTGCAAGACTGAGCGGCGGGGCGTGACACACCTGCTCGGTTCTCTCCCACGCCTTCCTGGGTTGGCTGGGCTCCGTGGTTCTCTTTGGTTCCGTGTGTTTTGGCTCGACTGGGTTGGAATGTTTGAGATGGTGCACGTGCTGGATGGCGGTTGGTGCTGATTGCTGGGTGGGAGTCCAACCTAGATGGTGGGTGTCCTGGGGTGCCCACCTGTTGCCTTTCCAGATGGCTTGGTCTTCGTACAATGGGAGGCAGGAAGTGGGAACTGTCAGTTGTCTTAGAAGCCAGCCCTAGAACAGGGTTACTATCGCTTCTGCTGGTCACCATTAGCGAGGGGTCCCCTGGGGAGCAGAACACTGTGGGTGAATGGCAAAAAGAATCTATTATAGGCGTATAGACCTCACGTGAATGTATCATGAGAGAGACTTCTAAAACAGGGGTGGGCCAACTACACAGCCCAATGGCCGAATTCAGCCCTCTGCCCGCTTTTGTAAATAAAGTTTTATTGGCACACTGCCACACCCATTTGTTTACATAGGCTCCATGGCCGTTTGCACATTACATAGGCTCCATGTGCCAGAGACTGCGTGACCCAGAAAGCCTAAAATATTTACCGTCTGGCTTTTTGCGGGGAAAGTCTGCTAATGCTTGTCAGAGACCAAGCAAGAGATAATGAGTGCTAACTAAAACCAGAACACACGTGCTCTGAATTAGGAGAGTTCTCAGTCTGATATAGACAGCTTCCTTTGGGAGGAGGGGAATAAGTATGCGGGGGGCATTCTCTGTGAACGGTAAGGGGAGGGTGAGTTTCTCTGCACACAGTGAGACAGCATTCACGTGGACCTTCCATGTAGGAGCATTTACTGTCCTCAGGGTAAAGGAAAGGCAGAAGGGTGGATGTGCCCAGAGAGGTTAAGGACCTTGCCTAGGGCCACACAGCAGGTCCTAGGTAGAGCCTGTGCTTGAACTCACATCTGTCTCACCCGAAACGCGTGCTTTCACAATCATTGTCCCGCCTGACGACTTCTCTTGTCTGTTCGCCACCAGACTGGGCTCTCTGGGGGTCAGGGACCACGTCTCGTCTCTGGAGTGACATCTGGATAGGGGCCCCCGGGGCTGTCACTCTCATTCGGGTCTGTGGTGCTCTGGGGGTGAACACGTCCCACCGCCATCCCAGTGGGGCTCTGACTGTGGGGTGCCTCTCATTCCACATGTCCCTACGACCTCGCTCCTCACAGGCCCCCGTCCGTGCAGTCACGGAGACAGACACCTGTCGCTACTGCCCAAGGCCACGTCAGCCCTGCCCCCGGGGAACAGAGCCGCGGTTCAGGTCTATCGTCCGATGATGTTCTTTCTTTAGCACGCTTGTTTTTCCTTTTTCCGTCTGGGGCTTTATGGAGGAGAAATGAGGCAGACGAGCTTTGCGATCGGATACCAGGCTGCCCTGAGTGACTGGGGCTGACAGATGGTTTTTCAAGCTCCACCTTTTAAAGACCTTCTGCCTCGTTGCCACGGAGGGCAGAGGAGCTGAGTGGCGGGGCTGTGTTTTTTTGCTGGAAACCCTCGATTCCTTGCTGGAGAAAGTTAGGCTCGGCTAGCTGGTTGGCTGCAGAAGCTCGATGCTTTTTCCTCCCCGTGTTTATTGCCTTGGACACCATCCAGCCGGGGCTTCATCGTGATGACACGCGATGGCCACCAGGAGGCGCTGCCTGACAAGCTTTCTTCAGTGGAGCCGCCAACGGAATTTGCTCAAGTGCCATGGACAAAAAGAGCTGTGTGGATGTGCAAACTGCAAAGAACCTCGGTGTCTCGTCATCTCAACTTTCAAATTCGGGAAGACTGAGTCCCAGAGAGAGAGAGAGAGAGAGAGAGAGAGAGAGAGAGAGAGAGAGAGAGAGGAAAGGCTTGACCCAGCTGCGGCAGGGAACAAGTGTGGGCTCAATGCTGTGTTACAGACACAGCATCTTGGGCAGGCTGAACGCTTGGAGGCTGCGGGTGGGGGGCACTGTCAGTCTCTTTTCCTGGCTGGCTTCCAGCGAGCTGCACATCATCGGAGCTCCCGCTCGCCTCCAGTCTGCTCCGATGGGGTCCCGCCGCCCCTAAGCTCTTGTCACTAAAGCTCTCGTGCTGGTCCCCCTGCCACGCCGAAGACCCATGAAGAGAGGACAACGAGTTGTAAAAAAAGAAGTGTGCAAAGCATGCTCCAAATCGTAGTAACTCACGGAGACACAGGGAGAGCTCTGAGGAGACAATGGCTTCGTTCCCTGGAAGCACTTGGGGCCGGACGTGGGGGACTCCCCCTGTGTAGGAGCCCCCCTGGAGCCTGTTAACAGAAAGGCTACGAAGAGAAGCAGCCGGACGTGGTTCCGCTGAGATGAACATCTTCACCTTTGCCATGTGCCCAGCACTGGGGCACGTAGATTAAAAAAAAAACACTCAGGCTGCAGTTGGCAAGAGACTGGGCTCCGCCTGGACCTTTGTCCAGCTGGTCAGGGAGATTGTGGCAGTCAGGGAGGCATGTGAGTTCTGAAAAGGGCGCGTGAGTTCTTGCTGGACCACTGGACTGTAGTGAACTTCGTCCAGCTCCTTCCCCATCAGAGCCTCAGTCTCTGAAAACAGACATAAACAGAGCCTCAGTCTCTGAAACAGACATAAATATACTGAACCATTTAGTGCCGTCCCAAGGAACGAGTGAGAGGATGTTTGCTTTTGCCTCTGCCTGGGCTGCCTCCCGTATCTGAGCAGGATCTGATGCTGATTCTTCTGGCTGGAGCGAACTGGAAATCAGACGACCCAAATGAATGGGCCGAGCCGAAGGCGTCACGCCCTGCTCCCTGTTTTGCCTGGCAGCCTGCTCCTGGGAGGCAGAGTCCTCAGGAGCTGAGTGGTGGCAGGACTCAGAGCTGGTGAAGCCCACTCCGTGATGGGTGTGGGCAGCCGAGAGTTTTTCCAGGACTTGGATCAAGTGCCTGAACTTGGCGGAGCTAATGCCCTGTGCCCGAGGGCAGTGTAATCCTTTTAGTATTTTGGAGCGGGAGAGAGGTAACAAGCCATCGCAGTCTTCCTTTGATGTCAGAGGAAGGACGGAAAAGTTTTCATAGCCTTGTATAGAACCATGGGTCTATGTTTATGTCCCCAGACTGAGCAAGCTTGTAGACTTAAGGGGCTTTTCGGCAGGGGATTTGTGGGTTTACATTAGCCCTTCTCCACTGCAGACTGTGGGCTGGGGGAACCATGCTTAAGAAGATGATCATTGTCTTGTCAGCACCCTCACATGTCAGGCTCACCAGCTCTCAGGCCCCAGCTAGGAGATTTTCGTGGGGGACTCCAGAGAAAGCGGGAAAAAAAGCTAGCTCAGGGATTCCCAGCCTCGGCACTATCGATCGGCACTTGGCGATGGGCGGTTCTTTGTGTGTGTGTTTTAGGGGGGCTGCCTTGTGCATTGGAGAGTGTTCAACAGCATCCCTGGGCGCTACCCACTAGATGCCGGTAGCACCCACCCCTCCCTCGCCCCTCAGTTGTGAAATCAAAAATGCCGCCAGAGACCAGACGTTCCTGGTGGAGGGCAGGGCTCATCCGAAGGGCTCCGGGCTTCGCTTAGCTGATGATGCTCTGGCTCGGATGATGATGGTGATGATGCTGTCGACGACGATGACAACTTCAGTAATTCAGAGCCCAGATGAAAGCCAGGAAATTTTGCGAAGACCGGGTTTCTGTAAAAGCACAGAAAAACGTAATTGAGTTGGACTTTGGCTTATCAGGCCCAGAGCATGATTTCCCCAGGGGTCCTTAGTCAAATTTACAGGAACCAGATGAAAGCTAGGAGCCTTGCTGTGCTGCCCTCCCTGCAACACACACACACACACACACACACACACACACCTGCACACGTACGCACACACACGCACACTCACTCTCTCATACTCACATGCGTAATCTCTGTCTTCCTAGGGACCTCGTTAAACCTTCAGTTTTGCAGGTAAACAGCTGCCGGTCACTCTTTCCCTTGGAGAGGTGGCTCACGCATGGGGACAGCAGTGGCGAGAGCTCCTCACGCATGGGTTCTGCCCTGCTCTGACCCCTCTGGCTGTGGGAGCCTGGAAGAGCCCCAGGGCCTGGCAGATCCTGGTATCCCGGTCCGTAGAATGCCTGGGGACAGGAAAGATGGTCCAGAAACCCTCCCCTCATGATTCTGTGTCTCAGGTTTGACCTTTATGCGGGGTCAGTAAGCTGACAGCGTAGTCACGTGCCACCCTCGTGGACAGCTCTACACGTCACACCCCAGCGTCCGGTTCTTCTTATGGCATCGAACCCTGTATCTCTCGCGTTCTTTGAAGATAAGTGATTAGTTCCCACCTGTGCATCTGATGTTGCTTCTGCTGGCAACGCTCTTTCATGGGCCGCTCCTTTCATCGTGGGCTCGGCCTTCCTTAGGAAGCCATAGGACGTGCTTATGCATTATTCTTCACTGACTGGGAGGCCTGAGGGCTGGCAGGACCCAGGGGAGGGGCCCGAGGCGGCTGAGCCAGGTCAGGGGACCCTTGGTCGAGGAGGGGATGGCTGCACTGAGTTTCAAGGAGGACAGGCTGGGTTTGGCTTCTTTGCTTTTCTTCCTGGGTTGGTTATTTTCTTTGATTGCCCACCAAGTGCCAGGATCTCACATCTGTTCAGGGTGGTTTTGTTTTTTCTTCCTTCCTTCCTTCTTCCTTCCTTCCTTTTCCTTCCTTCCTTCCTTCCTTTCTTTCTTTCTTTCTTTCTTTTTTGCTGCTGTTCTCTTTCATGTCATCATAGCTCAAAAAGTATTATTATGATTTCTTTTTGCAATATATTTTGGACTTTTTTTTTTTTCTTTTCTCAATATCTTTTTGGACCATTTTGTGTTGGAAAAGCTGCCAACAGACTTCCAGGGCCAAAGTCAGTAATCTATATGTGCTGGGAGAGGTGGACTTTTTTTTTTTTTTTAAAGCAGGATCTGGTATGTCGGGAAGATGCCACCACCTTACCCCAGCTACATCTCTTTCCTGCAAGCCTTGCACCCGTGACCAGGAGGCAAAAGAGGAATCACATGGATGTCTTCGTAACCCCTGCCTGTGGGCTTTATTCAGCCAGGCCTTCAGGTCCCCGGGGATGCCATTTTTATAATGAGATACTGGGTTTTCAGCAAAGGAGAATTACGACATCAGGGTCGGGCGAGAAAAGGTTGGGGTGGAGGAGGTTGGGGTTTCTTCATGTGGGAAGGGCTCGGTGTCCAGTGGATGTGTCCAAACACTCATGGTGTCAGTGGATGTGGAAGAGGATGTAAAATGTCCCCTGTCCCTGCGTCTCTCTCTGCACGAGCATCTGTTGTTCACTGCTCTGCCTAAGGCATCGTTTCATGGGCAGACGTGGTAGACATACTGTGTGCAAGGACTTCCCATGGGTAGCCCCCTTAATTCTTATAAAAAGGGAGGAGGTGGATTCAGAGGGGTGGGTGAATTTGGCCAAGGCTGCACAGCTTAGGTGAGTCACGAAGCAGCCTTACATTCGGGAGATGGCATGTGACCACGGCTTTATACCACGCCCGAGACTCTGGAGGGGAGGGCGTTTGTTGAGAACTTAGGTGCTCCTGGCCAAGGTCACTGAGCTGGACTCAGGTCTCCTGAAAGCTTGTTGTGCTGCATGAGCTTAGACACGATTTTTGCAGGCCGTGAACCCACTGGGTGGCAGTGACATGTCGGCCGGTGCCCAGGTGATGCTGGCGGGTGGTTCGGTGGCCCAGGAGCAGGGAGGACCAGAGCCACTGAGCAGGTCGCACATGCTCAGGTCTGGGGGAAGTGGCAGGTGAGAGGGAGAGAGAAGTGAGGTGACCCCAGGAGGGGTCTGAAGGGGAGTCCTGCTCTGTGGTTACGGGCAGCTGCCGGTCTGTCCTCTTGATCAGGAGCACTGTGATAGGACCTGGTTCAGCCCTGAAGGTCAAGGTTGCAAACGCGGGAGGCGATGCATGTAAACGCTGAGAGCGTCACGTGTGCTCAGCGAACGGCAGATGCCACTTCCGCTCTGTGACGTCCAGTGGTCTGGCTCCAGCAGGGGTCAGGTGAGGGTGGGGGCTGCCTGGGAATGTTTCGACTTCTGGGCTCTCCTGCAACTTACCTGCCGCTGGCCTCGGGAGGTCACTTTACTTCTCCGGGCCTCAGTGTCCCCATCTGCACAACGTGGATGAGGCTGAGTATTCCGGATGAGGCCGTGGGGGGTAAAAGGGCTGTGTGAGCGGGGAGCACAGGGTTGGTAGCAAGCTGGAGAAGGCTCAGGGGAGCCGGCAGGGGACGCGGGTCAGGGGATAAGTTCAGGTGCCAGAAAAGCAAAACGAACAGGGACAGAGTTCGGCGTCGATGCCGCCGGCCATCTGCTCTGCGTTTTGTGCCTGTAGCGTGGGTGCGATGGCCTCTCAGGCCTCAGGATGTCCTTGGATTCCCTGGCCACCCGCTGCCTCTCTCTCGGGCCCTCACCTCCTCACGGATGTGGGCGGTGGGCACAGCCCCTCATGGTGGGAAAACAGCTCAGAGCAGGGAGCCCCAGAGGTGGGCCTGTGAACCCCTCTTGCCTACTTCCCGGGTCACCAGAGGAAGTCACGTCACTCGAGCCTCGGTTTCTCTCTTTAAAGAGGAAGATCCGAGTTCTCGTTCTTACCCGCTGGGGCCTCAGTATGCACGGAACAAGGTGAGGTCCCAAAAGAGCCAGTGTCACGTACCTAGTGTCGGGATAGGACAGCTGAGTCTGCAGCACCAGCTTCGCCTGGGGCCCTTCGCGAAGAAGAGGTGGACTCTCTTTTATCTCTGTTGAAATAAAAACCCTGGAGCTCTGGTCCTCCTACCCCAGACATGGGCATGCGGACCTGATGCGAACGTTACAGAAAACACTCAACCATCCTAATGACGGCCTTGGAACATAGAGCCAGCTGAGCTGTCTGCAGAGGCAGTCAAGAGATGATGATATTTAGTGTGGCGTTCACTTGTGCATTAAGCTTTCATCAGCATTTATTACACACCGACTGTGTTCCTGGCATTCTGTGAGAGGTACCAGCTTTGTGGCCCTGGGTGAGTCATTTTGTCTCTCTGAACCATCATTTCCTGGCCAGAAAGTTTGGATCCTAATTGTCCCTGCTACTTGGCTTGTGGTGAGGATGTAATGAGATAAAATATGCAAAATCCAGGGTCTGGTGGGAGGTTACCACGGACGCCTGATAACTGGTACCTTGTTATTGTTATTATTGGATTTCTTCGCCGACCTGATCTCTTTGCGTACTTCCAGCTTGCCTGCAGGATTATTTCACTTGTCTTTCACCCCACTTCATTTCCCCACCCTGTCTTCTGCGTGAGTTAAGTGCTTGGCGTTTGTGGCTCTGATTTACGGACGGAGAAAGAGGCACAGGCACCAAAGCCACAAGGTCCAGATCTCAGAGAGGCAGAGGCGAGGGGTCCCGGGCTGTCCCCCTCCCTGCCTCTAGGGGCGAGGCTGGAGATTTCTGCCCGGTGAGATGCTTCCACAAAACCTCTCATTGAAGGCAAGCAATGGCCACGTACTGGTGGAGAGGGATCACCAGTCAGACAGAAAGATGGGAGAAGAAAGAGCTAAGAAGCAACCCAAACTTTTCTTTTTGAACGCATCTACTGGGAAAGGGAAAGAAAAAGTGAAATGAACCAAGTTCTGTCTGAACGGACATGATTTAATGTGGCCGGGGCATGCTGCTGATATCGGGGAGTTTCTTGCTGGGGGGGGGGGGGAGGGAAGGACTTGGATTTTTCCTGCTCTGCCAGTTCCCTGGGAGACAGGGGCAAGAGAGGAAGTTAGATTTTGGGGACATGTCACATCTCTTTTCTTTTGCAGTCAAGAAATCTATGTATTTAATTAAATTTCCTTTGAGTTTGTTTTTTTTTTCCCTTGAGCAAATTTTCTCTTCTGTTTTCTTTCTTTCCCAAGATGTCAGTTAGGGCAGAATTTATCAATAGACATGACAGTATTAGTAATAATAGCAGTAAAAATGGTAAAAAAAAAAAATCAAAACCCAAACAGCACCACATCCTGTTCTCTTAAGTTCATGGCTGAAGTCACATCTGTCTCTTCAAAGGAACCTGTCACTAACTCCTAGCTTATTTAGATTTTGTTCTCCTTATGTCTGCCTCAAGGGTTTGAAGCTTGAGGCCTGAGAGAATTCTGAGAAAATCTTTTTAATCATCCAGAAACTATTCGGGCTTTATTAGAGATGGCATATCCTCCCTCCCTCATTACTTTTCTTCCTTCTCCCTTCTCTCTTCCTTCCTTCCTTCCTTCCTTCCTTCCTTCCTTCCTTCCTTCCTTCCTTCCTTCCTTCCTTCCTCCCTCCCTTCCTCCCTCCCTCCTTCCCCCCTCCCTCTGCCTACTTTTCCTTTCCTTCCTTCCCTTCTCTCTTCTAACCTGGCCAGCTTCCTTAGGGGAAAATAGAGACCGTCTTGCTAAGAATGAGCCCATCTCCTTCAGGCCACTTTGAAATATATTACATCATCTAATCCCAGAATCAGCAAACTATGGTCCAAAGGCCAGATCTGTCCCACCACCCATTTTTTAAAATAAAATCTTACGGGGACAGAGCCACACCTACTTGTTTACATACGGTCTGTGGGCTGCTTTTGTGCTGTAACCGTAGAGTTAAGAAGTTGCAACACATGCCATGTGGCTCACAAATGGAAATATTTACTGCTTGTCCTTCACAGAAAAAGTTTGCCAACCTCTGTTCTAGCCCTTGACTGTGATCCCCTACTTTTGGTTCGTTTCTGCTGTGTGTGCTGTGACCAAGTAGGCTCATCCACGTATTCACTCTGCAAACATTTAGGCAGCTCTTTCTTGATGTTGAGCCCCATGTAGGTACAAGGGGTTTTCCTTGTCTTGAAGGAATTACCACAATGTAGACACAGAGGGTCATGTCGGTTGCAGTGGTGACATGAAGGCGGAATTGGGAGTGTTGTGGAGGCTGAGTGCAGGAGAAAGCTGGCAAAGCCTTCGTAGAGCAGGAGACATTGGAGATGGGTATAAAAATGGAAAGTTATCAAAAGGCTGGGGAACCATGACCTCCTGGGTGTGAGACTAGCCTGTACTGAGGTACGTAGTCGTGATAAAGCATGACCAGGTCAGGGAGTTGGAAGTCAACCTGGAGAAGGGTTTGGTGGATGAGGGAAGGAAATGAGATTAATGAGGTAAGTGAAGGGCTGTGTGGGGACCACTCTAAGGACAGGAATGGTGACTCCTGTGTCTTCATGCCGTGGTGATTAGCTCTCAGCCACAGCTTGCGGGCAGTGGGTGGTTGAATTTATCAGACTGAGGTATCCAAGGTCACCCCATCTGCAGGTAGCTTTGGAACTGGCTGATCTGGGTCCAGGTTGGCTTTTCATTTTTTACCCATCTCAAATGTTTCAAATGTCTCCCTCCAGAGCTTCATTGTTTTGGGATTTCCAACCCGTCTTCTGAGGCCCATGGAAATGTTAGCACTAGAATTATCCAAGGCACAATTCCTGTTTTCAAAGTGGACTACAGATGGCGGTTGGGAGACCGGCCAGCGGTAAAGGACCTGCCGTCTGGTGCGTTTTATGGAGTGTCTGGGCAAGTACCAGCAGGACAGCCATGTGAGCTGGACGCTGGATGCCTTTCGAGGGCCTGAGGTCAGGGACGAGAGGGCCCAGAGGTCCTCAGAGGGGCCAGTTGACCTTTATAGCTCAGGATAGCTTGGCCATAAGGGCAAGTCCAGGGTTTTTACATTTGCTTTGATAAAGAGGTCCAGAGATCTGCACTTCCTCATCTGTGAAATGGGTATAATTATAACACTCACTTCTCAGGGTTATTTTAAGAATTTAATGTGTTATAATATGTCAAGCAAATGCTTGTACACAGTAAACACTCAACAAGATGGCTTAGTAATTAAATTACTATCCAGGGCAGGGGTCCCCAACCCCCAGGCTGCAGACTGGTACAGTCTGTGGCCTGTTAGGGGCCGGGTGCCACAGGTGAGCAGCAGGTGTTGGTGGGTGGGCGAGTGTGTCTTGATTTGTATCTGCAACCACTCCCCAGCGCTAGCATCACCGCCTCAGCCCCCATCAGATCATCAGGCATTAGATTTTCATAGGAGTACCGGTCCCTGGTGCCAAAAATGTTGGGGACCTCTGGTCCAGGGCACCATTTTCTAAAGGATGGTGAAGGGTTTTGCAAAAAATAAAAATAATTAAAAAAAAATCAAACAGGCTTCTTTCCTGTAGTGTGCTTCTTGGCGTAGTTAGTAAGTTGCTCTGCACTGTGATTTTTACCTGTAACGTGATTCCAAACCTGAACTGGGCTGTGGCTTCTCTTTTCTCCGAGTGTGTTGAGACAGTGTCTTGGGAAGCAGGCTTTGGGAAATGCTGTTTCAGGGACACGTTCGTATTGGGGTGATCACTTACCGAGGACTTCTTCTGTCCAGGCACTGCGCTAGGCTCTGGGGGACACACAAGAGTGGATGAGAAGCACCTGGACCTGGCCTCTTGGACTTCGGTGGCAGCTCTTGAATTAACAGGGTCCTGAGCCGCTCTGCTCATCAGCGTTAGAGTCTGTAAAATGGCCACAATATGAGTTCCTGCTGCATTTGATCTCACCAGGAAGTTGGCAAGATAATATGCGATTCTGGCTTGGGCAGGGGTAAATAAAGCTGAACTGTGGCAGGGTCACAGTTAAGCATTGTGTTGGAGCTCAGGCGCACAGACCCTGCAATCAGTCAGGTGAGGCTGGGGAGCCAGTTCTGCCGCCGAGGAGAAGCCGGGTGCGAGTTACTTAACTACTCTCTCTCTCTCCTCTTCTGCAAAACAAGGAGGGTGCTACTACCACCACCCTACGGGGTTGTTACGAGTATTTCATGAGCCATAAGGCATTTACATAGACAAAGTGCTTTCCAAGTATTAAAGAAAAGAATAATCAACAACAACGATAACGGCCAACATTGATTAACTACTTACTCTGTGCCAGGCCCTTTACGTGGGTCGTCTAACTTATGCCTCAGAACGACCGTACGTGGGCATTATTATGACGATTCCCACTTAACAGATGAGAAAACTGAGGCTTCTCATCAAGCCACTGCCAAGCGTCCTCCACTAGTAAGGGCAAAGGCTGCTTGACAGGTTCCCGTGCCTGTGATCTTAAGCACCGACTGTGCCGTCCTGTGTGGATGAGGCTGTTTTGGCGGCAAGACACGTCTGCCAGGCAGAGGACCAGCCGAGAGGGGCATGTGGGGAGGAGAGAGGTCAGGAGCTGGGAAGGTGCTGGCAGCCTTGGGTTTATCACTTCCGAGATCACCAAGTCCCACCTTCAGACTTTCGGGGAACAGCTCCTCCTCCTTCCTTTTCCCCTTCAAAAAAGGCGGATTTGATTCTCTTCCCTCATCTCTCTCTCCTCTCTCTCTCTCTCTCTCTCTCGCTCGCTCGCTTCTGTGATGGCTCTTTGAAGTCAGAAGTAGAGTTTGGGGCTCCAGAGAACAGATCTGTAAAAGAGAGAGCTACTTTCCACAGGGCTCAATAAAAAGTGTAGGAAAAGAGGACCCCTAACGCTTTAATCAGTTCTCTGTGTGCACGTGAATGTATTCGTAAAAGGATCTTGCCAGATGCTACTGCCTGCCCCTGCTGACGCCAGGCGGTGCCTCATAGAGGTCGTTCTTCAGACCTCACGTGTCTCTCACCTGTCATCTTCTGAATCTTTTGAGCGGGGGGCACTTGACCGCCTCCCTAAGAAGCAGTGTGTGTTTGTTGTTTGTTTGCCTGTCAGAGTGGTTTTTTTTTTTTCTTCCTCCTTGTCTTTTAAAATTTCCCTTTTTCCTCCTTCCCAGAGCTCAGTAGCCTGACCCTGCCTTGCTGGTCTAAGACAGTAAAACGGCAACAGGCTAATGGATGTTGTCGTAGCTCTGACTGAGGCTGCACAGTGGACTTGCCATGGCAAAGAGAGAGTGTCGGTCCTTCAGCATCTGGGAGGGTTTGGTGTCTTCTCTGCAAGCACCGTGAGCTTTACCAGCTGGTGGCTGAGAAGAGGCGGTGAGGGACTAGGTCAGGTTGTCCTGAGTATAGGTTAGAAGGGAGTGGGGTTTATTCATCCATCCATCCATCCATCCATCCATCCATCCTTCCATCCTTCCTCCAGTCTTTTCCTTTCTACCTTTCCCTTTCCTCCTTCCTTCCATCCATCTGCCCATCCATCCATCCATCTATCCACCGATACACCCACCCACCCACCTACTTACTCATCTACCCACCTACCCAACTATCCATCCAAACATTTATCCGTCCGTTCCGTCCATCCATTTGTTTACCTCTCTATCTAACCATCCATTTATCCATCTATTATGTAGGCACCGAGTCCCTTCTATGTATCAGGCACTCTGCTGAGTACTGAAGGTTTAGAAATGCTGAACAAGGCCCCTGCTCTTGTGGACCGAACTATCTACTGAGGGAGGTAGACCTTTCAACAAAGATGAGATGGTCTGAGAATCACACAGTGCAGAAAGCAGTGAGAGAGCCATGCCAGCTAGAGTAGACAGAGTCGGTGTCTCTGAGGGAGTAACATTGAACCGAGGTCCGAAGAATGTGAAGGGGAGGGAAAGTGGCATGGAGAGTTCTCTAGGCAGAAGAAGTGGTTGTACGAAGGGGAGAAGGAGGTCTTTATTGAGGACCTAACCAGGCTCCTCTGTGGCTGTGGCCACTGTCTCCCAGCCTCCGTCCGTGCACCCTCCCATCTGTGTGCGCATCTGTGCGTCCGTCCATCTGTCTGTGCGCAAATCCGTCCATGTACCTATCCCTTCTTGCATCTGTCCATCCATCCGTGCGCATTCTCATGCACCCACACACACACTCGTGCTTTCATCCATCCGTCCATCTGAATACCCATCCATCATCCATGTGCATACCCATCCTTTCATTTGTGCATATATCCATCCAGGTCCCAGGGCACCCACCATGCACCTCTGCACATATCCATGCACCCATCCATCCACGTACCCGTTCACCCTTCCATGCCCCCGCCAGTTATCCATGTGCACGTCCATCCATGCACCCATGCACGCATCCACGTACCGTCTGCCCATCTGCGTGTTCACCCATTAATCAATGCACCCAGCAGACATTCATCGACAGCCTATCACATCAGACGCATCTACTTTCTCTTAATGAAACTCTTAGCGGTAGATACAGCCATTGACCACTTCCTCCTTTGGGGAACACTCTCGTCCCTCGGCTACCCAGAAAGCACGTTCTCCTGGTTGCACGCCTACCTTGCTGGTCTCCTATGTGCCTCAAATTGAATGATCTTTTTTTTTTTTCAGTTCCTTAAATGCCTTTCTTACCCCAGGACCTTTGCATATGCTGTACCTTCTGTCTGGAGCATTTTCTCCCTTCTTTCCTCCTTGCTGACTGCTACTGAACTTTCATATTCTGGCTTAAAAGTTTTTTCTCTGGAGAGTCTTTTTGCCCCCCCCCCCCATCCCCATCCCACCCATAACTCAAAATAGCATCCCTCTGTTTTCTGTTGGGTTACCTGCTCTTCTTTGTAGCATGGGTGCCAGTCATTCTGTATTTATTTTATGCTTATTTGTTTAACATCTGTTTCATAACACGGTGGATTCCTTGAGGCCAGAGACAATCCCTGTTTTGTTCACCGTTGTGACTCTATCCTCTCTCCCAGAGTGCGGATCTCACTTAATATTTATTAGAATAAAATTGAACATGTTCTCAGGGAGCTTATATTTTCTGGGGTTATTGTAAGTCCACATAAAGAAAATGCTAAGTAGGAAGTTCTAGAGGAATAATTCAGACAATAAAAGCATCTAACAGGGATTGATTACTCTCTGCCGGGCGTTGTACTAAGTGCCTTACATGTATTATCTCATTTAATCCCCCCAACAGCACTGTGAGGTCAGTCAGTGATGTTACTGTCCTTGTTTTACAGAAGAAGAGACTAAGGCGCAGAGAGGCTCAGTCACTTGTCCAAAGTCTCACGCCTGGAATGGCAGTGCTGGGATTCGGACCTCGATCTGTCTGATTTTTAAGTTCTTGTCCCTCAGACTCAACTCTGTAGGACTTTAACATAGCAAAAGCTCAATAACGTGTTTCCAGACTTGAAAACGGGTGATGCTGGTTCTTTGGATGTCTCTTGGCTGAGAACTTGAAAGTTCTTTGGCTTTGCAGCAGGGGGTAGACCAGAGGAACCACACGGGGACTTTAGCACTCGTGTTCTTTAAAAAGGCCTATATTTCAGGTAACACCTAGATAACTTTTCACGCTTGCTCAAACTGTTGCCACGTTTTGCTGCAAATCTGAGGCCCGCCAGCCGCTGACAACATCTGGATTTGGGGGGCAGGGGCATGAGCTTCTTCTTTGCCTTTAGTGTTGGGTGGACTTGGGTAGGAATGTGTCCTTGCCATCCGCCCAAAGCCTTTCTATTTCTTCCTATCCTTCCTTCCCTCGGGATCTGGAGCCAGAGCCTGGTTTTCAAATTGCAAGATA
This sequence comes from Eonycteris spelaea, assembly GCA_003508835.1. Lineage (NCBI taxonomy): Eukaryota > Metazoa > Chordata > Mammalia > Chiroptera > Pteropodidae > Eonycteris > Eonycteris spelaea. The sequence continues at coordinate 2,144,237 of PUFA01000042.1, forward strand.
ACGATATATTTAGCGATTTATCCAATTAGGCTTAAATGTATTTATTACATGCTTAAACATATTCCAGTGAGCTCTGAAAATGAACGGCAGGACTGTCCTGAGCTGCATTTCCGGGACCCACTGGAGCAAGTTCAAGAAAAGCATAATCTACTTAGAGGGAAACAGAACCAGGCACTAATCCAATAGGCATCTGGATTAGGCAGCACATCCCCCACCTTCTGCCCACGACCTCAGTGCTCCCCAAACCTTCATCAGGAGGTTAGAAGGGGTGCTAGGGGTCAGTCTTCAGGGGCTCAAGGTCACCTTGACTTGTATGTTCCTCTGGGTTCTCCCGTCTCACAGGACTAGTGTGGTAAGAAGACCTTACATACCATGCCCTCTATTTATTGTTTTAAAATAATATTTCTCTTCGATACAAAAATCATTTTTATTTGTAAAATCCTGAAAATAAAAAAATATAAAAGAAAACCCAAATCACCCATAATCTTGCCCATATTTACATTTTATGGTGGGTCTTTTCAATATTTAAAAAATGCTTTCATAATTACCCAAGCAACACAGGATTACAATTCAATTGTGATAGTTGCCAGGCTTTTTTTTTTTTTTCTGTGCATTTTAAACAACATAGAAACAGTATCAAGTTATATAGATTATCTAATATCCTTTTCCTTCAAGTACGGTTACATTCGTTGCATTTGGGCTGCTACCTTGAACATCTTTGTATTATCTTGTCTTTGTATCTCTTACTCTCATTCCACTTCTTTTAAAGATGGTATTTTTGAAAGAGCTTCATAGATATAAGCAACGTATAATAAACTGCACAAAACTCACAGTTTGCTGAGTTTTGACATATGCATACATGTAGTAAACTTAGCATGATTCAAGACAGGGAACCTGTCTGTCACCCCCAGGCTGTCCGCAGTCCCTGTGTTCTCATTGCGTTTTAAGATGACCTCATGTGGTCTAGGATGCTTTCAGCAACTCTGGAAGCTTTAGGTGATGAAAGATGCCTTAGTAGATGAAAGAATGCAACTTAAACTCCTGACTGGTGTAGGCACCTACCTGCCATGGACACCCTCAGTGACAGGGCTCACTCTCGAACAAGTCAGCCCCCTGCCTGGGCTGCCTTGTTCTGTGCGTCCCACCCGTGAACAGTGAGCACAGCATTCACACTCTGCCATTAATTCTGTCCTCCAGACTGCCTGGGGTGCATCCTTTCCCGCTCCTTCCTGATCACTGCTCCTTGTCCCATCCATCATCTCCCTGGGCCTGATGCTAAATGTTTTGCCACAGTGGTGAGTGAGACACAGCCAGTCCTAGACCCCACAGAGCTCACGGTTTGGTGAGGGAGGTAAACAGTCATGAACTAATTGTGTAAATAATGATTTACCTCCAGGCTGAGTGGTGCTCTGAAGGGGAAGGATGTGGGAGCTACGAGAACAGACTTCTTTTAGGGAGGGACGCCACGGTCAGGGAAGAACTCCGTGGAAAGGGATGTTTAATATGGCTTTTGATTATTGGAAAATGGTACCTTATGCTGCTTTTCAGTTTTGTCTATTCTGGACTCAACACTGGGCAGGACTTTTAGGCCTCTCCGTCCCCCCACCTCTCTTTGTTATCCTCTCATTCCGTGACTGGGGAACACTGAGCACCCCGTCTCTGAGGACAGTATTCGCCTAATTATGCAGCCAATGACTGTGTTAATTTTCCCTCCTCTAGTCCAGGAAATTTGCAGCAGGATCAAAGACTGGCTCAGAAGCAACAATAACCACAGCAGACCAACAGCACCTCCAAACATACATCAGTACTTTTCAGGTGGCGGGCGCTGTGCTAAGCACTTCCCGTGCCCACATTCACCTGTTTCTCTCAGCGACGATGTGAGCTCACCCGTAAGAGTCACCCCGTCATTGCACAGGTTATGTGAAGGCTCTGCTATGAGTGGTTTATGCATCTTAGCTCACTTTATTCTCATAGCAACCCTATGAGGTAGGTCTTTTTGTTATTCCCGCTTTACAGATGAGGAAGTTGAGGCCCAGAGAGGTTAAGCAACTTGCCCAGGCCACAGAGCCAGGCTCAAACCCAGAGTCAGTGGTGGGAGCCACCAAGCATGATACTGCCTCTGCTGTGGTTCCTCTTCTAGGTTTGACGGAGTAGGGAACCTCCCTAAGGGCAAATGGTGACAGTGGCTGGCCGTGTGGCCCAAGAAGTCATCCTTTATCACTGTTGTGTTCTATCTCCTCTTGGGAGGAACATCTTGAGGAAAGGAGGTTGGGTGGGTGAGGTCCCAGATCCATCCATTATCCTCGTCCCCGGGGGCCTAGCCCAGGTCCGTGGGTTACACCAGTGTTGGCCCTAAATACGGAGGGGACCGTAATAATGAGGGCCGTGGCACATATCTGGTGTGGCGAGCCTGCTGAACGGAAGGTACCTTGTTACCCTCCAGCTATGTATCGATGATCTGGAATAAGTGTAGCACCAACCTCTTCCTATTTATTGAGTCATTAATTAGATCCACCTAATTTCCCCTGGCGTTTCTATTTGGGAATGTGGGGAGGGCGACTGAGGGAGGGAGACATCAGATCATTATCTTAACGCCACCCTCAGAGCCTAATGAAGTTTTGCTAGAATGGTTTAGAAATTGAGATGCCAGCAGACAGTAGGTCTTAAGGGACTTCTCTCTGTCAGCAAACTTTCTCCTCCAGAGGAAGGGACTTTTTCACAGAGAGGCTCCGAAAGTCCTTAAATGGCTCATGAAAACTTTTGCACATAAAGAGCTGAACTTGGTTGAAAGCTGAGTTCTGGATTTGTGGCAACATTTGGCAAAAGGGCCTTGTGCCCCGTGGCCCAGGCTTTGCAGACAGAAAGGTATCCATCCGGCCATCCGTTTTTCCTGAGGCTCCTTTGTGGCACAGTCGTGTGACGGTGCAGGATCCCCCCGAACAGCTCTGGTGGCCGGTGGTGGGATTTCTGCTCTGCCACTTAGCAGCTGACGAGCCACAGGCAAAATCACTCGTCTAAGCCTGTTGCCTTTTGTGCAAAACGGTGGTCGTCTCTACGTCACGGGATGCTTGTGTGAATTACGTGGGATGGTGCGTCAGCTCAGTGCCGGGCCCTCAGTGAAGGTAGCTGGTCCGCTGGGCCAGTTTCTGTGCTGGGCTGTGTAATAAATGACTCCAGACTTGGGGTTAAACCATTTCATTGTGCTAGTGGATTCTGAGGGTCCAGAACTTGAGACAGTGGGGGTGGCTTGTCTCCGTTCCATGCTGGCTGGGAGCCAGGATCCCCGAAAAGCCGACCTGCACACTCACGTGTCTGGAGGTTGGGTGCCAGCTTTCGCCGGAAACCTCAGCTGAGGTCCTCAGCGGAACGCCTGGACGTGGCCTTGTCGCGTGGCCGGTTGGGGTCCTTCACAGCACGCCACCAATGCAGCCTTAAGTTTTCGAGTAGCCACATTGAAAAAGAAAAAAGGACCAGGGACCACTAATTTTTCCCAGCTTTATTGAGATACCATCGACATATCACATACATTGAAGGTGTATGTGGTGATGGTTTGATACATGTTTATAGTATAAAATGGTAACCACAACACAACAAGGTCAGTTAGCACATCCGCAGGCCTCGTCATTGTCATTTTGTTGCTTTGTTGTGAGCACGTGACTGCTCCAGCCTCATAGCAACGGCTACATACACCATGGTGTTCGTCACGATAGTCGCCATGCTGTGCCTTAGGTCCCCAGAGCTTACTCATCTTGTGACCAGAAGATAATAGCCTTTGGCCCACGCTTTTCCCCCACCCCTAGTCCCTGGCACCCACCGTTTGACTCTCTGTTTCTATGAGTTTGGTGTTTCTAGATTCCACGTATGAGTTAGATCGTACGTATTTGTCCTGTGTCTGACTTCTTTCACTCAGCTGCTACCCTTAGGGACCATCCGTATCGTTGCAAATGGCAGGATTTCCTTCTTTTTTTAATTTTTATTTTATAGATATATGTATGTAACGTTTTCTTTGTCCATGTATCCATTAATGAACACCTTCTAGGTCTTGGCTCTTATGAATAACGCTGCAGTGAACAGGGGATGCAGAGATCTCTTTAAGACAGTGATCTCATCCCCTTTAGGTATGTGCCCAGAAGTGAGATTTGGGATCAGATGGTAGCTCTTTTTAAAAAATTTTTGAAGAACTTCCATACTTTGTTCCACAGGGGCTGCACCAATTTGCCTGCCCACCAACAGTGCACAAGGGTTCCCTTTTCTCCACACCCTCACCAGCATTTATCATCTTTTCGATAACGGTTATTCTGACCGTGTGAGGTGATATCTCAGGGTAGTTTCGATTTGCATTTCTTTGATGATTAGTGGTGTTGAGTGGTGATGAGTGGTCTTTTCATGTACTTGTTGGCCAGCAGTGTATCTTGAGTTCCTTATGTATTTTTGGATATTAACTCCTTATCAGATGTGTGATTTAACATATTTTCTCCCATTCTGTAGGTTGCCTTTTTATTTTTTTTGTTTGTTTCTTTTGCTGTGCAGAAGCCTTTTAGTTTGATGTAGTCCCATTTGCTGATTTTTGCTTTTGTTCCTTGTATGTTTTATGTTTGGTGTCAAATTTTAAAAAGTCGTTGCCAAGACCACGTCGAGGAGCCTTTTCCCTATGTTTTCTTCTAGGAGTTTATAGTTTCAGGTCTTGCATTTAAGTCTTTAATCCATTTTGAGTTAATTTTTGTGAGTGGTCTAAGATAGGAGTCCAATTCTCTCTCTTTTTTTTTTTTTGCATGTAAATATCCAGTTTTCTCAGCAGCATTTATTGAAGAGATTAATCTTTCCTCGTTGAGTATTTTTGGCTCTCTTGTCAAATATTAGTTGACCATGTATATGAAGGTTTATCTCTGGGCTCTTGATTCTGTTCTGTTGGTCTCTGTGCCTTTTTATGCCAAGACCACACTGTTTTGATGACTATAGCTTTGTAATACAGTTTGAAATCAGGAAGCACAATGCCTCCAGCTTTGTTCTTTCTCAAGATTTCTTTGGCTATTTGGAATCTTCTGTGGTTCCATTACAAATTTTAGTTTTTTTTTTTCTATTCCTGTGAAAAATGCCATTGGAACTTTGATAGGGATTGCATTGACTCGATAGATAGAGAGCATTAATGTTAACGTCTTTTATTGAACCCAACAACATAGCCAAGATAGAATCATCACGATATGTCATCAAGATAAAAATTATTGAGAGATGATACATTATTTCGTGCTGTCTTCAAAATCGGCTGTGTGTGTTAACACCTACAGCCCATCTCGCTTCGATGGGCCACATTTCTAGCGCTCAGTGGCCATGTGTGGCTGGTGCTTACCCTGCTGGACAGGGGAGCTCTATTGTTCTCAAAGTGTGTGTGTGTGTGTGTGTGTGTGTGTGTGTGTGTGTGTGTGTGTGTGTGTGTGTGTGTGGGAAGGTTGTGAAAATGAACAAGAAACTTCTCACACTGGGGACTTGAACCTGTTCCACACAGAATTCTGTCTGCTCCTCGAACCCCAGCTTAGAGATCTGACCCCCAGCGGGGGACTTCCTCTTGACCTTCTCAGTTGACCTGCCGCGGAAGGAGGCGAGAATCACCCAGTCCTTTCCTGAATTCCAAGCATGGCTGTGAAGCTTCTCAGTGCAGCAGCCCAGGAGAGTCTCCAAACATCTCCCTTTCGGAGGAGGCAAATCTTAGAAGCCTTCAACGAAATTTAGGTCCCACCCTTTCTGTGGCTGCCACACCTTAGCAAACAGGCAGTCACAACACCAGGTACTATCTGTCACCGTCCTGGTACTGGACTCGGCACTGTCTTAGCCTCATCCCGTACCTTCTCTCACTGATTCTTCACGACCGCCTTGTGATGTGGGTACTGCTAAAAGTCCCATGTCATAGAGGGGAGACAGGAAGAGAGAGAGTAACTTGCTAAGCTCTGTCTTAATGTAAAAAACAAACAAACAAAACAAAACAACAGTGGTTTTTAAACTTGACCGGACATCAGAATCTCCCGAAGGGCTTGACAAGGCACAGATCACTGGGCTCCACTCAAAATTTCTGCCTCTGTGGGTCTGGCTGGGGGCCCGGGGAATCTGTATTTCTGGGGGCCACAGCTTGAGATGCACTGAGCTAAATTCTTCCTCCCCCCAAGTTGCTTCCCTGGCAGAGTTGTTGGAGGAACTCAAGATATTTATCTGGACGTGGAGGCAGGGAAGACATAGTTGGATCCATTTGTCACATGGGAGAAGGGCTGTCACCGGGCAGAGGGGGCTGTGCTGTGTGCTGTAGAAGGCAGAACAGGGCTGGGAGGACAGAAGTCACCCTGACCAGCTTTGGGCTTCCACAAAAGGAACTTTCTGGCAGCCAGGCCTGCCCTCCACCTGAGGTACTTCTGCAGTACCTGCCGCTGAGAGGGTGGGGGCTGACACCTGACTTTGAAGGGAGAGCCGGAGGAAAAAATCCCTCTTTCCTGGCGGATTCCATGAAGACTCATGAATTTACCAAATAATGTATATATTTAAATCACAGCACTTTCAATTTTGATTTAATTTTATTTTGTTTCACTACATTATTCTCATTTATTCCTTTGCTTAGCTTTGTAAGCTCATTAACTTTACTTATTTTTCCCCCCACTTCTATTTTCCCTTTAAAAGCACCAGAAATATCCCCCAAACAACACACACACACACACACACACACACACACACACACACACTCTCTCTCTCTCTCACACTCGCTGAAGGTCTGGAGCGGACGGTTTAATCACCTCCATGCTGCAGTGGCTGCCTCTCGTTTCTCCTGTGTGTTATCTGGGGATAAGATGTGACAGCTCAGTAGCCAGTCAGGTGCCACCTTTAAAATTGAGAGAGGATCCACTGACTGTTAAACCGGCATTCGCTAGCACTTCTGCAGGGTCAGGATTAATGAGAGTCACAGCTTGTGGATTTTATGGACTCGTTATTTGACCAACTGCAGAGAAGCAAAAAACAAAACAAAACAAAAGACAAAAAAAAAAAATCAGTTTGCTCGGTTCTACCTGTCCGCAGCTCCCTGGAGGTCAGTCCTTGAGGGGTCGTGGCTTTGGTGACGCCTCAGTCCGGACTCTACTTCCTTTCAGTTGATGCTGCCATTGATAGAGCTATAGTAATTGAACCTCACAAATGCCCCACAGTCTATGAAACTGAATTCCCCCCTTTCTTCCCAGCCACTTCAAATCACCTTGTGCTTCCAGAGGCACTGAACTACTTAGGGTCAAACCGTGCTCCCCTCCATCCCTGCCCATCTCCCATCTCTGGGATCCCATTCACCTCTTATGTATCCAACGGATGTTTATGGAGCCCTACTAGGTGCTGAGCCCTGGGCTAGGTGCGAGGGATGAGTAGAGAAAATGTGGGCGGGGCCCCTGCGCAGGTGAGACCTTCAGTACGCAGGGAGACAGCCAGCAGACGCCTGAACTGATGATTCACACCATAGTCCCGGCAAGCGGTGAGTTTTATGAACCACAGCCAACCAACAGGAGGAAAGAATAGTGAGTGATGCTGGCGAGGTGAGGGGGTAATTTTAGGTTGGGGGGGCCAGGGCGGTGCTTTCCGAAAGGGTGACCGTGGCTCACCTGGGGGTGATTTTTGCCACCCCTCCGCAGTGGACATGGGGCAATCTCTGGAGGCATTTTTGGTCATCGGAAGTGGGGGAAGGGAGCGCTCCAGGCATCTAGTGGGTAGAGGTCTGGGGTGCTGCCACGTCCCAAGGATGACCCCGCAACAAGGCATGACCCAGCCCAAAATGTCAACGGTGCTGTGGTCGAGAGACCTGGTGTGGAGTTAGAAATAATAGGGACGACATCTCAGGAAAGAAGTTCCCAGGGAGAGGGAGCAGCAAGGGTAAACCCCTAACGTGATGTATGAGTTAAGGCGACACTGCTTTCTGTAGAGAGGTGAGCCTCACGGTCTCAGCGGCTAAATGTCAAAGTTGGTTTCTAACTCCGTAAAGTCCAGGGTGGATGCTTTTAATTAGAGGTGGGGTGGGGGCTTTGCTTCTCAGAGGAACCCCAGACCTTTGAGGTAGGCCCCGAAAGAGTGGATTCCAGGGGTTGTCCTTCTTGTTTCTTTACTCACTAACCCTCCACCTACTAGAATGCAAGGTCTCTGGGTGCAGAGTTCATAACTACCTTTTTTCACCAATACATCCTCAGCCCCTCAAGTTGTGCCCGGTACATAGTAGGTTCTCAATAAACCTTTGTTGAACAAAGAAGTCAATATGTGTAGGGTCTCCTAGGATGTAGTTAATAGGTGAGCCTTCCTCACCCTGCCCTCCGAAATGTTTTTCTTGATCAGATGCATGACGTAAAATGAGTATAGTTTTTTTTCTTGCAGGACTTGTCAGAGCCTTTAATTTGAAAACTGGCTTGGAGAATCTCCAAAAGGGGGAGCCGATGTTCAGTGATTCCCCAATGTATTAGAGCACCAGACCACTTGTTCCCATAGCGCCCACTAATGCAGTGTGGGGCAGTATTGTTTAGTGGAGCTCAGTTTGGGGAATGTTCCAGAATGATAGCGGTTTTCGTAGGGATCTTCTCTCCCTCTCTCCCCTTCGTACACGCCGCGCTTAAGCCCACCCTCCGTGGTTTCTTGGTGGCCGGGGGGCACTCTGGTGGTCCGCTGGGATTCGGAAGTGGGTTTCTAAAATACAGCGCAGCCTCTGCCTCCCGGGAGTCCCGGGAGTCATCTGCTCTGGCGTCTCCTGGCTTCGGTTACTGCAGCGGGGAGCTGGGCGAGAGTGATACTGTCTCACCCATCAGTTCCCCTCGCTGTCAGGCTCCATCAGGGCCCCGCGGCTTCCCGGTGGCACCGCCGATTCTCCACCATGAAGAGGAAGTGTCACGGCGGCCACGGCTGAGTGAGTGGGGCCGAGCGGAACAGGTTGGCGTGACGTGCCCCCTTCACCCGCGTCCCTCTGTAATGGATGCTGACGGGGGTGCTGGAGCGGCGGGGGGGGGAGCTGGGGAAGGTGGGTGACAGGTGGGGGAGGGGGACAGTCAACTCGAGGAGCTGAAAGGCCCGTCGCCGAGGTCCAGCCGTTACCTTTAAGCCTCTACCGGGATGAACTCGAGTTTTGAGTCATAGAACCCTCGAGTCTGAATGTGACTCAAAAGGAGTGAGGTTCCGGCGCAGGCTGCAGCGTGGACGAACCTCGAAAGGAGCCAGGCACGAAAGGCCGCACGTATTATGCGGTTCCATGTCTATGAACTGTCCAGAACAGACAGACCCGCAGAGGCGGAGGGCAGACTGGTGGACGCAGGAGGAGGACGTGGGGAGCGACTGCCTTCGTGGGCACAGGGTCTCCTTCGGGGACGATCTGAATGTTCTGGACTTAGGGCCAGTGGTTGCACAACCTTGTGCACCCGTGAATGTGGTTAATTTCGTGCTATGTAAATTTCACCTTTTTTTTTTTTTTAAAGGTCCTCAGTCGACTCCGTTAACTTACAGAGAGCAAAATGGATCCCTAGGGGGAGTTTGGGATCTGGTCTAGACTAGGGCAGGGAGTCTCCCCGCAGGCTGCATTGAGAATCGCCAGGGAGCTTTTAAAACTCTGGCTGCCCGGGCTCCATCCCCAGAGCCCATTTATTGCCCTGGCTGGGGTCTGGGCAGCCGGAAGTGGGGGATTAGGAATTACGGCAGGAGAACTCAGGGCCGGAGCACGCGTCTCCTGAATCCCACACTCTGTACGGGTTTTGTCTTGACACCTCTGTCCCTTGCAGGCCCTGACTGCTAGGAAAGGGACATTTGAAACGGTGTGCTTTATGCTTTCATGTGCACACACATCACCTAGGGAGCGTGTCACACTGGAGGTTGGGCTTCAGAGGCTCTGGGCTGGGCTGTGAAATCTGCTTTTCTGATTGGCCTTTGGGACAGGGGCAGAGGGAGGCTAATGCCTCTGGTCCAGGGGCCACACTTAGCCAGAGTCTAAAATGCCGATCCATCGACATGGTGAAAATTCAGGTTCCGACTTTTGGTTGAAAGCACGAAGCACAAGGCAGTTCGTCCGTGAGGCTCGAGCTCCGTGTGTGTCCTCTGGGCAGTTTTAACTCATCTAATTCCGTCACCAGTTCTATGATGCGTGTGTTTCGATCGTCCCTTTTTTATAGATGAGGAAACTGAGGCTCAGAGGCGGGAAGTAACTAGCGAGAGGGAGAGCTGGAGTCTGAACTGTCATCCCCCATCCTTTGCTGCCTCGAGAGACGTGACAGGAGGGCCAGGTCTGTGTGTTTTGACCCAGATGGCCCAGGATATACTCAGAGGCCAAATTCGGCAAAGCCACGCTGCCCCTTAGAAGCTGTGCATAGGTATTGAATTGAACTAGCAGGCCCCTTAAATTTAAGAGTCCCATGGTTGATTTTCCATCTGTTTTTGATGGGATGAACACCAGATTCTTGGGGCAGAGATGACCACCTTGTCTGGTTTGCCTGGGACGTTCCTCATTTTAGCATTGAAAGCCGCATGTCTCTGTAGACCGAGCTGTTTGGTCCTCTGACTTATCAAGAGTTTGGGGCTCTTTCACGACTTCCGAGGATGCTAGGTTTGGAGTGGCCAGTGAGGCAAGAAGTCTGAAAATGCCCCTGCTCTGACCGTTCCCACTCATGGCCTGTCTTGGTCAATACATCCGACCTTTGTTAGTGGTGTGCCTTTGTCCCTGGAATTGTCCTGTGGTGGGAAGGAGAGCGGCTTCCCTTTTTAGATGAGCTTGTTGATGGACGCAGTTGTGACTTCAGTTCTCGTTAAGAACCCGGAAACACGGGACGTCTTAAACGATCATCATAGTGGAAGGATCTCAGGATTTACGGCAGGAAACACAAACACTTATTATCTTGAAGGCTGGTTCCTCGATGGGGTGGTTGGCAAGGTTTCTTTGTCTTTTCTCCAGGAGGTGAAGATGGTAAAAGTGCCATAATCATAACAGCACTAATAAAACCACATCAGCAACGATAATGATGATGATGATGATGATGATGATTCTGGCTACCATTTACTGAGCACATAGTACGGGGTCTCTAAGTGGACTGGACATGTGCTGACAGATGCCGTGGTAACAGACTCAACAGACTTCTTCTTAGAGGGCCAGACAGTAAATATTTGAGGCCTCTGAAGGCCATATGCTCTCTGTCGAAACTACTCAGTTCTGCTCGTGTGCGGTAAAGTCAGACATACAACAATCCGCAAATGAATGAATGTGTCCGTGTTCCAGGAGAATCAAATTTACAACAATAGGTGGCCGGCCCCGGGCTGCCGTTTGCTGACCCCTGGTGCAGTGGAAAGAGAATGGTCTTTGGGAGTCAGACTTGGGTTCCAGACCCAGCTCTGCCACTTTCTAGCAGTGTGACCCTGAGCACTTATAACCGACCTCTTTGGCCCCCATGTGCTCATCTGCGAATGGGGGCAAAGATGGGCCCGAGGTCACAGATTCGGAGTGAGGATTACGTGCGTGTCCAGAGAGGCTGCATCACAGCCAGTGCTCAGGAAATGTTAACTCTTACATAAGCTCTTTGGCGTGGGGCGGGAGTACACAGGAAGTGTCCCGGTACCTCTGTCAGATGCTGTGGCGAAAGGGTGACATGTGTTGTCCAAACTCACTCTTGATGGCCTGCAAACGCCACTCTCCCCACTGTCCGCTCCTGGCCCTCGGAAGGGAACGCTGTGTTCCTTCCCCCAGGTATTCCTTAATGAAGGAGAGGCTGAAGCCCTTCTCTCGCTCTGTTTTCATGCCCAATAAATCACTCTGACAAGGTCTTGTTATTACTTAACTCTGTACATCGTTGGCAGTCGCGGGTGGGAGTGGAGGAGGGAGAAAGGCATCGTTTTTTGGCCCGGAATTACCTCAGGCATGGAAATATTTTTGTGTGTGTGTGAATTAATATTCATCAAATAGATCAGGTAAACATCCAGTAACGACAATGCCTGGGCAATTTATCAATTCCGGCTTCAGGATGCAATTATCGGTCCGATGGCGATGAGACACAGGAATGAAGCCTGCCTGAGAAATTCCATTTCTCCCAGATCGGGGGGTGTGAAGACCCATTTTTCACCGTTATATGAAGAGTGATGCCCTCTTGTCAGAGTTCGGGGGCTGAGCCTCGAACGTGGACAAAGAGTTTGGCAAACCTTGATTCCAAAGATACAGCGGCCTTTCTCGGGGGGTTGGGGGGGAGGCGTTTCTGGTAAAGATTTGGGATAGGAAAGAGAAGGGGACAAACCCTGATCGACCCCTCTGTCCCCACCTGCTCTGCCCCAGGTGCCATGCTAAGAGATCATTCTCTACCTTCTACCACCCTCACAGACATTTAGGGCATCAGTGCTTTTATGATTATTATTATTGTTATTATTATTATTAGTCATGATCTCCATTTTATAGGTGAGAAAGCTGAGGTTCAGAGGGAGAACGACTAGCTTGCTCATGCCCTCCCATCTCTGAGATCCTTGCCCTAATCCCTGGTACCTGTGGCTATGTGACCTTACATGGCAACAGGGACTTTGCAGATGCGATTGAATTAAGGGTCTTGAGATGGGGAGACTCTCCTGGATTATCCAGTGGGCCCAATGTCATCACAGAGGTTCTTGTCGGAGGAAGAGGAAGGCAGGATGGCCAGAGTTGGAGAGAGGGGTTTGACGATGCTACACCGTCAGCTTCGGAGATGGAGGAAGGGGCCAGGAGCAGCCAAGGAGCGTAGGTGACCCCCAGAAGCTGGGAGAGGCCAGGAAACAGGTTTTCCCCTCGGGCCTCCACTTTGGTGACACCTTGATTTTAGCCCACTAAGCCCCATTTTGGACTTCCGATATCCAGAACTCTGAGGATGCTACCTGTGCATTGTCTGAGCCACTGCGTTCGTGGTCATTTGTAAGAGCAACGATCGAGAAGGAGTACATTTGCCTGAGGTTATGGTGAGTGGCTTCCCTCAGCATCCCTTTCGCGAAGCAGGGCCCGTGCCTTTCTGGTCACCCTTTACTTGGGGACAAGTTTTCATGGTGAGAAAAACTCAGATCATGTAAAATTCATCAGTTCCAGGGCCACTCAGGAACCTGAGGCCAGCTGGCCTGATGGCCTTTGCTCAGCCATAGGCACTTCCCTGCCCCTGGCCCTTCCCACCCACCTCTCCAGCCAGTTGGAATCCGATTTTCTCCGGTCAAGTGTCTGGCAGGCCCCTCCTCAGTTCCCCAGGCAACACAGACCCAGGCCTCTGTGACTCTTGGGGTTTTATGCTTTTGTAATCAGGAATGGCAGATGAGGAAGCAGTAATAGGAATTCCATCCTCCGAGGCCTCCCCCTCTCCCTCAGTTTCCCATGACCATTGGAAATGGTGTCCAGGAGGCCACCAGAGCTTCTGCCCTCCTTTTTTATTCCTGACTCTGCCCGGAGGTGAGCTGTAGGCCTCCCAAAGCAGTCTAATCACAGGTGGGGTTTGGGGGCGCATGAAAGCTGATGCTGGTATATACCCAGGCTCAGACGATGCCCTTTGGATGTTTCTTCTAAGGCTCCAGGTAGAGCTGTTGTCGTTGATCGCCTCCCCTATCATCCCTCAGGCTCCCAAAGGCCAGGTACTTGCCCTCACCCCACCTTGTGCCTGTCTTCACTCTCAGCAAGGTACGGGCAGAGGTGGAGGAGAGTCTTGGTGCCTCTTAGGCACCCCAGATCCTTAACAACTATTTTTTTTTTTTTGATGCTAAGAGCTAGGCATTGTGGTTCGCATGCATGTTCACAACAACCCTCAGCCCTGGGTACCACGAGAGATTAGAAAGTAGTCTCAGAGATGTCAGGTGTTTTGTCCAAGGTCACACAGCTTGGAGGTGGCTGTGCTGAGCTACAAATACCGATCCACTTGACTCCTGATAACCAAGCCTCTGAATTTGGCTTTTAGGAAGAACAGGCCCAAATGACTGCTTATCTTCTATGATTTTTTTTTAACATTGTGGTAAAATAGACGTAATTTAAAATTAGCATTTTAACCAGTTTTAAAGTGACCTTCAATACATTCACCATTCTGTGAGCATCACCACTGTCTAGTTCCAAACTTCTTCATCACCCCAAACGCAAACTCTGTACCCATTTCCCATTCCCCTTTCTCTGTGGCTAATCTGCTCCTCAGTTTTCTGTCGCGTGAAGTTGCCCATTCCAGGTATTTCGTGTAAGTGGACTCGTACCTTTGTCCTTTTGTGACTGGCGTCTCTCACGTGGCACTTTCCAGGTTCATCCGTGCATCAGTACTTTATTCCCTCTCGTGACTGAATAATTTTGCCATTGTGTGGCTGGACCACATTTCGTCGACGTGTAATCTGCTTTCTGTCTCTACGGATTTGCCTCTTCTGAATGTTCCACATAAGTGGAATCATTTCAATATTTTCCTTTTGTGACTGGCTTCTGTCGCTTAGCAAAATGTTTTCAAGGTTCATCCACCTGATAGCATGTATCGGTGCTTCATTCCTTTTTATGGCTGCATAATAGTCCATCGTCTGGATAGGCCACATTTTATTTAGGCGTTCATCTGTCGGTGGACATTTCGGTGGGTTCCACTGTTTGTCTCTTGTGACTAATGGTGCTTTGAACGTTCGTGTACAAGGACTTGTTGAAGCACTTATATTCAATTTTTGGCATATGTATGCAGGAGTGAAATTACGGAGTCATGCGATAGATAATTCTACGTTCGTCTGTTTGAAGAATCACACTCCAGTCTTTGTGTGATGATTTCCTACACTGTTTTACACTATGATCTGGGAGAGAAGCCTTGGTCCTGCTCTCCACAGGGTTTCCAGCTGCTGGTTCTGAACTTGACCTACAGAGGGCACTTCACACATACTTGCCCAATGAGTGAACCGTGAGTCAGGTGGCTTTAGGCTGATCTCCCTGTGCAGGGTGATTCCCAGGCACGTTGGAGGCTGAACAGCATGTCTGTTGGCAGATGGGCTGGGTCGGAGATCTGCAGGGAGGTCAAGTTCAGTCAGAGTGTTTCTCATTGTCCTTAAGCCACTTGGCTGAGGGAAGCAGAGCAAGCTCTCATCGCATGAGCCCGCACCATGATGAGAGATACCGTTGACCCTCACACCTTCTCCGGGAACTAGGTGTTACGGCTCCGTTGCCAGCTGAGGAGACCAAGGCTTAGGGCGATGAAGAACACACCACACCTGGTGAGCGGCAGGGCTGGGATTTGAACCCAGGTCTGTTTGACTCTGAAGACCACACACTTTGCCCAGCATAGGGGTGTTCTGGGGTAAAACGCTTCGCCGCGTACTCTCGGGAGTGTCACAGGGGTCTGGAAATGCACAGGGCAGCTTGCATCCCTTCCTCGTTTTGTCCAAAGTGGTGAACCCGATGATGACGATGATGAGGATGACGTGGTCCCTGCTCTACGCCTCGTGGTGCTGAGTGATTTTCTTATATTATCTCATTGAGTCCTCACCTGTCACCTACCAGGCAGATGTGTATTATTCTCCCAATTTATGGACAAGTACGCTGAGACTCACAAACACCTGACGAGTAAGGGGCAGAGCGGGGGGTACTCAAATGCAGGCTTCCGACCCCAGCATCCAGGCATCCTAACCCACCTCCTCCCCCGCACACTGGCATAGCCTCTTTCCTGCATCTGGGAAGCAGATGTTATTCCCTGGGCGCTCGAGGCATCTGTGAGGACTCTGGATTGCTTCCAGAGAGTCACCATGTGCCGGAGAACCAGACCTGTCATGCTGTCCTGGTGTCCTAGCTTGTTCCTCTTCACGTGTGACCTTCATGTGAAAAGGTGGCATTGTTCACCAGAGTGGGTGTCACAAGGAAGCAAGGGAGGGTACCATCGCTGGAAAGATGATGCTGCCGACAAGTTGAGGGTCCCCTGTTTTCGGAAAAGACTAGAGCTTTTTTTAACCTTGTGCCCATAGGCCCTGAAGTGTCCAGGGGAGAAGTAGACAGCCCAGGCACTTTTAACGTGAAGGGACGCATTTCCAGGCGCTGAAGGATGACAGAGCGTCTCTTTGTGATGCAAGTCAGGATGCTATCTATATCTGGGGCCCGTTTCTCGGCTAAAGGATGGAAGCAAGACACCAGCCTAGAATAAGGGACAGTCTCGTGGCAAGTGAGGTCTGGGAGGTTGGTAGACTGGAAGGCAGTGACTTCGCTGCAGCGGGGAAACCCGTGAGCCGGCAGTTAGGCTGCCTCATTCTGTCCCTGTTCAGGCTGCCTCCCGGCAAGAGCCCTCTAAGAAAGATGTCACCGTCATCAACTAGCAGTGAGAGTGGTACAGGAGGAGCTGACTTTCCCCCATCTTGGTTAGAGTTGGTGTGTTTTCCTACCCTATATGAAGTGACCGTCGTGTGTGTGTGTGTGTGTGTGTGTGTGGTGTGTGTGTGTGTGGTACGCGTGTGCTTGTGCCTGAAGCAAACCCAACATTTGCCACGGCGCCTTCACTTCCAAGTCACCCGGTTATTTTTAGAGATGACGCACCCGACATCAAAATAACTGGTTATTTTTACGATTGGGTGCATCAGTCACATTATGACATGTTCCAGCTCCGGAGAAATAGTGGCCAACCAGCAGTCAAGACGCGGAAAGGGAGCGGAGTGAGTCAGACACGGAGACAAAGCCGGCAGCCCCCTGAGGGGCGGCGCACGCTGCTGCCGATCTCATTTAAGTGACCGGGATCCCTAGTATCAGCAACCTGGGTTGAGGGCTTGTTCTGTGCCAGGCACAGTGCCGAGCCCCCTGCTCTTGGGGTCCTATGTACTCCGCGTTAGGATCTTCCGGGAGTGGGGTTCCCGCACTCTCTGTTTGGCCGGTACGCACATCGGGCTGTGCGGAGCATCACCAGCTCTGTCCAGCGTGTCTGACTCTCCTTGCCTCTGTTGAGGGAATGTGGGGTCCTTTCCCCTTGGTGAGCTCCCCGCTGTTTATAGCATGGTCACATGCCGGGGACGCCGAGTTATCTGTTGGGGGTGGAGAGAAAGGTGGGAAAGGCGTTGCCGGTTCGGACATGAACAGGGAACGGTTTGGTCAGGGAGATGGTGGTTTCTGCCGTGGCTCGGTACGGGCATCTGGGAAGCGTCTTGGGAAAGACTGCGATGGGGGTTTTGATGTCCGAGGCCCCTTTCTTCATTCAGCCTTTTCCACACTCGTCAGTCACACGTTTGTCCAAATGGCCTTTGAGTTGATGGATGTCACTCCCCCCTTACCCCCTGGCTCAGCTCACGGCCCTCACCTCCCTGCTGGGTATCCGGTCAGTCTCCTCGCTACACGACCTTCCCAAGCTGGCCCACCCACCCCTGCCACCAGCAGCCACCAGCAGCCGGAGTGATCTTTCTAGAAAGTGCCTCTGATCCTGTCACTCTTTGGCTGGAAGTCATTCAGCCCGTTTCCACAGACTGTATGTTCCAGTCCACTGAGCTGGTTTTTTGTTTTGTTTTTTATTGTTGTTTGTTTGTTTTGTTTTGTTTTGCTACTCAGTCACTCACTTATTCAGTAAATATTTGAGGGCCTGGATAGCTGTTGCTCATTTATGATTGTCGTCTGTCGGCGTGACTTCGCCCTGACCCCAGCAGGGATGGGGACCTTGTCTTCCTTGTTCACGCTGCATCTCCAGGTACCTGACATCTAGTAGCTCCTCGTGGAACCGAAAGGAGTGAATTATGGGAGGAATCGGCAGAAGGGAAGGGCTTCCCTCGAGAATAATTCCCTATAGTAAGATGGGGGTCGGCGGATAGGAAGGCAGGTGGGGAGGCTTGCCGGTTGGCAAGGAGAGAGCCGTTTGGTAGAGAGAGTTCCGAGCGTGGTCTCAGATGACCCAGCTCTGCCTCTTCCTGCTCTGTCACCTTGGCCCACCCCTCCACCTCTCTGGATCTCACTTTCGCTCTCGGTAGAAAGGGAATCATGGTGGTTTTCTGGCAAGGCCGCTGTGATGGATAAACGAGACAACGGGAGTGGAAGCATCTACGTGATGTCTAGGGGTCTGAGCAGGTCTGGCTGTCGTCAGCCTCCTCTGGTAACGTCACCTGGGTTTTCTGTGGTCACCGCGACTGGCAGGGAGGGCCTTGCAGATCGTATTCTGTGCCGTCCGTGAGATCAGATTCTTATTTTGCCCTCCCTCTCGCTCTCCCAGTCATGGAATGAGAAGAGAAGGTCAGAATCCTAAAGGCTTGGCGACGAACTCACGGTGAGAGGTGTGACGCTTTCTGACCCCAGGTTGGTTGAAATCCTGAAGGGTCTAAATCTCACAGTCTACACCAGTGGGTTTCAAGTGAGATTCCTGGACCAGGGGCATGAGCACCCCCAGGGGCATGAGCACCCCCTGGGAACTGCAGAATCTCAGACCGCAGAGCCGAGATGTCAGAGCCTTGAGGGTAGGCCCCACCGTCGCCTTTGTAACAAACCCTCTGGAGATTCTGGAGGCGTGCTCAACTTTGAAGATTCCCCTGGCCTAGAGCTTCCAGTTTCCATTACCTCCCTTCAGTGGAGGAGCGAGGACCAGAAAGTTCAAGTCGAAAATATCAGAGTTACCTTTTAGCCCAGGTTACTTGAGATGTGTTCTGTAGAACATCATTAGACACTAGGTGATGTCCTAGCTGAGTGTCAGTGGTGGAAGTTAGGTAATTTGGGTTCCGTGAGCATGTAAGTTTGAGAGATGGTGAGTTTCATAGAGCTCAAGTCCTACTCTGCAGGACTTGTCCAAGCTTTTCATATCCAATGTACTTTGTGAATCTCCAGTGGAGGGGTATAGCAGATGGTCTTTCTCGAATTTACTTTCAGAACTCATATTCCAGGGCACAGAGTTTGGGAAACACAGTTCTAGGCTACTCTCTCATCAAACGGACAGTCTTATCTGTAAATTTCTGGTTATTCAGCCTTTCATACAAAGCTTTTAGATACAAGGAGTTGTTGGCAACTATTAGCATTTGACTTATACTAAGCGCAATCTGCTTTCTTTTAGTTTTTAATTTTTTCTATAGGCTTTAGCTCTGACTCCTGGAAAGACGAAGGACAGAGGTGGTTCTACTCTTGCCTGATGACTTCGGAAAGCTAGCTGTCCATTCCCAATCTCTTCCCAAGCCTTCTTTTTTTCCAATTCCCATCCCATGGATACAGTCTGACTCCTATCGTTAGCGAAGTATCGGGACACTGCTCCTTTCACAGGGCTTCTTTCGCGGAGGTGGTTACAGAGAACACCCACGTCTCATGGAGCTGGCAAGCAGTTCAGGAATCTTCTGTTGTAGTTTATCCGCATTCCATTGGTCTGAGACCGACAGTTGCCCGGCTGGTAAAGACAGACGTGTGGAGCGCCGTCTTCCTCCTCAGCTTGTTCTGCTGCGGTCCTGTTGTTCTGCTCATCCGGAAGCCCCTTCTGTGCTTAGCCACGTGGTTCACTCACCCTTCCTTTCGTAAACTGTATTTGCCCTTCACGTTGACCAGTGGACCAATCCACCGATTTCCTTCCTTCCATTTATTCATTCGTCCCACCATCTTTGTGCTCTAGAGCCGAGGCTGAACGAGACCCGTTTGATCCACACAGGCCTTGCAGTCTATCAGGAAGAGAGCAATGATAAAAGGAAAAAAAAATAACCCCATAAGTACATTTTAAGCTTGCACTAAGTAGAAAGGCAGCGATAGAGGATAACAAGCAGTGGGGACCAACCTAAATAAGGTAGTCAGTCAGGGAGGGATGCACGATGCTCGAGCTGGGCTGCTATGCATAATTCTAAGCCCTTCATTTTGGTTTTTGACTCCATCTGATTGTTTATATCATTGCAATCAGTCTTAGATGATAAGGACTCAGAGGGAGAGGACTAGGTTTTCATATCGTGCTTGGCATAAAGACCTGGGTGTTGTGGCTGATGCTTAGAAAGACCCGGATGTCTCCGGTGGGGTTGGAACAATTCTCTCTCTGTGTGGACAAGCGATCCACAAGCCATGATCAGAGTAACTGGAGAAACTATGTTGTCGTTCATTGCATCTCCTTTCGTCTGGGTTTTTTGTTCTCCTTCCTTTTTGTTTTCGTTGTCCTAATGGGTGACGTCGATACACACTGGAGTAGTTTTGAAGTATCCCCTGGACATTTGGAATATTTGTTGTGAGATTCTGGGCCTCGACGGGAGAACATTGATTTTCGTTTGTTTCTTCTGTTTTGATTTCCTGACGCGATCGATCTGGTTAGGTTCGGGCTGTGTGTTCTGTCCTGCCTTCTGTGAGTGGCGGTCTAATGCCAGAACGTTTCTCAGAGTTTTTGCTGGTTTTTTTTTTTTTTTTTTTTTTTGGTTTCTTTGGAGCGTGTGCAACGTTTCACACACAGAACTAGGGATCCCTTTCTCCAGCTCTTTCTTTAGGGGATATTTTCCATACTCTCTGGTTCCCAAGGATTCCTTTCTCCTGTTCTGGCCCCAAAGTTTTAGCCTCCTGCCCTGTTGCACAGCCTGAATCGGCGATCCTGTTTTTGGAGTGAAGCTGTGAGAGAAAAGAGAGCGAGCAGACAGTACCCCCTGGTCCCTCCTCACATGAGCCCCGTGACATTGGCCACTATCCCCACTTCCTCTGTGCAGAGGGATGGGTTTTCTCTTGGGGTCCTAGGTGTGTGTGTGTTTCTGGGGGGTATGAGGGCAGCTTTAGAGCTGGGATGGGGGCAGGGCGGGGTGAGGAAAAAGGAAAAAAGGAGGGTCCTCCCCACATTCTCCTGCTTGCAGGACTCCGTTTCTCCGTCTTTTGGCGGGAAAGATGGGTTACTCTGGGATGTTTCCTCCCCGTGCTCAGTGCACGTGTACCAGATACAAAGCAGAAGTGGGAGACGGAGGAAGCTCACTACTGCCTGTGGGTTCTCTCGAAGTTTTACTCGCCTCTCCTGTTTGCCAGCTGTTATCTGCTTGAATCCTCAGCTAGTTGCCTTTTGCATTTTTCCCCAGAGTTTTGGGCTATAATCAGTGGGGGAAATAGGCTCCTCAGATGGGCTTGCTCCATCATGGCCGGACCCAGGACTGAGATGGGTGGACGGTTCGTAAGGATGCACTCACGAGACCTTCAAACCAATCCTACGGGGTGGGTGACATTACCCCACTTGACAGATGAGGAACTGAGGCTCTGAGAGGCGAAGTCAGGATTTAAACCCTCACCTGACTGCGGGCATCCCTTACCTGGTGTCTTGCCTAATGCATCTACGTGGTGTTGAAACGGCTTGCCTGAGCACCTGATTTCCCTTACTCCTCTAGGGTCAGGGGCCACATCCTCCTTGGGGTCAGGAGCCACGTCCACCTTGTCCATCATCTATCAAATGGGGAAACTATTGGCATCGACTTAGTAGGACCATTGTCGTAAGGATTGCATTAGGTCGGTAGTGTAAGTTTCTAGAACAGGGCCTGGCACCCAGGAAACTCTTCGTGAAGTGGAACTGCCAGCGTTGTTGCTGTTGGTATTAGTTTTTCCTTGTCTCTTGAACCCCGGGCAGCACAGCGCCTGGCATACGGTAGGGCTCGGTAAATAGTTACTGAGTTTAGTCATTGGGAAACCATTTATCCTTACAGGCGGCGGGTTTTTATTTTGCCATTTCTCTTTCAGAAACATGGTAGCCTGCTGTGCCCCATTTGCTTTCACCCCCCCATCGGCTGACAGTGCCCGTAGGATGCGCGTCGGGGCCCTGGGTGGCCTGTTTCCACCCTCACCTGTCCCAGCTTTCTTCTTTCTTGCTCCTTTGCACTTACCCCAATTCTTCCTCCTCATCCCCCACCACGAGAAGAACCAGGAGGAGCTCAGCGTTCCAACTTTGGCTTTTCACTTCGTCGCCGTGCCGCTGGGAACAAGTCCAACATAGACACCCCCACCCCGCCAGGGGCCACGCCCATCTGTACCTTGTGAATCATTATTTCTCCCTCGCAGTGTTGCTGCGAGACTTAAAAAGAGCTCGCCCAGGCAACATGTCTAGCAGAGTTCCTGGTGCGCATAGTCGAGCCTTCGGAAATGTTAATGCCCTTAGTAGCTCTTGACAGCATGATGAGCCGGAAGCTCCACCCCACTGTCAGAGGAGTCATTCCAGATCTAAGACAGGAGTTACGGGCCCGATCCAGCTGGCTCGAAGCTGACCCGTAGGCTTCCGGCATCTCACTGGTGCTTACTCCGTAGCAAGTGCTCAGTAAACATTTGCAGGATGCGTAAACAGCCGAACAACTCAAGCGCGCCGCCTTATCTGCCGGCATCTCTCCGCCCTATGGGGTTAGTAACTCGGCACGGAGGGGTATGAGCAGTGAGCGTGGCTGATGTGTAGGCCCGCTCAGTTCCGCTTCAGTCTGTGATTTTTATCTGTTTAAAAGGCTTCATTACTGCCTGGCCCTGCAGGGATGTGCTCAGTTTTGTGCGTGTCCTTTTACCTCTGGCTCGGCAGCATCTCCTTTCAGAAATAGCCTGTGGGGCCATCGTCGACGGGACCTTTGGGCCCCAGTGGCTACCTGGGTGCCCGGAAAGGTTCGCGTCTAGCGGGATGGGCCCACGGGTGTTGGCCTCCCTGAGAGCAAGTCAGCAAATATGTGTTGGAGTCCACACTGTGCCAGGGGCTGAGGTGGTGTGAGGAGGTGGGGGGCATCGAGACCTGACCCTGTCCTCTAGGAGTTCACGGTTTGACTGCAGACAGGGACGGGTCCCCAACCCAGACGGCGGGCTCGGTTCCCAAGGGGTGGTCATCAGAGCCATGATCTCACGGGTGCCGCCGCCCTCCAGATGTCAATCCGCAGCTCCCCACCTTGGCCTGCAGGTCCCCACCCAACTGCCCCCGCCACAGTCGCCCATCACCCCCCGTTATCTGTACTCTGGCCCCTTGCATTTCCTCCCGTGGGCCCCGTGCTTGGCCATGCTGAGTCTGGTCAGGGCACTTGTCTCTCTTTCTCTGCCTAATTGGCTACCCCACTGCGTCCTCCGGGCTCCCGCTCAAATGTTATACCTCCAGGAAGCCTCTTCCCAACCTCTGACTCTCTCTGTTCTGCCACGACGAAATAAATTAAAGTGTGATTCCGTGGTTAATGCCTGCCTCATCTTCTAGATCTATCCTGGATGTTACAGGTACGAAGAAGACATAATGCGAGCCATGTATGTAATTTGAAATGTTCTAGTTGCCACATTAAAAAAACATGAAACAGGTGACATTATTATTATGGTAAAATATACATAACATAAAATTTCCCATTTTAACCATTTTAAGTGTATACTCCAGTGGCAGTAAGTACATTCACAATGCTCATAATCATCACCACTGTCCCTTCCTGGAAGTTTTTTTTTTTTTTTATCATCCCAAACTGAAACTATAACCTTTACGTGACCCCCAGCTCCTGTCAACCACCATTCTACCTCCTGTCTCTACTAAGTTGGCTACTTTAGGTATCTCACGTAAGTGGAAGCATAATGATATTTGTCCTTTTGTGTCTGGCTGCTTTAACTTAGCAGACCATTTTCGAGCTTCATCCATGTTGTAGTGCATGTGTCAAAATTTCATCTATTTTTACGTCCGAATAATATTCCGTTGCATCGATAGACCACATTTCTTTTATCCATTCTTCCACCGATGGACACTTGTTTCTACCTTTCCGTTACCATGACTAAATGCTGCAGTGAGCAGTGGTGTCTAAGTACCTGTTTGACTCCCTGCTTTCCGTTATTTTGGGTAAATACCTTGGAGTGGAACTCCTGGATCGTATGGTAATTCTACGTTTAACCTTTTGAGGAATGACTGTAAATTTTGCAGGAAATGTTATTAAACCCAGTCTTTCCAAAAAAAATTGTCATTTCAATGGGTACTCAACATAAAAATGATTAATGAGCTTTCCAACTTGTTTTTCTTGCTAAGTCTTCATCATCATCTGGTATGCAGAGTATAAATCCTTTGTGGCGGGGAAGCCATCCATCCTGTGGATCCTTTTCCCCTGTCTCATCAAAGATGACGCGTCTACACAGGGGAAGGAAACAGAGTTACTCCCCAGAAACAACCGCGGCAGTGGTAATAGCCACGGCAGCAGGCCAGCTGTTTATTTTCACGAATTCTCAAAACACCCCTGTACAGCAGGGACTTTTAGCCTTCCCTTTTTAGATGCGTGAACTACACAGTTCAGAGGGGTTAAGCAATTTGTCCCAGGTCACGCCGCTAGTAAGTGGGATTCAAATCCTTCTGGTGGCAAGGGGTTGTCTGAGGCGGTGCTAAATCCAGACGTCTGGGAAGAGCTTCGTGGTGCCCATGGAGGCGTAGGGTTAAGACAGGTGAAGAAAGGTGAGAAAAATGTACTCAACACCTTTTTTTTTTTTTTCCTGGATGCATCCTCCTATCTTTCTGCCTCTGGGTCAAGACTTTGTGGGTAACTTGAACAAGTGTACCTCCTGCCACACCAGGTTCCAAGGCCTTCACAAGCACGGTCCCTGTAAAGGGGACATTGGGGGAGAAATCGGGGCAGATGTCAGCTCCCCTGAACCCACACATGAGACAGCAGGACTGGGAAAACCTGCTCCCTAAGGCAGGTGTCCGGATATAAAAATAGGGTACTTTGCAGCACAGAGGGTCATTCGACTTTCCTGAATTCGCCAGTGCAAGAGGGTATCGAACTCGTATAACACCTGTCACTCAAGCAGAGGCAGAGTGGTGGAGCGACAGAGAATTCTGGCATTAGAAGAGTGTCAGAGGTCCTCTTTCTCTAATGTGGCTTCTGGAGATGCGGATTCTCTCCCGTCACATCCTGGGTGCTGGTCTGAGTGGGACGGGTCTCCCCAGCTTCTCACCTCCTTCTCTTTCCTCGGAGGCCCATGGGACAGCCCATCCTTCTGCAGGGGCTGGAGGAGACAGAGGCATGGCTGTTTCTTAGAAGGAGGCAGGGTCAAGACAAGGACATCTTCCCGTCCCCTTGCTCTGGTCCCCAGGCCTTTATTTCTCAAGACTTTGTCCACCCAGGGCAGCCCTGGGCGTGAAGGGGATTTTGGCTACCGCAAGGCCTTTCCCACCTCATTTCTGGCCTGAATCAGGTTGGTACAAATAAGATTATCAGTCATGGCAGTTAGAATTGATGAGTTTTCAAGAACTGAGTCATCCCCACCGATCCTTATTGAAGCAACATATAATTTCTGCACTGTGATAAAAATACATTCATTAGAATTTTTTTCCGGCTCTATTGAGGTATAATTGACAAATAACACCGTGTAAGTTTATGCAGTGTGATGATTCGATACACATATGTTGCAAAAAAATGTCTATAGTTATTTATTGCCAGGTCCTGCTCTAGGTGCTGGATGATTCAGTGGTGAGAAAGTTAGCCTGGGCCTTGGCCTTCTTAGAGTGAGTATATCAGCGGGGAAGACAGATGGTACATAGACAAAGACAAAGATCCTCACCATTCCTGGATTCCATGTTTGCAATTTCACCTACTTGCTCAAATTTCTTCGTGACCCCCAAATCAATCCTTGCATGTCCAGAGTGGTGAATAGTTCGGATCACCTTAACACACGTTCTCAGCCGAGGCTGGACAAGGTGATGTTCTGTCTTCTCGGTTCAGGTCTCATAGTATAAACCACTGTCCTTTTCGAGGCCTTAAATTTACTGCCAAGTTTTTCAGCTGTGTATGTGTGTGTGTGTGTGTGTGTGTGTGTGTGTGTGTGTGTGTGTGTGTGTGTTGGTGATTTCACTGTTTAAAATAACCGCTGAGCACGTGCTGAAGTGCTGTCTAGTGTTTCTCAAGAGACTGGGATGCGCCTCATGAAAAAAATCACATATGTTAGATAAGCTTCATTCAGGCATGAACTGTAGAGGTCTTGGCCACGAGTTCAATGTTAATATCCACTCAGGAAGGTATCTTTAAACAGAAACAAACATAAAACACAATTATATATGGAGCAATTAATTATATGTAGAGGCTCACAGGAGCCTAACCCTGTTTTGCCACCAGAAGCCATGGTTTGGTCTTTGCTAATTCAGCGACGATACAGAACATAATAATGGAGTCACGAGAATTGACTATGTAACAAAATAGTTCCACCGAGGGATGAGGGCTGAGAGGAGAACGGAACAACAGGAGGAGGGGAGAGAGAGTAGGAGGGTGGAGGTGAGATTAGAGAACCACCGTGAGCTCTCGGTGCTTGAGAAGTGAGGACAGGGCTGTGCCCAAGGCCGAGGGGAAGCCAGGGGCCGTGACAGCCAGTGCACTATGCTAAGCCCTCTGCCAGCTGTCCTTGCCAGGCTGTGCAGAGCTGCGGTGTAATGATGGGGTCCAGAACCACGTCTCTCAGGAGACAGCTGCTGTGTACGGTGCTGGACCCAGGCGCCAACCAGCGTTGGAGATGGCGTCCTGAGCCCTGCCTCTGTCCTTCGTCCCCCAGATCTGGCCTTGTGTGTTTTGAGCCTCAGCCAGTACTTCCAAAGCTCGCTGCTCTGTCAGGCCACAGGATTCTCTGGAAGGTGTGTTAGTGCAGTATTCCTGATTCTAGCTGTGATTAACCAGGAAGGGCTTTTCCTTTTTCCTTTTTCTTTCTTTCTTTTTTTTCCCCAGTTTAAAATGTCCAACAGACAGTGGCGATTGCTCTGTCCATTCTGGTGATTGGATGTGGCCTTGTCACAATTTTAATTGTCCTTGATAATTAAAAAAAAAAATCAATGTTGTAAAAGAATATTTACCCGGTAGAGGGGAAAGAATGTGGGATGCAGATTTGGATGGACGTGGAACTTTTCAGATAGGTGAACACAGGGAAAGTTCCTCCTCCTCTCTGAGGTTCATTTTCTCCGTCTGAAAAATGGGGCTGATCCTCTGTATCCCCGTGGGTGGCTGTGAGGATCAATTCAAATGTCTGTCGTAAGTCACGTAGCAGCCAGGAGAGCATGCTCTGTGGTCAGGCTGCGGGGTTTGGACCTTGGCCTTGGGCAAGTGTTTCAAGTTTTCCAAAGCCCTCATGAGCTCTCCAACCTCACAGGAGTGTTGTGACGTGGGGATGGGAGGGAATGGTGCGGACGCATGGCTCATGCTGAGTACTCAGTGAACGTTAGTTGTCACCATTTGTAAAAGTGCTTTGTCAAATGCTCATCAGGATGCCAATAATAATAATAATAATATAATAATAATAATAATAATAATGATAATAATAATAAACAAAAGTAACAAGAGTTGGCCGGGATGTGTAGATGTCATAACCATTGTGCTTTGCTGGTAGGAATGTAAAATGGCACAGCTTCTGTGGAAAACAGTTTGGTTGTTTCTCAGAAGCTTAATCGTAGAATTACCATATGAACTCCTAGGTATACAGCCACCAAAACTAACAGTTGTTCAGACAAATTACTTGTGTGCAGAGAAATGATGTTCATGGCAGCACTGTTTATGATAGCCAACAGGCAGGAACAACCGAAATGTCCATCTGCTCATGAGTAGATAAACAAAATGTGGTCTATGCATACAGTGGAATATTATTCAGCCAGAAAAAGGGATGAGATTCTGATACATGCTACAATGTGGATGAACCTTAAAAACATTATGAAAAGTGAAAGAAGACCACGTATTGTATGGCTCCACCACTTATATGAACTATCTAGAATAGGTGGACCCATAGGGACAGGGGATAGGTTAGTGTTTGCCAGAGGCTGGGGGAAAGAGGGGGTGGGGAGTGACTGCTTTAATTAGGTGTGTGGGGTTTTCTTTTGGGGCAAAGCAAATATTTTTTTTTTTTTGAAATTGATAGAGACAACATTGTGAATGTACTGAATGCCACTTGAATTCCACACTTTTACATGGTTAATGTGAATTGTGCCTCAATGAAAAACAAATTAGAAATAAAAAGAGCTTCGTTAAAACAGAAAAGCTATCTTAAAGTTCGTGATTGAAGGCCAGATCTCCTGATGGGTAATCAAATCGCAAATGCCTTATGGAGCAGGACCTGGAAAGCATTACTGGGTCAGCACCCAAGCTCCCTGCCCTGTCCAGTCTCCCCGATGACTGACCTGCATAGACTGAGGTCAGTGCATTTGTTTGGTTCTGCCTTAGGACGTTCTGGGGCGGGGACAATGCCCAGCGGGATCTACGGTTTGGCCAGATGCCAAGCTCATTAATGAGGTCTTAGATTAAGATTCTTGCCAGGGTGGAATTGCTTTGGCAACTGTACGTTTTTCGTTGGTCCCTATTCGCTTCTTTTTGCAAGTACTGCAAACTAGAAACTTGGACATTCTTCCTCAATTTCAGATGTCACCTTTTCAGGGGGTTGTAGTTAAAACAGGTGTCGTATTTGAAGGGTCAGGAGGCATTCTTCCTGGTGCTGGTCCAGAATTGTTCAGGCTTTCTGGATGGGCCACTCAGTTCCGAGGGAGTCAGAAGGGTCCCAGGGGAGCTGCGGTGGTGAGGGGTAGACAGCCTGGACTGGGATCCCAACTCTACCATTTACCAGCTGTGCGACCTTGTGTGACCTTGATCTCTTAGATCATCCTCCGTTTCCTTCACTGTAAAATGGAGACAATAGCAGAATTTTCTTCATAGGGTCTTTTGAAGATAGTGTGAGGTGATGCATATAGAATACTGAAAATACTATTTGGCACATAATAAATGCTCACCGAACAGTAACGGTTAGTAGTGTTAATAATATTTGTTCTTGCTACTGCTTTTTGTATTACCAAGGACTCCAGTCAAACGTTTTCAACCGCCTCTAAAAAAATCCTGTTTCTTGCTTCAAAGTTATGAGGATTAAAGGAAAAACTACTTTTTCGTTCCATCAGTGACTTCAGTCTGATATATTCAACCACCATCCAAAAGTTCTTTTTCCTGCCGGAAAGTTTTGAGGATTAAATTAACAAGTGCTTTGAAATATTCACAAAAGTTACAAGCAGTGGTGAGT
Organism: Eonycteris spelaea; assembly: GCA_003508835.1. NCBI lineage: Eukaryota > Metazoa > Chordata > Mammalia > Chiroptera > Pteropodidae > Eonycteris > Eonycteris spelaea. The sequence goes on from PUFA01000042.1 coordinate 2,173,074, forward strand.
CGGGAATACTAGACTCTTTGCCAGCTCTTCCTCCGAAGGGCTAAGGTGTCTATGCATCGGATGCTGGCTCTGGAATTCAGACAAATTCTAAGCCACACGTTTGCCTGTTTATAACATTTTAAGGGGAAGGGACAAAGAAGTCAGACACTTGCCTCGGCTTTCTGAAATCATTTTCTCCCTTGAGAATGCCTTTTAGTTCCCTTCGTCCCTTATCAGAGAGTGTCAAAAGAAAAACCCCTGCACCTTGAAAGGTCTTTAATCAATCCTCAGACCTTTCATCTCTTAAAACCTCTTCCTTTCTCCGCCCATTTCAAGACTTGAAATAAAATGGTTTTCCAGAAATGGATGACAGGATAGCAAGGGTTACGATTAATAACCCTCAGCGCACCTCGGTACACACCTTCCCTATTTAAAATGAAAAATTACCTTTTCCCCCTCAGACTTTATTCAAAAGAGGATCAAAAGAGAGAGGGGAAGAGTTGATATAATACAGCCCATCAGTGAAACACTTCTGAAGCTCCAGCAGCGAGAAGTTGAATCCCCGTCAATTGAGCAGCTGGCGATTTGGGTGATGAAATGAGGCTTTGCTTGTTCAGAACTCAGACTTCTGATTTTGAAGCGTAGGGGTGGAGAAAGGAGAATTTGATGGAGATGAGGATTGGCAGGGGTAAAGCTCTTCTTTCTCTCTATTCATCTCTCAGACTTTGAAACACCTTCAGGACAGGTATTCTTGAGGGCAGCTCAGTGCTTCCTTGAATCCAGTAGAGAGGGGTGTGTGTGTGTGTGTGTGTGTGAGTGAGTGAGAGAGAGTGAATTGCGGGCTGAGGGGGCAGTGGGTCCCAGCTCCTCTGCTGGATGCCACGTGATAAAGGGAGAAGAGCAAGGAGTAGGTTACTACTTACCAGGGCACTTGAGCTAATTCCTGTCACGCATCCGGACCTCCTTGGTAGAACGGATCCATAGCACCTGTCTTACAGGACAGGAAGATAAGCACTCAGTCCCCTAAATGGGTCTGGCAGGTACCGTCCAAATGTGAACTTTTATATCCTAACTCCCCATGCTGCATTGCTCGAAATGTCGTTGACCCCCTTCCCTCTCCCCAGTCGAGGGCTGTCTCAGTCTCTTTGGCTGTGGTAGTAAAGCTGCCCCTCTAAAGTAGGTGATTTAAAACAGCAGTGGTGGGGGCTCGAAGTTTAAAATCAAGGTGCCATCAGGGCCATGCTCCCTCAGAAGGCCATGGGGGACGACCCGTTCCACGCCCTTCCCCTGGCCCCTGGCGGTTGCTGGCGGTCCTCGGCATCACTCTCGTCTCTGCCTCTGTTTGGGAATGGCCTTCTTCTCTGTGCGCCCCCTCCTTTTAAGAACCCCAGTCAGTGGGTTTGGGGTGCTCCCTAATCCAGCACGACCGCCTCTTAACTTGATTACATCTTCAAAGACCCTGTTTGCAAATAAAGTCACGTTTGCAGTTATTGAGGTTAGGGTCTCGTAATATCTTTTTTTGGGGAGGGGGGAGGATATACGGTTCAACCACAGTAAAGGCTCAGTGGCTTTTGATTCATGGGTTTGCTTTCCGTAGGGCAAGGTCAGGGGCACAGGCACTGAATACAAAACAAGGTGTTTTATATGCTGATCCTAATTAGCCCTCCCCAGCATCACGGGGGATAGTAGGTGGTTTTACTTCTACTTCACACGAACATTTGTGCAGCGTCAAGAGTGCGTGAGACGATGCTAAATGCCCCACTCGCGTGGTTTATTTAATCGGGCAGCGCAGTCCTAGGGGAACTCTCCGATGTTATCCCGCATTTTACAGAAGGAGAAACTGAGTCACCGTGCGGCAGGGTTGGGGTGAGTTAATTTCTCAGCACGACGACGCAAAGTTTGGGGTGTTCTGTGCACATAGAAACTGTTAGTTGCTTGCTTAACGTTTGCTTAGGATGGATCTTGTTGTTGGGTTCAGGAAACAGGTCTTTCCAAAGCAGAGATGTCTCGCCTCCTTCTGGGGAGTCAGGCAGTGGGCGATGTGCTCAGACCTCCCCTTCCTGACCTGTAATTCAGAGTCGTGGGATCTGCTCTGGAGACTCGGGATCAGATGGGAGAGGAGACCAGTGAATGCGATAAATCATGCCACGTCTGTAAAAAAAACAAAAAATCTAAGATGAGCCTGACGCTCCACGAGAAAGGCTCGGGAGGTATTAGACCTTCCAGATCAATTTTCACCAGGCTTAGAAAAATCACTTCTTCCCGAGGGGTGACCCCAGGATCCCAGGGAAAAGGAGGAGCAGGTGAAGTTCTGCTGCACCCCAAGCCCCTCCCTTTGCATGTCCTGCAGACCTCAGACTCGGCTCGTCTGACCCTGAGCTCACCAGCTCCTCTGTGCTCCGTCACCTTCTCCTGTGTTTCCTGTCGCTCTGATGGGTGCTGCCAGCCAGGCCAGACACCAGGATGTCTGTCACCCATGGCTTAGGGGCTTGCTTAGGTGTATGGACCCAAACCCCAGCTGTCCCTCCAGGCCGTATGGCCTTGCGTGAGGCACTGAACTACTGTGTGTCTCAGTTTCCTTGTCTATAAAACAGAGTACTCTTTGTCTCCTGGGTGGGATGGTTGTGTGGCTGGATAATCTGAACAAGGAAATTACGTAGGATAACAGTGTCAGGAACATCATAAATTCTCCATACATGTTAGCCTTTAATTTTTTTTTTTTTCCTCTCCTCACACTCGGTCAAACCACATATCTCCATCTCTGCCCCCACAGCCCAACTCCGGGCCTCCTCACCTCCTGTTCAGTCGTCTTCAGTCACCTCGGCCTGGATTCATGCTACTTCCTTTGACCAAGCATCTTGCAGAGCTCCCATTCGTAGTGGGAAGACAGAGAAGAACCAGGGGTGAACGGATAAATGACGTATATGTTATCTGTAATGTGTCATGTGAAATGTATTATCTTTGATATGTCAGTGATAACAAGAGCTATGGGGGAAAAAAAGCAGGGCTTGGTTATATATAAACCCCCCCCCCACACACACACACCAGGGCTCGGGGTGGTTGCTTCGGTCAGAGAAGCATGAGGAGATGACAGTGGACATTTGGACAGGTATCAGAGTGAGGCGGGGAGTTGAGTTAACGAGATAAAATAGGCAAAGCCATCAGCACAGAGTCTGGACCACCAGCGATGCAGGTAAATGGGCACGTGATGGAGGATGCCTGAGACATCTATGCTGGATGCCTGGAACTCCTCCAGGTTGTTCCTTGGTCATTCGCTGTGCCAGCCTCTGGGATTTGATAGCTGATATTTTGATATCATTCCCCTGCCTTCAGCATACTCACAGTCTGGTGGGAAGATCAACAATGAAATCAGTGTCCGCTGCAATTCCACTCCCAGGCATAGACCCAGAGGAGCTGAAAGCAGACACTCAGCAGTTCATACGTGAGTGATCCTAGTGGCACTAGTCACAACAGCTGAAAGGCGGAAACAACCCAAATGTCCATTGATTGACTAATGGATAAACAAACGGTGGTACGTCCATACAGTGGACTAGTATTCAGCCATAAAAGGGAACAAAGTCCTGAGACACGCTACGATCTGGATGAACCTCAGAAACGTTATGCTAAGAGAAAGAAGCCAAACGTGAATCATACTATGTATGTGTGTGGTTCCGTTTATATGAAATGTTGGCATAAGCAAATCTACAGCGACAGAAGAAGCAGCAGAGTGGTTGCCAGGGGCCGGGGGAGAAGGAGGGAATGGGGAACAACTGCTAAATGGGCACGGCATTTCCTATGGAGGCGACAAAAATGTTTTTGGAACTTTGAAAGAGATGGGGGTTGCCCGACATAGTGAATGTACTAACTGCCATGGACTGTTTTGCTTTAAAACGGTTCACTGGGTGTCTTGTGAGCTTCACCTCAGCTAATCAAATACATATGAATCATCTAAGTACTCAAATGTGAAATGGAATCCAATGTCAGAGGAAGCACAGGCGTGTGTGAGCAGAAGAGAGGAACCCAGAAGGGCATCCTGGAGGAGGCGGTGCCTATGCCCAGACCTTGAGGATGAAGGAGAACTTCCTAGGAATAGGGTGGAGTGGAGGGTGAAGAAGGAAGGATGGGAAAGAGGACAGAGCAGGGTCAAGGCCAGGAGATGACAGAACATGGCGAGTTTGGAGAATGCAGATAGGTCAGCGTGGCTGGAGATATTTTGAAGAAGACAGACATTCCAGCCAAGGCTGGAAAGAAAGGCAAATGAGCACCAATAAGCTCAAGGCTTGGACTCCGGCCCCACGGTCCTGCAAAGGAGGGGCTGGCTCTCCCCGTGGGCAAATACTGAGCAATGGGATTGGGCCTGGAGGCCAAGGTTCTGCTCATAGTACCACTGTTGTATCTCAGCCCTTGATCACACTGGGGGATGGGGCTGGTGCTTGCCTGACGATGTGGCTTGAAAACCATGGGGTCCATTTGCCATAGGATTTTGCCGAGCCCAAGGTGCTGGCCCAGAATGCCTACACCTGCTGCTCCTCCTGTTCCTGTGCGATTAAAGGTGTCCCAGAGATGCGGTTGCCTAGGCGTGTGGGCATCCATTCCTGTTGCTCAGGGGGACCCACTGTGTGTATGGGAGCGAGGTGGTCGGAGGAGATATGTGGAGAAAGGATTGGACAGGACCAGGGTAGCAGCAGAAGCCCGGCCTGAGGCTGCCGAAGGCGACAGAATGGGAGATGCTGGCCCGGGGTAAGGTTGTGGTGGTGGAGATGAAGACAAGCATCTTGAGTGGCTGGAAGGGGAGGAGTAGAAAGTGGCTGACATGTATTCATCGCTCTGTCCCGGTGCCTAGAACCGTGCCTGGTACATGGGAGGCATTCAGATATTAGAGAAATACTTGGATGAATGCATGAACGCGTTTAATCTTCACTGCCCCCTCCGTGGGAATCACGATCGTTCTCATGTTACAAACCCCCGAACTGAGGCTCAGCAAGAACAGATAACTTGTCCGAGGCCACAGAGCTGGTCAGTGTTGGAACCAGAGTTCTAAGCCAGAATGCCGTGAGTCCCAATCCCATATGCCATTTCATTCAGGGAGGCTAAGAGCTATAGCAATAATGCACAGAGTTGCTTCTTCGTGGTCTTGGTGTGCAGTATATGATTAAGATAACTTATAAATTTACTTTCTTAAACATGTTTTACACAGGCAAACTGGACGACGAGTTTGTATTCTCTGAGCAAATACGCCAATCCAGAGCTTGCTTGTTGATGGAGAGGCTGATCTAGGCTTGATTTTCTATCTGCCCCCGGCTCTCAGAGCTATTCTGCCTTTCTGAACGTCAGTCTCCTAGAAGGACACAGGATGATCTTGGCATCTGTCGCGCATCCAGCCCTCAGCACAAGGGCACCCTCTTTAAATGGAAGGCGGCACCGTATTAGCATACTGTTGAGAATCACATATTGTTGAGAATCACAATAACGTTTATGGAACACTTGCCGTGTATCAGCCGCTGTGCTCAGCACATCGCTTGTGTCATTGCATTTGATCCTCATATTCCCTCGAGGGAGGTCCTGTTCCTGCCCCATTTCACAGGTGACAAAGCTCAGACTCAGAGAGGTTGGATGGGTGCCCAAGGCCACACAGTCAGTAAGTAGGAGAGCCAGAACTAGGGCCAAGGCATCCGACTCCACAGCTGGCTGTCTTAGTCACTGGGCTGATCTGCATGTGTAGGTATTTGAGAATAGTCATAGTGATGGTGACTTTGGTAGAAAGTCCTGGCAAAGTCTGAGAGGAAGGAAAAGGGACTCTCTTGTAAGAAATGTGCCAACATCTATTCTCAATTGGCTGACGAGCATTGCTGGTCTTCAGTAAATGCAGGTCTCAGCTCTCTGCCGCAGACCCCTGTGCCTCGGTTGTCGAGGTGGCCCAGGTCCTGGGCGTGACATCTGGCTACCAGTTCCCACCGTGGATGAGTCTTCCTTCCTCTCTGCACATCCATTTCCTTGTCTACCAAAGTGGAGATCATCAAACTGGTCCTTCGTACGCAGAGTGACGAAAGTTAAGTAAGATGTAAAACGGTCTCAGTGTAACAAATGAGGAAAACAGACGACAAACCATTAAATAAGGTCTTATGGTATTTCTTAAAAAAAAAAAAAAACAACAAAAAACGCACAGAGGGACCATCTGGCAGGTTACACAGCCAAATGGTGACAGGGACGATGGCTAAAGAATGTTGCCTTTTTCCTTTTCTGAATTTTCTAATTTTTCTATAATGAATATGTAATAGCAAAATGAGTTGTTTTAATTAAAAATGGGGCAGTGACTCATTGTTCATGGAAGCACTTTTTAAACTGTCAGATGCTCTATCAATCAGCTCTCATTATGGTCCTTATAGTCATTATTATTGTGATTGCCAGCCGGCTATGAGTCGGAATTTATTTCTGCTCAGGTCTCCTTCCTTGACATGTGGTGGGAGGGCCCACTCCATCACCTTCGGCCAGGTGACTTCTTTCCATTTTGCGGTCACCACTAAGGTTGGGGCCAGCATCATCTCTCTCTTGGAGCACTGCAGGCTCCTTTAACTGAGATCTCCTTGGTCAGGCAGCAGCCTGAATAACCTCTGAGAGGTGACCCTCGGATCAAAACCCTTAGCGGACTGAACTTGGTATAAATTTTACACTGTACCTTGGCCTGGAGGTATGTCCCTCATCTGTCCCTTCAGCCTCTCTTGAGCCATCCTCCCTTGTCACCACACCTTGGGCACACTGCCATTAAGAAGGTACCCGAAAAAGGGACCTAGGAAAGTGGCTGCCCTAACTTAGATGGTGTGGAGCCGATATGTTTGGTATCAGTTGAGCCTGAAGCTTTTCCATCTCAGTGGAGAGGATGCAGAACAAGCTGCACATTATATCGTGAGAGTCTGAACATGTAGCCCAGGTCTGGATTCGTACTCTCAAGACAATAAAGGAGTGAAGCAATGTTAATGCACTATTGAATTTATTTTAGTTGATTAGCTTATGGCAGGCCCGAAAACCTCTAGTGTTATTCATGACCGTGGGGATTTTTCTAATGGCTCAATGTTTTCTGATAAACTGTTCTAGGATTTAAAAAACAAAAACAAAAAACAAAAAGCCCCTCCTATCTCTGCTTTGACCCTTGCCGTCATCCTCTCCATCCGTACCCCGCTACTCTCTCCTGGGCTTTTGGCGGGGTGACTCCCTTCTTGGCATCCGCTTCCGTGTCCCTTCCGTAGGAGGCTGATCACTGTACTGACATAAGCCTCCCCATACTGAAATTTTTTACAGGAGCTCATTGTAGATTCACATGCAGTCGTAAGAAATAATACAGAGAGATTCTGTCCAGGCTTGGGCTGCTGTAACAAATGTCATAGGCGGGGGCTTAAACAACAGACATTTAGTTCTCACGGTTCTGCAGGCTGAAAGTCCACGGTCAAGGTGCTGGCAGATTTGGGTCTCATTGAGGGTCTTCTTCCTGGTTTGTAGACAGGCGCCTTCATGCTTCACATGGCTTTTCCTTGAAGCTCTCATCTCTTCATCTCCTTATAAGGGCACTAATCCCCTCAGGAGGACCCCACCCTCATGACCACATCTAAACCGAATTAATTCCCAGAGCCTAATTCACTTCCAAATACCGTCACTGGGGTTAGGGTTTCCCTATAGAATTTTGGGGAGATACAGCCATTCAGCTCATAACAGATCCCTTATACAGTTTGTTCGGTTTTTCTCAGGGTAATGTTTTGCACAACTATAGTATGATGTCACAACCAGAATATCGATATCAATGCAACCTGTTGATCTTGTCCGGATTTCTCCATTTTTACTCGTGTGTGTGTGTGATGTGTGTGTGTATTCTATGCAGTTTTTATCACCTGGGTGGGTTCACACATTCACCACTGCAGTGAAGGTGCTGGACAGTTCCAACACTACGAGGGTCTCTTGTGTTGTCCTTTATAGCCACAGCCACCTCTCCCGTGCCTGTGTCCTCACCCCTCTCCCACCTACCCATCTCTCCTCCATTTCTAAAAAGTTGTCATTTCAAAAGTGGTATATAAATAAGAGCCAGCAGTATGTGACCCTTTGGGACTGGACTTTGCCGCTCAGCATAATATCTGGAGAGTCCCCAGGCTGCTGTGCGCATCATTGCTCTGTGTGGCTGGGCCGTGTTCTGTAGTCTGTATGTGTCACGGTTTGGTTAACCACTCATCGTGGCCGATGCTCTGGTCCTCGTGTCATTCTGGTTGCTTCCCTGCCAGCAGTAACGGCCGGCTGAAATCCTTTCGTGAGTGTGTTTTCTTGTCTGTTATGTCTCTTCTTCAGCAGAACAGAATGTTAGGGACCAGGACCTGGCGGGGTGTGGTTTCTGTGCCTTTTCTAAGCACAGCACCTGGCACGTTCCGAAAGTGCTTTTCGGATGAATGCGTGGTTGACACACAGTGGCGTAGATTGGGGAGAAGTATGCAGAGGCAGAATAGTGGACCGGGAGTGTGACCAGGGGTGACCTGGACTTCTGCAGAGTGCACGTATCTCACATGGGACTTAGATATCAAAATGGTTATGTCAGGGAAAGGTTCTCCTGGAAAATCCTTGAAGTCCCCTGACTCTTGGAACTGGGACCCTTGGAAGCTTAAAAGGCAAGAAGTAACTTCTCTTGCTTTTCAGGATATTTGAGTTGGGGGCGCCCTGACCCTGGGACAGTGGAGGGCAAGGCTGTTGAATGGAGATGAGGGTGAGAGGGCCCCCAGAGGGGTTTCATCCCCTTTTTGGAGGGGCCGGGCGGTACGGTTGAATTTAGGTAAGTGACCTTACCGTGTAGCGTGCGCGCGCTGTAACCCGCGTGGGCGGCCCACGGTGTACTGCGCATGCGCTGTCCCTCACCCGGCTTTTCTCATGGTTGATGCGTGTCTCTCTGCTCCTCTGTTCCCACGCAGGAGGCAACCTTTCCAAACAAGACTGGATCATCCAGTGGCCCGCCACGGAGACGGGGAAGGAGAACAGTCCCGTGTGCCCCCCGGAGCCGACCCCGTGGGTCCGCACCCACCTCTCCCAGAGCCCCAGGGTCCAGTCCAAGTGCGTCCAGCACTCCTGTCACGCCGGCCCCACCCCCGGGGCCCCCGTGTACACGCACGTGGACAGGCTCACCGTGGACGCCTCCCCGGGCCTGTGCCCGCCGCCACTGGAGCCGGGCCACCGCTCCCTGCCCCCGTCGCCCCGGCAGCGGCACGCGGTCCGCACCCCGCCGCGCACCCCAACATCGTCACCACCGTGACCCCACCCGGCACGCCACCCATGCGGAGGAAGAACAAGCTGAAGCCCCCAGGGACCCCGCCGCCCTCCTCCCGGAAGCTGATCCACTTGATCCCGGGTTTCACGCCCTGCACCGGAGCAAGTCCCACGAGTTCCAGCTGGGTCACCGCGTGGACGAGGCCCACACGCCCAAGTGAGTGCACGGTGCGCGCCCTGGGAGAGCGGGGGCCCGGGGGTGGCCGGGGGCTGGCTCACGGCCCCAAGTCAGGGACGCCTCGCACCACTTGTGTTTTCTCCTCCAGTTGAATGAAAGGTAGTTGTTGTTGTTGTCGTTTTTGCTGAGGGCCTGTGAGAAAATGAATAGAACAGAAGATTCCAGAAATGATCTTTCTTAATGCTTATTAAGATTCTAAAGCAGAGGTGGACGAACTATACAGTCTAGGGGCCAAATCTGAATTTATGGCAACACGGCCAAGTTCATTGTCGTATGTAGGATCTGGGCCCACAATGCCAGAACTATTTATCATCTGGCCCTTGCCGGGAAAGTTTGCCAACCCCTGCAGGGTCCACCCTGGTGCTCCCCCTAGAACTAGATTGTGGGGGCACATACGCATCCTTGCACTTCATATTTGCCATGTTACAAAGAGTGAAAAGAAGCAATAGTAATTTTCCTAATATGTCCTTTAACCCAATGTATCAAAATAGTATCACTTCAACATAGAATCCAGGTAAAATAGTATTACTGAGGTAGTTTGCATTTTTTTTTTCCTTCTAGTAAGTTCGAAATCTGGTATGTATTTTACACACATGGTTCATCTCACTACGAACGGGCCGCATTCCAAGTGGAAGGGTTATGCCGGCCAGGGGCTTCTGTCCTGGATAGCTCTGGACTGCCCCTGTGCAGGGGACGGCTCAGTGTTTATATCTAAGACACATGTCCAGTACTGCTGGGGATGGGGGTGGCTCAGGAAGTGGGGTTATGGGGTGTCAGAGCAGAGGGCATCATACACAAGTTTAGGGCGAGGCCACAGGCACCGAGGAGAGAAAAACCACAAAAATGGGTGCAGTGCGTGCCTGGCTCTGGTTTGAGGGGTCTCGCTGCCAGCAGAGGGTGACACAGTATCTGTAGCTATGTGCTGGTTATTGGGAGAGACGGGTAGGTCTCTGCAGGGCCTGACCGTGGCCTGGGTCCCTTGCATGCTTTTGAGGTTCGAAGTGCATTAAAAATGGAAGAAATGCGAAACAGGGTTGCAACAGTGGGTAGCATGTTTCAAAAATTTACATTTAAGAAAATCAGTTAAGGCATAGAAGGTACAATGATTATGTACAACCTTATTAGGAGATATGGTAATGAGGACCTCTGCTCTGGGGGCCCCACAGCCTTTCATGGCATTTCCGGTGTGTGCGGGCCCATCTGAGGCCTGGGGCTGGCCAGAGACCCCATAGAGCGTTTTGGGATGAGCCAAAGGCAAACAGGGCTGACCCAGCTTTTTGCAGGGAACGTAAAGTGCCGAGGCCCTGGCTGAACCTGCCCACTTTGGCTTCCTGTGACATTGCAGTGGCTCTCAAGGGTGTCCAGACCCCTGCCCCCAAGCTGTGCTCATTCACCTCTGCCTCAGGCATTTATCCAAGGCTCTGGGTCATGTGCAGAATCCCCAGTGCCACTGAGGTGAGGGCACTGCCCATGGCCCTCGCCGGCGATGAATGGATGAGGGCATCTTGGTGCAGTTCCTTCCTTGTACCCCCCTGCCCGTGCAGGCCGCACTTCCTGTTCCTCTGTGACCCTTCTGGTGGGGGAAAAAGTGACTGCTGTGATGGAACACACCAAGAGATGAGAAGGAAAGAGGGGGCGTTGAGTGGGGGCAGTTATGCAGAGGGGCTCAGGGGGTCCGCCACAGTCTTGGACTCCGTCCCTCCCTCCCTTCCACCTGGAGCAATAGAGAACCCATGTGCCTGTGACGTGTTACTTGTGTGACGTAGAACCGGGATGAGCTCTGGTGAGGATCTCGGGACTCTGGGACACATGTCCACCCTCTCTTATTGTCCGTGTCCGCAGTCACGCTTCAGGGGTGTCAGAGGGTTTCAGAGTAGCACCTGCCCGTGAGGCCTTTGCCGATTTAGCCAGTGTTTCCTGAGCACTCATCACCGTATACAGGTGAATCTAAGACAGTGATTGTAAGATTCATCCTGCAGTGAACATAAAACTATGCACATCTTAGAGCTGATGACGGTGGTATGTTCTAGGCTGGTTGGTGGGGGTGTCATAGAAAGCAAAAAGAAGCATAGCCCGGGGCCTCTGTGAAGACTGACATTAATCCAGTAACCCCACATAGGTATTGTAATATTGTGTCCAGTAATTTTAGTGTTACAGGCTATAAAGAGAACGTGCAGGATGCTCTCAGAGCTTACAACCAGGTGGACCTGATTGAGTTTGAGCTGGCAAGGGTGTGAGAGGAGCGACTAGAGAGGGTCTGGTATCTGCTCAGGGATGGCTTCCCAGAGTGATGTTTGGATTGAAAGCTAAGTGGAGATTAAGATGGTGAAGGGGTGAAGGTGGAAGGGGTGGCAGGTATTCCAGCCAAGAGGTAGGAGGGGGCATGACACATTTGAGGAATTGACAGAGACCCTGTGACTAAAAGAGCAAGGCCTGTGATGCCAGAAGAGATTCAAGCGTTAGGCAGCATTATTCGCAATGGCCAGAAAGGTGGGAACAACCCAGGTGTCCGTCAGCAGGTGAGTGTATAGACAAAATATAGTCTGTCCGCATAATGGAATATTATTCAGCCCTAAAAAGGAACAAGATTCAGACACAGACTACAACACAGATGAACCTCACAAACATAATGTTAAGAGAAATAAGCCCAAGACACAGGGACAGATATTGTGCGATTCCACTTATATGAGGTAGCTAGAACTGGCAAATTCACAGAGACAGGAAGTAGAATAGAGAGGGAGGGGAGACAAAGAATCGTGTTGACTGGGTGCAGAGTTTTAGTTTGAGAAATGAAGACGTTCTGGAGGTAGGTGGTGGTGATGGTTGCACAACTATTGAATGTACTTCTTGGTTTTGTGGTTGAATAACATTCCATTGTATGTATATATACCATTGTGTGTGTTTACATTGGGAGCTTTGCAGTCCAGGTGTGTTGTAATATATCAGAACAGCTGGGAGTGTATTAGTCAATACCATTTTTCTTGCCTTTTTTTTTTTCTTTTTTGGTGTTTGAATTTTAGCATGCAGTTTTACTCCATTGGCATTACTGAACCGCCCCCCCCCCCCACATACACACATACAAAAAGACTACAACAGTTTCCGTTACCTGTGGTCGATCACAGTCTGGAAATGGCAAATGGAAAATTACAGAAATAAACAATTCATGAGTTGTGAATTACGCACCATGCTCAGGAGCACGATGAAAGCTTGTGCCGTCCCAGTCTGTCCTGCCTGGGACGTGAATCATCCTTTTGCCCAGCTTCTCCATGATGCTGTATATGCTCCCTGCCCATTAGTCACTTAGCAGCAGTCTGGGTTATCAGATTGGTTATCAGAGACAGAAAAGAGACCGTGTTCACAGAACTTTTATTATTATAATGTATTGTTAGAATTAACTATTTTATTGTTAGTTGTTCATCTCTTACTGTGACTAATTTATAAATTAAGCTTTATCGTAGATACGTATATATAGGGAAAATCATATATATTTATATATAAATATATAAATATAAATATACATTTATATATATATATTTCAATACTATTTCTGGTTTTAGGCATCACTGGGGAGCTTGGATTGAATCCCCTGTGTATAAAGGGGTACTACCATATTGTTCTTTTCCTGGTAAAAGTAGCACTTGATTTTTGTGGAAAAATTGAGACAGCACTGGAAATAAGATGAAGAAAGTGGAAAGTTTATGCTGGTCCTTTGTTTTATAACACACACACACACACACACACACACACACACATTATTTATTCTCAATAGACGTGAAAACACCCCCACTGGGGAAAATTGTCTCTCGGGGAGGGAGACAAAAACTTGCTATTACAATAGTTAGTGACCCCCCCAGAGAGCCACGTGCATAAACAGACATATAGTATACATGTAGTAGTAATATTTTGCTGGGAGTTGGAGGGGTGATGATTAGGAAAAAAAATCCTAAAAGGTTCCTTATTCGGTTGTAATGGGAGAAAAAAGGTTGAGAGACACATATATCCATGGAGATAATCCTATAGGCAGCGTTAGACATAAACTTTGGGGGTGATCAAGAGTCTCCCCAGCATTCTTATCAGCCTTTCTTCTCCCTCTGGCGTTGCGGCCACGCTACACGGGCAAACTAGCAGCCCTTCCTCGCAGTCAGCCATCTGGAAAATGAAGAGGGGCCGGATCACAGGGATTCTGGTCATCGTGACCTTCGGTGTCCACGGGCCACGGTGTCGGGAAGAGAAACACCTGCCAGTTCTTGTGTGTGCAGGGGGTCGTATGTCCGCAGATTCCCCCGTTTGTCTGCCCACAGTACCGGTGACTTGATCTCTCCTGTCAGAGCATCTGGAAGGGTGAACCGGATTTCTGAAAACGGATCCCATTTTAAATTTCTCTAAACGGGTCCCATTTTAAATACCTATGAGGCGCTCAGCATTAAAAAGGAATTCTATTGTAAGTACCCCCTCACCCCCCCGTTTTGTACACACTTCTTAAAGGTGATTTTCAATTACAGCTTTGTTTTTATTACGAAGGAATTCCGAGCTATACCTTTATTTTGGAAATGCAAGCAATGTAAAATGTAAGCCATCTAAGATCCAAAGCCCTCCTTCCCTTCACCGTAGAGAAGAGCTGTAACCGCTCTTAATACCCTAGTCGGAGTCCTGGCATACATGTGAAGTGTTTGTATGCGTGTGCACAATACATCCACGTCCCTTTCTTCATCACCGGAGCCACACTTTATGCCTTTACTAAGGCGACTTGCCTTTGTTGTCCTGCACACCACATCTGTAACGTTCCTTTGCGCCCGTCTCTGCTTTCAGACTTCTGTATTGTTTATGTGTGCGCACATTTCACCTCTGCCCTTCTGAGGGGGTGTGTGAAAACCCCCGGCTTGCTTGGGAGCAAAGACGACCAGGCTGGACGAGACCCATGCTCCATCCTCATTCTTAATTCCAACCTGTTTGGATTTCTGTAGCTGAAATCTGTGTCGTTTGCAGCTCGAAGGAGAACAGCTTTTGCTTAACAGACTGACCGTGTAAATGGGATTCCACATGAGGGTCTTTTTGTTCAGAAAACTGATTAAATGCAAGCACTCACATTCACTGACACACACCTACAGATCATCATGCTAATGATTACCACGAACTCAGTAAAATGTTTATAAGAGCGAGAGTGGAGAGAGTAGTCTGTATGTAATAGTATATTCATTAATGTAGGAAGGCTTCTGCTGTGCTCACGCAGGAGGTCCTTTTAGGTCTAACTGAGCATTCAGACACCCAAGATGAACACAGGGCCCACTCAATATCAGACCGACCTAGAAGGATGGGACATCATTTGGCATCTGTTCTGCGTGTCTTCACGAGTTCCTCTTCCTCGCTCCACCTCCACGTGGCAGTTCAGGCACCGGCGATGAGGTCCCATGAAGCAGGTGTGGGAACCATCCCGGCTTAGGGGAAAGTAGCTCTCGTAACTGCTCCATCAGCGTAGCTCCCAGGGTCCCTGCGGGGGACCTGCCTAATTCTAATAGTCACACTACTCCAGGGCCCCCAAGGCTGTGGGTTCCTTAGTATTGTCAGGTCCATCCCGAGAACTCCCAGTCCAGATGTAATCTGCCCGTGGCAGTTCTACCTTGAGCAGTGTGGCCTACTTACTCGCTTGTCATTTCCCCTTTTAACAGTGTTCAGAAGATCGGAGCTAGGAAGTCAGCCCAGGGTCAGAATCCTATTCGCAGAAGATGAAAAGATTGTGTTCACCCTTTTCCACAGCTTGTCTTTAAAAAAATCTCGTACTGTGAATTCGTCACCGGTTCACTCCGAATATCTTCTTATTTTGAATTAGTGAGGTCATTAACAAGGTCTTTTATACTTTCTGTATGTAATACATATTATAGGACTTAGAATTCTTATAAAATTTATGACTCTCGGTTCTTAAATATGATCGTTACTTCGCATAAGAAAGTTCCGTTCACAGCTCTGTTTAGCATTGACCGGGCTTCCTAGCCTAGACTCCAGGCCGTCCTTCCTGGATCTGGAGCAAAAAAAAAAAAAAAAAAGTCCCTACCTTCACTGAGACCTCACCTTTCCCTCAAGCTACTGAATCTTTCAGTCCTGAGATGAGTGGCATGAGACTCATTGAAAATAAATTTTGCTTTCTAAATATCAAAGGGACCACCTCTTCGTGTTTGCCCCAGAGGCTTATGAAAATACCACTGATGATGAGTCATCCATTGCCACATTTATAGCAGCTCTGAAGTCCCACAGTGGAAAACTAGCTCAACAATGTGCTTTTTTTTAAAAAAAAATCATGAATTGCTGCTGTGAGGTGCTCTGTGAGTTGGGTTATCTACAGGGCAGTTCCTTCGAGGTGCCTTGTCATAGACGAGGAATACTGAAGATATTATTCTGGCGAATTTGTTCCAGTGCTATGTAGAGTCTTTTCACTCACCACTGCCTGCCTCTGTCTCTCTTTATCTCTTTTTAAGGAGTTGAGAGTTTCCTCGGAGCCAAGGTGAGTCCATCTTTGCTGCTCACTAGCCTTGCGACTGGAGGCAAGTCACACAGGAGTTGTCACTTTCCATAGGGAGGACTGTGTCTGCCCAGGGCTGTGAGGTCTCACCCATATCTTCTAGGTCCATGCTGGACGTCACCAGCTTCGGTGGACAGATCCTGTGCACACCGAGGTCCTACCCTATCTCTTTCTGGGAGCCTTTTCTGGCCAGTGGAACATGTTTGGCCTGAGTGGCTGGCAGGCGGGAGATGCCAGAGAGTTTGTGCCTTCAGGAGCAAGCCTCAGCCGGCGAGGGATGAGGCTTAGGGCCATTCTGATACGCATTCTGCTTATTCTCTTGGAGAGTCCTCAGAGGGGCTGCGTCCCAGTTGCTCATGGAGGTACAGACCCTCCCCCCCCAGCCCCCCAAAACACACATTCTTCATGACTTTCCTTTCTTCCCTGTCCCATGCTTCCTGGGACCACCTCCAAAATATACTACTTGTACCCCCAAACCTATCTCAGGGCCTGATGTTGGGGGACCCAAACTAAGGAATAAAGGTAATCATTATATAACTGCATTATGTTCTATACATAGCTGTGACACATTTTCACGAAATTAAAAGTTTTGTCGATTGAATGATTATTATAATATGAATGATACCTGTCACTGTATTGTATTGCTTAATGCATGCCGGTCCTTCACATGGTTTATTTTATTGAATCCTCCAACATTCCACTTTACAGGCAAGGAAATTGGTTTAAGAGAGAATGTGCCTTGTGCCTTGTCGAAACTCATCCAGACTAGTTAAGTACCAGAGTTAGGGTTCTTGCTCACCTGAAGTCCATGGTGGCATCGAGGGATGGCCTTGGCCCTGAAGCCAGGTGGCCTGGGTGTGCATCCTGCATGGAACATGAATTCAGCAATATTCCCTGGGCTCCTTCCAGGGACCAGGCACTGGGATACAGAGATGAGTGTGGAGGCAAATTCCCCTCGTCGGTGTCAAAAGTGCTAGAGAAAGGGAAGATGTGGAGTGTACAGCTTTGATCACTTGACATTGTTTTTAACAGACAAGGGGTGTTTATTTTGCCCTGAGCAGAAGGAAATAGTATCAAGGAAAACAGACATGAGTAAGTGACTTTGGGTGACGTTTCTATGATACCTCGTGGGATGCGTTTGAATTGGCTGGGTACAGAAGAGAGAGAGAAATCCCAGTACCCATTTTGATCTGATTCAGCTATGGTCCAATGACCAAAAGTAAGGCTGGCATAGCTGGTACGTATCAGGCTGGGCATGTCTCCTTCGGCTCCAGAGAGACACATCTCTCACCGACTCTCGCAGGACTTCAGAATCCTTCTCAACACAACGCTCTGGGGAGGTGGTATCAGTCACTCAAAACCGGGACGTTCCGTGAAGCTGATTCCCTTCGCTTCTCAAGGCCCTTCATTCTGTTGATGAGAGCCAGCGAGTCTTCTCTTGATGGAGATGTGAGTTAGAATATGAAACAAAGGCAGGCAGGTAAAAAAAGCTGGGCGGGGAGTGTCATCTGTAAGTTGCTACACGCATTTCCTAGCTGCCGTTAGAGGGCACCCTGTGGTTTCACGGTGCCGTGATTATCTTATGGCTGTCCTGTCCCCAAATCATCCAGAAGTGTCATCCCACAGGCCTGTTTCTGCCGACCAAGGGCCGCTTAAACCGCAGGCGGCATGATACGTTTCGCATGGCACCGCTCTCTCGAATACGTAATCAAAGTTATTGTTATTACCGTAATAAAGGGAAGAGCATTCGAATTAGACCCAGGATGGAGGGGCCTACGAATAAAGACTTTGGCGTGCGTGCGTTCGGGAAACTGCAGGGCTTCCTGAGGGACTCCATTCCGTGAGCAGAATTTAGGGTTTCTTTTTTATCTCTTGTCATGGTAATCATGTTGAGTTGTTGCCTCTTCCCCTCGCCTGGCTTTGCTGGGCCTCTGGCAGGCGCCAGCCTTCTGGAAGGGGCTGTCACTTGCTTGCCAAATGAAATGCCCCCAATCTATTAACTCGCGAGGGCAGTGCCATTGCCGGAAAAAGACAAAGAGAAGGCACTGCCCTCTTATCTTGAGTTTCGACTGACTGGATAGCATTTGCAATGAACCTTTTAGTGTGATGAATTGGGGAGATGTAAACATTCCTTCCAGGGCCAGCTTCTCCACTGTGCCTTGGCTCCTGGATGGCAACTGTGAGTCATAGAGGGCAGCTGCCCCGCACTGTGATTTAAGATAATGGGGACGAGGATGAGCGAGTGATATCAGCGTGGAGTGGAGCCGTCACCCAGGAGAGCAAGCGGCAAGTGAGGCCTTTGAAAGCCAAGACAGAGGTTAGGAACCAGGCAGGGGACAAGCTGAGACCCCAGAAATGCCTCCAGAAATTGGAGCCCGCGCCAGAGAAGTTATTCAAAGCCAGGTGTGTGGCCTCAGCCTGCCAGATGTGAGGTAGCCATGAAACAGGCGTGACCGTCCTTAAATAGGACACTTCTAGGTCCCCAACTGGATTGGGCCTGTCCCGGGTCCACCCCAGAGTGAAATCAGGCTCCTCCTGACATTTTCTACCGTTGTATGCTAGTTGGAGGGATTTGATGATTGAGTTTCATTCATTCATTCATTCATTCATTCATCTATCCATCATACTTTTGGCCTACACGGTGCAAAGTCCTGTAGGAGTTCTCCGGTGAGCAAATACCTCTGCTTCCAGGAGCTTACAGATGAGCAGAAAAGGGTGATAAGTCAGCAGAAAAAAAGCAGTAATGGGTGCTGAGCAGGATACAAGGGCCAGGGGGCCCATGGGAAGCAACACTAGGATTTAGAGCATGGATTCCACCTTGGAATATAGTCTGGACCCAACCGTTCATGAAGCCTTCCTCTCTTCTCCCCTGTGTTTGGTCTGGGCGCAGTTCCTCAGGACGTAGTTTGGGGTCATTTTGTTCGCTGGACAAACACTTGGGCCTGCCTGCTTCTCTCTGTTCGTCCCAAGGAAGTAATGCTCCAGGGAGACTCCTCACCGAGTCATCAACAGCCTGAAGGGCTTGTACTCTGTTTAGTGGTGTTATCGGGCTCTCCAGCACAGCTTCAACACACTCACTCACTTGTTCATTCTTTTACTCTGTGAACTCAGTATTCGGTGCTTGTGATGTGCAGGGTCTGTGTGAGAGGCCTGGGATGCAGAGTTGCAGAAAACAAAAACAAAAAACAAACAAACAAAAACGGCTTTCGTCTCCAGGAGCTCAGGGTTTAGAAAAGACAGACCTAAAACATCAATTTGTAGCTCAGTGGGGAAAGGTCTGGAGTAAAGGAAGGGAGACGAGGGCTGAGGAAGCACAGACGAGGATCACTTAAAACCCTTGTGGACAGCTTCCTGGAGAAACCATCCTCTAAGACAGGTGTCAGAAAACCTTTTTTGTACGGGCCCAGGTAGTAAATACATCAGGCTCTTCTCTCCTGTGGTTTCTCCTATGTCCACCCAATGCTGTAGTTACAATGAAAGCAGCTATAGATGATATGCAAATGAAGGCCCAGTGGTGTGCCAATAAATCTTTATTGACAACAACAAGTGGTGGGCTGAATTTGGCCTTGTAGTTTGGGTCTGTAGTTTGCCAATGCCTGACCTAAGACGAGACCTGAAGAGTGAGTGAAAGTTGGCCAGATGAAGAGAGAGGGGAAAATGTGCAGGCAGGAGAAGAGCAGGTCGGGGATCTCAAAATAGCTGTGAGGCTAGACTTTAGTGTGGGGAGAAAGGAGGATTAAGGAGGCACCATTGGCAATTTGGAGTTTATCGCGAAGTTACCCAGTAGGGAGCATCTGGAAGGGCTCTCAGCGTGGAGGAGTGTGACTTGTCACGTGCCATTTTAGCCAAGGAGCATTTTGGCCTCGAGGCCTCCGTCCAGTTGCTCCGAGCCCTTTTAGTTCTGTTTTCCATTAATTAATTCTTTCAAGTATTCAGCAGGCCTTCTAGGACACAGGAGAGTGTGGCTGTGGCGACAGAGCCAAGCAGAAGTCAATGGGAGGCTCTGCCATCTGTTCCTGGTGGCCGATGGCACCTTCTAGTGCTACTCATTTCTCCGCGTGCGTCACCTCCGATGGCCTCCTGACCTACAGCTCCTGATGGGTCCTGTTGGGGCTCAGTCATTTAAAATGAACATGGCCAGGGGCTCTCTGGTTTCTAGCAATGAGCTCTCCACCCCATCCTCCTGTTCCCCTTAGGCTGGAGGTATTTATTAACTTGAATTAATGGAGGAAGAATAAATATGTTAACTCTACGCTTCCAGCTGGGGCCCCCTTCCTCCCTGGCCAGGCTCCCAGAAGCTGCAAGGAGAGCGGGCGAGGTTCATTTTCTAGAGTGGGACTTGATGATTTTCAGGAAGCAGTCACCAAGTCCTTCCTTCTGGCCCTGGTCGTGTTTCAGGATCATAATTCATACCTTAGAGAGATGGCCCTTCTGTGTCCATCAGCTGAATCAGGCACAGGTAGACTAGAGACCTCCTCACCTGCATTGGGCCAGATGCATCTCAGGGTGGAGATGGAGTTGTATCGGAATGTCGGCTCATGGGACCTGAGGTTGACACCAGCTTTTACTTTCCAAGATGTTGAGACTGAAACCATTTTGTTTTCAGTGAAGATGAGGGGGGTATATCTAAGAAACATGTCCTTTGCTCAGGGAAGGTACAGATTCATTTTCTCATACCCTTTGTTTTATTAGAAAGCCTCGTGAGGACCTGAGAATTTTTCAGTCTTCGGAGAGCTTTGTGGGGAAGTCAGGTGGGCTGTTTCCTTGTTCTCACAGGTGGATTGAGAGAGGCTCTCACAGGTAAAATTGACTATGATTTTCTTCACTCTAAACGGACCCTCCACTCCCTTCTGACTCTGCTCACATACTTCTGTTATTGTACTATCGTGCAGTAATAGTAATAGTAATAGAAATAGTAATAGTAATAAGGAGACAGCTAACATTGATTGCATCCTTACCATGTTATGGGCATGGTATTACATGCTTTACATGTAGAATCAGGTCTACCACCACATGAAATGGGTATTTTCACCATCTCCTGTCTTAGTGAAGGGAACTGAGATATAAGGAGATTATATAAGTGGCCTTGGATTACATCTTTCTACTTGGGGATTGACAAGCTACTGCCTGAGGGCCAAATTCGGCCCACCACCTGTTTGTATAAATAAAGTTTTATTGGAACACTCTCACACTCTTTCATTGGCATATTGTTTATGGCTGCTTTCACACCACTGCGCCAGAGTGGAGCAGTTGCGATGAAGACTATGCTCTGCAGAGCTTCAAGTATTTGCTCTCTGGCCCTTTCAGAAGATGCTTTCGAGATCCTGTCCTTAGCTGATTAGTGGGTGGCAAATGTGACACAAATCTGACCCTGCGTCTGGCCTTGTCACCACACATATACTAGGCTGTCTCTGGAGTTGCCATGACCATGCCTGTGACTCGTTTATCCAGCGGGCTTTGAGCCCCTGTTTTCCAGACTCCTGGACTGTGAGTCCGTGAGTTCTTTGAGAGTAGGGGCCTTATCTGAGTCATCCCTTTCCGTTCTGTGCTTAATACAGCGAGCGCTGGGTACATCGTTAAAGGTTCAGGGTATGTTTGCTGGAGGAATGGATGGATGGATGGATGAAGGATGGATGGATGGGTGAATGATGGATTTCCCTCGCCGCCTCCTGCCGCCAGCTTTGGAGGCCATCCCTCCCCACTGTCAGTCGAGTTTTCTATGTGAGAGAAGCTGCACAAGGAGGGCCCATGCCCAGTTACGCTCCTTTAAGTCAGGGATGGAGGCTGAGTGACACTGTCCCCGCTGAAGACACCTGTCTTGTTTCCAGCCCTCGTCCGGGCAGAGTCACGGGGAAGCACCTGGACGTGCCAGAGGAAGCATTCCGTTCCCGTTCGTTTTGACACATCTCTTAGAGTTATCCTTGCCTGGAATTCAGATCCTGAGCATCGCTAAAGGACGTGAGAATTTTCCAGTCTTCGGAGGGCTCTGGGATGTTTACCAACCCGGCCGGGCAGGCACGGTCCTGAATGTGAATTCATGAGGCCCCTGCTTAGATAGAGCAGCTGTCGTAGGTCTGCAGGAGAGGGGTGCTCTTTGACCCAGTCAGCGGGGTTCCAGGCAGGGGCCGATCTCTTGAAAGGGCTGTGTCAGGAGGCCGAACTCAGTGATGTTGCACAGAAGTGTTTTGTCAAACACCAAGGCTACAGAAAATGAAGTCTCCAGCCGGGAACTTCTTTGAAGCAAGGACTGTAATTCATGTGGGTTTACAACTTCACCTCAAGGGTGTTGCTCATCTGATTTCACAAAAGGGAACCAGCACTCCCTGAGCCCCAGATCCTTCCTTGCATGCAGGCATCAAGTGTCTCTTAGCCCCAGTTAGCTTTTTCCCCATTTCTGAGCTGAGGAAATGACGGCATAAACAGCCCAGGTTAGTAGAAGTCTCAGCACTTGAACTCTGACTGTCTTATGCCACAGGTGATGATTTCCGCCTCTCCCCACATCGGCAGTGACCCCCTGCCATGGTTTGGCCATGGGTGGGGGCAACATACATGACTTTGGCCTCAGGCTGCCACTTCCCACCTGAGCCCTCACGTGACTGCAGCTCTCTCAGGCCGCGTCCCCAGCATCACATGAAATGAGGACTCGGCGTTTGAGCGGTGAGGACCGCACAGTCCCCCTCTCCATTCTGAGTGGTTCAAGGTGCTGAGGGGACCTGGGGGTTGCTCACCAGACACTGTGTTCCACGTTTTGCTCAGTTGTCCATTTAGGTTTTCAAGAATATTCCTCAAGTGTGGGAGGCTAGGGACCCCTCTCGGAGCCAGAGGGACCTCTCAGAAGTTAATGTTCCATTCCAGGTTATAATGGACAGCAGCTGGGATGTCTGCCTGGGCCGCTTTGCTGTGAGCAGCTCTGCCAACTTGGCCTCCAGTGAAGAATTTGGGAGTTTACTTAACCATGGCGGGTGCAGGTGTATCAAAGTGACAAAACTTGCCAGACGTGGGGACAAAGTTGCGGGCGTGTTCAAAGTTGGTTGTTTTCTTACGTAATCCCTCGTCGTCTTTATCTTTTTATAAAATCTGCCTCTTCTCATTGTAAAAGGGTCACATGCTTCCCAATTTTTCCTTTCTCTTCCCTGTAGCCTCTTTTTTTTTTTTTTTTGCCGTTTTTAAAATCGAGTATCTATCTACATACAATACAAAATACAGATTTTATGTTCAGTGAGTTTTTATGAATCTGTATCCCCAGCTGCTCACAACCCCAGTCAAGCTATAGGACCGTTCTCATGCCCTCTGGAAAGTTCCCTCACGTCGTCTTTCCAACCATCTTCCCCACCTTGAAGTCAAACGTTGTTCTGATTTTTATCACATGCTTGCGTCTCCTCTAGAACCTCATATAAATGGAACCATGCATTATATACTCTTGTGTCTGCTGCTTTCGCTGAACATGATGTTTTTGAGATTAATCTAAGTTGTATCGGTAGTTCCTTGTTTTGTATTACTTTGTTACTAGTTATTACTAATAGACTACACCACAATTTGTTGTTTCCATTCTCATTAATTTCTGTAACAAAGTACGATGAACTTGGTGGCTTAAAACAACTAAAATTTATTATCTCACAGTTCTGGAGGTCGGAAGTCCGAAATCGAGGTGTTGACTGGGCCTTGCTTCCTCTGAATGATAGCATTCTTCCTTACTTTTTCCAGCTTTTAAGGACTCATGGTGATCCTTGATGTTTTTGGATAGTAGCTATACCATTCCAATCCCTGCCTCTGTCTACACACAGCCTTCTTTCCTCTGTATGTTCTCACCTCTTTATCTAAGGATATCAGTCATTAGATTTATGGCCCACTCTAATCCGTTGTGACCTTATCTTTATTTGATTACATGCAAAGGCCCTATTTCTAAATAAGGTTACATTCACAGGTACTAGGCGTTAGGACTCCACATATCCTTTTGAGGACACATTCAGCCCTCTGTACTCACAGTGATGGACATTTGGAGCTTGGTGCTATTGAGACTAAATCTACTATGAACATCCTATACAAGTCCCCGCCCCCCTCTACAAATGTTTTCATTTCTCTTGACTAAACACCAGCCAATAGAACTCCTAGAGGTCATAGAGTAGAGTAAGTTTGTTTATAAGGAACTGCCAGACTGTTTTTTAGAGTGGTCGTACATTTTCCATCCCCACGAGCAATCTGTGAGAAGTCAGTGGATGGCTCGGGATCAGTGGTTCTAGCGTGGAGCAATTTTGTCCACCATGGGACATTTGGCAATGTCTAGAGACATTTTTGGTGGTTGTAATTCGGTTGGGGGAGTGATGCTAACGTTACTACCTGGATAGAGACGAAAGATGCTGATAAACACTCTTCTATAATGCACCGATAGCTTCCCCCTTCACTCCCCAGGAAAGAAAAATGCAGCCCCAAATACCAGCAATGCCGAGGCTGAGAATGCCTGCTCTACATCCTTATCACCACTTGATATTGCCAGGCTTCTAATTTTTTTTTTAAAATAGGTACGAAGTGGTAGCTTGTTGTGTTTTAATTTGCATTAATTAAGTCCTTTGCATTTTCCATGATGACTAAAGATGCCGAATGTCTTTTTGTGGATTTGCTGGCCATTTTTCTTTATGTGAATTATACGTTCCAGTCTTTTGCCTAGTTTTTAATTGTGTTCTCTTCTTATTACCATGTTGTAGGTCCCGTGGCAGAATATGTACTGTGGATAGTTTCTTTCAATCTCTAGCTTCCCTTATCGCTTTCTTTCAAAGAGCTGAAGTTCTCAGTGTTAATGGAGTCCAGTTTAGCACAATTTTTCTCTTATGCTTAGCGCTTTTTATATCCTGTCTAAGAAATCTTTGCGAACCCCAGATGCCAAGATACTCTCCTGTTGTCTTCTAGAAGCTTTTCAGGTTTCACTTTTACGGTAGGTTTATTACCCATCACACGTTATTTTGTGCATATGGTGTGAGGTACGGGTCAAGGCTCATTATTTCCTTCATGAATAGCTAGATGTTCCAGCACGCTTGTTGAAAAGACCACGTATCTCCATGAATTATTGGCCTCTTCGCAGACTGTAAATCGGCCCTGTACGTGGGTCTATTTCAGGACCCTGTTTTCTGTTCTATTCTCGTGCGAGTACCACACGGTCTTGATTACTGCGTGCTCCCTGGCTTCCTCTCTGCTCATCCTTCTCTTCTGGTTTTTCTCTTCTCTCAACTTCCCCTCTTCCACTGGGCTTGCGATGAGGACAGTCGGGACAGAAAAACTAAGCTAATTATTCTGTTTTCTTCTTTGATGCCTCTGCAGTCTATCTTCCTTGCCATCGTGTGTGTGTGTGTGTGTGTGTGTGTGTGTGTGTGTGTGTGTGTGTGTGCGTGAACTGATTTCGCCAGGAGTAAAAAGCCTTAGATGATGGCACTCAGCATCCTTGCTCTTGTTAACCACCAGTTTCCATGTTTCTCACTCAACTCTTTAGTTCTCACGTGCCCCCAAGAACATCCCATCCCATCTCAACAGATTGGCCAGGCCTTATGCCTCCCCTTGTCTTTGACTCTTCGAGTTCTTGAAATACCCCTACATGCACTCCCAACTCTTCCTGGAATCAGTAGAAAAGGGCATGTTTTTTCCCCATTTCCAATGAGTGACTCATCAGACCGGGGCTGAGCACTCACAGACAGCCGTCCCTATAAGGAATTGAAAATGTGTCTTGTCTCCGTTGTTTCTTTCATTTATTCTTGGCATCTTCTGTTGCATCGGGGCGGAGGCCGCTGGTGATGTCCTGGCACTGCAGACCCCCCGCCTGCTCGGTGTGGATCATGGACCATCTAGCAGTCTGGAACTGCACAGAAGGGGTGGGGGCACGACGCCTTTATTTATTTATTTATTTTTGCTAATGATCCAGAGAGATGATGCCTGTTGTATAGCTCCCAGCAGCAAAGCCATCTGAAGTCTCATGACTATTCAGGGCTGAATTGAAAGGTTATGCCGTTCATCGCCTCAGTGGTCAGGAAAAGTCGAGTTTTTGTACGTGCGAACGATAGGTCAGAACCTGTACTGATCCCTCGGTATCCCAGGGGGCATTGCTGCTCATTGCCAGATAGAGTTTAAAAGATAGACAAGAAATCCTACCCCCAAACATATTATGTCTTAAAGAAAAAGTTGCAATAAATAGTAGGAGGGCTTTAAAGACACCTTGAATTGGAAATACTTATATAATAAAAAATGAGGAATTTCTTAGTTTTTAAATGATTTCCTTACATAAGCATATACTAATACTTCCATGTCAGAAATATACAACAAACTATCATTTTCCACAACTTCAAAAATACCATCTTAGCCTTTTTTTTTTTTTTAAATAACTTTTCATTATAAAATAGTTTGGGTCTCCCAAGAATTATCTGTGGTCCGAGTTCCTGTGTACCCCTTGCCCAGCTTCCCCAATAATAGAGCCTTGCATAACCATAGTACAGGTCATATAAGGTTATGTCAAAACCAGGTATGTCAAAACCAGGAAGTTGACATGTACAATACTGGTGACACAGGTACAGATCTATTTGAATCTCATCAGTTTTACATTAATTCTTTTTGTGGGGAGGGGGAAGGGGGCTACTTTAAAAAAATAATTATTGTCCAAAAGATGACTTAACAAAATCAAAGATACTTTTAGAGTAAGGAAGACTTGGGTTCGAATTCCAGCTTTGATGCTTATCTGTGGGGTCATGGGTGATTCACATAAGCTTTCTGAGCCTCGCTGTCTTCCTCCATAAAGTGGGGGTGCTAAGCGTTGCCATATTAAGGTTATTGAGAGGCTGAAGTAAGTTACGTAAGCATCTAATGCTTGGAAATGGTGTGATATGCTTGTTAAAAGTCTAAACTCATGGAACTAGAAACACGAAGGAAGCAGTTTGTGTTTCCTATAACTAAGAGATACTCTGAGTGTCTCCATCGCCACCCTAATGATAACTGGGACAGAGTCTTCACATCTGGTTGGTAGAACTTAAACCAGACTGGGCTCCTGTGGCAATGATCTAGTTTGGTCAGATCCTCCTGTTTGAGTGGTTTCTGTGCAAATGGTAAGCATGGTCTTCTCTGGCCTGTCTTCAGGTTCATCCCGATGGCCTCCTCCGATACCGGGGGCCACTCTCCATAGAGGACCCCACTGGCCCCATCAGCGGCATTACCCGGGGCCCCTTCTCCGGTGGCCACCTAGATAGAGATTCCATGCATCCAGTGACCTCCACACTGCTTCCTCTGGAGCCACGGGAATGCTGGGGTCCTTTCTCACACTCTCTGAGAGGAAGGACACCTGGGATCGGATGGGAACGATCCCCATTTCCTCCCCAGGCTCATCACATCATTGTCCCCTCAAGCTGTTCAGACGTGATAGTGATCTCCCACCTACGGAAATTTCTAGACCTATGCCGTCCAACATAATAGTCAATAGCCACAGGTGGCAATTATTTAAGATTAATTAAAATTAAATATAATTAATTAATTATATTGGTATAATTCATATGAAGTTAGATTTATATTAATTTAATATAATCAATTATATTTAATTTTAATTAATCTTTCAGTTCCTCGGTCGCACTAACCACATTTTCGGTGCTCAGTAGGCACATGCGGCTGAGGGCTGCTGTATTGCATAGCACAGAGAGAGAACATTTCCATGACCACGGAAGGTTCTTTTGGACATTGCTAGCCCTCCCATGTTACCCGCCTCCAAGGACTGTCCCACCCCTCTCTGTGTGGATGGTGGCACCGGAGCATGACTGTAGCATCTGTGTTTCAGCAGTCACCTCTGGGAATCAGGAATGTGCTCTCTTTGTGAATCTTATATCCTCACGTTGTCAAAGACCAAATATCAACCCATCCCTTCCTTCTCCCAGAGGCTGGGGAGGAAGTATTGAGAGTTGGGTGTGAGGCTGCCTCTGTCCCCTTTTTGTTACTCTTGTGGGAAGGAGTCTGGTCCCCACTCTGGCTCATGAGCAGGTATCTGTAGAAAGTGGAATTATGTCTTTTGTGTTTAGCTTTGAGTCTTAACCGTAATTCTGGGATAATAGGAGAAATCTCACTTAATGTCCTATTACGCCGTTATTAATAGTATCATTCTGACCTCATAATCTTTTAGACTTACCTTACAAGTATGAACATATACTACCTTCTGTTTCTTGTCTACATTCATGTATAGCTGCTCATTTATTGTAAGTATTTCACCAAATCTCTACTTCATCTATAATCTCCGTTTTTAGTCAACGCACGAGAGTGCATTGTGTTGATGCTCATGGCTCTTCAGATATTTCACTTATACTTGGAGATTTTCATTATTGCCAGAGCTTTGATGTTACAGACAGCGCTGCTGCGAACATCTTACTTTGATGAATTTTTTTTTTTCCTTTGGAGACATTTGGGAAAGTGGGATTGAATTCACGTACCTCTTAACTCTCTGTCAGAGCTTAAATTAGCAGCCCTGACCCTAACCATTGCAGTTCTGATGGCTGAATGGTACCTAAAGAGATTATCTAGTCAGTACCTCTGCATTTCACCTGTACTGCGTACGCACATCTTTCTTTTTACTTCTAGCTTTCTCTGACTCCACCTATTCACGTACTCATATAGGGCCAAAGTTAGAAGGAACCTTAGAAGCATCATCTTATTTCACTTCCTTGCTTGTTTGGTTTTTTACCTAAATAATTTACCAGGCAGTTCATTCATGTGTACTTTGCAGAGTTTGCAAACACCAATGCTTAATAGGGCCAGGCAGGAAATCTGATGGACATGAGGACCTGGTGTAAGATCATCAGTGACAGTTAACCTTCTGCTTGGCGGAGAGTGGGGCAAACAGGCCAGCCCACGCCCCATCTACAGAGAACAGCTACTCCTCTTCTTGAGCTGACTATGCCACGTGGGATGCAGGCCCTGAATTGTTTCAATTTATCAAGAGGAGCCAGAGGCATTGAATTTTTAATGTGAAATTTCTGTATTTAAAGACATGTTGCCAGCGAATCCAAATTTAGGCCTCGTACGAGCCAGATAAAATTGGTCTGCTCTCCAGATGTTACTCAACAGGTCACCGCTTTACATACTAAAATTAAACCGCTGCAAACCCATGTCATAAACGTTTTCCTTGAAGTCCCCTAAAATAGAAAGCCCACTTGGGTCCATTGGAGGGCAGTTGCTCAGAAGGATGGAAATCCTCTCTTTTCGGGAGATGGTGACACTATGCCATGTTTTGCCAGGGCTGCAGTTGGCATGTGTATTCAGGCCCCATGCAGAAGGGCTAAAAATGGTCTGAGATGTTTGGGTGGCTGTTTTGTTCTAACCACCTCCAGGCCTTGACAAGTGCCACCTCATTAATCTTTATGGCAGGGAGCCTGGCTTGGAGGGCAAAGCTGGACTTGGAAATTCATACACTTGCTTCTGGCTGGTATACGTGACCCTCAGTTTCCCCATCTGCTTATGAGCCACCCACTCACCAGCCTCATGGGCTGGCTGACGAGGTGATTGGGGCCAGACTTTCAGAGTAAAGGTGCCGGTTCCCCGGGCGGTATTCCAACAAGAGGTTTCTCTTAAGTAACAGAATAAAACCCTGAAGGCCACATTATTTTAAAGCTCCATTAATCCAATCAAAAAGTTAAAAGTTAAGTTTTGTTGAGCAGCATCTTTGCTTCCGCCTACAGTGAACGATTGGATTTTAGTAAAATGGTCCCAGTGAAGGTGCCCCCTGTGAACCTCTGTATTCCCAGTGACTTAGAAGAGCCTTGTTTATATTTCATTTAAAATCTAGTTATGAAAGGTACTTAGCAACACCTCTAGACAATACTCTATTAACCTAGATGGAGTTACTGCGCCAAAAGTCATAAAAATAAACTTCTCTCAACGTGTGTCATACTTGATCTCTTTTTGCATTAGACGGGATTTTTTTTTTTTTTTGGTTGCAAGTGAATTCAATCTCAAACTGACTATTCCCAGAGAATGTATTTGTTGGCTTGTGATCGCAAGTTTAGAGACGGCTGGCTTCAGGTATAGTTAGATTTAGGTGCTTAAATGATGTCCAGGAGACTCTGTCTGTCTTGATCCTTTCTCCGCGATAGCTGTGTTTTCTTGTGGCGCTTTGCTTCTCCCAACTCTGTGTCTCAAATAGTTGCAGGTTCACAGCCCAAGTGAGAAAAACAAATCTTCTTTCTTGAGGGCCCCCACACAAGTCCTGGCATTGGCTCCTACTAGATCCGCGTGGGTCTCATGCCCATCCTTGAAACCATCACTGTGTCCAGGGAGGTGGAAAAAGCTGATTGGGATAGGTACATAGACACCTGTCCGCCCCACACAGGCCATGTGGGTGGAGACTAGGGAAAGACTGAGTCTTCAAAAAGGCAACGATAGGGCATTTATGAGAACCAGAGGAGATGGATGGTAGGCAGACTAGACCCACAAATGGCATCTACATTTTTAAAAAGAACGAAAACCCCAACCCCCAGGCAGCCTCAATTATTTACGGCGCTCTCACAGGTACAGCTGGCAATGTGCAGTGACAGTGCAAGAGGAGGTTGTCTGAATAATCAGGTTTTCCTTGGTGCCATCATTACCTGAACGATCACCCGGAATCAGGTGGGAACGTGGGTTACACAAGACTCTGGTGAACTCGAGGAGTCTGACAGTGGGCTCGTCTGGCCAAACGCTTCAGCCTCTGAAATTCCATCCCTGAGGCTGAACAGGACGGGGCTGTGCCACTCGGAAGAACCAGTATTGATTCCAGAAGTCAGATCATGAGGATGAGAAGTTGGGAAGGATGGAGGAAGTTACGTCCTATCCAGGAGCCAGTGAGGGAGGGAAGACAACACTTGGGGATTTAGAGACAGAGTCAGACAGTCTCATTACAGAAGAGCTTACATTTGTATAGATTTTTTTTCCATGGGCACTTTCATCCATTATCTCATTCGAGCAGCACCACAACCCATGTGGTTGGCAGGTCAGACATTTTTACATTATTTGTTGCAGAAAGAAACCAAGACCTACTGAGGTTAATTGACTGGACCAGCGTCGTGGAACTAATTAGTAAGAAGACCGGGGATGGAGTGGGGGAAGTTCTAGACTAGTGCTCCTCAGGGGACGTGTAATGCAACACACACATATAATTGTAAACGCTTTAATAACCACATTTTAAAAAGTAAGGAGATGAAATTGATTTGAATAATTTATTTCATTTTACCCAGTCAATCCCAAACATCATTTCAACATGTAATCATATAAAAACTTGAGATGTTTTCTGGTGTTATTTATTTATTTTTTTCCGTACGAAGTCTTCAAAATCTGATGTGTGTTGTATACTTACAGTTATAGCTCAATTCAGACCACCTGCATTTTTGGTCCTTGGTAACCACATGTGGCCAGTAGCTGCCATAGTGGATGGCATAGTCTAGGCTGTGCTTGGTGTAATGAGCGGAAGTCATGCTTTGAAACCAGCTTTTTTGGGGGGTTGAAACTCATGAACTCAGTCCAATAACTATTTACTGAGCCCCTGTGATGTGCTAGATACTGAGGATATCATGGCAAATGAGAAAAGCTTGATCCCTACCTTCATGGAATTCATATTCTAAAGGAGGAGGCTGACACAGAGTACATTTACAATGAAATAAATAAAATCATTTCAGTGTCCCGGGTTCTATAAAGAAACACACAGGGCGCTATGATTGACAGCCTCTCAGTGCCTCTGAAGCTGAGATCAGAAGGAGCACAGGAGTGGCTGTGCAGAGAGTTGAGGGTGGCGGTGGAGGAG
Organism: Eonycteris spelaea; assembly: GCA_003508835.1. Taxonomy (NCBI): domain Eukaryota; kingdom Metazoa; phylum Chordata; class Mammalia; order Chiroptera; family Pteropodidae; genus Eonycteris; species Eonycteris spelaea. Next base: position 2,204,817 of record PUFA01000042.1, read on the forward strand.
GGTATTCTAGGGAGAGAGGAGTCATGTGCAAAGGCCCTGAGGCACGAAAGCACCAGCACCTTCCAGGAACTTAAATGAAAACCAGGATGGCCAGAGCTCTCTGGAAAATGGCTGGGAGGAGACTCATTTGCCTTGATATCCAAAGGGCCCAACAGATGGTAGATTGTCTGAATATTTGTTGCATGGATGGATGATGGCTGGCGGATGGAAGGGTGGAAAGAAGGGTGGATTCTTCGTCTCGTCTATGGCTGCTTTAGTGCTAAAATGGCAGAGGTGGATAGTTTCAGCTTACAAAGCCTCAAGTATTTACTACCTGGCCCTTTACTGAAAAAGTTTGCTGACCTCTGATCTACCAGATGGGGACAACAATAACATTAAATTCTTCAAACAGTTGTCGGGTAAATGAGAGGAGGGTGTCCCTTTGCCTGCCCCAGCGACTAGCCACAGTGTACACTCAACAGAGGTACATTTTCTGCCCGGCATTTCCCCGGATCCTTCGTTGAGCTCTGTTTTAGTACTCCTGTGGACCTTCCATATTCCCCGGCAGCCGAATGGAGGATAGGGTTTCCTCTTGGGATCCCCCAGTTCTTCCCGAATATTGCATTGTTTTGCGTGGGGGCGGGGGTAGGTGGCGGGGTGCTCTGGAGCTCACAGGCCCTGCAGCCATGGCCCCCGTGGGCGCGGGCAAGTGGGCCGACTTAGGGTTTCATTAACGTTGATTGTGGCCATGCTTCATTTCAAGGGAGCACAGCTTCTCCCGGCTCTCAGGGAAGAGAAACTAGATCCTGCCGCTTAATGAGAAAGCTGTGCTACTCTTGCCACTGTGAAATTATGAGCATGAGCATGAATTTAGACGAGAATTTATGTATCCAGGGGCAACGCGGAGAGGCAAGAATTCCCCAAATACCGGCTCACTACCGGGCGAATTTTGTCCCAGGCATTGGGCAAAAATATAAGACCGCTGGGTGGAATTTCTAGGTTCCCAGAAAGAAAGCCAGAAGCTAGGATGTGGGGTGATTGCACGTGCCCTCCCTGTGGTTCAGAGTTTTTTTCACCTCGATGCTTGGCATTTGGGGCTATGTTAATTCTTCGCCGTGGCGGGCCTTCTTATACTTTAGAGGAGGTTTAACATCTTGCCTGACCTCTAACCACTAGATGCCAGTAGCATCCTCCTCCCCAACCTGTGATAACAAAAGATGTCTCCTGACATTGCCCAAAGTCCCCTGGAGGGCAAAAGTGCCCCCGGTTGAGAAGCACTGGCAATAGAGGGACCCGTGCCTGTGTGGGTCAGGAGGCAGCTGCCACAGGGCACAGGGCTCGGAGGTTAGATTCCAATCCGCGGGATGTGCTCTGCTAGTGTGCGACCTTGGACAAGTCAACCTCTCGAGCATAATTGCTGTTTCGAAGGTGGTCGCAGAGATGAAATGGGATGGTGTCAATGGAAAGTGTACGTGCAGGTAGGTCCTTGATGAGTGTTGAGTTCTCGCCGTCCCTCCCCTCCTGCTCATCCTCTCTTCTTTCCAGGCTCTGAGAACCTTTCCCTCTCTTAGCTGATCCCTAAGGGCAAATGGGCACACGCCACCCTCTACATTTCTCCTTGCTCCTTGTCTTACTTTTCTTCGTGGGATTCATCGTAGGAGGGCACGTGTGGAGGTGAAGAAAAAGTCGCCCTTGGTTACTTCACGGTCCTTTCAGAGCACGGCATGGTCTTCTCATTTGCAGCTGCATGAAAGAGTTCCACCTGCAGCTCCAAAAAGAATAATAGATCAGTGAGATTCGAACCTTAAATCGGCTCATCTTTCTGCATCCGTAACAGGGATTCGCATGAATATGTAACGAGCTGGCTTTGATAATGAAGAGCTACCGCTTTCCTGATCCTGCCCCTCCCCATCAGGAAATAACACGCCTTCTCTTCCTTCTGACCTCTTGGCTGAATGCAAAAGGGTCAAGTCAAATATTGGGGAATCATGTGCCCTCCCTGCCCCCAAACATCGCAAATAATGCTGTGCCAAACTCATTTAAATTCTTTCTTGGACGCGCTGGGTTGCTGGCATCCACGGAGCCCAAGTAGTTGAAACTGAGTCAGCCTCGGGGAGTAATTTGTGTTTGTGCCTCATCCCTTGGGAAGCAGCCGCATCTCACCTGTCACTCTAGAAGTCCTTCCGCTGGTACCTGCTCATCAGGGCGTACAGATAGAATTCCCCAGAAAGTAGGAAGGGAGAGAGTGCAAAGGCTATGGTTGTGGTGACTAGATGGATTTTCCTTGTCCTGTTTTGTCCTGTCCTCTCTTCTCTTCCTCTTTTCGTCTCTTCTTGTCCCTCACCTCCCGCTATTTTAAATGACGAAGCTGATCTGTGCTGGTGTACCAAATACAAAGTAGGTAAAAAATACGTAGAGCGAAACGATGAAAGGCCCCCATTCTCTTCTGCCCCACGTTGAGTCCCAAAGTCACTCTTCCTAACTTCGCTATGCATCCGTTTGGAGACTGTAATAGCTGACATGTCCAAGTCTGTATGAGTCAGGGTTCTCCAGGATGAAAGCCAGAAGCCAGGCTGCTTGGGAGTGATCGCAGGTGCCCTCCCAACAGGGCGTATGTGTCTATATCTGAATGTCTCTATCTTTCTATCTGCATCTGTATCAGTATCGTCTGTCTATATGTCACATCGTCTATATCTGCATCCACATCTCTGTGTCTCCGTATCATCTATACCGATAGCCATAGATTTTTAAGGAATTGACTCTTGCGGTTGCAGTCTGTCAAGTCCACAATCTGCAAGGGGCCAGCAGGCTGGCCATTCCAACAGGAGTTGATTGTCATCTTGAGTCCGGAAACAGTTTGGAGACAGACTGCTTCCGTATGTGACAGGGTGTTAAGCCCTCTAACAGCGTTTTCCTATTTACGCCCATGAGCCCTCAAGGACAGCGGTCCTCAACCTTTTGGTGCCAGGGACCGGTGCTCCACTGAGAATCTAACGCCTGATGCTGATCTGAGCGGTGATGCTCGCTGCGGAGCGGTTACAAAGACAGATGAAGCTTCGCTCGCTCGCCTGCCACTCACCTCATGCTGTGCGGCCTGGTTCCTAACAGGCCATGGACGGGTACTGGTCCCAAGCCCGGGGGTTGGGGACCCCTGGTCTAGGGAGATAGAGACCAAGCTCAATGCCCCATTTTATAGGTGGAAGAAATGAGGCCCAGGCAGGAGCCAGCGAGAGCGTTGCTCTGGGCTGGGAAGAACAGGCCTTTGTCTGCCTCCAGCCAGCGGTAGTTTTGAGGGGGCTTGATGTTCTGCAAGAGCTTAGGGTGATGATAATATGAGAGAACCATGGAGAATTTTAGGAAGGTCCTACCAGGAAAAAGAAAGACGAGAGGTCTGGCCGAAGTCTGCAGTTTCTGATCTGTATAATCCATGGGTTTCTCCACCCCAGACTTCTCTCTTCAGAGGAAGGATAACACCACAAGAGGAATCAGCAAGGCCTGTTAACCGCACCTCCAGAATCTATCCGACTCCATCCACCCTCGACGTGACTCTCCCTCCGGCATCTCTGCTGGCTGACCGGGACTGCCTTTTAACACGGGTGCCCTTCTCCTCCCAGCCACTCTCCAGAGGCTCCAGCTCACTGGTCTTCAGGGAGTTCCTGGAGCATGCAAGCACCTCCTGCCTCAGGGCCTTTGCACATGCCTCCTCGCTCCCTGGGATACCTTCCTCACCTCCACCCCCACTCTTTGGCATGGCTGACTCCTTCTCAGCCTGCCAGTCTCAGCTTCAGCTGCTCGGAGAGGCCTTCTTGATTACCCTATCCGTCTCAGCCTCACCACCCTGTGTCTTTCCTTCGTAGCACTTGGAAATGATTTCATTTCTTTGGTTGCAGGCTTTTTAGCCACCTCTTGGAACTTAGAGGCAGCAGTATTCTTTAAACGGATAATTGCACAGGTATAAAAATCATAAATTTGTGACGAGTGATGGGAAGGCAAATCAGGTAGACAGAGAGGGATGAGGCTGGGAGGATAAGGCTGGGGCTAGAGAGCTGAAGACAGTATCTCTGATTAAGAGACATCGAAGACAAGCTCTAAAGGGTACGTAGGCATCAGCCAGGTGGAGAATGGATTGAAAACTGTTTTGCACACAGGGAACAGCATGTGCGAAGGTCTTGAGGCAGGAAGAATTTTAGTGTGTTCACGGCACAGATGAAGTACAGTGAGTGAGGCGATGTGATGTGGTACTAGGTGGGTAGGCAAGGAAGCGAGCTTGCGTTTCTTAAAAATCACCAGCAGAAGGATATTTACCATTTATTCCGTACTAATATGTGTTAGGCCCTGAGCTAAAAGCTTTGTTTAGCTCCTTTAATCCTTGCAACCGTGGGTATGATTATTTTAGGGTTTAGGTGAAGAAACTGAGTCTCCCAAAGGTTAAGTAACATGCCCAAAGCCCCACCCCACAACCTAAAGCGCCAGACTCAGCTTTGAGCTCAGGACTCCAAAGCTTTTAAACTCTAAAAACACTTGCTTCCGTCTACACTGTGTGCCAAAATCAAGTTTGTTGCCCCAGCGTTCAAGGCCACCTGGGGCAGGGGAGGTGCAAGCACCCCCGGCTCCCCCATAATTCACCCCAGGACCCAGTTTTATGCTCATCTTAATTTGTGCTTTTCTCTGTCATGCATTTGAATGCTCCATTATTTCTTTCCCTCCAGAGTGCGCAGAAACTTTCCCATTTCCTTGTTAAATAAAAGATGAGAGATGGATAATAAAATCCAGATGCCCTCAAGGCCTTCGATGTCACCTGCCAATTTTACTGTTGGTCATTTTTTCTCTTTAAACAAAACAGAAGCGATGGTTTGATGGTTCAGAGCAAGAGGCCATATTCAAATGGCATCATTAACTGTCGGGCCTCACTATATTTTATTCACTCAGCTCTCTCCCTAGATTCGGGCTTGAATTCAGTATTACAACTTCCTTGCAGACCATTTTTCAAATACCTCTCAAATGGGTCAAGGTCCTATGCAGATCCACACCCATGAGAGATGGAATCGAACTCACTCTGTGAACTTCTTTCTTAGGATGAAAACTGGGTGTGACTCTAGACTCTTTAAGATCAAGTGCATATTAGTATCCGTCTCTCCCATAGGTGAGTGGTTCTCAATCTGGGGGATTTTGCTCCTCGGGGACATTGGGAAATGCCTGGAGTCAATTTTGGTTGCCACAATTGGGAAGGGCGTGCTACTGGCGTCTAGTGGGTAGAGACCAGAGATGCTGCTCCTTATCCTCCAGTGCACAGGACAGCCCATGGCAACGAAGAATAATCTGTCCCCAAATATCCAAGGCGCCGAGGCTGAGAGGCCTTCCGTTAGACTGTGATTCCCATGGGAAGCTTTCTTGTTCACTGTTGGATCCCCAGCCTGATGCCTGGCACTGTGTAGAGACTCAATAAACGTCGGTTGAATGAATGATCTCATTTGGCTGCTCCTTAGCTGGGAGTCTGGGGATGGCCCCATCTGCTTCTCCATCCGCATCTCCCATCCTCCTGTGTTCACCTCCAGCAACCCCCAGCCACGTGTGAGCCCCTTCTTTATGCCCTTCCTTGTCGTCTTCCCCTGGCTAACTTCCATTTACTCTTTAACACTCAGCTCAGGTGTCACCTCCTCCAGGAAGCCTTCCGCAACTCCCTCGGGCTGCTCTCCCTCTTCTAAACCCCATCGCACTCTCCTCACCAGTCACCATGCCCATCCCTATGTGAAACCCGTCAGCTTGTGGAGATGGGCAGCTCCTTCCTCCCGAGTGTCCCATCGGTACTGTACCCTGCCACCTTCTGCCGCTGCTTCCCGTTCCTGCTGACCACCGTCCCCAGACAGCTCCCTCTCAGGGGACATCACATGGAGACGAAGAGCTGACATTTCTGGAGTTGGAAGTCGTATTTGTCGCCCAGGGCTGGTGTAACAAAGGACCCCTAAAAAGCGTGGCTTAAATAACAGACGTTTATTCTCTCACAGTTAAGGCAGCTGGAAGTTCAAAATTCTGATTTCTTCAGGGTTGGGTTTATTTTATTTTATTTATTTTATTTTTTCTGGAGGCTCTGAGTAAAAAATCCATTCTGTGCCTCTCTCTTAGCTTCTGGAGGTTGCCAGCAGCCCTTGACATTCCTTGGCTCGTAAGGACATCACTCACATCTTGGCCTCTGTCTTCCATGGTTTCCCCTCTGTGCGTTGCTTCGTCTCAAAGCTTCCTCTCCTCTCCCTTATGAAGACTCTAGTTATTGGGTTTTCGGGCCCCTCCTCAATCCAGAGTGATCTCAGCAAAAACCTTATTTCCAAATAAGGCCACGACCATAAGTACTGGGGTTAGGACCTCGGATGTCTTTTAGGGGATGGAGTTCAAACCAATGCAAATGCTTGAGGCCCAGCCACCTTGCTACCAAGTAGCCTGGTGACCTTAGACCAGATACGTGACCTCTTGGAGTTGAAGGGAACATGGTGTTCTCTCCACTGGGTCGCTGAAGGAGATAAACAGAAAGACCATGTAGACCCAGTGATCACTAGGTACGAAAGCCAGGCGCCTTGAGAGGCAGCTTCTGAGATGGAGAACAGGGCTTATGGCCTTTATTAGGAAGTGCTCTTGGGATCAACCCCTGGGGAAGAGACGGGTGGAAGCAAGATGGGTGTGTGAGGCAGACTAACGGCCCCCTAAAGATAACCACACCCCCAGAACTTGTGAAGATGTCGCTGTGTGTGGTAAAGGGGACTTCGCAGACGTGGTTAGATTAAGGATCTGGTGACAGGGCTAATGCTGCTGTGGACATTCACATACTCGGGTTTGTGTGGACGTGTGTTTTCATAGCTATTTGAATCCTCCTGTTAATTACTGTGCATATTTCACATTTACAGCCATTACACTGATCAAGCCGGATTTGTCGGAAGCAAAAGCACGTTTTAAAATTTATATAACATAAAATCCACCCATTCGAAGTACAGTTCGATGCATTTTATGAATTTTACAGAATCGCGCAACCTTTGCCATACCTTGTTTTAGAACGTGGCCATCACCCCAGAAAGTTTTCTTATGCCTGTGTGCAGTTAATCCCTGTTTTTACCTCAGCTCCAGGCAACCAGCAATCTGCTCTCTGTCTTCTACATCTCCAACTGGGCCCCTTTTAAGTCTGTTTTCCAAGCAGCAGGGCTGATGCGGAGAGAGAAGAGGTGATACTCTCTGAATGTCCCTCCGTTATAGGAATGTGGGCAGGGGACAGGCAGCCTGGGCAGGTGATTTCAGCTCTTTCAGCCTCCGTGGGGTTGATCATTGCAGATGGTTTACGGGCTCAGAAACTGTGACCAGCGAATGCATTCGAAACACTCTCTTTGCATCGTGAATTCTAGGCACTATGGTCACCATGGCACTTGGCCCTAACAGCTGCGTGAGGCGGGTGCCATCCGCCCCATCTTACAGATGAACACGCTGAGGCTCGGAGCAGTAGGTGGAGGTGCTGGGAATGAATTCCAGATCGGTGGCTTCCGGAGTGGGCCCTCCCACCTCACCAGCCGCCCAGACTTCGGAAGGGGGACAGCAACGCCTGGACCCCGCCTTTGCCTGGCGGGTTTTAAGTGCTTTGTTATGACCAATCTATCAGGAACCAATTAGGGCTGAGAGCACTTAGCTGCAAATGTGGTTTCTGAGTAATGGTGGTAATGAAGCAGATGGAAACTCTCACCCAGCAGCAAAACATAGCTGTTTGCCATCAAACCGAGGCGAAGCTTGAGTCTGGGCCACAGGACCTGAAGTTAGCATGATGAGGGCTGGGTTAGGGACCTCTGCTTGGTGTCCCCTGGGGCCCCATCAGAGCACCTGCCACTGTGCATGGAGGAGCTAGGAAAGGGTGTCCCTGAATCATACTGTCCTGTGTGACACTTACTAGTTCTTGATACATACCTGGCCTATTGCTTACCTGGGAGAGTGTTGGAGTGAGTGGACAGTGGTGACATTTTTCAGTGCAGATGGAAACACGGCACATGTGTCTCCCACTCTGGGACTGTCCTCTGTCTGGCCAGTCCCTGCTCCCCTATCTGGTCTTAGCTTCCTCAGGGGACCTTCCCAGGCTACACGGCTATGTCCTCAGAGCACCCAGGACTCTTCTCCTGTGGCACTTTCCAGAGTTGTCATTAAGTCGTCCGTTATGGATTCACTCTGAGCCCCTCGGCAGCCATGTCCAGCTGGTCGAGTTCAGAGCATCCAGCCCAGGGTTTGGCACATAATAGCCTCTTAAGGAATATTTGTGGGACAGGTGACTAAATAAAAGGCCAGACATGTGAACCCTTCTGATCTTACCCTATTCTTTACACTCAGACTTAGGAGCCTCTAATGAAAATCATCCCAGCTCAAGGCCCTTTTCCATTACGTAATGCAGAGGTCAGCAGGCCTTTTCTGTAAATGGCCAGATAGTAAAATTTTTAGGCCTTGCCGGCCACAGAGTCTCTGTTGCAACTAACTCTGCACTTACCACGTAAAAGCGGTGATCGATGATATGTCAACGAGTGGATCTGGCTTTGTGCCAGTGGAACTTTATTGTCAAAAAGAGGGGGTGGGCTGGCTTTGGCCAGAGGGCTGTAGTTTACCAACCTCAGGTAGAGAGGGCTGTGGATGAAAGTTTGGAAGCTCTGACATTGTCTAGGCTGGGCCCACAGGAAACAGGTGATGCAGATCATGTCTGTGGGTTTAGAAAGGGGTCGTTTTTGGGGTGTGTGTGTATGTGGGGGAGGTATGTTTTCAACACAGCAGATGCTCTGCAATGACTTCCATTGCAGAGGCTAGACCAAGTGACATGGACCCAAGTTTACACAGGCTCTGGTTGGAGATCAAGAGTTGTTGACCCCAAAGGACAAATGGCATAGAAAGGATTGTGTCTCAGTCAAGACTCTGAAGGATGCAAGGAGCAGAAACCCCTCCCTCTCGAGAAAATTCACACATACACATGGGAAAGGATGGGGTGAGTCGGGACGGTGAGCATGCCCCAGGGTGTCCGAGGGCTGCAGTTGGACCCAGAAGTAAGCAGGGCCTGGAACCCAGATGGACAACAGAGTCAGGAAAGCAGGCGACTGCTGCCTCTCTACATAACCCCCGTCCCTTGGCAGGTCAGCCTCCCCAACTCTGTGCACGTGGCAGGAGCTGGGCACCCCAGAATGGCAGCCTCAACCCCAACTTATGTGTCCTCAGAGAGCAGTGTCTGCAGCTAACCAACCTGATCCCTGGGTCCCAACGCCACAGTCTCCGGAGGGAGAACCTGATTGGCCCATCCTAGGTCAGGTGCCCACCTTCATCCAATCACTTGTTGCCAAGGGGGCGGGTCCATGTAGTACAATCATGGCTGCAGGTGGTGGGGGAATGTGGGCTGTGCAGGTATCTTGAAAGATGTCTGCTGAAAGGAGGTGCTAGGATCTCTTCCTGGTGATTTTTAGGATTAGAAAAAGCGTGAGCGATGAGTGAGTTGAATAGTGTCCCCCCCAAAGTCATGTTCACCTAGAACATCAGAATGTGACCTCATTGGGAAGAAGAGTCTTTGCCGACACAATCAGGTTAAGATGATGCCAATTCTGGATTAGGCGTCATCTTAAATCCAATGACTGGTGTCCTTATAACTAACAGGAAGGGATGACATTCAGACACACAGAGACACTTAGAGGAGAAGGCCATGTGAAGACCAAGAAAGAACTCGGAGTGAACAGAGGCAAGCCAAGACATGCCGTGGATTGCTAGGACAGCAGAAGCTGAACGAGACGAGGAAGTGTTCTCCGCTAGAGCCTTTTGAGGGAATGTGGATCTGAGGAGGCCTTGCTTTCAGATTTCCGGCCTCTGGAGTTGTTAGAAAATAAACTTCGGTTGTTTTAAGTCATTCAGTTTGTGGAGGTTGGTTACGGCAGCCCGAGGAAACGACTCCAGGTGGTCGGAATGTCTGCCTTGCTCAGAGATGTTAATGGCTAACACGGGCAATGCACTTAGAGGCACCGAGGGCTTTCCGTGCATTATCTCATGTGACCTTGACCATGGCCCCATGAGATACCTGTTCTGAGATCAGGGGCAATTGGATTCTTTCAGCTTTGCCTAGGACCAGTTTTCCCTTCCACGCTGGAAACGTGACTCTCCACTCGCACACTCAGCTGGGGTCGGCGGTGGGCGAGCGAGATACAGCCTAATGGCTGTGGCCATTTGCAAAAAGCCCTAAGTTTTCCTCTCTGAAACCGATTGACGTGAAAGATCTTGCAGGTGCACCTGCGGCTCAGGAACCATTCGCCACAGAGGCATGAATATGAATTTCCTCCATCCATGAATATGAAACGTCCTCCTCGAATTTAGATAATTCTGAAGATTATAGGTCCTCTGTAGGAACCCCATAGGAAGCAGTGCAGAGATCAAATGAGACTCAGCTTTTACCCTGAAGTGGCCCCCAGTGCCTTCTGTTTTATGTTAATGTATCCTGGTGGTAAGAATGTGCTGTTCTGCCCTTTTTCCTCCTCAGTTTCTTTGGAAAGTAAAGAGACTAGCTGATCTCACCCTGTTTTATTTACACTGCATGGAGCGTCCAGTCTCCCGACTGGAGGCATAGACACCCCAGCAGAGCAGATCGGGAAGAGACTGATATTTATGGGGTCTGTTTGCCGTGATTCCCTTTGGCTTCTAATCCTGCTCCCTGGGAAGGTTGCTAGGTAGCTGTGTGTATTTGATAAATTCAGCCTCGCCCGGGACATACAAGTGGCTTTTCTAGCAGGAGGTGGAGTTGCCTTTAAGAGCTTCAAGGTGCAGTTTCTTTGCTGCGTTCGTTTTCGTCGTGGCCGGGGGATCAGTGTCAGGATGGGTAGGCAGGTTTCCTCCCCTTCAGCTCATAGACTTCAGGGCAGCTCCCCTGGCCTTGGTGGTGGTCCCCAGTGAGCCCCACACCTAGCGCCGGGGCTGTGGTGAGGCAGGTGAGGGGCGTAGGGGCAGCGTTTAAGATGCTCACTCTTGTGGTCGAGCAAGTACCTAAGAATCAGTGCTGCCTTCACTTCTCACCCTCGGCCCGCCCCCTTCCCGCCCAGCACATTGTCGGTACAGCCATAAGTATTTGTCGAACAGACAAAATAATTCCTGCTCTATGAGTGAGGAAAAGAGGCTAAATAACATGCCCAAGGTTTGGCCCATGGCGGGTTCTGATTTTGTGATTCAAATTCGGGCCTGACTCCCGAGCCATCCGCTGTCCACACTTCCATCCTCCCGCCCCCCTCCCCCCAGCCTGACTCCACTTGATCCTGACTTTCTTCTATCCCCTTTCATTTCCGGGCTGGCGTTTGGTAGGGGGTTGATTTGCTGGTCTTCGGAGAGAATGAGAAAGAAACAAGTCCATCTCCGGAAATCTGTCCTGCCTCACTTTTTTCTGCTTGAGCCCCGCCCGCCGCTGCCTCGCCCCCCTTCCCCCCCCCCCCCGCCCCAAAACAGCTGGCTGATTTTCCCTCCAGTCAAGTGTCCAGCTGTGAATAGAGAAAAAGCACCCCCCTCCCATGTGTAATGCTGTAACTCGGGGAAGATCTCATTCTGAGCTAAACACCTCGCTAGCCAGAGAGGAGCTTTTAAAGGGGCCACACTGTCCCAGTCACCAGCAGCTGCAGGAGTTTCCCTGAATCTCTCTCTCTTTTTGCAAGCAATCGGAGCCTTTAACTTGGTCTCTGGGACTATTCCAGTTTGGTGGATGCATGGATAAAAATGATCCTTAATGCGGAAATTAGTTCTGCCAGTGCTGAGGAGGCTGGAAGACAAGACATCCTGGTTTGACACCTGATTCACAGGCTCTGGAAGTTGTTTCTGGAAACTTTGACTGACGGTGCTTTTGGGAAAATGAATCAGGCTGAACTGCTTGCTCTGCTGGAGACCTTTTATTCCCTTTCTTTTTTAATTGATGGGTGTATTCGATGTCTGGTTACAGAACCTGTTTTTGAGATTCTTTAAATTATGATTCCCTTCAACAGTCATTCGAACATTTGGGTGTCTCTCGTACATCAGACACTGGGTGTGCGTAGCTCTGGGGATAGGAGTGAAGCAGACAGATTTTGATCAGGGAGGTGATTGAATCCCCACAGCTTTGCAGTGGTAACTGATGGACTACCAGGGAAAAGTGCTTGGTGTTGGGAGGGTCTGCAGTGGAGAATCATGTTTGGCCGGTGAGGTCAGGAAAGGCTTCCTGAGGGGAGTTATGCCTGAAGGGAATTACGATCTGAAGGTACGGAAGAGGTTAACAGGGGGCAGACAGCGGCAGCATCATGTGCAAAGGCCCTGGGGTGGACCCGGACGCATGTCGCATTTGAGCACGTGAAGAAGGGAAGTCTGATGGAAGAGAAAGAGCAAGTGAGAGGGGCCAGCTCACATGCAGACTTCGGAGGCTGCATTAATTTCCTGGGGCTGCAGAACAAATTGCCCCGACCTGGGGGGGGGGCTTCAAACAATACGAATTTGTCCTCTCATAATTCTGGAGACCCTGAGTGTGAACAAGGTTATCAGCAGCGCCATGCCCCCTCCACAGGCTCGGGGGGGAGAATCCGTCCTTGCCTCGCTCAGCTTCTGGTGGCTTCAGGTGTTCTTTGGCTTTGTGGCAGTATCACTCCGGTCTCTGCCTCCATTTTCATATGACCATCTCCTCTGTGTCACGAGGTCAGATCTCCCTCTGCCTGTCTCTTATAAGGACACCTGTCGTTGCATTTAGGGCCCAGCTGGCTAACCCAGGTTATTTCATCTCAAGATTCCTAAACGTAATTATATCTACTAGGAACTTTTTTTTTTTTTTCCCTAAGTAAGGCAACATGCACAAGTCCCAGTGGATATCTTTTGGGGGAGGGAGACCATTCCGCCCGCTACGGAGGTGATGGTAAAGAATTTGGTCTTTATTTTATGAGCCCTGGGAAGCCACTAACAGGCTTTGGGCAAAGATGTGGCATAAGCAGATAACCTTCTAAGAAGTTTTTGCTTCTGTGGCGCAGAAAGAGGACTCGCGAGCATTCGGGTGTAGCTAAGAGGGTTTTTTCTCTCTCAATCACTGGGAAACGATGACGGTGGCTTGTCTTGGAGCGGTGGGGGGCGGGATGTTGAGAAGTGCACGGCAATAAACCGAAAGTTCCTGTTTATCGTCTAGAATCATTTCTTCAGCCTTGCCCTGCATGACGTCACCGACGTGGAGCGTCGTACAAAACCCCGATCTGCGGTTCGAATGAGCCTGTCTCCCTTATCTGAGAGATGCCAACATTTGCTCCTGCACCGACGGTTCCCCCCCGCATCTCACGGCTTTCCTGCGAATAAGTGTTTGCTTCCGCGCGGGTGATGGCGTCCTTACCGAGTTAAGTACACGCGGTGCAGGAAGCCAGTTAGAACATGAACAGGCTCTGTCGGTCTCCGTGTGTCTCCGTGGCATTGCGTGGCATCGTTACTTTTCACCGACTAATTTCATTAATATATATATATATATACATATTTAAATCACAACCAGGCCACTCCCGTGCAGGAAATATTAAGAAGAAAGGCAAGTTGGTACTTAACTGTTGGTTGTGTTTAGTTTGCATTTATGAAGGACCTCCCTCTGCGGTAATGCTGAGGTCAGATTGTGGCTGGGGGCTGCGGGGGGGGGCGTGGCAAAGCGATAAGTGGACAATGATAGTCACGGTCACGAAGAATGCTTAGGAGGTGAGCAGAGGGAGCGAGGCAGGTGGTTCAACCCGTGGGCTCTGGGGTCTGATGTCGGGTCCTGCCTGTACCCCCTGCAGCTAGATGGCCGTGGGGAGGTCACTTAACCACTCTGTACCCCGCCTGTAAAATGGAAGAATGAGAATTCCTGCCTTATCGAGCTGTTGGAGACTGAGCGAGATAACACACTGACGATACCCAGGAAGAGGGTGAAGGTGATTATCCCTGACGTCTTTCATAAAAGCTGTGACGCGGACTTGTTCACAGGTGTTTATCGACTGCCTGGTACATGCCGGGTCCTATTTATTTAGGTGCTGAACCGAAAGCAGGACAGAACGTCCAAAGGCCCCATCCTCATACGGGTGGGGGCGATCGACAGTAGGCATCTAAGGGAACACATCCGTGCCGTGTCAGGCGGTGAAGCTGCCGTAAAGAGAATGAGGGCTGAGGTAAGGGGGGAGAGCGTGCTGGGGAGAGGCCGCCCTTTTGGATGAGGTGGTTGGGGTGGCTTCTCTGTTGAGCACGGAACCAAAGGAAAGGAGGAAACAAGCCGTGTGGGATTCTGTAGAAAGAGTATTTGAGGCTGTGAGCACAGTGCGTGCCAAGGCCCTGAGGCGGCCAGTAAGACCACGATGGCCCCAATTAGGAAAAGGCAGAGAATTAATAAACAAGAAGTAATATAATGTCAGGCAGCATGAGGAGAAAACCCAAGGTGGGTGAGGGGACAGAATGTGACATACCACTGGAGGGTTTGGGGGTTCAGGGGGTGGTCAGGGATGGTTTCCTTGAGGATCTCGACATCAGAGCTGTGTATGTTCTAGAAAGCTAGTATTCGTGGTCTCGGATAGGTGGGCGTGGGGGTTGCTGCTTTTAGCCGTGTGGTGGGGCTGCCTCAAAGGTCCCACTAGTCGCCACTCTGAAGTGGGCCGGGAGCTCCGGATCTGTGTGTGTGTGTGACCACCCACAGCAGAGCCGTGGACAAAGCTAGGGACGACAGCTGTAGTGACTAAAACGACTTCTTTGGGAGGACACACAGGAAGCCGTTAACAGTGGGGGCCTCTGGGGCGTTCGACTGAGAATTAGAGGAAGGGACAGAGGGGGGTGTTCGTTTCTTCGGACTGCCACAGCGAAGTGGCTTACCCGACTGGATCTGAGTCTCCCACGCCTGGAGCCTGCAAGTCCCAAATCAAGGTGTTGCCAGGGCTGGGTCCTTCCGAGGGCTGGAGGGAGACTCTGTTCCAGGCCTCTCCTCCAGCTTCTGACAGTTCGTTGGCATCCTTTGGCCCGTGGAAGCAGCACCCCCATTTCCACTGTGTCTCTTCACATCATCTGGCCCCCGTGAGCCCTGGCGTCTACATTTTCTCTTTTCGTAAGGACACCAGTCATCTCGGATTAGCGACCAACCCTACTCGAATGTGACCTCCTCTAAAGTTAATTACTTTTGCAACGACCCTATTTCTGAATAAGGTCGTTTGCTGAGGTGCTAAGGGTTAGGAGTTCAGCATATTTAGGAATTCAGCACAATTCAACCCGTAACGAGGGGACTTGTCGAAGTCTAACATACACACAAAAACGCACCCTAGTGAGTGTCTTGTCGCTCCTTCAGTTTGCATCAGATAAACACAACCCTGTGACCCGTGCCCAGATCAAGAATCAGTATGTTACCAGCCCCGTCGAAGCCCTGCAGAGAGGGCCTTCCTTTTATTTTTCCTTAGGTATCTTTCTATGCTGTTTTAACATGTTCGAACCACGTGGGCTTACTTTTACAACAAAACCAAATCGAACTTAAAAATAAGGAGCCCCAGCCTGCGGGCACCCAAGGGGAAAGAGCTGGCATGGCTCCCTCTGCCGTGGTGGAAGGTGAGCAGTGTCATTTGCCCTGGGTGCTGGGTGCTTTTCCGTGGCACGTCCCCACTTGTCACCTGCAGGGTGCTTTTCTGTGGCACATCCCCACCTGTCACCTGCAGAATGGTTAAAGGTACCTCAAAGTGTTAAGTCAGCTTTGTCCCCTGGGTTCTCGGGACAGCTGGCGCCCCCTCATCTTGTCACTTTCTGAGTGTGCCACGAGGTGAAAAAGGTCGAGGAGCCCAGCTTGGCACGTGCCATTTCAGGAAGCCCTCCCAGCAACCCAGGGAGGGAGGCAGGTACGGCGGTTAGTCCTGTTCTACAGGTGGGGAGGCCGTGGCTCTGTGAGGGGACTCCCGGGTCGTGTCTTAGGGGTTTTCTCGACATCACCTGGACGTGGCACGGCTGTCTTTGGATGTCTGCAGTCACTCCTTAGCTGACACACTAGCTAGTCCCAGGAGGATTGGAGGGAGAAGGGTCCTTTTGGGAACGGCACTGTCTTCCCCAATCCAGCCCTTTCAGAAGAGAGATTAGGATAGGCATCCTCGCTGAGATGGCTCAGCTGGGTCACCTGCAGAGCCGGCTTCTGAATTTCCCTGCTTCACCTGAGACCACGCCCCAGGTGACTTCGAGATGCTGCGTCCAGTAATGCTGAGATGTAGGACATCCCTTCTTTCAGAAGAGAAATCCAGGGTGCAGAGAAGCAAATGGCAGGTGTGTCCGACTGCGGGCTGCGTTTTTCTTGGTGTCCGCTCTGAGGCTTAGCCGGAAGGACAGCTCGGGTTCTGTTCTAGGACGAGGGTTGCTTCTGAAAGTTTGCACAAGTCGTGTTTCTGAGCAGTCCACTCTCATTTGGGGTTCACCGTCCACTGATTTTCTTACGATTCCAGATAATGTGTCGATCACGAGTGGAATGGGACCCCATAGAAACCCAAGCCAGAGCCCAGCAGCCTCCCCGGGGTGGCAGGTGGCAGGTGGCAGGTGGCATTGTGCTGTACTTCAGCGGGCCTGCGTTTTATGGCTCCTTTGCTAATGGTCATAAACTTGGCATTTGCTTTTTGGTGCTTGGGGAGCCCTGAACCTCTAATTAAATTGGATCTGAGCAGGTGGAGAGCACACAGCTAGAGAAGACATGTAATAGCGGTGGAGAAGGTGGAGGGGAGCCGGACTCAGCCGGCTGATGGCTTCTCTCGCCGCGCTGGCTGCCAGCCCTCACTCCCCCGAGCTCGGCTTCCTTTTGACAGGGAGTGATGATGCCCTTTCGTTTTCTGAAAGACAAGCAGTGACCTCTCCAAGCGTCTCTCTTTCTCTCCTCTTCTCCGCTGGACCCTCTTCCCTGTTTCACCTCCCTGGTATCAGAGGGTAAATGATCCACTTGCTAACGCCTTTTTTTTTTTTTATTGTGGTAAAATACATATAAATCAATGCTGTCATTTTAACCATTTCTAGGTGTACAGGTCAGTACCATGAAGTGCATTAACATCATTCTCCGGCCGTCACTACCATCCATCTCCAGAACTTTTTCTGTCTTCCCAAACTGAAACTCTGTACCCATTAAACACCCTGTTCTCCCCTCCGCCGGCCCCTGGAAACTGCCATTCTTCTTTCTGTCTCTGTGACTTCGTCTGCTCTCAGTACCTCGTGGGAGTGGACTCTTGCAAGATTGGGCCTTTTTATGACTTTCTTATTTCACTCAGGATAATGTCTTCAGGTTCATCCATGTTGTAGCATGTATGAAAATGTCTTTCCTTTTAAGGTTGGCTAATATACCATTGTACAGACATGCCACCGTTTGCTCATCCACCCATCCAGCGGTGGACGTCTGGGCGATTTCTTTTAGCTCTTGTGAATAGCGCTGCTGTGAACGTGCGTGTGCGTGTATTTGTCCGAGTGCCTGTTTTTAATTCTTTCAGACACATATCTAGGGGTGGAATTGGGCACAAGCCAAGCCATCACATCAAGATGGTCCCATGAATTGGCACATGGCAGTTCTGTTTAACTTTGGGGGGAACCACCACTGGTCTCCACAGCACTTGTCTCGCCTGCCATGTGTGAGGAGGGAAAATAACAGTTGTTATTTTTTTAAATTATAGCTACCCTGGCGGGTGTGATGTCATATCTCATTGTGGTTTTAATTTTTCACTTCGCTGATGACTAATGATATCGAGCGCCTTTTCACATGCTTGTTGGCTGCCACTTACAGATCTTCTTTGGAGAAATGTCTGTGCCGGTCTTTTGGACATGTTTTTGCATGGGGTTGGCTGTCTTTTTGTTCCATACTCTCTGTTGACCCACATCCATCACCTCCTCCTCTTGAGCCCTGCCAGCCTGATCGCAGTGACAGTCTGCAGAGGTGAAGAAGCCCAGACTTGTAACTAGCCAGGTATGGGGGGAATGCCACCTCTGTGGGCCCTTGGGCCAGCAGCTTCCACTCTCTGTGCCTCAGTTTCCTCTTCTGTACCACAGGGACATGCGCCTCTACCTCCTACACAGTCTTGGAAGATGGGCGGGAATACAGCGGAAGCGTTTATCTCAGCGCCCAGCACGGGGGGACGCCCCACTGATGGCAATGCTTTTCATTAACTTGATTTTTGCTCCTGCTCTTCACTTTAATTCGCAGCGTATGGCTTCGCCCGTGACACATAGCACCTTCCGAGATGATTTGCACCCACAAGAGATCTGGGATGCCTCCTGTAGACAGTGATGGACACAGCCACACAGCGTAGGGGTTTCGTACCAAGGCAACTGGGGGGGCGGGGGTGGGAGGGGGCCTTTGGAAACATCTCGATGTGACGGCTTTGTTTGCACCCAGCCTGGCCTTGGGTGGGCAGCTGTCTGTGTCTGTCAGTCTGCCAAACCTGATACATAATTCATCTTGATGCCGGAGTCACAGTGAAGGCGGCAGACCCCGAAGGGCAGGTGCATCTGCATATTCAGGAGGAAGAGGGGCGCCTTTTACCAGTTTCCCAGGTGCCGCTGGAGCAGAGTGAGGGCCGGTGGCTCAGTTTCCACTGCCGTAGCCTGTCTTCGCAGCGCTAAGACTCCAGGTCGTGTCATTTCCCAAACACTCGAAGAGTTGTCTCTGACATTCCTTCTCCAGTCCGCCAGCTGCGATGCCAGTTGCCCTGGATTCCAGGGCGTCAAGGAACGAAGTGTCTGGAAGTGCAGCCCTATTCCTTCTCCATGAGCAGATGTGCCACAAGGCTTTAAAAGAGTCTTTAAAAACCCACTCGCACACCTTCCCGCTTCTCCTTCCATCCCCTCGAAAACACAGCCCTGATTCCTTTTGAAAGTCACCTCGGCTGCGTTGCCCACCCATGTCAGCGGCCCCCGGAAGCTCCCTTTGTTCCTGTTTCAGAGAGAAGGTTTGTCGATTTGCTCCTGAATCTGAATGTTTGCCTGTGGTTGGAAAACATTGTGTGGCATTTAGAGATGCAGTTTCCTTGGAGATAGAAATATCTGCCTGCAGATCTGGGAACCTGCAGGACCAAAAAGACCAGCTTTTGTGCCTGGCGGGGACTGGGAAACAGATCTCTCGGTGCAGAGCTGAAGCCATCAGCCCTGTTCTCGTTTTCTAAGCCACAGATGGGGACCACTTTGATGTGATCATGTGAGAATGAGAACTGATTGTTTTTAAAGATCACTGCCGTTTAATTTACCTGTGTGCTGGCAGCAATTAGTTCAAGACATTTAATTGGAGGCCACAGCCAAATTCCCTTTATATGTGCTCAAGTCAAGGGCGTAGAATAATAGTTGAATTGTTAGTGTTCCTGGTTACTAGAGTGAGGCTGGGTTTCATTCATTCTTCCAACAACTATTTCTTGAACTTGTACTGTGTACCAGCGTGTGTTATAGACACCAGGGACAGAGTGGTTAACAAAACTGCCATGACCCTGCCCTCCTGGAGTTGATGCTCTAAACCAATGCTCAGAAAATTATGGCCTGTGGGCCAAATGTAGCTCACTGCCTGTTTTTGTAAATAAAGTTTTATTGGAATACGACCCTCCTTCTTTCTTTCCCTCCTTCCCTCCTTCTTCCTTTACTTCTTTTCCTGCCCCCTTCTCTCCATTCCTTCTTCCCTCCTTCTCTTCCTTGCTCCCATCTTTCTTGCTTCTTTCCTGCCTTCTGTCCCTTCCTTCTTTTCTTTCCTTCCTTCCTTTTCTTTCTTAGCAAATTGCACATGCATGACACTCCTAGAAGCTCCCGCAACCCCTTTACTCCCGCTGTCTTTCTCAGTGGAAACCCTCTCAGTTCTGTTTCTGTGACCTTAAATACATCACAGAATACATAGTAAATATATTTAATCATTGCGTATATGTACATATTTGGGTTTACATATATTTATATTTGTCTAGATGAGATCATACCATATGTGTGGGTTGGCAGTTTTTCTTCCCACATCAATGTGTCTTGGAGTTTTACACATCTGCTGGTGGAGAGCAGGAGTCAGCAAATCATGGCGCCCTCCCTGGGCCAAATCTGGCCCACTCCTTGTTTTTATAAATAAAGTTTTATTGGGACACAGCCATGCCCATGTGTTCATTGCCTAGGATGGCTCTTGTGCTTCAATAGCAGCGTTGAGCAATTCTGATGGCGACCGCGTGGCCTGCAAAATTCATAATATGTGCTATCTGGCCCTTTACAGAAAAATGTGTCGATCCCGGCCGTAGAGCCGCCTCGTTCTTTTTAATGATTGCGTGGTATTCTAAAGTGCACCATGTTTTATTAAAGCACTCCCTTATTAATATTGCGTTAATCCTTCCCCTTCCATCTCCTGCTTTACTCTGTCTGCATGCTCCAGTGTGGACCCACTAAATGGGGCTACCCCTGGGGTGCCTTGATTTTGATATAATCCCAATGGACTTTTCTGATGGGGACGGTGGTGGACGCTGAGCAGCAGTAAAGGACTTTGTGGTCTGTGCAGTCGTGTCTCTGTGGCTGTCCTGGAGAGTGTCCTTTGGTGGTACATCTCTTTACTCCTGGCATGCTCCCACCCTGGTCTGGGCCAGACTCTCAGTCTGCTTTGTGGAGATGCCGGCATCGCGAGTGCTGTTTCGTTCCAGAGCATCAGCTTGTGCTGAATCTGTGGGTAGCGGTACCGGCCGGTGTCGCTGATGGAGAAGTACCAGGCAGAGCAGTGGTTCTCAGGAGCACGGAGAAAGAGCTTCTTAAAATGCAGATGAGATGTCTGGGCCTTACCCCAGAGGATCTCAGAAACTCTGCCATTGAAGGTATTAGTCTGACTTATAGAAAAGTGGAGCCGTAGACTTTCTTAAAAGGGAAATTCAGTGTTAGTGGTCTTAAAAATGCATTAGGGAGTCTCTGGTTGCAAAGAGCAGAGGCCTGCTCTAGCTGGCTTAAGCAGAGGAAGAAGCTACATGGAAGATTCCGGGATGCCGCTCAGGATTGACAGGAAATTTTGGAAAGGAGCGGGATCCAGGGTATCTCGGAGCTCTAAGTAGCAGGAATGACTTGACAGTTGTTTTGGAGGGAAGCCACCAGTAGATAAACTGAGTTTCAAAGATTTTTCCATCATGTGTCGCTCCGCTAAGATTTATATCTTCTAGAGAGGTTCAGATTGGTCTGACGTGGTACCCAGCGACTTGGGGAGGGCAGCAGCATCCGTCCCCTGGTTGACACCCCCAGTAAGATTGTGGGAGGAGAGAGATTTCCCCAAAGGGTGTGTGTGTGAATGCTGGATGGTCACAAACAAATGTCCCCTGCAAAGCAGTGATACAGATCACTGGCTAAGATATTTAATATGTGAGTGCTGCTGAGCAACAATAAATATCTGGATGAGCTTGTTGAGTTATAATTCCCCAAAGATCCACCTTCTATATTATTTGATCTCAAATGAACAAATTTTGTATCATATCATGTTGTTGCCAGAAGCAAAAGTCAAAACAGGTCAAAGGCCTCGGTAAGAAAAAACAACACTGACTTTAGGCAACACTTCTTAAAACGCACATGGAAAAAGAGTTTCAGACTTTTTTCTTGGAGCCACTGTACGACACTCACGAATGACTTATTGGAAATTCCACACCACTGGGATCACACTAGCCGAAGTTTATCATGCTCTCTGTTCAGCTAAGGCTGACTCATTTGCCCCATAGAAGCAGGGGGCAGAGGGAGGGTCCAGAGAGGTTGTCCCATTGTATAAATAAGAAGACGCAAAGCCTCGTAGATTCTGACCTGCCAAGGTCACGCTGTAAGTCTGAGGGAAGGGAGCAGCATCACAGGGAGGGGGATGAGCTTTTAAGGATGATCTGCTCTGAGTCCTCGTGAGGAAGCTGAGAGCAGCCAGGGTCAGGGGCTGGCCCGGGGTGCCCAGCAAGCCCCAGTACCGTCTGAGTGCTTCCCAAGCCCTCAGCAGCTGGTAGATGATGCTGTGTCTGTCTCACAGACTGTGATGGACACATTTCAGTGTGGGTCTCAGAACTACTGGCTTGAAATATGTGCCTCTTTAGGCGTGTCCGTGAGTATTCACCCTCAGTTCAGCTTTCCTAGGGTAAAGGAAGCTTCTGTGAAGTATTCCACAGATGGCAGAATAGTTTTCTGAATAAATATTTCTGGCTGACCTCCCACTTGCAGAGAGAAGGTTCTTGGCTGCCTTACCACCTGAGCAGACAATTGTCGGTTCTGCATTTTCTTGGGGTACTGACCTTGGATGCGTTCATATGGAGATGTCAGGGTGATGAGAATCCAAAGGATAGCGTGTTTCCTTGCCAAAGCGTGCCAAGCAGACCCAGGTCCTAGGGGAGCTGCAGTGTATTTTAGGACCAAGAGCACTCAGGTCAGACAGAACCTAGTTCATTCAAGTCTTGGCTCTGCCCTTTACACACTATGTGACCTTGGTAAGCCACTTAGCCTCTCTGATCCTTTGTTTCGTCATCTAGAGATGATGATCTCCATCTCAAAGAATAAGAGGAGTTAATGTCTATAAAATACCTAGCACAAGGCCATGTACGTAGTAAGGGCTCAATGATCGTCCATTGTCACGATTAGAACTAAGATAGGTGGGGCAGAAAGGGACAGAGACCACTCAGCAAACCTCTGCTTCTGACAGGAGGGAAACCAGCCTCATAGGTGACCTGCTCAGTAATGACAGAGCCAGGTCAGCAGCGTAGCCTCCTGCTTCCCACCCAGTGATCTCATCTGCTCGACACATGGCCTCCCTCGGAGTCACCCTGGTTGGGCCAAACCCCGCCCCCCTCCAAGCAGGGTGGGTGTCATGGGCTGACCGTTGCCACATTGCCCGGTTTCCCCTTCTCAGTCCCTCCCCCACACTCTGTCCTTAGAGTTTCTGATTTTAGGGGATGTTTGTGAGTCAGATAACTCCCTGCTCAGGGGGAGGCCAAGTGAAGCGGGAAGAAGCCAGCATGGACCATTACTTATTGGCCTGATGAAAGCCCACCCATGTCCCGCTGGCCCCAGGGGGACAGCGAGAGCAGACCTCTGTGCCACTTTATCTTGGAAATTGTCTTTTTTGGGTAAGGGGAGGGAGAGGAAACCTAAAATGAAAACATCCAGCCACATGCCCATGAAACTTCTGCCCAAAATCAGTCATCCTGTTTAATAATGAGGGCTGTCATGAGCCCTGGTACAGTCGGAAATGACGGCCTGTGTAAATATTTGGTCTGTAACTGATTTATGGGTTGGGGAACAACAAAAAAAAATAAGATTAGTCGCTAATCACTAGGATGCAGGAAAATCAGTGGGCCTGGATACCAGTACAGATCAGGCCTGGGAGGCAGAATCGAGGTTGGCTGTCTGGGGGCGCTCACGTAGGGGTGGGAGGCAGGGCCAGGCTGTGCGGCGGGGTTCACCTGGAGAGGGAGCTGTGGATTCTAGATTATTCCATGGCATAGAGGCAGCATTATCCAAGTCCAGGTTAAGAGCCGGCCAGCACCTTCTGGTAACACGCCCTGCCGTCTCCAAGCGAGGGCTTGGTTCTGTCTG
The DNA here is from genome assembly GCA_003508835.1 of Eonycteris spelaea. NCBI lineage: Eukaryota > Metazoa > Chordata > Mammalia > Chiroptera > Pteropodidae > Eonycteris > Eonycteris spelaea. The sequence goes on from PUFA01000042.1 coordinate 2,228,298, forward strand.
AAATCGGCACCCTGACATCAGGTCCGGGCAGGCACGTATGTAGAATGGGAATACGTGTGATAAGCTCTTCGGTGGAATTAATAGAGCGATTAAGAACAGGCTTTGAAGTCGGTGAAATCTGCGATCACTCCCTAGCCCTTCGCTGAGTTATGACCTGGGTGGGTACGTTAGCCGTCGAGAAACCCAGTTACCTTAACTGCAGAATGAGGGTCCTAATTGGCCCGACCCCGAATGAGATAACACGTCGCAGCCACAGGGCCTGACCCCCGGCATCTCAGCCAGATGGATCTTAGTGCTGGCGTTAGCAGTCCTGTGGGTATGGGAACTCCCTGCCCCAGGTGGGCTAGTGCAGGCACTTACCTTTCCTGTAGGGTCATTACCTCCTCCCTGCCCCCTGCCCCCACCACTCTATGTAGCAAAGGCCTCCTATTAGAAATAAACATACAGGGCGGGATGCCAGCCCGGCCCCTGTCCGCCGCATCAAGGCAGGGTGGAGGTCCCAGAGGGACCGCCCCTCCCCAGCTCGCTTGCACGAGGAGCCCTGCCAGCTTCCATGCGATGGTGTACTGGAAGCACTCGGACTTCCACACATCCTTTTAGAGAACTGAGCTCTCACTATGTGCCAGGTCCTGGGCTGGGTGCTGGGGATCCACAGAGAACAAATCTCACACGATCCCTGCGCTGCTGGCGCCTCTTCATGGCTGGGAGAGGCCCACGCTCCTCGGATAATCAGAAGAAACATCTGTGGACGCCCAAACTGTGGCCAGGGCTTGCAGAAAGATGTAGGTGCTATGACCAGACCCAACCGACCCCAGGAGGGGGTGGGGTCAGAATGAGGAAAGACGCCAGGGCAGGGTGGCAGCTCTTGGGGGTGAATCAGGCGATGGGAAGTGGGATTCGAGGTTAGTTGGGTGGTTTGTTTCAATTTTCCGACTTTCGGGTTAGTCCAGGCCTTACTAAGACAGGAGTTGACAGGCAGCAGCAGCCGGAGGGCCCATTTTGGCACCCCCACCCCGGCCTGTTTTCGTCGGTATTTTTCTTGGAACACGGCTGTGCCCACTAATTCCCGTGTTGTCTGTGACTGGTTTTGTGCTACAGAATCAGGGGTGAGTGGTTGAGACAGAGGCTGTCACAGGCGATGGTATTGACTATGGGACTTTTTGCAAATAAAATTTGCCGGTGTCCTGCACTAGAGCATCTTTCCTTTGCTCCTCTGTGTCTTCTTCATCTCTTATACTCATCCTGGACCTGAAGCAGTGTCTTAGTGGACAAGGGCGGGGCGGGGGAAGAGAATGAACGGAACAATTTGCTCTTCCCGCAAGTCAAGTCTTGGTCGAAGGTCCGTCCGATGATGTTGAAAGCTGATCTGTTACCGAGCAAAGTTTAACCTTTTAAAAAAACTCTCTATATATTTGTTCTAAAGACATTTCACATGTTTTTTGAGTATGTATGTTTATATATATATATTTATATGTAACATATATAAATACCCACATCGCTTCATTTCTAGGACTCTGTAAACAACCCTATTTTTATATCTGTCAACTAAATTTTAGACACCAGTTACCCACTGACTAATGAAAGACATGTGGGAAACAAAACCCATCTCAAATTTGATCTTCAATTTAAAAGTTCTTGAAAAAATAATGGAACATCATTGAAATATTAAATAATGATTGACCACATTATTCCATGTCTGCATCTCTGTTTTCTAGGGTTTTTTTTTAGTTTAATAAAATAAAGAGGAAAAAGTCAAGCAAAAAAAAAATTACTCTATGCCATTTTAAAATTGTTTTATTCTTATAATGAAAGAATACTCCTGTAACTGAGTTCCAATGGCCAAGTCCCAAAGTAACTAAGTATCTAACTCCCCGAATCCACAGGCCCCTCATCTGCTTGCCAACTGCTTCTTGTGTATCCTTCCAGAAAATATTTATACACATGTGAGTGTATCTACCTGAGACTGGGTACCTATATGATGAACCAGTTTAGGAGAAATCTGATGTCTCTCTCTCCACCACATTGGATTGGCCAGCAAGTCCTGGGAGGACTGTGTTCCATCCTCGCTTCCCCTCCGTTGCCCAGACCTGGGCTGAAGTCACCACCAACTTTCGTCTGGGTGATCCCAGTAGCCTCCTCTCCTGATCCCCTAATTCCATTCTTGCCTCTACCATAGTCAGCTTTCTATCCACTGGGCAGTGTGGTCTTTGAAGAACAGAATCAGATTTCATCATTTTCCGTCTTCAAACCTTCCAGCATGTTCCCATTGCTGTCGGAGTCAAACCCTACCCCTCACAGTGGCAAGAACGGATCCTGCTGACCGTGAGTTCACCTGTCCTGGCCTCTGCCCCAGCATTGACCTCGCCTCACTGCCCGGGCCTCTCATCCTCCAGATCTTTGGAAAGATCTGGCTTTTTCTTGACATTCTGGTGTCAGCCTAAATGCCATGTCCCCAGAGAGGCCTGATCGCCCACTCACTAGCACATGACTCGATTGTAATTCTCCATGTATCTCTTATTATTGACCGGTATTTCCTGATTGTTTCATCCGTTTGTCCGCATCCCCCACCGGGTCACCAGCCCAGAGAGCATGGCCCGCTCGGTGGCTAGAGTCCAGTCACCTCATCGTCCTAGTGATATTTATTGGATTAAAGTTTTGAATTAACATGTGCTTTTAAAGACACAAATGGGATCATACTGTGACATTGTTTTACCTCTTCCTTCTGTCACCTGATAGTAAGTGTTGGTATATTCGCTCTATCCTGATTGTTTTAAACACCTCCATATTCCTTTAAATGGAATTGCCATAATTTAATTACCAGCCCCCCTGAGGAATGTTTTGATTATTTTCAGTCTTTTGCAAAGCAAAGTTGATTTTATTATTGGGAGAGGGAGGGTGAAAATCCGACTTGAATTGAGAGAGAGAGAGAGAGAACGAGAGAGAGAGAGAGAGAGAGAGAGAGAGAGAGAGAGAGAGAGAGAGAGAGAGATGGGATGGAGCAGGACAGTGCATCGCCTTACCCTGCAATGCCAGGATCAGGGTTTGTGTGGTGCAGTGACGTCCAAAAAAGTTTCAGCAATGATGGAAATATCTTCTTATCTGCTATGTCCATCTGGTAACCACTAGCCACATGTGACTTGTGACATTAAATTATGGCCGTTGCGACTGATGGGCAGAATTAAACATTGTATCTTCCTTAATTTAAATGTCTGTACAGTGGCTACTGTATAGAACAGCATAGACTTAGGCAAAGGACTTGATAGTTAACCACTGAAGGTATTGCCAATGCCCAGCTCTGAACAATCCAGGCCATTGTCGGTGGTAAGGCCTCTCTGCAGACGTGGTTGTGGGAGGGAAGGGAACAGGAAGGCAGAGTGTTCATTATTCAGACACAAAAAGGTCGAGAGAGAAGCTGTCACTAGAGGGAAAATAAATCCCGAGCAGACTCTGATTCTTTTCAGGGTTGTTTCTTGATTAACGTCTGAGGACAGGGAGTCGAGAACAGGCATTGGCAAGCCTTTTCGGTAAAGGGCAAGATAGTAAATATTTTTGCCTTCTTGGGTCGTGACTGCGTGTTGCAACTGACTCAGCTGTTGTCGAGCAAATGCCATAGATAATGTGTAAATGACTGGGCACGGCTGTGTTCCGATAAAACTTTATTTACAAGAACAGGCTGAGGACTAGATTTGGCCCAGGGTTGGCCCATAGTTTGTCAATCCTGGGACTAGCAAATTTCTGTCTGGAGCTGCCCAGTTCAAACGGGTAGGTGACCTCTCAGAGAACACAGGGAGAACAATGCCTGAGCCCTAACCCAGGGTTTCTTAAACTCTGCATGCCCAGAGCGGGTAGGAGACAGCGTGGAGGACCTACTTCCAGGGAATGACAGTTTCTGGTGGGCTACACCTGAGTGTGAGATTCCAGTCTACCTTGGTGAGACGCCCACAACCATATAGCAGATGTCAAGTAAACTCCTGCTTGTGGCCACGTCTTTGCTGGTGCCGGTGGTATACACAGTGGGGGCTGCTGATAACCGAGGCCGTGTTTTCTGCTTCCCTTCGGTGCCTCCCAGTGCCCAGCACCGGCCCTGCACTTCGAGTGTGCTTGGTTGGCACGCGCCGAGTTTGCAACCGAGGGCCACGTCACCTCTCTGAGCTCCGGGCTCTCCATCTATCATGTGGGTGTAACCCCTGTTGGGTCAGAGCTTTCCGCAGGGTACCATCAAATCGTTTTCAGAAGGGGCTGCAGCAGTTTACGATCTCATGACTTGTACGAACGTTTTACGGAAATCCTCATTGCGCTCTGTCCTCACCAACATTTGATGCTATCAACTCTCTTTTGATCTTCCTGATGGGACCTATACTCGAATCTACTTACGTTTTTTCAACCGATATCTCCTCTTCCTTTCCTCTTTCTCCCTCCTTCTTCCTCTTTTCCTTCCTTCTCCTTTTCTGTATTTTTCCCCCCTTCTTCGTAGCATATCTTACATAAAGCTGTATGCCAGGGAGAATTGCTGTGAAATGATGGCGTTGACGTGCAAGGTTATTGTTCAGGTTTGAACTATTAAAATACACCAAGGTCATTCATGTCTCTTGTGAAAGCATCGTGTGCTCCTCCAGACTTGGAGGAGTGGAGTTCGTGCTGTGAGCTCATGCGTATGCCATTTGACCAGGTCATCGGGGCCCCTTTCTTTGCCTGGGCCCTGGATGATTAATGCCATGCTTGGGGTGTGCTCAAGCCGGAAATGAGGGTTGTATCTGTGCCGAGGAGCAGAGGGCTTCTCACTAAACGTCCTTCCAGTGTTAGACTTACCAGGCCCTTGTTTGTCCAAACCTTCCCCCCTCCCTGGCATCTGAGCAGCTGAGTCAAGGACTCAAAAGTGCCCTTAGCTCTCCCTTTTCACCCGCGAATTGGTGCTATTCCTTGATTTTGAAGAAAGTCTTTCCTGGAGGCCTCCTTTTAGTACCCGATCTGGTAATCAGATCGGCCACCTGCGAAGGCCTTAAATGACCCTGTGTAAGACCAGCAGGCATTTTTTCCCTGTTTTGGGAAATGGTTACCGGATCAACACTTTGCAGCACAGGGCGGTGTACAAGAGTGTGTGCTCACGGCTGCCCTCCGACCAGGCCTGTGAGAAGCTTATCTGTTCCCAGCCCTGTCATTTCCTCCCAATCGGCTGGGCCAGATGCTCCAGACGCCATTAATGAGACGCTGAGGGATTTGGCCGGGTGAAGGCTCTTGAGTTCAATGGGACACAACCCCACATTCAAGGAAGCTGAGGATAAAAAGGCCATGTGAGCCATGGCTCTGTGTAACTCAAAGCCCCACAGATTTTTGGAACAAGATGGTGCAAAGACTGAACACCAGTTTGGGACTTCCCTCGGTGTTGTTCTTCATGATGAGGGCTCTGAGGGGCTGGCAAATGTGTGTTGTTTAAGAGCCTTCCAAGTACGCCCCCTCAAGACCTAGGCAGAGGCCGGCAAAAGAAATAAGGTGTGTCTCTGCCCTCAAGGAGCACGTAGAGGAGAGTTAACTGAGAGGGTCCTGCTGTACCAGCCCTCTTGACTCCCAGGCTGTAACTGGGCCCCACCGCTTTAGAATCCCCCCGAGACTGGACTGCGCCAGTTTGTCCTTGTTTGAGCTGGGGCACATGGGAGTCTGCCGGCCTGGCTTCTGGTCTTGGCTCTACCACTGTGGGGTGCTTGCTCCGTGTTAGGTGCCGGGGGTGCAAGCCCTTTGCGTGTGTACGGGAGGCACAGGCCACGGGGGCGACAGACATTCATTCAGTAACCGCATAAGGGAATGCAGAATTCCAGCGGGGTGCAGGAGAAAAAGCAGGTGGCTCTGGGAGCACGTGTAACCTGAAGATCTGACCCGTCTGAGGCTTGAGGCCGCGTCTCAGAGGAAACGATTCCTCAAGGAGGAGTGAGTCTCCACTGACAGAGAGAATGGGGGATAATGTTCTCGGTAGCGGGGACAACATGTGCAAAGGCCCTGGGGTCGGTGAGAACTTGGTGTGGTCCGGGACCAGAAAGGTGATCAGAGTGGCTAGTGTCAGAGGGTGGCGAGGTGCTGGTGGTACACAGAGCAGCTGGGCCGTGGGCATCGAGGATCCTGTGTAGCTTCTTATATGCCACTGAGAGGCAGAAGACTAGGAAAGCTTTGGAAGTTTAAGCCGGGGAATGACATGATACGATGTACACTTTTTAGAACCCTGCCTCTGGCTGCTGGCTGGAGAATACATCGTAAAGAATCGGAGTGGGATGGAATTATTCAGCCATAACAAGGAATGAAATTTTGATACATGCTGCAGCATGGATGAACCTCAAAAATATTACCCGACCTGAAAGAAGCCAGTGGTTAAAGGGTTAATTTTATAGTCTGTGAATTTCACCTCAATATAAACAAAAGCAAAAAAAAAAAAAAAGTGAATTCAGAAGTCTGAATAAGAGGCAGTGGCAGCAGCAGCCCAGGTGAGGGAGGAAGGTGGCTCGGACTAGCATGGTAGGTAGTATGGGAGATGGAATGTCAGGAACCGATTTGAAGAAGAGGAGCTTTTCTAAAAGGTCTCAGGATCCTTTAGTTCAGATATTCTATGCCCAGGAGGCATCAGGAAGGCTGGAAAGACCCCCCTAGACTCCACACTGGAATAGTCCTTTGCTGTGTACCTGGTGAAACAAATGCATCTTCCTGAAGCACAGATGATGGCCCCAGAGCCGAGTGTCTTTTTTCTAACTTGGATGGGCAGCTTCAGCTCCGCCTGGCTCTGGGACCACCCTGGGCACCGCCTGCCAAGTCAGGGACCCTGACTTGCCCGCCCACCCGGAAGGCAGCCCCAGACTCTCAGCAGGCGCAAAGGATGGAGCTGCCTTTGCCCGTGTTTCATGCCACCTCACTCCCCAGCTTTCCCCGGAATCGCCCCCTTTCCAGAGAAGACATTTATGTAACAGAGGTCTACTATCCTGTGAAGATCACGGAGAGGATGTTCTTTTTTTAATGACATCTGCAGGACATACTGCGAAACAGTTACTAAGTCTCAGTACACCGTCGCAGTCAGCAGACTCAGTCATTGCGTCTGTTTTTCTCTCTGAGCATCCCTGGGCAATGGGGGTAGGTGAGCAGGTGAGCCTCACATCTCGTCTGCGAAGGCTTCCTTGGTGGATGGGAAGCAATGTGGGATTTCCTTCTACCTCCTCTGATCAAATAGCCATTCATTGTCCCACTTTCTCTTGCTCCTGTCCTTCTTCCTCTCTCCCGTCTATTCCTCCCTCCCTCCTCCGTCCTTCTTTCCTTCCTTCCTTCCTCTCATCCTCCTCCATTTCTTTTATCCTCCTTCGGTCCCCCCATTCTCTTTTCATTAATTCCATCTGCCCTCCCATTCTTTCATCCTCTCCTTCTCCCCTCTCTTTTTCCGTTCTATCTATGATTCCACTTATGTAATCCTTTTATTTTCACTCTTTCATTCCATTCATCCATCCGTCCTCCCATCCACCCACTTTCCCATTCATCCAGCTTTTTATCCATCCGTCTGCTCACCTGACATGTATTTATCTACACCCCTTCTCTCTCCACCTGGGGCCATAGGTTGGTACGGTCCCCAGTTCTTCTCGAGCTCCTGTTAAACTTGTGCTGGGTTAGACTTGGTTCGCTTTGTGTGAGGATCTGGCCTCGTCACTTGGTCGCCCAGTGTCTCAAGGTCCCCATCCGTGGGTTGGAGATGACAGTGGTGTCTGTTGCTAGATGACAGAGAGTTTGACGGCAGCCTCTTCATTTGCCAGAGGTGGTAGGTAGGTTGAGAGAGTTAGTGGATGTCTCAGGTGAAAAACACAGCTTGGCTTCAATTTTCGACTTCTTGAAGCTTTCTTCCATGCCAGACAAGGTACCCAATTCAACCTGGTCATAGCAACGTTAGTCACAGGTCACCTGAACCCTCATTCTGGTCCGGGTCCTGTGCCAAGCACTTGATCTTATAGAATTGTCATGCTTATGCTTTGTAGGCAGGTGCTATTATTCTCCTTATTGTCCAGGAGAGGAAACTGAGGCACGAAGACGGAGGATCACTTTCCTGAAGTCACAGTCAGGACCCGAGCCCTGGTCCCCCTGACTCCAAAGGCTACAAGTTTAACTCCTAACTGTCTCAGTGTAGATGCCTCTTTGGATATCCGCCACGGGACACTCACATGGGATGAAGGGCCACGGCCTCCTTGCTTCCCTCTTTTCTCCAACCATGGGCAGGGAGAGCCAGCCAGCAGGTGCTGCTGTAACAGGAGGTAGCTTCCTGGCCTTGCTGCAGGCCCCTGGGGAGGTGATAAGCAGGGTTGCCACCCAGGCACCGAGAGGGGCGAACTGGACAGGCACACTTGAATCCCATACAGCTAGCAGGTGAGCAGCAGACCTCCTGGGGAAGGGAGGGTTTTAGGCAGCTTGCGTGGGAGGCCTCCAGTTTTAAATTAACACCAACTAACTTCCTGGGCACTCCATCCCGAAGTGTGAAAATTTGCAGGGAGGGTTCACGTTGGCCACAAGAGGGCACCCAGCTCCTGGCCGGTCTGAGTGGGGCGTTGGGCATGGTGGAGAGTGGTGAGGTTAGTTCTGGATGAAGTTTTAAACCAAACTCCTTGAAACTGATCACCCAGGTCCTTGGGAGGGGAGAATTGTTTCCAAACCAGCTTGAGAGATTCATGCTATTCAGCAGGTACTGAGCTAGGGGCGAGAGAGCCAACAGTGAAAACCAGAGTTTCCTGCCCTCACAGAGCCCACAGTTGAGTGTGGGAGACAGAGTATTAGGCTACAATGTGATAATGCCAGAGTCCTATCCAGTATGGTCATTGAATAAGCATTGAATGAGCACCTACTGTGTGCCAGGCTCTACGCTAATGGCTAAGGATAGAAAAATGAACAATATAGACTCATTGTCCTCAAAGGCCCACAGCCCATTTGGGAGACAAAAATGGAAACGAAGTTGGAAAACTAAGAAACTACAGCTACAGAGATATATCCAGAGTATTTTAAGGAAAAAAAAATTTGAAGAGGAACAATCAACCCAGGCCAGGAGGGAAGGGGAATATCAGGGAAGGCTTCCTGGGGGAAGAACACTCAGCCCTGGCTGGGAGGGGTTTGGGGTATCAGGGAAGGCTTCCTGGAGGAGGGGACACCGAGCTGAGTCATGAACGACAGATGGGAATGAATCAGGCAAGGAAAGGGAGGGTATTCCAGGGGTGGGGACAGCATGAGCCAAGGGTTGGGGGAGAAACGGCACCTGCTGTGCGGCTGGGGCTCAGCGTGAGGGGAAGGAAGAGGGCTTCGGGGCCAGATGGAGGCGGGGCGTGAGTACTGGGTGCCTCGTGACGGGGATTGGGTTTCCCCCAGCACGGGGGGGCGCGGTTGCTGCAGAGCCAGGGGAGGGACACGATCCGCCGACTCTGTGGGGAGGACGGGCACATCACCGCCGCGGTGACGTTTGAACGGGGCCGTGGAGCACGTGTAGGCGTTACATCCGGGAAGGGGCAGTTTCGCTCTTCCTCGGGAGTCAGGCCTTGGGGGCGCTCCCGCTTCCTGGCCCCTCCTGCTTCCTCTGTATCTGCGAGGGAGATGGCCCAGGGCTACGAGAGAGGGCCTGTGGCACGGAGCCGTTTCAGGGCCTTTGGCCTGAACGTGTCCAAAATCGAGCTCCACGGGACAGCCAGTCTCAGAGTGGAGGGCGGTCAGGTCGGCCCGGAGAATCCGGTCATACACCTTCCTTATCTGCTGGTTCTACACATTCCTGAGTTTCTCGACGATGCTTCTGTGTTCTCGTCAATGGAGAGAAGAGAACAAAACCACGCCCCCCCCCCCCTTAAGATCACTGTGATGCTTAAAGGAGATGCCATGTGAAAAGCTCATGCAGTCCCCCGGGGACATGGGCAGCGCACATCAAAGTAGCCGTAATAGCGGCTGCTGTTATTGATAGTTTGATGAAGCCTCCTGTTTGGTAAAGTGAAAATTAAAAAAAAAAAAGAAAGAAAAGAAAACAGTGTCCCTGTTCTCTGTCGACCGTTTCAGGATGCATTCCCGTCCTTTCAGATCAAAGCTTTATCAGCAGTAGGCTGGAAACCTTCAGCTTTCGGTGCCTCCTCCTCGTCCCTGTCTCAGTTTGAAGAATCCTGTAGAAGCAGAAGAACTTCATCTTCTAAGGATCTGTTTGCAAAGAGGAGTGTCCGGAGAAAAAGTGCTAGTCTAAAGAGAATCTTGAAAATCCCCTGGCATTGTTATTTTGGCTTTGACCTGTGGATCATGGCTCAGCCTCCCACCTTTTTACCCTGGATGCTCTCTGCTGTAGGCAAAAGGCTTATCCCAGGGGGCAGGACCGAGCCTGTGTACAGGGTTGAGATGGAGCATCACCCTTCTCTCTCCTCTTGAGTGGATTCACAGCTGACCGTGGACCACAGGCTGTGAGCCGAGGGCCGGCACACTTTTACCTTCCTCCCTTTTTCCATTTAGAGATCATTCAACAAATATTTCATCATTCAGCAGAGTCACTTTGCTAGGTGCAGGGTGTTCAAAAAGATGCCATTTAATCTCTTGGGTCTTGAAGAGTCCCTAGAATGACCAGAATTTCTGGAAGCTTCCCCTATGTATAACTTCAGATTCTTTCTTCTAAAGGAAATATCAGACAGATATTCCCATTATATAATAATATTAAGGATAACCTTTAATGTTTACACTTAGTATTAAGTAACTTACAGGGATTATTTCATCTAAACCTGTCCACAGCCCTATGAAGAAGGGATCTTACGGATAAGGGAGCTGAGGTTCACAGAAATTTAACTTAACTCACCGAAGGGTGGCGAAGCCAGTATTTGAATCTGGAGAGTCTGGCCCAGAATCGTGTCATTGAACACCAGATTGCAAGACCCACTCACCCCCCCCCAGCAAGTGACATTGCTATGGGGTATAAAGGTGAAGTAGGGATGAAGGGTGGGGGTCACCCAGAACCCCTTTGCAGCATAAGCCCCCTACATCCCTGCAGCTGCCCCTGAGATGCCTGGTGAGATCCAGCCTCTGCTTTGGGGGAGCACCCTTCCTTCTGCAAACCCTAAGGCAGGCACCCTCTGGGGCTCCTGGTAGAGTCTGGAGAGAGAACCAGACAGGCGTGTGGGTGGGCTGTGCAGAGGGTCTCGGTGCCAGAAGTCCTGAATAAACAGGTGCTGGGGTCCTGCCTAAGACTTAGTCTCTCTCCTTGCATCTCTTGGAGTCATCAGGTTTAACTTCTGCAGAAATGGGTTTATTGTTTTTATATGGATGGGAGGCTGTGACTATGGAGAATAGAAACATGTAGGGGATGGATACCACCCTGATACAGATTCCTGGACTCGCTGAGTTACCTAGATTTGCTGTCTTCTTCCAATAGCCAAAGAACAAAGTACAGTTGGCCACAGGGTTTTGGGGTCCTGGGAACTCAAGATGTGCAGGCAGACACCAGCGTAGAGCCTGGAGCTGAACTTGACCCTGGCCCTCTAGAGCTTCTCTAAGGACCCAGGTAAAAACAAAACAAAACATAATTATTCATCTGTTTGTTTGCATCCCATGGTAGAATGGGCTTTTCCAAGGGCAAGGATAAACCCTCTTGGCCAAGCCCCTTTCGCACTGCGTATCAGTGCCAGAAAGCTTGTGGCCTCTTTTCCAAAACTCTGTGTGGGTCTCGGGAGTATCAGGGAAGGCTTCCTGGAGGCAGAACACCTCAGCTTATGCTCAGGAGACTGGGGCTCCGTGCTCTCATTTCCCGTGCGTGCGGATACATTTCCCTCTCCTCTTTTTCCGTCTCCCTTTCAGAGCCAAGAAGAAGAGCAAACCCTGAACCTCAAGATCCTCAGCAGCGTGGGCAGCTGCGAGAACATCCCTTCGCAGCAGCGCTCCCCGCTCCTGTGTGAGCGTTCCCTGCGCTCCTTCTTTGTGGGACACGGGCCTTTCCTGCCATCCACCCCTCCCGTCCACTCCGAGGCCAACTTCTCCGCAAGTAAGTCACCCCGCCCCTCCAGGCACACGCTCCCATTTCATGTTTCTTTGATCGAAAATGCTCGTGAAATGTTTGCCAAGGCGGGGCTTAATTGGCACTCTGGAGGTTGACTGGCCGTTGTCATTGGCCCACATGCTTTTTGCCTGCCGGTGTGTGCGGGATGACAGAGGGAAGCAAGCAGGCAGGGCGTTCAAGGAAAGAAAACGTGGACATTTTCTCTCTTCTGCTTCTCAGCTGCCTGGTCTTTTTTCTTCCTCCGCTGTGGCTCAGGCTTCTGTGATTACAATTTGTAATTCTTTCCCCACCCCACGCAGGTCAACACATATAACCTTTACATCTCAAAGATGTATTTGAGTTCAAACTGGGCTGAGCATGGCCTGGGGTGGTTTACATTCTGCTCCTGCGAATTCTGCTGCAGACAAAGTGGTTATTGCTCTGAGTGCAAATGGAACTTTCTGGTAATCAAGGGCTGAGGGTCTTACAAGGCATTTAATCTTCTCTGCCCAGAGGCCCATTTTGCTGAACAGGCATCCGAAGTGGTCAGAGCGGGGAGCCCCTGAAGAAAGCCCAACCAGCCCTCCAGCAGAGGATAAGAGTTGCTATTGACTGGGAACTCAGGAGGCCAGGGGCGGCTTGAGTGTGGAGGAAATAACCCCAGGCCCTTAATACAGTCCCAGGGGTCCCTGTTGTGTTGCTCTTCTGAGCAGTGACATTAGTGTTTACTGAGCACCAGTACTTGCTAATCGCCCACACAGGATCTCACTCAATTCTCGGAAGGACCCCTGGTACAGGCTGATTATTCCCATTGGATAGATGAGGAAATCGAAGCTTATCGATGTCCAGGAACTCGCCCCAGATCCCTCAGCTATCAGTAGTTGAACTAGGATTTGAATCTGGTTCTTTCTAACTTCGGGGTACGTGGGCTTAGTCATCACATGTGATTAGGTAACCCAGACCCCTCAAATATGCAGCCGGATGCCTCGCTCTAAATATGGGGTTCTATTCTTTCTCTTTCCATAGGATTTTACACTTTTTTTTTTTAGGGAGGCCGTGGACCCTTTACGAAATCTATTAATTCTCTCCCAGGAGACTTGCACATGTATCAACTTCCGGCTTTTTGCATCAGATCAGCATCAGGCTGATCTGACCGTAGAATAGCTGAGCCTCAGACCCTCAGGGTACCCGGCCGCCTCTGATGGGCTGGGAGAAGGACTTCCTATACTTGGGGCTTTCTCTACTTCTCTAGTGTGGGGGTGACGAGCAGGGGAGGGAGAGGATGGCAGGAGTCCTCGCCACCGGTCTCCATGGAAGAACCTGTCTCTTAGGTTATCCATGGACAAAACACAAGATACCAGATTCTGCTGCTCAGCGTGGGGGATGCTGACTCAGGAGTGGATCTGCCTCTAGGAGAAGGAGAGAACTGTGCACTTAGTGTGTTTCTTCCATGTTTATTCTGTGTTGCGTCTGGGCGCACCACGTTACCCTGGTGCTGTCTGATTGGATGCCGTCCACGACGGACCATTTTTGGTCCAACCAGCCGTGCGCTCATGGGTCCTTGTAGGTTATCTGTGATCCCCGCTGACTTAGGTCAGGCAGCCTCTGCGATCCCTGTAAAGAGGCTTTTTCAGAGTAAAAAAAAAAAAAGAAATGCTGCCTTGCTGGATGGTAATTATTCATGACCAGTTGATGGAAGTGATTTGGGGTTTAGAGCAACTAAGTGGTTGCTGACATGTCATTGAGCAAGTCACCAAACCCCTGAGTCAGTTTCCACCCTGCAAGGATGTAGCGAGGACGAGACGAGGAAGGCAGACAAGTTCCCTAGCACAGGGCCGGCGCCTAGAATCCTGAGCCTGGACAGAGGGTAGCGGTGGGAGCTGTGCCGTGTGGGACGTGATGGAATAGCTTGTAACGGTGGAGAAAATGGTCATGATACTAGCAACTGACATTTATTCTGTGGACACTGCTCCAGGCTTGTCAGTTCAGGCAAAGCAATGACGTTCGTTCACGTAAGCGTCGCGAACCCTCCATAAGGTGGGTGCTGTGATTGCCCCCATTTTACAGGTGGAGAAACTGGGGCTGAGAGAGGGTTGAAGTAAAGGGCCCCAGGTCACAAAGTTGGGAAGGAGGGTGGGGTCTTTACTCATTACGAATCCACCATCCTACAGTCTTGCAGAGTGAAATCGCAACCTTGTCTGCACTGAAATTTGCTGGCTCGTCATGTAGGGGGCCTTAATTTGTTCGAGTTGTCTCTCTGGCACCCTTGAGAGATTGTGTTGTGGGGGACAGACAGCCTCACTCCAAGGCTGCCTCGTGTTCATCAGCGTGCTGCGCTCACTCAGAGAGCAGCACCCACGCCGGCTCACCCGTCATTAGGCCCCAGGACTGCAGTGTTGATTTTCAGGGCATCCATTGTCCCAGGTGCTGCTGTCGCTTTGGGGGCCGGGCAGCTGCAGAAATCAGCCGTAAGAAGTGCGTCGTGGACAGCTTCCTGTCTGCGCCTCATTCATCCTGGACATCTCGGTGCGAGATGAGGCATGACCGGGCACTTTTGCCACCTGCAGTCTTCTGGGCATTCTTCATGAGCTTGCCCATGCGGGTGGAACACGTCAGGGCAGCAGCTACCCAGGGGAACAAGTGACTGATGATTCCTGCACTTCCCCATCTTGGTCCTAATGACACCAGCTGGGGTTTTATACGAGGTCCCTGTCTCAGGAAACACTGTCCTTCACGAGGTGTCCTGAAAGACGGCATGCCCTCACCTCGCTCCTCTCGCCCTGCTCTCACCTCATCTCTTCTCCGAGCAACGCCCGTTCTTTGTCCTGGGGCGCAGGCGACAGGTAGTTGACCCTCGTGTGCCTGACGCTGAGTCAGAAGTCTGGTTTGTTGAAGGAGGCAGCGGCAAGGAGCAATAAAGACTGATGACGCCAGACTCTGTCCTCCCAAGAAACCAGCCCCTGGAAAGGTTCGAAAGAGACGCAGGATGGGGGTGATTATATAATGGGGGTTTAATGAGGCTTGAAGCCAAGGTTCATTACCGCCTTGGACGAGGGGGAGGAAGGGCGCGTGTCTTGACAGAAGTTTGCCGCCTGAGCGTGCATCCTCATCTCAGCATTAGGGGGCGGATTTTAAGTTTGGGTCTGAGCTGACGCGGTGGTAGCACTTCGTATACCATCGGAGTAGCCCGAAGAACTTTTCTTCTCGAGAATGAGGCAGAAATGCTGCTCTCCACCCTCCCCCCAACAGGTGCGGAAAGCACCTGTGCCGCCTGGTGTCTGTGCTGTATTTTAGAAACGCAGGTCCCAGCTGGTCCCTCACACGTACTGACTGTCTGCTACTTGCCAGGTAGGCCCTGATCGAGGGGCTCTGTCGGCAGCCAGACATGTATACCTGGAAACAAATAAAATGTACAGAAATGTTTATGTCGAAAAACACGGGTCCCTGGCAGCATCCTGCTCCCAGTCGTGCTTTTAAAAAAACCCTTCCTGGGTCTTATTCTTGCAATGGTCCCTTCCACAGTGTAGACTAGATTGCACCTGGGTTTCGCAAAAGGTGTCCCAGACCAGCAGCGTTATAATCACCTGAAAGCTTGCTAGAAATGCAAATTCTTGCTTCTTCCCTCCTTCCAGACCTACTGAATCAGAAGCTCGGGGGAGGGGTCCAGCTGTCCTGGTGTTCACCAGCCCTCCAGAAGATTCCACAGGCTGAGAACCACTCGGTTCCATGATGGTTTTTAGTTTTTAGATTTTTATTTCGAGTTAATGTCAAGCTTACAAACAAGTCGCAAGAACAATACAAAGGACTCCTGGACCCCCTTTACTCAGCTTCCTCAGTTTTTCATCCGCCGCCCCCCACCCCCATTTTCTGTCTCCCTTATCTTTATGAACCATTCGGGACGAGGTTGCATACCCTCTTACATAACCAGGCAGAGCGACCAGATTCGGTAAACTTGACATTGAATTCAGACTTTCTCCAACCACATTCCAGTTTCAGCAATCGTCCGAATAATCGCCTTTACCTTTTTTTTTTTTTTTTTTGGACATACCATCCAACGCAGGATCACACGTTCTATTTAGCAGCTGTGTCAAGCTCAAACCCTCCCTTGGCCTTTGCTGTTTGTGACTTGGTCGGTCACCTTTTGACAGGGAGAGACCAGCTGCTTTACCGAATGTCCTTCGGTTTGGATTCGTGTGATGTTTCCTTGTGGTTCGACTCAGGCCGTGCATTCTTGGGCAGGACTTCTGCTTCAGTGCTGTTGTGTCCTTCTTGGTACCTCCCTTCTTTGAGGGACCAGGGCTGCCAGGTCTTTTTTCAAAAGAAGTCAGAGACGGTGACTTTTACGAGAAATCGCCCAGTTTAAAAATGGCAGCGCCCAATGAAGAAATCTTTTAACGTTGCATGACGCGATGCTAAATAACCCCCAGGGGTTTGTCTGTCGGTGGTATTAGAACCTGAGGCTTCCAGTTTTAATCCCTGCTCTGGAATCAGAGTGGTCAGAACTGGCAGGGGCCTCAGAAATGATCGAGTCCACCCCTCATCTTACAGATGGGCAAACTGAGGTCAGAGAGGAGAAGGGACTTGCTAGAGTACAGAGCTGGGGTTTGAAGCCAGGACCCCTGATGTCCAGCTCATGGCTCTCTCCATGACACCAAGAGGGTTGTAAAACCATCGTCTTCGCTGCTGCTCAAAGTGCTCCAGAGGAAGGAAGCCAAGTCTTTGTTTAACAGGTGCCGCGTCTTGTGTGTCTGGAAGGCTGTGGATGTGTGTGGGTGCACGCGCGCGTGTGTGTGGTGCATGCACGTGGGTGTGTATGTACCATGCAAGGCCGCTTCCCGGGTTTTTATCATCAGGTCGCCTCTGGTCTGCCTGAATGTTTTGCCATTCCTGCCTTACACAGTTTGGGCTCAGCAAGCAGTAGATAACCTTAGACCTTTTGTTATGATTGTTCCCACCAGGAAGTGTAGCAACAAAAATTGGTTGGTAAAGGAGCCGGGGGCGGAGGGAGGGGTGGGGGAGGCATTTGTATCTTTTGGAGTGAGTCCTTTTCCTCCATCAGATACACACAGTCAGCGTGGGCAGCCCCATTCCCTGTCATCAGGACCTGAGTCTGATTGTGCCTTTGTCCCACTAACACTCCTAGGGAGGAAGTCTCTGATTTAAGCTGATTTCATAGCAACAGGAGAAGAAATAGCAAGTAACACAGCTATAGAACTATACAGTGTAGACCGGGCGTTCACACTCCTTATCCATGCTCCTGCGTTCTGCAGATGAGGAAACTGATCGTCCACGAGGAGAAATCCACGCTTAGAGGCTTCACAGTTCACCAGTGCCGAGAATAGAAAACACAGCACCGTTAGATTACAGGTTGCACGTGCTCTCCGTCTGTAACTTGCCTGCCCTAATTTCCTTGAGACAGTGGCTTGGGGCTTAGTGGATTGTTTCCATCAAATTTGCTCGCCTCATAGCAACATAACTGGGTCTTCTCTAGTGGCCCCATCTTGCATATCTACCCAGTTGGGAAAGTCTATATTTTATTTAAGTGTGACCTTTGGCCTTCCTCACCATGATGCCCCATCTCTCAGTCTTGTCGAGTTAACCTTTTAAGTCAGAGGTCAGCAAACTTTTTCTGTACAGATAGTAAATATTTTCAGTTTTGCAGGCCAGATGGTCTCCATCACAACTTCTCAACTCTGCTCGTGTAGCACAAAACAGCCATTGGCAGTAACAAAACGAGTAGGTGTGGCTGGATTCCAATAAAGTTTTATTTATAAAAACTGCCAGGGGCCAGATTTGACTAACAGGATGTAAATTTCAACCTCTGTTCTGCCACTTTTTTCCATCTCCTTCTCCATTGCCACCACCCTGGTCCAAACTATGAAATAGTCTCGAAATGGATCTTTTCCATTTTGGCCCCAAATGCAATCAATCAAAGTGATCTCCAAGTGAGAATCGGCCCCCAAACCTAGAATAAAATTCTACCACGATTACCTATTGTTCACAGGTGTGACAGCCCCGATCCTTAACATCCTTCAATCCTTCTGGCCTAGTCGTCTTGCTCATGACGGTGTCCTCAGTGCTTTGTGTGGAGCTAACACACGTAGGTGTTTTTGAATGGACGATGCCATTTTTTGCGCATTCCCTTTGTGGCCGGCACTGTGAGCCTTCGGCCACGCAGGATCTAGAGGACGAAGGAAAAGGGTTCCGCTCGTTGCCGTCCTGAGCCGCGGAGCTGGCTGGTTTTGGCATCACTGAGGCAGGAGCTGAAGTGGCTGGGCTTCGATGGGATCTGTGGGATTTTCTGGATGATTCTCCTGTCCTAACTGATCAGAGAAGCAAGCGTCCAAGCAAAACCGCCCCAAACTATTTCGTTGATTGGAAAATCAGCAGGTTTTTATCACTGCACGGTGGTCCTGACATAGAGCTTGAGACTCATGGTTACAAGCAACAGATAATCAAACGTGAACTTTTTTTTTTTTTTTGGATGGTGACTTATGGGCACATGTAACTGAAAAGTCCAGGGCTTATGTGGGCTTCAGGCATGGCTGGGTCTAGGCGCTCAGTTTCTGTCAGGACTCTGTCTCTCGCTATCGCTCAGCTCTGCTCTTCTCCGGGACGGCTTCACCTTTGGGCTTTATGTGGTGGCAGGATGACCCCAGAAGCCTCAACCCCTTCCCTGTTCTGAAGGTCCACAGTGGGAAGTGAGATTAGTTAGGTCTGAGAGTCACCAATTCCACCCAGGTGGCCATGCGCTTGCTTCTGAACC
This sequence comes from Eonycteris spelaea, assembly GCA_003508835.1. Lineage (NCBI taxonomy): Eukaryota > Metazoa > Chordata > Mammalia > Chiroptera > Pteropodidae > Eonycteris > Eonycteris spelaea. The sequence continues at coordinate 2,247,050 of PUFA01000042.1, forward strand.
AAGCGGTAGGGTCCGGGAAATGGGATGGAAACTTACCAGCTTAGCCCTGTACTGTGATCTTTACCTTTGGGCTTAGAAATTGAGGATTTTGTCTCACTGTGCCCCGTGCTGCTCAGATCGAGGCCTCTGTTCAAGCAATTCCCGCCTCTGCTGAAAGTCAGGGCATCACCAGGCAGGAGTGGGGGTGAGGGCGCTTGGCACCCGTATCTGTCTCCCCCTCTTTCTCCTCCCTCTCCCTGTTTCCCTTGCTCCTACCCTGTCATATCTATCCCAGTGTCTGTCTGTCTCTCTGTGCCTCTGGATTAGCCAGTCTCTTTTTCTGTTAGCTTTCCCCTGGAACCGTGTCGCCCACCTCTTACCTTCCTCCACGTCACCTTCCTGCTCGGCCCGCTTCCCCTTTCTCTCTCTCCTCCCCCTCCTTACACATCTTCCAGCCTCCCGTGCCCTTCCGGCTGCTCTGGGCTGTGTTCTTTGATAGAGATGATCTGGAGATGGTGGGTGGGGGCTTGGAGGGAGAACTCACCCCTTCTGCCCTGAAACTGGAGCACCTGTCTTTTGGGAGAAAGGTTACGTGCTGAGGAGAGGGAGGGAGGCAGGTGGCAGAGGTGGCCTGTCAGGGGCAGGGGCCGGTGTGCCTCTTCCCGGTGAACCCCACTGCTGATCCCATCATGACAGACCTGCGGTCTTTGGTCCTTAGGGGTTCCCTGGCATGGCCCCAGCCTGCCTCCAGCCAGCGTCGTTCTTTTCTGTTTTTCCAAGCCTTCCCGGCAGCCTTGGGCCTCAGCGTTCTCTGGGAACCCCTGGGGCCTCTGTGAGCGGCACCAGCACATCAGCAGCTCCCCCCGGGAGGCCACTAACCCCCTTCGGGACACGTCAGGACCGTAAGGGAATGGGGAGCCGCATGAGGTAGTAGAATGCCCAGGGACTGTCCCGCAGCCTGGCCCCAAGCATCAGGCACACCTCAGGCCACCACCACACCTCTCTACAAAACAGGCTAATGGTGTGGTCTCCCTGACCTCACAGATGTGCATGAGGAGCAAATGAGCCAGTGAGACGTGTGAGCTGTCATCAGGACATGCTCTTTCTCTCTCGCCACCTCACAGTCCTGATCTCCCTCTTGGGGGTTTCATTCTTAGTTAGGCTCCCCTTTTATGGTGGCTACTCCAAGCTTCCATTTTAACAGGTCTAAGTGCATCAGAAAGAAGTCCTAGTATGAGCTGGGATGTCCTAGTATTACTTAGTATTAGGTCTGATTAGTATTGGCTCATGGCTATCCTGAGCCTATCACTCTAGTCCGAAGTAATACGTGTGGCCTGCATCACGGGCTCACTCCTAAAACCGTGGGATGGAGTCAAGTCCACCGAACCAGGCTGGTTATGGTCAAGGGAATGGATCTCCAAGAAAGCCAGGGTGATGTAACTCCCAGAATAAGGATGCTGAGCGGGCAAGGGCAGCCACTGCCCCCTCTAAAAATGCACTGGCCTTTGGGGTTGGCACCTGCGATTCCTGTGCTCACTCATTTTCTCCTCATGGGAGAAAATAGGAAGAAATAGGAACGATTATTAATTCTGAAGAAGAACGTGAACCAATTTGCTAGAGTATTCCCCTCGCCACTGACCTGAGATTCCCACTTTCAGAAACTGTCAGGAATCTCTTTTTTTTTTTTCCCTTCACTATCAGCTTTCAGCTGGCCATGAAGCAAGAAGGAACAGCTTTTAGCCTGGTGGTTCTCAGCCTTGGTCGTACATTCAAATCACCTGGGTGGGGGAGTGGAGAGGGGGGAGGCTTTTAAAAATTCTGATTCCCAGGCTGCGCCCTAGTCCAATGACATCAGAGTCCTCGGGGGGTGGGGCCCAGGTGTCAGTACTTTTTAAAGCTCTCTGGGTGATGGCCATGCGCAGCCCCAGTCAAGAACCACTGACCCAGCTGGAGTCGTCAGCGTATTCAGAAGCCGTCCTAGGGGAAGCTAAGCCCTTGTAGGATTTTCTGAACTCCAGTGACTTCAGTGTAGGTGCGTGAACTTTCTCTTCTCCACTTAAGCCGTAGACATAAATAGAAGACAAGTTTTGGGCTGCGATGCGATCTCACGTGATTCGCAGGTGCTGAGGCCCCGCTGGGGCCATAATTCACCAGCTCCGTTCCTGCTTACTCACGCACTGATTGACTGTCAGATTATCTGGTCCCCTTGCCGCATCTTCAGCTGAGCTGGCACCGAGGCGTCTGCTCAGGCCCCGGAATGCACATTTGCAGGGGCGGAGGAAGTGGGTGGGCAGGCAGGTGTGAAATACAGACAGGACTGCTGATTCCAGGGGGGACAACAGATCAGACGATGGGGACAGGGCCAGTGAGGAGACTTCGGCAGCTGTCCGGAGGGGCCTGAACCATCACCATTCCCTACTCAAGGGTCATTCATTCATTCATGCATTCAGCAGATGTTTGTGTAGGACCTGCAAAGTCAGGTGCTGTGTGCCTGTGTCAGAATAAAATTGTTGATCCGGCGCCTGAGGTTTGAAACGAGAGACTCTGGCAGTTCTAAGGACTGTCTCGCAGGTCCAGCTGCGTCAGGAGGATCTCTCTCCTCTCCTCTCTCAGGCGCACCCATAATCCAGGTATTTAATAAGCTCCCAAGGAATTACAATACAGAGACCCAGCCCCCAGACCAGGGTCGAGACTCGGCGATATTTTCAACCAACTGCCAGCAGTGTTAAAAAACAAACAAACAAACAAACAAAAACCGAGAAGCATACACCGTTTCCATGAGGCCCGCCAGTGAACGTAAAAAACAGCCCTTTAGTTTGAGACCGTGTCCTTCAGATCTTTTTGGTGTTAAATGTCCTTTTTAAAGTGACATGAGGGGTAATTACGGATGGCGATTGTATTTTCTGTAGTGTCCTTACTTGGAAAGAAAGGTCGCCGACCCTACGCAGTCCCCTGCTTATTAAACTTACTGGCCTGTAAAATTCAAGTCAGGAACCCTTTTTCTAGTTTGGAGTTTAAAAGGTTGATTATTAATATTATTCGGTAACAATCTCTTTCTTCAAAAAGAATCTCATGGAAACCCCCAATATCTGAATGAGCAGGAAAGAGTGAACTTTTTGTGGGTTCCATGCAGCAGGGGGCCTGGTGTCCCATCCCCCGGACCTCCTGTCCCCTGACAGTGGTGACCCCTGAGATGCTTCCCTGAGACTCCATTTAGAAACTGCTGTCCTAGAAATTTCTTTAAATGTTATGAATGGGAAACCTGAGGCCATGAGAGGAAAGCGTTTCCTCATTTCTGATTTCTAATTGGGTTCAGTCATCTCAAGGCTGACAGGTCACTGATGAATTAAAAAGGACCCCGCCCCGCCAACCCAGTGTGGATTTAGCTCCTGCAGGAATGGGGGGTGGGGGGTCGGGTCTTCATTGTAACAGCCTCAAGGGGTGGGGTCTGATTTTCTCACATTGGAAGAGGAGAAGGTAGTCCAGGGGGGACGTTCTGTGGCTTTCTCAGGGTCTGCAGCCGGTGGGGACAGGCTCTTCAGATTAAAGCAGTTTCCTGAACCTCTTCCTGACCAAGACAGAGGAAGGACTGTGGGTCAGGACTTGGTTTACCTTGCGGTTCAGAGCCCTTTTTAGACTTTTCTTGTGCCACAAAACCGGCTCTAAAGTCTTGTTGGGGGCGGGGTGGACTCGGGCTTTTCCAAGAGTGTAAGTTGATCGCTTCCAAAGTCATTCATTCCTCGGTCTGTCCATCCGACTCAAAATATTGTTGAGCGCCTACTTCCTGTGTGGGTACCAGGGGCATGGGGATGAATAGATAGTCACGATCTCCATCCTCCTGGGACCTCCAGACCGCGGGGGACACAGGTAAAACAGAGCTGCTTATGTCGGTGATGAGAGCTGCAGAGTGTGTGTCCAGGATGCTGTGAAAATTAAAACAGGGGCGACGATTGGGGCGGGGCGGGGGTGATGGAGCAGGGACGCCTAATCTAACCAGAGGATCAGGAAAGGCTTCCACCGGCCAGTGGCAGTTTACACTGAGACTGGACAGCTCTGAAGGGCCAGCCAGGAGACAAATGGGCGGACGTGCGTTCAAGGCCAAAGGAACAGCCTGTGTTGAAGGAGTTGACAGGTTTAGGAATGCGGGCGCCTGTGACTGGAGCAGGGCGGAGAGAGATGAAGGTGAGACTGGAGAGGCGAGCAGATTTGGGGCTGTAGTGTTGGGGTTTTTTTATCTGAGTGTCAGGGGGCGCTTTCACGCCTTGGGCTCAGGCCCTGACTCACCTGTGCCGTTTCCATCCTCCCCTTCGGTGACAACTTCTGCTGTTTGACAGGTGCGTCTGGCATAGGTCGAATTGAGCTCCCCCCAAATGTATGTAGAAGTCCTAGCCCCCAGGACCTCAGAATGTGATCTCACTTGGAAACGGGTCCGTCGCAGAAGTGATTAGTCACGTTAAGACGAGGTCATACTGGAGGAGGGTAGGATCTTAACCAAATGTGACTGGTGTCCTTCTAAGAAGAGGGACATTGAGACACAGAGACAGAAACCCGCAAGGAGGACGTCATGTGACCGTAGAGGCAGAGGTCGAGGGAAGCAGATGTGAGCCAGGGAGCCCCACGGGTGGCAGGCCACCACCAGATGCCGGAAGAGGGAAGGAAAGGGTCCTCTGGTCTTCGATGGACCCCCGGATTTCTGGGCCCCAAAACCAAGAGGATGCATTTCCGCTACTTGAAGCCACCCAGTTTGGGGCACGTGGTCACAGAGGCCCGAGGACACGAACGAGTGTCTGTGAGGGGCGCGTCTTCAGCCCTGGAAGGATGCGAGTGCCGTGTAGATGAGTCGGCCTCCCGGTGGCTGTAATCAGTCTGGGAGTCAACTGGGTCCTTTTTGGGAAAATGACACGCGCTCTCCTCAGCTGTGAAATTGCTCATCCGTCAGTGAGCTCGAGCGATCGCCTCACAGATGGCCTCCCGGTGACCATACAGAGTTAAGTGCTGCTTCTTTCCCAAAACAGCCTGGGCTCCCTGGATGGCTGTTTGCCGGGAAAGGGAATCTGGACACGCAGCCCATGAGGGTTCTTGGTGGGGGGGGGTGGTGGGAGTTAGTTAGACACAGCTGCTGCCGCCCACCCTCAGGTGCCCAGGTCTACACTGCCTGCAGCACTGTGGCAACAGGCTCTTAGGATGAAACCATTTTCCCAACCAGAAGAACTTCAGCAGGCCCCCCCTTTGCTTACAGTCGTCACCCCACTTTGTGCTTTAATAATAAACGAGGGAAGGTGCTTCTTCATTCACGAAGGCCGCCAGTCCCTTGCATACACTAGAATGGATGCTGAATGCATTTGAAACCCCCTGTGTGAACCAGGTGCTGCCGTTCTTCACTGCAGTGTTGGGCAGGTTGGTCGCCCTCTCTGAGACTCCGTGTCCTCGTCTGGAGAGTGAGGAACCTTCTACTTGCCCCAACAGCAGTCATATAAGAATTAAATTCAAGAAGGGATGGCCAAGCGGCTTCTAATCGGAATGGTGCTGTGCCAGTGGGGAAGGCTGGGAGAAGGAGCCCAGGCCGGGCACGTCATAGAGGCTTGAACGGGGACCCCTCTGTGGGGAGTTCACCGTAAGGTACATCCTTTGATCTTACCGGTAATGACCGATCAGGCTGGGTGGCATGTGTCTTCCACCAGGAGTGTGGCTGCTGCAGCAGTAAACATCTCTCAGCCCAGGGTTGTTACCGGTGTTCTCACTGGTCTTCCCTTTCCAGAAAACATGTTTTTAAATGGTGTGTTTATGTGTACGCATATGTACATATTTGTTGATATGGCTATGTTTATAATCTATCAGCACTTTACAGAATAATAATAAAATTGTAATGCAATCTTTAAAAAAAAATCAGGTGGACAAGCTATGGCCTGTGGGCTGGATGCCTGTTTTTGTTAATAAAGTTTTATTTGAACGAGGGCCGGGATTAGAGAGCGGCAGGTGTGGCAAGGTCATGTGCGTGCAGGGTTGTTTCCTGTCCTCAGATAAAAGTTTGATCTTTTGGTCATCCTGGATTTTTTTGCATTCATTTAAAAAATGTTGCATTAAAATATTTTTACCTTCGTACCTGAGTGGTTTGGCCTCCCTCTTAAATTTGTGCTGGAGGCTAGTGTCTCACCTGCCTCCCCCTAGTCCTGGCCCTGATAAAAATACTCAGAAACCGAACTTAAACTTGAGAAATAGAATGTCACAAGCTCCTGGAAGCCCTTTCTATGCGTCTCCCAAGTGCGTCCCCCTTATGTCCCCCAGGGATGGCACCATCCTGAAATTGTCTTGCTTTTCCTTGTGGAATATCTCACGTGCACATTGTCTCTCAACACTACCAAGTTTAGTTTCGCATGTGTATGAACTTCATAAAAATGGGATTATACTTCACACATTCCACAGCTTGCTTTTTTTTTTTCTTCCAAATTGAATCTTCTGGTTTTGAAATTCATTCGGGTCTGTGTGCATCGTAGTTCATTCCTTTTTTTCTTTTTCTTTTGCTCCCCCGTGCTGTGTTTCAGCGACTCTGAGACAATACGTGCCTCCCCACCGGTTACCACCTCTGGGGTTGGGCTGTGCCTTGTGACCTATGGCGTTTGACCGTCGCCGTCTGCCTGCCAGAGTCCGGCTGTAGTCGCCGTTGCTGGCCTGTCCAGGGCACACGGACATGGCTCTTCTTCACTCCTGTCACTCACGGGGCATTGTGTGTTGCCGGTCTTACACGAGTCTAATTGGAGTTTAAAAGGGCTTCGGAAATATTACACTGTGGCTTGTCCTCGAGACAAAAAACTGTCCGTACAGATTGCCTATGCAGAAAGGCATGAGAACAGTGCAGCACGATATTTGATAAAATATGTCTAAGTAAATTGGAAAGAGATTTAAAAATAACACTGAATTTAAAATGTTAAGTATCAGAAAGCACTGTGTCATAGATTAATTGGTAGCCTCTTTCTCTCTTCGTGGTTCATAAATTAATGACCTTACACTCAATGACATCTTAAAAGGCGGTGAAGGATGGTAGTATTCCCTCGTGCGAACAGATCACAGTCACTTCATGAAGGATATGAGGGTTCTCTCCCAGTTTTTCACTTTGAGGCATCCGTGGGCATTCTCCTGGCACCCTTGAGCATCTAGAACCATTTCCCCAAACTTCTCTGGTGGTACCAGTCATCGGAGCATGTGTTTAAGAGTCCTGATTGCTGGGTCTCATCCTGAGCCTTTAGAATCAGCCTTTCCAGGGAGGAGCTTGGGATTTAAGTCTTGGATACCAGTGCCCTTCTTAATTTTTATTAGTAAAGCGTTGGAAAAGACTGATCGAGGAAATACTCCTGGGAGTAGATCTGCTGGGTCTGAGAGTCTGCTCAAGTCATCAACCTGATGACATCAGCTTTTCTCAACTTCAGCACTGTGGACACTTGGGCGTGAACAATCCTTTGCGGTGGAGACCACCCGTGCCTTGTAGGAGTCTAACAGCATCCCTGGCCTCTACCTGTGAGATGCCAGCCGCACCTCCCCACCAACAAATGCATTTAAGAAACCTGTGTGTCTCCAGGCATTGCCCGACGTCCTCTGGGGGACAGACTCACCCCAGGCTGAGAACCGCTGGAGCAGATGATGTGTGATTGGTTGTCAGAATGGTTGCATCAGCGTATGTGCTCACCAGCGAGGCAAAGGGTTTCCCATCCCTCCAAAGTGTTTCCCGCGTCCATGCGGCCACACTGTTGAACTGTTCCGCCGATCCGGTGACAGTAAAATGATGCCTCAGCTTATTTTCAGCTTGCGTTTCCCTGACTGCTGATGAGGTTGAGGGTCTTTTCACAAGTGTATTGGCCTCCCGTGTTTTATCGTCTGTGAAAGATCTGTGTCCTTTGCTCATATTTTTCTCTCTCGCGTTGTCTCTTTTTCTTACTTTTAAGAATAAAAATGTATTCTGGGTTCTGATTCTTTGTTATACATGTGGTAAGTATCTTCTGCTGATTCGTGGCATGGCTTCTCCTTTCTTTGTTGTCTCTCTTGATGAATAGACTTTTTTTTTAACACTAATGTAGTCAAATGCATCATTTCTTTTACGGTTTTTTGGCGTTTCGAAAAAATCTTAATAAATTCTTTCTGCCCTGAGGTTATAAATATTGTCCTACGTAGTCATCTACAAGTAGCAATGAAGCTTTTCCTTTCACATGTAAGTTCTTACTTCATCTGGAATTGATTTCGGTGCATGGTATAAGGTAGAGAGTCCTATTTTTTCCCCCAAATAGATGACCAGTTCTTGAGCATCACTTATCAAATAACCTTTCTTCCCCTACAACTGATCTGCCTGCATCAATGTGTCGTTTATCAGGTGTCCAAATTCACTCAGGACTGTTCCTGTGTTTTATTCTTTTTTTTCCCACTGGTTGTCACTTGTTTCTGTCCTTCAGTTTCCTTTTACGTATGGACCTGGGCAGTGAAAAAAATTTTTTTTTTTTTTTCCTTTCGTTTCCTTTTAAAAAGTTCTCTCTTAAATGCATCATGGAATCCTGGAACAGAAAAAGGCCATTCGTGAAAGAGCTAGTGAAATGCAAATAAAGTCTGTTGTTTACTTCACAGAGTACCACGTTGGTTTCTTAGTGTCTATGAGATGCCAACGTGAGGGGAGGCTGGGGACATGTAGGTGGGAACTCTGTCCTAGCTTTGCAACTTTTCTGTAAGTTGAAAAATATTCCAAAATAAAAAGTCGATTAAACCATTTTCCTTCGTTTCTTAAAAAAACTTTTTTTCCTGCCTTTTCTATTATTAAAACTCCTTCTGTAAATCCTTCAACCTATCACGTTTCTATTTTAAATCTATCATCTCTTAGGTTTAAACCATTTATCTTCATCTTTGATTTCTTTTGCCCTCTGTCTTTTAAATTTTTGCTTCATCAACTGGCAGTATTTTTTTTTTTAATCTCCTTTCTTTTATCTCGCCATTGAAGGTGAAAATTCTTAATGTTTTTTTTATTTATTGGAATTCTAACTCGTTTTTAACTTTAAGGTTATTCATCTCTTTTAGTTTGCTCTCAGCTTTAATCTCTTTATAATCATCTACTCTCCCTTCATTTTTCAAAACATATGATGCTTCCCTCCTCTGCTTCTTTCTGAATATATTTTTTATTTTTGGTCATGTTTATAAAGGCAGGAAAGCTTGGCCACGAGAGACAGTAAGGAGCCAGCCCTCATAGTGAGCAGGGGAGACGGGAGGTCTGCTTCTTCTGCCCCTGAGATTTAGCAGCAGGTACTGACTTTTCCAGAAGGTCTCCAGCCCAGGAGACTGGCCATGAGTTAACTCTTGCAGGATGTAGTTCTCTGTGTTCAGGTGGTATGTTTGATTTTTCTAGAGCAGTAGCATCCATAACACCTTGGGCAGGTCTTATACGTGGTGTCACCTCCTCGAAAACCCGTGGCCCAGTGTCTGGAGCCATTACACATGGGCCTTCCTTGTCGGCTTTTGTGGACAGAGATTCTTTATAGGATACACTACCAGAGGCCAAGGAAGACTCTTTGTTATTGACTCTTGGATAAAACCTGGACTGTTATTCATTCACTGTAACACAGACACAATCTCTGCCCTCGTGGAGTAAAAGCTAGACAGGAAACAAGACGACAGGCATTCTGGATAATTCCCAGTTGTGTGAAGCAGTCAGGTAGAGCTGTTTTCGGTCCCCATGGTACCATACTTCTGGGTGGTATCACCCCACACTGGGGACGAAGCCTGGGGATCCGAGCCCAGGTGGGATTCCAACCCCAACTTGTGCCCTGTGCTGGGTTGAATAGCATCCCCTGAAAACTCATGTTCACGGAAAACCTTGGGCTCTGACTCTATATGGAAATAAAGTTTTTGCAGATGTAATGAATTAAGATGAAGTCTTACCAGTTTGGGTGAGCCCTAAATGTAAGGGTGCTGTCCTTATAAGGAGAAACGAGGCGATACCACAGGGAAGAGACCCTGTGGAGACAGAGACAGAGAGCAACACTGCCACAAGCCAGGGACACCAAGGACTGCCAGCAGCCACCAAGAGCTAGGAGAGAAGCAGGGGACAGATGCCCCTTCCGGGCAGGGACCGATCCTGCCAACACCCTGATTTCAGACTGTTAGCCTCCGGAACTGTGAGAGAATGAACCTCTGTTGTTGTAAGGCACCCAGTTTGTGGTACACATCACAGCAGCCGCAGTACACTAACGGGCCCCGCATCCAGGGGTCTTTGTGTAGGGTACCACTGCACACCTGTTCCAAAGGCTCTGCTGAGAAGGTGGCATTCGAGCTGAGACGAGAAGGTGAAGGAGGAACCACGTGTGGGAAGAACTGGCTGAGGACTGTTTTAAGCAGAGTAATAAAGAACTTCAGGGAAACCGAGGCAGGAAAGAGCTTAGCATGTTTCAAGAAGTGAACAGAAACCCCTGTGGCGGGAAGAAAGCAGCACGGGGGTAACTTCAGGACCACCATGCAAGCAGGAGTTGATGAGAAAACTCTTTCGATAAATCCAATCACTGTCTTCGGTAGCCACAAAAGAGGGGTGTACACCAGGCTTTGAAAAATTGTACCTGGGCGACTTTATCACTCTTAGAGTAGTTGGGTGACAGCTATCTTGCAACTAAGAATAGAACGATAAACATTTTGGTGGTTTGCATATAATAGGGGTCAAATATTGGTTAAATAAAGTATTTGAATAACATCATTGTATTGCTGTCAATTGAGCATGGTCTTAATAGGCAGCTAGCCCCTCTGTCCAATGCTAGCCAAAATCAAGGGCTATTGGACAGCTATGAAAATATTAGTCAATTATTTTGGCAGATGACCTCTGATATATAACCGATTTCGGTTAATAATCTTTTATACTATGTTAATCCATTCAGCTATCTAGGCTTGTATTTGCAGTTAGCTTATATTTTGTGGGTATACCAGGAAGCTCAATCTTGCTGCTCAAAAATAAATGTTTTATGAGGGTTTCAATGATTTTTTTTTTAACTTTGGAATTTTGTTTAATGATAGTGATAATAACAGCTCACATTTTGTACAGTGCTTTTAGGCTTAAAAGTGCTTTTTGTGTATTATCTCAGTTGATAAATAATGGTAATTATCCCTATCCTACCCTGAAGTAACTTGATTGATCTTATTTATGCACACACAGAAAATATTGAGGTTTCATTAGGTTCCGGGTGTTAATTAACACTTAGTATGCGTAGAAAAGGAAGGAACTGGCTAAAGATTATCTAGATTTATTATCATAATATTTAGCATATTGGAATATAGATGAAGAAAAATAACTGGGCATGAAAACTGTAGATAAAAGTCAAGATTTTTTCTTATGAAGAAGACCTAGATTAATGATAATCATAAAGAAGAATCACAAAGTTGTTTTTTGATCATAAAATAGGAGTCTAAAATATTTTTCAAACAGCAATAGATGTAGGAGTAGACGTCATGGAGGCTTGTAGTTCTGAAATGGCACCTCCCTGAAAGCCCCTGACTCAGATATTGGTTCATTTTTCAACAAACATTTATCGAGATTCTTATTCTACCATCTCTCATCTGCCTGGAAACATGTTCCTTTCTTGTGAAGCCCATTGTCCGGCACTGCAAATCCCCAGGTCTTTGGTGATTCAGTACCAAACGGGAACAACACCATTGTCCTTTGCCTGCAGGGGTCCTGCTTTTTTTGCAGAAGACACAGTCCCCACTGCCACTTTCTCTAGCTGTCGGTGACATATGCATGCCCATTGATGACACCATTCTGCTCCCAGTCAATGAGCATAGCCCCCCAAAACCTTATGTCCCAAACTCCTACCAATTTTCACTTCCTAGTTAGTTCTCAGATTGCTTCTCTCCAGCCACATATCCACGGTTGCATCAAAGCCATTCACACCACGGCCACTGCCTCCTAACTCCTCTTCTCCCTTGGCCTTCTTCCAGTTCCTTCCCCACACCGCAGCCAACAGGATGTGTGCAGAAGGCAAAGCTGAGCAATTACTCCTGCTCATACCCCGCTCATGACTCCTGTTGCCTTTCGGTCAAAGACAGAACTCCTTAGCATAGGCTCTGGGCATGCTCTGGCCCCTACGTCTCCAGCTTGGTTTTTGCTGTGCCTCCCCAACCCAACTCCCCCATCCCATAATTCTCTCCCCACCCCCCACCCCACTTCTTCCCATCTACTCTGCCTCTTCCCGCCACACTGGTTTTTCAGTCCTTCTTACCACCTTATTCTCTCCTACCCCAGGAATTTTGCACATGCTGGTCTCGTAGTCTAGAATACAGCAGAGCACCCACACTTTGTGTCACCCCTCAGTCTGCAGCGAATTCGTGTTTCTACACGGGGATCCTGAGAGACATGACTTCTGGGAGTACATTAGGCGTGAGTACACTCCCTTAGAACCTGAGGGTCTTCCGTGCTTCCTCCTCTGAAGGAAGCCAGAACTACTGAGAGGAATCTCCTTGGCCTGTCCATAAACACTTGCATGACCCACTTCCATGTGGGCCCAGTGGGCTGAAAAATACAGCCACTGGTAGCACACTCAGTGAAGCTTTGGACCGTCGACTTGGTAGGGGACTTGCTGATATTCCTTATTTTACAAAAAGTTTGAAGAGAGTAGTTGATGGAAGATATATACAGTTCTTCCTGGTATGCCAATAAGTCTCTGTGGTGATGCCAGCGGCATTGTTTTGACTACCATAGAATTACTTTCAGTGATCTCCATTTTGAGTCTTATCCTTCCTCATCATTAATTGAGGGACATTTTACGATACTCCCTAGAGGGTTTTGTTGAGGATGTTGATTGTTGTAATAACAAGTGTCCTGTCGAGGATCTCTGGGGTCATTTAGTATTAGGGAGGAGTTGTAATTCTTACACACTCTTGTGTTTTAGATCATGGAACCAGTGACTGAGTCAGGTGACTAGTAGTGAGTTCCTCTTTGCTCTGGCCAACAGGAAGCTCAAAACCAAATCTTTGGCCAGGTTCTGGCAATTGTTGGCATTGGTGTTATTATGTCTCTTCTCCTTGGCTTCACGTTTGTTGCCCACTCTCATTCCTTCTTGCCAACTATTTTTATTCACTCATTCAAAAAATTTTTTTTCTTTCTTCTCTACTGTATGAATGGAAACAGTTTAAATCCTTTCTGGAATATAGGAAGGCATAAATAAATCAATGTGCAAATGCGAGGTATCATTGTATAATTTAACCCTTGTTCACCCCTGAGCATCCATGAGGAACCATATGCCAGCCACTGGGCTACATTATCACATTCTCATTATGGCATTTAAAGAAACGGAAAGTGAGGCCCAAAAAGGTTGGGCGGCTTGCCCAGGATCACGGACCAGCAATTGGCAGACTCTAGTCTTAATGTCAGTCTGATTTCTAAAACTTGTGCTTTAACCACTACCTAAACTTCCCCCATTGCAGGACTTGCCCACCTCAACACATCATAGTTATCTGGCTGCTTCTTCTTCAACCATATCTGTGTTTTCCAGGAGGGCAGTGCTCATGGTTTGCCACTTGTATCCAGGTGTTTGGCTCCACGTTTGGAATAAAGAAGAGGTTCAATAAATATTTGTTGAGTGGGTATCAGTTTGGGCCAGGTGTGGGGAACAATTTTCTTTTATTCCTAAAAGTGGAATAAGGAACATTTTCGACAATTAAAAGTTCTTAAAATTCTATTTAATTGAAGCTTTTAAGTATATAATGGACCTGGAAGTTTTCTGCAGGTGTGAGAGAAACTTTACAATCAGTAGGAGGTAGACATGGTGTTACCTTTATTTAAGGCAGGGGAGGGGACTATATCTTTAATCCCGTTTGACCTTGTCTCTGGGGACAGAGAATAGAGAATCTTGAAAACTAACTTGTACAACACTCAAATTGCACAAATAGGTTCATTGAGAAGGAAATGCCAGTTGAGTAAAGTAACTTTTGTTGTCTAACCAAAGTCGTTCTTTGTGAGAGAATCTTTCTTTTGCTTTGCAGATGTTTTGGGTACAGAGTCTGTGAAAGCTGATTGAAAAATCTTAACAGTGTTGACGTTCTGAGCTCTTTAATTACACATGTGAAATAAGATGCAGGAAATGATGATTTAATCTTGAGCAAATCACATCACGATCTCTGAATTCCCAGAGGACTGGGGACTTTTTTTGTCCTCTCCCCCACTTTTTTTTTTTAATTTTATTTTTTTAGCTCAGAAGTGCAGAGAGGTATGATGACATGCCTAAGGTGGCGTTGGAAGTCGTTAGTGGAAATGGTCTCAGACTCTCCCATCAAGATGGGCTTGAGTTTGCAACTGGCACCATCTTGCTAGTGAGGCCAACACAGTTATGTAATTTTCATGTGCTGAATGAGATCATCCCTTAGCGCCATAAATTGATAGCATAGATTGTACAGATGTATCCTTTAAGACATCCGTGGAATATCTGTGGTCCTCTAGCCTTTTCCCTTTGCAGGTTTGTGTTACGAAAGCTAAAGCATGGAGGTATAGGTGGTAGTGGTAGAGGATGACCATTATCCCCATTTTACAGATGAGGAGACTGAGGCACAGAGAGCGTAAGTAACTTGCTTACGCCAGTAAGTGGTGGAGTTGTGATTCACACCTGGAATCTTGACTCCAGAGCCTATGCTTTTAACCTCTTCTCAGTAATGCCTCCTAATCCAGGAATAAAATTCCTTAACATAGGACTTAGATGATATATCCTTCTACTCTTACGGCAGTGATTTACAGATGGCAGGGGTCTCTACATATTTAGGTTTTGTTTTGAATACATAGGTGGGGATTAAGGGGTATGACTAGACTGGATTGTTGTCTTCCCTACTTTCTAGAACTAGCTGATAAGTCTAAGTCATAAGAACTACCTCTTGCTGCCCATGCTGGAGCCAGGGGCAGACCTAACTCATTACACTCAGGGCACAGATATATGCTCACCAGGAGCTCTGGAGTCACAGGATTCAACAGTAATTGATCTACAGCCTATTTGTATTGGATGTACTTCCATAATGTCTATACTTTTCCTTCCTTTGTTTTCCTTTTATTCAGCCATAACACAAATGTATAGTCCCTAGGAATATCAACTCATGGCAGGCAGTATGAGGTCATTCAAAATGGTACCTGCGGATAGTGAATAGGGTGGGGGCAGGAACTGAATAGGATCAATTGACTTTAGTTCAACAAATAGTTACTGTGCACCAATGATGGGCCAGATGCTGTGCTCCCATTCAGGATCTAGGGACCCGTGGGACTAGCTGTGGCTCTCAGGCAGCTTGAATATAACCGTGGCAGTTCTGAAAAAGGGAAGAGCTTTCAGACATGGGTTTAAATCCCAGTGCCCTTGTCATTAACCAGCTGACCAACTTGGGGCAAGTTTCCTAACCTCTCTGACCCTTAATTTTCTCATCTCTAAAGTAATAATAATAATACCTTCATTAAAGATCAACTGTGATAAATGAAAGAAGACAGGTATAAAAGATTACATACCGTACAATTACATTTGTATGAAATGTCCAGAAAAAAAAATATATAGAGACAGAGGGTAGATTAGTGGTGGCTTAGGGCTGTGTATGGGAACAGGAAGTGCTATAAATGGGCAAAAATGTCTACTGAAGTGATGGAAATGTTCTAAAATTGGGTTGTGATGATGATCACAACTCTGTAAATTTACTAAAAGTCATTGAACTGTAGACTTAAAACGAGTGAATTTTACAGTATGCACATTATACCTCAATAAAGCTGTTTTTTTAAAAAAAATCAGTTCTGGGGCTCAAGTGAGATGATAAACTGGCATCCCTTAGGAGATGGTGACACGCTATACATGTGTGCATTATCATTAGAATTTTCAAAATTGGAAGTTCACTGTTCTCTGAGAACAAACAGCTACACACAGCAAATATTGCTGGGAGAGAGCAGTTGCACCAGCTTGGTAGCCTGGTGGTTTAGCAGACATCATTATAGTAATTCAATAAAAGCTGTCAGTTGTCAGTTTCTTAAAGAGAGAGGTGGGTATTGGATCTGTGTCTCCATAGGGTCCTGGAAATTTCTGCATCCAACAACACTTGAGTCATTTGTCTGCGGACCACTCCTCCTGCCCAGAATAATGAAAATACTGGATGAGATTTTTTTGAAAATATATTTAAAGCCATCAGCAAGCTACTCAGTTAATGAGGATCCCAGAAAGAAAGGAGGCACAGAGAAGTTAGCCCAAAGTTCAATGCTGCTTTTCCCGTCAAGGTTTTGGCTAATTCCAAAATGGGAATTGAGAGATTGAGAACTAAGAATTTCCTGCACCTTGTGGAGGTGAGGAACAAAAATTGGAGCTCAAGACAAAAAGAAGGGGACTCTGGTAAATACCAGTGTGTGCAGTAGGGACCCACGGGGCTACATTCTAGGAGTTTACCCACCAGAAATAGACCAGCGCTTATAAAAATAAAGCCGAGCTTCAAATCTGCTCAATTCCTGATTGGATTAATGTGATTTGCCCCTCTGTTAACTGCCTGCCAAGAGCAAAATTTCAGTCCTCTCTGGAGCAAGATAACATTAACCAGAAACACAAAATTATCTCCATTTTCATACACAATTTTGGGAATTCAACGAAACAATTACCAGGCATATTAGGAGGCCAAACCACATAACTTCAAACCAGAAGAAAAAGATGGATCCAGAGGAGACGTTATCTTTTATTTTGTCCTGATTTAATTTCTTAATTCAGAGGCTTTGGGATTTGCTAGAATTAGGCATTGTCTTCCCAACTGGTCTAGGTGAAATTTAGATTTTTTTTAAAAAAAATAACACTATTGAGGCATAACAAATTGCCCCCATTTAAGTTTACTGTTGGATGGGTTTGGACAAGTGCGTACACCTGTGTAACTGCCATCACAGTGAAGATGCAGGACATTTTCAGCGTCCCCGGAAGTTCTCTTGTCCCTTTGTAGTTATTTCCTCCCTGTCATAGTCCCATCAACCACTTATTTTCTCTCCGTCACTGTAGATTATTTGACATTTTCCAGACTTTCATATAAATTAAGTCATAGAGCATGTATTCTTTTGTGTTTGACTCCGTTCACTCAGCATGATGTTTTTTTTTGAAATTCATCTATGCTGCAGTTATCAGTGTTTCTTTCTTTCTTTTTTTTTTTTTAATTGCTTGTCTTTCATCGTAAGTCGTGGACTTGAAATAACTGTGATTAAGATATATCAGAAACTAGAGGACAAGGTGGATATTTTCAGCAGTCATCTGGAAACTGTGAAAAGTCAAACGGAGGTTATGGACCTGAAAAATGTGGTAGCTGATCTTAATAATTTAATATATGGATTTAACATCAAATCAGATGCGTTCGAAGAGAGAACTAGTGAACTGAAAGATGAGGCAGGAGAACATATCCAGACTGAAGCACAAAGGGAAAATAAAGATGGAAAAATACTGAAAGGATTTGTGTTAGACACATGGGGCATCTTGAAATGGTGGGCAAATAAATGCATTTGTAGTTAGGACTCCAGAGGGGCAGGAGATAAATAAAGGGACAAAAACTAAAATTGAAAGGAAAATGACAGAGAATACTTCAAAACTGACGAAAAAAAAAAAATCAAGCTATAGCTTCATTCCAAACAGAATGAATACAAAGAAAACTACACCAAGCACGTCTTCATAAAATCGCTAAGCCCCCGGGGCTACATCATCAGTTTCTACTTCATGAAAGGCTCTTAGCCATTATTCCTGTGTGAATGTGGGAATGAATGAATGGATGAAGGAATGACGAATGAATGAAATAAAGGAGGAAGGGATTTAAAATGGAAGAAAGACGAGTCATGGAGCCCAGCTTGCTTTCCCCCATTTGCCCGCTGTTGCAAATTGTTTTCTGGGAAGAAAAATCTGAGATGGAAATTAACAGGACATTTATTAGGGAGCCAGACTCTTGGAATTAAGAGCAATGGGGGAGTAGAGGAGGCAAACTTGGACAGAAGGAGAGGCGTGGCCGTGATACGGTCTCGTCTCGTGGAACCTCACAGGGCACTCAGGAGCTGGGCTGGCAATGCAGAGTTGTTCTGAATTGGAACAAAGGCCCAGGTATTTATGTTACTTCACTGACTTAAGTAATGGGCTGTTCTGAGGGAGGGGGTGCGGCTTTGGGCAAAGCTGCTTTCTTTAGTCAAGGGAAGTTTCTGGGAGGAAAAGATATTTGCATCACGGTGTCCATTAGCTCTCTGATCCTTCCTTCCCTTTTCCTCAGAGAAAAGAAGAAGCATAGGAACCAGCATCCCAAGTTCTGTAGCCTTCTGGAATGTGCCACTTCTTTAACACCCGTATAAAATAACTTAAGCTCTCATACTGTGCGAATGAAGAAAATGCTTTTTCCTTATGAGACATGGGGCCTAGAGGGTTACTTACCTATTTTAATTTTTGCTGACACTTTTCTTCTTTCCCCCCAAATTTGCTTATTTAATGATTTGTCATTATTAAAAATATTTATAAAATATTTTTGAGGCACTATACTAGGCACCGAAGTCCTTCCTCCTTAAAATCTGTGTTATCTGTTGATAAATGCAAATTATCTCAAAACTCAGTGGCTTAAAACAACATACTTTTATTATCTTACAGTTCTGTAAGTGTTTTGAAGTAGCTTAGCTGGGCAGTTTGGGATAAGCGTCTCTCACGAGAGTACATTCCAGATGTTTTTTGGGGGGGGGGAATGGGGGCGCGGTCTCATCTGAAGGCCTAACTGAGGCATTCGGTCCATTGGGGCTGTTATAATACAATACCACAGACTAAGTCGTTTATAAACAACAGGTATTTAGTTCTCACAGTTCTGGAAGCTGGAAGTCCAGGATCATGGTGCCAGCACTGTCATATGAGGACCTTCTCCTTGGTTCATAGCTGGTACTTCTTGCCGTGTTCTCTCGTGGCGGAAGGCTCCAGGGGTCTCTCTCTGTGCTCTTTTTATAGGGCACTAATCCCACTCATGAGGGCTCGACTTGGTACTTCCCAAAGGCTTCACCTACGAAAACCATCACCTTTTGGAGGGTAGGATTTCAATGCATGGATTTGGGGGGTGGGGCGCAGGACACATTCAGATCATAACAGAGGCTGAAGGATCCATGTCCAAGATGGTGTACGCACATGGCCAACTAGTTGGCACTGGCTTTGGCAGGAGGCCTCCCTTCCTCCCCGCGTGAGTCTTTCTGTAGGGCTGCCTTAGGGTCCTCATGTAGTGGCTCTCCTACTTTCACTGGAGCTAGGCACCATCTCCCCGCATTGCATTGGTCTCTCCAGTCTGCTTTGTACCAAGGTGGACGTCATCGGAAGTTGATGCTTTACTGGAGACTGAAGACTTGGGCATGAGCAGGGTAATGGGGGAGACGGAGAGGGAGAAGCAAGGAGCAGCAAAGCGTTTAATATCGGTTAGCCGATATCACCGTTCCCGAAGGCCTTAGGTCATTGGGCAAGATCGAACTCCTGAGCCTGAGCTCCTCCAGTGTCTTTAAAACTCAACAGGTTCTTCTAGACATGAATGAAATATGATGCCCATTGGGGTGTGTGCAACCGAAGAGAAGGGAACATACTTTCTCAGCACTCTGGGTGTGTCTCACCAGAAGAAAGAGTGGTGGTTGGTCACCTCTACTGTTACCCCAAGATTCTTTTACCTGTAGCAGGTAGACTGGAGTGGGGACACCCAAGAGTCCAAGCGTACCATAAGTATCCCCAGTGTGTCAGTTGGAGTGGGAGGAAAAGAGAACTACATAGATTTCCTTTTGTAAGAGACATTTTATCTTAACTACAACCACTAGTATCCAATTCAGACCAGATCTTAGCATATCAAAAAAGATGTCAGGACAGGAAACAGAGAAAAGCCTTTTCACATTCACATTTTAAATAGAGAGATAACGCTTGGAGAATATGAAAGTAAATTTCAGAGGCAGTGGTGACATTTCCAGAATAAACATTAGTTAAACTCTTATGAAGGACCATCAAAATTATTTCACGGGTGTAAATTAAAAGTCAGTCCTATAATGTTGATTCATTTTCTTCTCCCCAAGTTGCCACAGTTTAACGCACAGAAGTAAGACAGGAAGATATTAAGAGACCTTTCTCCACATGGAGATGTCAACGGCCTTCTCTTTTATCTCCTGTTAGGTTCCTTTTTGATGGGATCAATCTTTTACTCCTAATAGCAATGTTAAGCTCACATTTCATCATATAAGGAACTAGAGTTCTGAGCAGCCTACCCAGAGAGATGTATTCTAGAGAGTTTCAGAGTATTTTATTTAGCCTGAACAAGTCCAATCTATTCTTAATTATTCATTTGTGCACTTGCTTTTGTGTGTCTTATCATTAGAACAAATTTTCTCTAGATTTTTACAACTTAATTTTTAATCAAAAAGCAATCTATGCTTGTTGCAATACATTTAAACAACAAAGTATATGAAGTAAAAAGGACAACTCCCACCACCAGAATCCAGAATATGTCCATTTAATCCAATCTAAGTGTGTATCCTTCCTGAATATTTTTCTATACATCTAGTACTGTTCTGTTCTTAAACCTAATTAAGTGTGTTTTTCTATACCTTGCAGATTTTCATTTAATGACGCACTCCCCAACCTTTTTGGCACCAGGGACCAGTACTCTTATGAGAATCTAAGGCCTAATGACTTGAAGGGGAGCTGAGGCGGTGATGCTAGCGCTGGGAGCGGCTGCAAATCCAGATGAAGCTTTGCTCGCCCATTGATTGCTCACCTCCTGCTGTGTGGCCCCGTTCCTAACGGTACCTGTCCACAGCCCGGGGTTTGGGGACCCCTGACTTAATGTATATGAAAGACATCTTGTCATATTAGTACATATATATTTATGGCATGAATGGTATTAATATTTTATATTTTGGGTACACCGTAATTTATTTACTCATTTCCATATATTTTTTAACTTTTCCCTGTGTCAGTGCCACAATGTTTTCTATGTAGGTCTCTGAGCAAAATGCTAGCTGTTTTAGTCGGCCTCAGAACATGGAGCCTGAGGCAAGAATTAAGTGCTAATGCTTTATTTGGGAGGTGCAACCCCAGGCCACTAAGAGTGAGGGATGAGGGAAGTGGGACAGGGAAGAAGAAGCAGTGAAAGGTGATGATGCATCACAACCTGGCCACTGATTCCTTGTGAGCCACAAGAGACACAGCCAGCATTCAGCAGGTGCCTCTGCTCTTCCCTATGGGATGTGTTAGGACAGTCTGCATGGAGCAACCAGGCCTCAAGAAAAGTCCACTGAAGAGAGGAAGGGGGAGAGAATGGACCTGCCCAGCTGCTTCTCACAGCCTGTCTTCAGTGGTCACGGTTCACCCCACAGTGCATTAATCCTCCCGTACTTCTGGGTTGTGTCATCCAGCCCATTTGGCAGCTGCTCAGAGAGGCCGGACCCCAAAACTCGTGGCTCATCTGAGAACAGTGTGGCGGGTTCCAGAGACTCTAGACGTGCCATTGATCAGACTCACGTAGCTAAACCACACGGGCCACATGGAATCAGTCCGCAGTCTGGCAGCTGAGACAGAGCCAGCAACTGAGGGTTTAGGAGGCAGTGAGGCTAGGAGAATTTGGGGAGGCCAGTGAGGTGCATGTGATAAACTAGTAATTCTCTAAGAGATATTTTTAGAAATAGAATTTTTAGGTCAAAGGATGTGTGCGTATAGAATTGTGATGGATTCCAATAAATTGCTTTCCAAGAAGGTCGCACTGGTTTACAGGCCCGCCAAGAGAGAGCACCAGAGCCATATCCTAAACCTTCACCAATCGTGGATACTGTCAGTGTTCACCAGGGGTTTCCAACTCGATTGGTGAAAAATGGTTTTGCTTTAATATGCAATTATTTAACTATTAGTGAGGTTGAGCATTTTGTGTGTGTGTGTCAACGTATTGCCATTGGATTTTCTTTTGTGAATTTGTCACTCATACGTCTTAGAACACGTTACATTTTCTGTTTTCTGGCAAGCTACTGGGCACTTTTTCTGGGGAGTACAGAGGGATTTAAGTGTCGTCTTGAACAATCCTAGAGTAAGGAACTTTTT
The DNA here is from genome assembly GCA_003508835.1 of Eonycteris spelaea. Lineage (NCBI taxonomy): Eukaryota > Metazoa > Chordata > Mammalia > Chiroptera > Pteropodidae > Eonycteris > Eonycteris spelaea. The sequence goes on from PUFA01000042.1 coordinate 2,269,081, forward strand.
GCCAAAAAGAATTGCATCATTCCTTCCAAAATCAACACAGCCATGATTTTTTTTCATTTGTTTTATTATGGTAAAATATATCTAACATGAAACTTACCATTTTAACCATTTTTAAATGCACAGTTCTGTGACATTAAGTACACCCATGTTTTTGTGCAACCCTCACCACCATCCATCTCTAGAACTTTTTCATCTTCCCAAACCGAAACTCTGTACCCATTAAACACTAACTCCCCATCATCTCCCCTCCCATTCTCTGACAACCATCATTCTCTCTCTGTCTCTATAAGTTTGGCTACTTTAAGTACCTCATCTCAGTGGAATCATAACACATCTGTCCTTTTGTGACTGGCTTTTTTCACTTAGCGTAATGTCTTCAAAGTTTATTCATGGTATAGTGTGCGTCTGAATTTCCCTCCATTTTTAAGGCTGCATACAGATGGGATTTTTGAATTGTCACTGGTTAGGATTACCTGTAGTTCTCCATTAGACCATGGGTTTTGGAAATGGCTATTAGAAGAGGCTTCAGATTCTAACTTGAGCACTGAGTTCAGTGTCATTTCTGCTCAGCCCCTGTTCTTGGCCAAATCATGAATTATAGCTCCCAGGTCCCCAAGAGTCCACTCAGTTTCTCTGTCCCCTTCACCACGAACACAAGCTTCATTGGTGCCTTTCTGTGCTGTGACCCATTCACTTGTCCCCCTGCTTTCTGATAGCAGGTAGTTTGCAATGGATACGTGTGTGTGTGCGCACGTGTGTGCGTGCACACGCATCTTTTCAAATACTGACAGATTTGTCAAGTTCAGGTACACACCTTGATTTGACCAGTTTGGAGACTTTAACGGGGACCGTATGCTAACCCTGGCCTTGCCACACCCTGTGTGATCTTCTAAGCTTTCTTTTGTAAATCAGAGCCAAGTCAAGATTGCTCACGCTTCCTTTTGAAACATGCTTCTTGCCTTCGTTTCACAACCCCAGCCCGTGTGTGATGCTGAGGGTAAGAAGAGAGGTGATTTTTCGGGCTCTTTTAAAAAAAACTTGCTTTAGCAATATTTATATTTTACAGGATGCTAATAATTGTCTGTCGCAGAACTAATTTCACTGCTTAGATTCTTTATCAATATTTTGAAGCGTGTTTCCATCTATCTATCTGTCTATCTATCTAGTTTGGAATATGTGTGTGTGTGTTGTGTGTGTGTGTGTGTGTGTGTGTGTGTGTGTTTTCTAATTGGGATCATTTTTAATGACTGCCTAATATCATAATATGTCCTGTGTTTTATTTGGCTTGTTTTCTAATCCGGGGGCATTCTAAGTAATTCTGTGATTGCAGAACTACAGACCTTGGTGTGCACCCGTAATCATTTCTTTAGGTGGCAATTTTAGAAGAAGGATTTCTGTGTCATGGAATGTGCATATTTATAAAGCTATTGAATTATATTGCCAAATTACTCTATAAAAAATGTACTGATTTATATTCCCTAAAAGCTAAAAAATCTTCCTACCCTGGAGGCTGGGTAATATCGTAGAAAGAACACAGAAATAATATAAAAATAAGAAAACCATTCCAGCCGTCTCTGCTCTGCCGCTGTCCAGCTGGGTATATCTGGGCATGTCCCATCCCTCTCCTTCCCATGACTGTTCCTTCCTACGTGCAATAAGGGAGTTGCGTTAGCTCAGGAACTGGCAAACTTTTCCCATAAAGGGCCAGATAGTAAATATTTTGGGTTTTGTGGGCCATATGGCAGTAGTTTTCGACTGGGGGTAATTTTCCACTCTCAGTATCTGGAGATACTGACAACTTTGGCTGTCACAAGTGGGAAGGGAATGTCGTGAGCATCTAGTGGGTGGAGACCAGGGTGGCGTTCAGCATTCTCCAATGCACAGGACAGCCACAGGAAACGGTGCAGCCCCAAATGTCAGGGGTGCTGCGACTGAGAGACGCTGCCAGGTGGTCTCAGTCACTCCGCAGTACCGTCACTGTAGTACGAAAGCAGCCGCAGACAATCCAGACGTGAACAGGTGCGACGCTGAAATGTGAATTTCATGTCATTTTCACAGGTCCCGAAATATTCCCTAAATGTGTTTTCATTTAAAAAGTGTGTTTAATTGAATTAAAAATGTTTTAAATGGTTTAAAAATGTAAAAGATCACTCTTAGACTGAAGCCATGTGGAAACAGATGGGGAGCGGGATCTGGCTCTCAAGCCAATTTGGTGAACTATACTGCTCGGAGAGTCTTTCAGATGGAGGCCACAGATATTGCTTATTGCGAGCATTTCTTCAAGGCCAGGCATCATGCATGGGTTGTTATCTTGGTTACTCTCACATCAGCCTTGTGGAAGGTTCCTATCCCCATTTTCAAGGCGAGGAACGTGAGGCCAGGCGATGCAGTCACCTGTTTGAGACCTCTCAGTTACAAAGTGGCAGAGCTGGGATTTGAAACCCAAGTATGGGCTTTTCTGCAGCCAGGACATGACATCAACAGGCCACCACCTGGCTCCAAAATTACATGCCTTTTCCCTGAGCCTGGATGTGTCTGTCTGAGGTTGGGACCAAAGTGAGAAGTGGAGATAAAGTGAGGGCGTCGGGGATAATGGGGGAAATATTGGGGGCATGTGGAGGGGGAAAATTTGGGAGGAAGCCCGGCTTCCTGTTGACAGACGAGAGAGGGGAGGCTCCCTGGCTGCGGGTGGCCTCCTAAGGTTCCCCGGTTGCCCCCAGTTTGAGCTGTTACTCCCCAACCCTGCCCCTCTCCAGCCTCAGGGTGCTTCGCTGCATCAATCAGCCTCCAGTCGTGGCTCCATGCCGGTTCTCAAGTCGTGTCGTGTGTCTTGACAGAGATCCATAGCATCCCGCGTGGGCCTGAGGCACTTCTGCCTTCGTGAGCCCCCACTTCCGCCACTAAAAAAAAAATCAAAATGGTATTTTGTGACTCCTTTGGCATCAAGACAAATATACATCCATATGGGGTTATTATTTACTCATTATTATTGACTCATTATTTACACATTCATTTTTTTTCTAATTTAAAAAGAAAAAAAATGAAAGAATTTTCATGGGCCCCCGTAAGAATTGTGGGCGCTTGACACTTCCTGTGCTGAGTAGAGTAGCTGTGCCGATGCTGGTTCCCTCCCAATTCTGGGATCGAGTCACAGCTGGACGGCTCCGAGTTCTTGAGTGAAGTTCTTTATTCTCTAAGCTGAGATTCCTTGTTTTAAAAAAATTTTTCAATTTTTAATATTAAAAAAAAATTTTTTTTTTTTTTTAGGCGAGGCAACCCTTGATTGACCTCACAGATTGCAAGGACCTTGTCAACTTACAATCCCTTATTTTTTATTTTTTACACCTGTAGCACCTGGCCTTCCTAGGTGGTCGCCCATCTAAGTACTAACCAGGCCCGGCCCTGCTTAGCTTCCAAGAGAGACCTCCTTGTTTTGAAAGTAATAATGGTGCTTTATAAATCTGAATCTGGAGGTGATGATAAAATGATCTGAGGTTTTATTCATAAGTCTGCTCTTTCCTTTATTTGGCATATATTTTTTCTTAATTGAGCAGCTACTATAATCCTGATACCTCTCTAAGGCACCACATAAGACAGCCGCGTCTTCCAGGAGCATGTGGTCTAGGCAAGCTTTTAATAAAACGCTGGCAAATGTTACACATCATTAGGCATTTGCTAGGCAGTTTGTCATTTCACAAACCCAGGAAGTAGGGACTATTTTCTGCTCCACTGTACAGATGAAGAAACTGAGGCTTAGAGAGGTGAAAGCATGTTTCCTCTTGGCAGGCAGTCAACCAGGGATTCGAACTCGGATTTTTCCACTCTGACTCCTTGCTGTGTCCCCAAAAGTTTGGAAAGCATCGTGGGAGTGTGCCCCTTGCAGAGTACAGCTGGCCTGTGTGGCAGGGGTTCCTGTAGGCCAGCCCGGAGGAGCCATCACTCACACTTCAGCAACCTCGGGGACAGCTCAGTCTCAGATGTGGCAGTCACCATGCCCAGACTCTGCCGGGCTTCCTCCAGAAGGGCGCCAGTGGTGTCAGAAACCCTGTACCTTTCTTTCATACCTGGCTGTCGGTCTCAGATCCGCAGACACCCTGGGTTAATCTCCTGTCAACTGAACACCTGACACTGTCACCCGCTGCCATTCAAGCTTGCTCCTTGTTTCTCTCCAGGAAGGTTTCCAGATGCAAGGGTGGCAGAGCGTGAGCTCAGGCAGCTTTTGAGCTGTGTCTGACTCCTTTTTTTTTTTTTTGCAGGTTCCCCCATTGGGGAAGAGAACAGGGCTAGGGGAGGTGAGCTAGGGCCAGAATTCCCAACCGGGGGTGGGGGCGTTCAAGCCCCTTGAGCATGACGCAGACCCAGTCTTTGGGCCACGCCGAAGCTGCCCAGCCCAAGTTCAGCGCTGGCTTTGCTGCCAAGCAGCTGTGCATCTCTCTGAGCTCAATTTCCTTGTCTGTGGAAAGGGGCGATGTAAGCCTGTCCCCCACAGTCATTGGGAAGACCGAAGGAGGTCATCCATCCCAAGCTCTTCGTACAGTGAATGCGTCTCAGTTATGGTTCTTAATTAAAATTAGACAGAGTCCCTCTGTGTGCAGATTGGCCTAGCCCTACCTTAATTTAATGCAGCTAGATCTTTAGTAGTGACTACTCTGAGCCACGTGGGTCCTGGGCCAGCAAAGGGGAGGCCGAGATGAACCAGACACATCCTTTGTTCTTGAGGACTTCATTGTCACTGAGCCCAGGGAGCCAGTCCTAGTCAGCCTGCAGGGGACATCCAAGGACAGGCCTAGCCACATGGGGCCCCATCACCTGCGGAACTGGCCGTGGATTCTAGGGTGGTCAGATGCTTGGGGAAGCCAGCAGGGAAGCCAAGTAGGCAGAAGGAAGCTTTCAGGACCCCTGTCTTCCCCTGTCCCCCACCCCTCCCCACTCCTGTGTTTATTTTGTCTGAGCCTCTCTTTATGGCATTCATCATTTTCTTCCTTTTTCTAGTCTTTGAGGAATAGGTCCTGAAGGGACTCTTTGCTTCTTAAGAGACCTTATTTTATCTCTATTTCCATATTCCCAGAGCCAAGCCCAGTGTGTGAGCCAAAGAGAGCCATCAGCAAGTGTTCACAAGAAGGAGAGAGGAGATAAGCAGTTTGAAAGTCAGCAGGAATCACCAAGAAGAAGGCCTTAGTTTGTTCGGGCTGCTGTAATCCAAATTCTATAGCCTGGGTAGCTTAAACAACAGAACTTTATCTCTCCCAGCCAAAGGCTGGATGTCCAAGATGAAGGTACCAGCAGACCTAGTGTCTGGTGAGGACTTGGTTCCTGGTTTGGAGATGGCTCTCTTCTCATTGTATCCCCACATGGCAGAGAATAGAGGGGAAGCAACCAGTCTCTTGTCTTTTATAAGGGCACTAAACCCATTCAAGAGGGCTCCATCCTCATTCCCTAATTGGCTCCCAAAGGCCCCGCCTCCCAACACCGTCCCATTGCTGGGTAAGATTTCAACATGTGAATTTGTGGGGACACAAACATTCGGTCCACAGAAGGGACCGTCTGTGTTTGGCTCGGATCCCAAGGCCTTGCTGCTCTATTTAAAGTGTGGTATGTGTAATAAGTATTAGGACAAGTCAAATTGTATCTTATAACCCACAGCACTTTGACCTTGTAAGGCAGGGAAGCAGGAAGAGTGCTTTCATGGTCTCCAGTTAACGAACGAGGAAACTGAGGCACAGAGAGGCGACGCAGCTGGTCCTGCTTAGTAGCACAGAGCCCCCTACAATGCAGTCTGATCTCCGACTCTATGCTCTTTCTTGCAGATGCCCAACTCACTGCCGTAACAATTGAGAAAAGAACTTTTCTTCCTTTTATGGATAAACTTTTTTCGCTTTGGCCTCATTGTTCTTTCTTTGGTTTCTTTTGCGGATTCTTGGCAACCGTCTGAGGCACAACATAAGCCCACTGTAATTTAGTCCCATGGACACCCCTCCCATGAGTGGTGGGATAGGATTTCTGGGGTCTTTGTTGTAACACTGGAGGAGCCCTAATGGGGCTGGCTTGGAGGAATGGTCCTTAAAACCCAAGTCAACAAGTTTGTCACAGTCGCATCCAAACTCAGCATGCACGTATCTGTCCATCAACAGACACTTGGGGGAAGCTCAGGACACACAGTTCCTCACGTAGGCCCAAATCCACTGAGATCCCAGCGAGTCCACCTGATGCTTCTTTACAAAATGCCACGAACAGTATCAGAAGGAAACACAAAGATCGGAAGCCGTGAATGTGAACAGCAAAAATGTTTTGCTCGGGTCATGCAAATTAATGAATATTTTTTCCCCGAATCAGTTGCTAATACTTAAAAATGGTGGATTTCATGTAAAAATCTGAATGTCTGGGTTCTCTTGGAAGAATCAGACCCAGCAGCGCTGGACCCGCATCCTGGCTTGGTCCCAAAGGACCGGAGCTGAGTGGCAGCCACCCCTTTTAGATTGATACATGGTCTCCAACTCGCCACAGTCCCCACACCACTCCTGTTGTCTCTCTCTGAATGAGGCAGAATGCCAGCTGCCACTGAGCGCTATACACACATCGTTGTTTACATTTACACTTGTCAGTCATACTGAAGTTCAGGAACAATTTCCTGCATCAGTGTCTCTCTAAAAATTAGCAAAACTGTGGATAGACCGAGAGGGCCCCAAATTTCATTTCTCTAACTTGCCTTTTTCATTTTCTAACTTGTCTATTTCATTTGTCTAGCTTGTAGGCATTGAAATTTCATATCCTCGCTCTGGATCAAGCATCAGCAAACTTGGCTTGCCGGTCAGATCGGCCGACTGAAAAAGCAAAATAATGCAGCCGTTGTATGAAAGGGTTTGGCAGTTCCTCAAAAAAGTTAAACATAGAATGACTATATGATCCTTGTAATTCTACTCCTAGATATACATACCCCAAGTATTGAAAACAGGGTTTCAAACAAATATTTGTACACAGATGTTCATAGAAGCACTATTGACCATAGTCAAAAGGTATAAATTGCCAAAATGTCTCTCAGTTGATGAATAGATAAACAAAATATGGTATATGCACACAATGGAATATTACTTAGCTATGAAAAAGGCATAAAGTACTGACGCCTGCTACAACATGGATGAACTTCAAAAACATCATGCTAAGTGAAAGAAGCCAGATGCAAAGGCAACGTAGTATAACTCCATTTGTATGAAATGTCTAGAAGAGGTAAATCCACAGCGACAGAAAGCAGATTGGTAGTTGCCAGGAGCTACAGAGAGGTGACAACAGGGAGTGGCTGCTTCATAAGTCTCCTTTGGGGGTTACGACTATGGTTTGGAACTAGACAGAGGTAATCATTAGCACAACACTGTGAATATACTAAATGCTACCGAATCGTATACGTTAAAATGGTTCATTTTATCTTCGTGACTTTCACCTCGATTAAGGAAAAAATCTCGCCCGTTGTCCGTTTCTGTATGGCCCACAAGCTGAGAAAGTAGTTTTACATTTTTAAATAAGTAAAAAAAAAAAATCCAAAGAATATTGAACAATGTGTGAACACTGTGTGAAATTAATGTTAGTGTCCAGAAGTACAGGTTTATTGGGAAACAGCCATGCCTGTCCATTTACGTATCGTCTAAGCTGCCTTCAAGGTGCGGTGACAGAGTGTTGCAGCTGTGACAGGTCGTATGCCCCTCCAGTCTAAAATATTTACTGCTGGCACTTTCCTGAATATGTTTGCCGACCCCTGCTCTAGATGCTTCCGGACCAGGTGATGGAAGTCAGCTGCAAGAAGCGTGAGATGGCAGTGGTCAGTGGGCTCGTCCTGTCTGGGGGCGAGGGATGGTCAGACAGGCTTCCCTTGGTGTTAGGCGTTCGTTCCCCAAGGCTGCTCTAACGAAGTACCACAAACCGGGCAGCTTAAAACCACAGACGTTTATTCTCTCCTAGTTCTGGAGCTGGAAGTCTGAAACCAAGACATCAGCAGAGTCAGCCTCTCTCAGCCCCTTCTAGAAACAGGATCCCTCCTGGCTTCTTCCTAGCGTTGGGGGGTTGCCTGCCATCCGTGGCATGCCTCGGCTTGCAGATGCATCGCTCCAACCTCTGCCACTATTGTGTTCTCGCTGCGTGTGCTGTCACACCCCCCTCCCTCTGTGTTGCTTCTGTGTCCACTTTCCCCTCTTCTTATAAGCCATCGGATGAGGACCCATACTAACTTATCATCATCTCGGCTTGGTTACACCTGCAAAGACCCTACTTCCCAATAACGTCACATTCTGAGGTTCTCGGTAGACATGAATTTGGCGCAGGGGTGGGGGTGGGGGAGACACTCTTTAACCTAGTCTACCAGGCACCCCCAAGGTCTTTGCTTCAGAAGGAGTGAGCATAGACTATTCCTGCACTCTAGGGTGGGGTGGAAGTAAGCGGAGAGGGATAGTAATTAAATATTAAATATTAATTAAGTACTTTCTAAGTGGTAGGCACCGTTCTAAGCACTTGCTGAATCCTCTGAGGCACTAGCGAGGCCCAACGAGATGAAGCAGGAACTTGCCCAGAGTTTGAGAGCTGACAAGTAGCAGAGCCAGGGTGCCAGCCCAGGCAGCATGACTCGAGAGCCTTATTGCACCTGACAGCCAGCCACCTTGCAGGGCTGCTGTTTAAATTCTCATGCTGTAGGTGTATGTCAGTAAACAGTCTCAGAGAGGGTGAGAGAGTTGGCCAGGGGCAAAGCTGAGATGCCAACTCAGGAAGCAGGACCTTCCTCTTCCCATACCCTCTCCACAGCCCGCATGCCTTTACCATCCCCGTTCTTCCTTACCGGTGTGGGGACCATCTTTTGCCTGCCATCACTCAAGGGTATATCTAGGGATGAAAGAAGCTAGCAGATGCAAAAGAAAAAAAAAAGTCACCTGGAGGCTTTGAGTGGGGCTCCGAAAACCCTGAGCTGGCTCCAAGCATTCACCCGTGAACACCCCTTTCAGTCTTTAGAGAATCAAGGTCCTATTGACAAATGCAAAGATGTTGCCATGCGCTTGGAGGCCTTGCTGCTGCGCCAAGGTAAAAGGCATAGATCAGGCCGGTGAATGCGCTTCCTCGGAGTTCATCAATCCTGCCTTTGTTCTGTGCATAAGCAGGAATGATCACACTGAACAAATCCATCATTAGGTTGTGTTCTTTTCTGCAAGAACAGGAGCACCAGGTAGAGACGACGGAGGGTGTGGTCCAGGGGCACACAGAGCCAAACTCCACAGAGAAAGGGGGCAGGTGTTGGAGCAAAGAGGCTCTAAAAAACGCGCCTGATTGCCTCCACACCCATCCATCACCCCGATTCGGCACCTCTTCCTTTCCCCACTGACGATTAATCACCTGGCTTTTGAAAACCCCGAGAAGATTGCGGCTTTGGATTTGATTTGCCGAGCTCGAGGGTTGGAAGCCGGGGGCTGCTTTGTGAATTTATGTTTCCTCGGTGATATTTGCGATCAGACCGTCTTAGAGCAGCGGCCTTTGCTGGCTCAGACTCATTCCTCAGTGATTAGCTGGGCTTGGCCATTCTGTCCTGTCCTCAGTGACTGGGGTGAGTCACTGCACTTACGGGTGGTGGCTTCTCTGAGAACTTGGGGAAACTTTGGGAAGACAGTAAGCCTTTTGGCGATAGAGCCTATGGCTATTCGACCTCACAATGCCCACAGGGGTGACAGCTTTAGGTAACTTGTGCCAACCCCTATACTCATTACTCAACTCTTGATAAAGCGTTGGGACCATGGTCTAGAGCCCCAAGGTGTCTGAGGGTCCCATTTGGTGATTGAGTCCCTCTTTCTCTTGCATTTTGCTAACTCTGATCTAGAGCAGTGGTTCGCAACCAGGGACAATGTTGACCCTCTCCCTGGGGGACACTTGGCAATGTTTAGAGAGATTGTCACAGCTTGGGGAGCCAGGTGCTGCTGGCATCTCATGGGTAGAGGCCAGGGATGCTGTTCAATATTCTGTACTGCACAGGACAGCCGTCATCACAAAGAATGATCTGGCCCCAAATACCAATCATGCCAAGCTCAAGAAACCTCATCGAGGCAGTCATTCTTAGAGTATGGTCCCCAAACTTACACAAGTGTCAACATCACCTGAAACTTGTAAGAGGTCCATTTCTTGGTCCCTTCGAGGAATCAGCAGCTCTGAGATCCAGAAACCAGTATTTTTACTAAGCCCTCCAGGGGACTGCGGTGCATGAGCTGTGAGACCCACTGACCTAGAGCAGTCGTCGGTGTTAAGAAAGTGCAAGAGAAGCATTTGCATGTCCAGGTCTCCCTACAAGGCAGAGATGCTCGTCGAACTTTGGAGCCCACGATGTCCGTCACTATTGCCTCTCAGTCCCATTCGAAGTTGTGTCTGATTTTCAAATAGCTCATGCTCTACCTCAGGGCCCAGTGTCCGTCGGAGGGGCCAGATAATTTCGAGGTAAATGAAAACACTGCTAAATGACTGTTTGAGATGAGCTCGAGTTTTTCTGGATGGGGCCTGCCCTTGTGGGCTTGGTAGATGACATTGATTGATGCCCAGAAGTGTGGGGTTTTGACCTTTATGGAATGTTGGGACTTTTTCACACATCTTACATGCTGACCCCATTGCTTCAGGCTGCTAGGTGGAAAAACAGATTTTTTTTTTCCTGTGGGAAATTCTCGATAAAGGAAGTAGTAAGAAATCCCCCTTTATCCACTAAGCAGCTGTGCTGGGCAAGTTACTGAATTTCTCTGATCCGTGGCCTTCTCCTCCATGAAATGGGATAGAGTCCCAGGCTTTCCGGTTGCTGTGAGGATTGCATACCTAAAATGCCAGGCACAGAGCAGAAGCCTAATAAATGCCCATTTACACTTTTTCTGGGAACAGAGAGTTGGAGGCACATGGTTATATCCGTTTTCTCATGCTGCCGTGACAAACGATCGTAAATTTAGTGGCTCAAACCCACTCAAACTTATTCTTTTGCAGTTCTGTTAGTCAGAAGTCCGAAATGAATCCAACGGGGCTAAAATCAAGGTGCGGGCAGGCTGGCGACTTCTCGAGGCTCCCGAAGAGATCTGTTTCCTTGCCTCCCCCTACGGTCCTCATTTTTTTGGCTCACGGCCTGCATCTCATCATCTCATGGCCTGCCTCTCCCCCTACCGCCCTCTGTGGCCACGCCACCTTCTTCCTCTGCCTTTCTTGACTCCCAATTATAAGGATCCTGGTGATTGCATTTGGGTCCATTCAGATCATTCAGGTATTCTCGCATCTCAAGATTCATCCGCAAAGTCCCTTTTGCCATGTAAAGTCCCGTTTACCGGGTCCAGGTATTAGGACATGGATATCTTTGGGGAGACGTTGTGCGGCCTACCACATTGTCTTAGTGTGTTCAGGCTGCTGTAACAAAAATACCGCAGACCGGGCAGCTGAAACAACAAACATTTATTTCTCACAGGTGTGGAGGCTGGAAACTCAAGATTCAGGCAGATTGAGTGTCTGGGTGGGGGTCTGCATCCTGGTTCATAAATGGCTGTCCTCTCCCGTGTCCGTACACGACAGAAGAGGCAAGGGAGCTCCCTGGGGTCTCTTGTATAAGGGAGCTAATTCTGTTCACGGGGCTTCACATCACCTCCTCATCTCCAAAGGCCCCGCCTTCTAACACCATCACAGCAGGGGTTAGGATTTCAACCTGTGAATTTGGGGGGGTGTGGAGGACAGAAACATTCAGCTCATAACACATGGCGACTAAAGCCAGTGGCAACTCTATAAATAAACTCTTTCGGGGGTGACCCAATAGCCAAAGGCCTCACCACTATTGTGGTCACAGGACGCCTGGGTACTGTTGTTCCTCAGGGCCCTCCTAAATAAATGGTGAGGGCGGTATACACCACCCAGCGGTTCTCGGAGTGAGTTGCCTGGACCAGCAGCATCCTGTCACCTGGGAACTTGTTCCAGATTTAACTCGATCAGAATCCCTGGCAGCAGAACCCAGCCATCTGTATTTTAACAAGCTCCAGGTGATTCTGATGCATGCTTAAGTCCTAAAACATAAAGTTATTAATAATAATAAAAAAAAAACTTGAGCATGCATCGGAATTACCTGCAGCTTGTTCACATGCTGTAAAGTTTACCCTTTTAAAACAATGCAGTGGTTTTTAGTGTAGTCACATTGTTGTATAACTATCAACACTATCTAGTTCTAGAATATCTTAGTCACCCCCAAAAGAAACCCCATACTCATTAGCTATTATCCCCTATTGCCCTTTGCTCAAGCCCCTGGCAACTATTAATCTGCTTTCTGTCCCTGTGCATTAACCTGTTCTGAATGAATAGGTTATAAATAGAGTCATATAGTATGTAGCCTTCTGTGTCTGGCTTCTGTTACTTAGCATCATGTTTTCGGGACTCAGATAGCAATCAGAACTTCGTTCCTTTTTTGTGGCCGAGTAATATTCCATTGTTTGGCTGTAGCACGTTTTGTTTATCCATCCACCAATTCCCGGACGTTTGGGTTGTTTCCGCTTTGAGGCCATCGTAAACGTTATAAATAATGCTGTGAAGATGCCCACGTTGGAGAACCGCTGCTGGAGAGAGATCATCAGAATCTAGAAATCCGGGTCTCGCTTTGCCAGTTCAGAGTACGGATTCTCTTAGAGTCGCATTAACCAGACTTTTGAGACCGACGTTGAAAGCTGGAATGTCTGTTTATTAGTGTCCGAGGAGAACTTGCGGTCCCAGGTTCTGTGGTTCTCAAGGGCCAGGTGATTTTTTGCCCTTGTCCTCTGTGCAGTCTGCCCATCCTGAAAACCAGGTTTGCTCTGGGAGGTTCCCTGGTGAGTGTGGAATAATAACCTGTAAAGTATTTAGTACCAGTGCCTAGTACGTGGCCAGTGGATGATGGGTGCCACCACCGTCACGATGAGTAACCGTCTCATGGGTGGGATGGGTCGCTTCAGGGACTGGAGGTATCAGAAGTCCGCTGGCTTTGTCTGTCTCCAGGACCTTGTATAAGGTCAACATTCTTCTGTTTGTAAGTGGAACAGCTCAAACTGCTTTTAATATTTAAAAATGAGGATTTGATTATAACTGGAGAAGCTCCGGGGGCTCAAATGACATGTCTATCCTTGGCTTCTCTGCATCTGTCTGTTCTGCTTCCCTAGTGTGTAGGCTTCTGTCTGAGGCAGGTCATTCCCACAGGTGGCCCATGGATGCTCAGGTGTGCAGCCCACCAGCTTTACTACTCCAGGGAGGGTAGAGAAGATCTTTCTGTATTTCAAAAGCCTCGTGGTATTTAATGGACTCTGGTTGGCCTATCTTGGGTCCATGCCCACCCGTGGGCCGATCACAGTGACTGAGGAGTTGGAATGCTTTCGACGTACCACGCCTGGCTCAAATTTGAAAGGAAGGCTCAGCCTGCCCTTGACCTCTAGGACTGAGGTGCCAGAAGGGTAATTTCCCAATAGAAATCCAGGCTGCTGTTACTAGAACAAGGAATAGGCTGTAGTGTCAGAGATGCCTGTGCCCTGGAAGGCTGGGACGGTCAAACCAACATCCGCCTGTGACTCTGTTTGTCTTTCCTTTCATGGTCGACTGAGTCCTTCTTTCGATCTGTCTATATATTTAATTTGATTGTATCAGGCTCTGGATCTAGGTCTCTTCTTGGCTTGTGGGGCAGGGATTCTTGACTATAAAATGATTTCCATTTGGACCTGGATAATTCTTTGCACTGGAGCTGTCCTGTGCATTGTAGGATGTCTAAGGACAGCCCTGACCTCTACCTACTAGATGCCAGTAGCACCCCACCCTGAGCTGTTACCCTCCCCTTCCCCCAAATGTCCCTAGATCCTGTCAGATGTCACCAGGAGATGCCATCTCACCCACTGCTGAGAGTAACTGCTTTAGATCAATGTTGTTTCTCTGTCCTGTGGTCCATTAGGGGTTGGGCTAGTTTTACTCTTGCAGGATCAACTTCCTCATCTCCAAGTTCTTAGGGGTGAGGCTCCTCCATATTCCCAATGCTGTCAACACTTCTCAGTAATAAACACTTTGCCCTGTTGCAGAAGTCCCCTTTCTCACTGGCTTCACCTTCAGAGCTGCCACATCAAGACCAGGACCTGTCACATCTCCGCCATCTCAGCCCCACTTAGGGATGCTTTGGAATATAGATACCCTATCTCGACCTTGGAATATGATCCATGACAAGGCTGTCTCCACCATGTCTGTGAACTACAGACAGTATGACATCTCTTGAATGGCACTTTGAGCATTAGGAAACGGAGAGGGGGGGAAACCTATTGCCTGAAGTTCAGACTTGAGGATGGCTCGTGTCTGGGTTTCTTAAAGTTGAACTGGGGTCTCTTGTAGCAAGCTCGCCTGGTCTGTTCTGGCTGAGCCCACTCAGGCAGTAAATTCTGTGGAATGACTCTGTGTGGGCAACTTCTCAGCAGCCCTTTGTTCTATGGACAATTAACTTCCACTGAACATTAACTACAGGGTGGCTGCATAATTAAAAAAAACACCACATTTCCATTGGGGGAGAATTTCGGCTCAGACAACTCCGCATGTCTCTGATTTAAGATCCATAAACTCGGTTCAAGGCAATAAATATGAAAGTAATTGATGATGTAGTATGCGAGGAACTTAAGACCCATCCATCACATCCGGGCGAGCAAGGGCTATGGGAGTCGAGGTGATAGGAGGGAAATAAATAGCCAGAGGGACCTAGACAGCTCTGCTCTCCTTGTAACTCACTGCTGTTTCTCCGCAGTCTCATGGCCTCATTCCCAAAGAAGTCTTTTCCCCGGGTTTTGTCTTCTCAGGGCAGGACGAAGAGGCACCAAGGAAATCTGCAAACAAGTACCTGGATTGCTCAAGGGAAAGGGTGCCTTTAATTGCTAATATCTACGATGTGCCAGGCACTTGCTTCAGTTTTGAGTGCCCAGTTCTTAGGGAGACTCTGAATATGGGTTTATCACTCCCATTTTGCAGAGTTCCGAAGAGACTCAGACATAAGAATCACAAGGACAGAATCAGGGTTGAGACTCAGGTCTGCTGCACCTGTAAATTAATTCTGTCTTTGTCCCCTGCTTCCTAGGCCAAAAGGGGGTTTTAGCCCCTGGGTTGCCAGGATTATGGACCCTGTAGTCCACGAACACCTCTTTCCTCCTATTTCTGGGTCCAGACGTCAAGCCCAACTTGCAAATCCCTGCCTGTGGTCTGCATATCCCACAGCACCCGCTGCCTAATGCCTGTCACTGACACTCATATTTCTGTTGGCTTATTTCAACATGAGACCATTTACAATTGAAATTGATGGAGCACAGGGCTGGCTGTTTTTCTCCCTTCACAGGGACATTTGCGATGATGGCAGCGTGGGGCCTCTGTCTGTCAACTCTTGTTTTGTCTTCACTTAAGCCTGCGCTGGGCACGGTAAGCCAGCCTCTTCCAATTAGCATTTCCTTTTGGGCCAGAGAGACAGGCTCTGCATCTATGTGGTCTGAGATGGCTCAGCATTGCTGGCTGCGCCCCCGAGCTTCTCCCAGCCTCGAGGCTGCCTCTCCTTGTTCTCAGGTCTTCTCTCCCAGGAAGGTTGCACAAGGGGACCCCCTTGCCAGCTTTGGCGATGATGGTCTCAATCTGGGATCTGGGGCTGCAGGTGTAGGTGGCTGGCCAGGGTAGAATGGGACCCCTGACTGACCCAGGCCCCAGAGGGCATGCACAGGTGAAGTCTCCATTCAGCGAGTTGGGGTGCCGATGGCTTATTTTTGCTGGAGTTAGCAGGAAAAACCCTTCACCTCTCAGCTCTAAGCCAGACTCTGCTTGGGACACTGAACACATACAGATGAGGGATTGGCAGCACCTGTTCTCCAGGAGCTCACGTTCAAGGGTAGTAGGGAGAACAGATGTATAAGCAGAGACTCTCCATGTAGTGAGGCAGGTGGCCTGGAGAGGTAAGCCCAGGATGCCATGGAGGAGGACATGGCAGGGGTGTCTGCCCCTGTGCGTTCAGGGAGGGCTTCCTGGAGGAGTCATGCCTGACTTGGATCTTGAAAGAAGAGTTGGCAGCAATCAGCCTAAGAGAAGTAGGGCAGGGGTGCCGAAGAATGTTCTAGACAGAACACTGTCACTGGAAGTGGGGGGGGGGGCGCGGTGCAAAACAGCAATCCATGCTGTGAATGTGACTCAGGGAAGGATGGACGGGGACCAGAGACAGCGATGGGGTCATCGGCGATTTTAAGCCCAGGATTGGCCCTTAGCTCTGCCCTGCCGTTTTCTCAGATGCATGGGGCCTTTCTTCCTCTTTGGCCTGGGATCAGCCTGTTCTTCCTCCCATGTGACCTTTCTTGGTCCCTTGAGATGATATGATACTATAATGGAGGTCTTTGAGACAATGATTCTGGAAACACACAGCCCACTCTTAGGGTGGTATTTAAGTGATCTACGACCTCCTCCCGAAATTCCAGAAGCACCACACATTTTTCCTTATCGATAATTTGTTTCCCGAGCACTTCCCAACCAAACCAAGGTGGACCTGTTATCCTAATGAGATTCTTCTGTCTTTTTCTTTTTCCCCTAGATGTTAAGATTTTCTTTTCTTTTCTTTATATTTAATTTTATTATCCTCTTGCATAAACCGATTTTGACATTTCAGCATGATCCCCTCCCCTTTTCAGACCTTAGCAGTAACATTACATCAAGGGGAAATTTAAAGGGAAGGTTCAGGGTAGAGATACAGGGAGAGGGAAGAAAGATAGATTTCCTACTACGTCTCATTTTTAGAATCGAGGGAAGATTGATAATCAATGCCACACCCCCTCCAGTCAGCAGGGTGGTGTCTAATGGAATTAGAGGCCCACTGCCTCACTTTTCTTGTCATGTGTCCCCCATCAGCCCCATGGTCCCCATGCCCCCGGCTTGTATGTCCAACTTACTGTTAACAATGTCGGATCCTCCATCTATCATCCGCACAAGGAAGATAATTGCTCATGAGGCACCCAGGTCTCTCATTGTTTGGTTATGAGGTTAAAAATCCCTGATACACTTCAATAAATTCTGCAAGTGAGCACATTATAAAATGTAATTAAATGCCTCAGCTCTCTTCTCTTTCTTTACCAGCAGTGGAATTTAATTGAGGCCATCCGAGGGGGCTCAGATAAATCACAGGTGATGACTCCAGGAGTCACGTGATCTTATCATTGTCCACACATTTGATTTATGGGGACTTCAGGGGATCCCAGCTCAGGAGTTACCTGCCAGGACTCAGCCACAAGGTGATAGTCTTCTAAAAGGGGGAGATTGATTCTGGAGGGGTGTATTGGGATAGATATGTTCTACTTTTTCCACTAGATCTTGGAGGTACTTCCAGGTTGGCTTCACCATATTTAAACATTTTTAGCCAGGCCTGGGGCCAGGAGGAATGGGTGATGAAAGAAAACTTTGATTGCAACTCTGTAATGTCCCCCCCTCCCAGCCTCTGCACTTTCCTGCCTCCTCCCCACATATTAGCCCTCTGCCTGCTGTGCTACTGTTCGCTCAGTGCCCTCCTTGCTCACCTGTCTTACCAAGGTAGGCATCTACCTGGAGACTCTTCCAGGAGGGCACATTCTCTGCTTATTCCCCATCAACCATGACCAGCACCACTACCCCTCCAACTGTAACGTACACATCCTCAAGCTCTTCCCTCTGCTTTGACAAAGTGACAAACGAGTAATTGTATTAATTAGCCCAGACAGAAGCAGTGAGAGGAGAGAGTTAATTTTCCTCTCTCCTCTGCTCTCACGAGCTGACATGGATTTCGGCAGTGGCATGTAGTCAGAGACATTGCAGGGGACGGTGAAGACTAGAAAGAACGGCAGGGCAGGAGCGGGACTGGTATGAGTTAGAATCTTGGCTGGACCACTTACAGGTCCTGCTGTGCCTCACTCCTCTCTTCTGGAAAATGGGCATTGAAGGAACACACCTCACAGGGTGCTAGGATTAGGTGAGCAGAGGGGTGACAGCACATGGTCCTGCACATTTTGGCTTGGAGAATATAGGTCATTTGTCCAAGGATTCTTATCGTCTAGGTGGCAGAAGTGGATCTTCAACCCAGGTCTTCTGACTTCAAAGAAAAAAGATCTTTTATAACGTATATGTAGATCAGATTGTCACATTGTACGCTTTAAATAGCTTACAATTTTATTTGCTAATTATACCTCAATAAAGTTGGGGTGGGGGGTCAGGGAAGAAAAGGAAAAAAATCTCTGCCAAATAGCCGAATGAGTTACACAGCTGTAAATCAGAGGTTGACACACTTTTTCTCCAAAGCGCCAGGTAATCATTATTTTTCGTATCGTGGGCCATATTGTCTCTGCCATAGTTACTCAACTCTGCTGTCCTAGTGCCGAAGCCATGACAGACAACACGTAGAGAGTAGGTGTGGCTGTGTGCCAATCACCTTTTATTTACAAAGGCATGTGGATGTGGCCTGAGGGTCAGAGTTTGCTGACCGCTGCTCTAAATCATAGTCCATGAAGAGTTTTGTCATGTTCTAACTGGCGTGTTAATGCTAGAGGCAGAGTGATGATGACAATGACAAAAACAATAATAACAATACTATGTCAGGCACTCAGCCGAGCCCTGTTCCAATTAATTACCTCACTTCATCTTCCTAACAATCCTGGCAGGGAGATATTATGACCCCCTTTTTATAGGAGACAGCTGAGACTCGGTGAGGTTAAAGGGACCACGGTCTCACAGCTACTAAGTGGCAGAGCTCATGTTCGAACGTAGGTCTGCTCGCTTCAACCTCACAGTCTTGCTTGTACACCCCGCTAGGCAACCAGATGACCCGGATGACCTTCTTGTTAAGAAATGAAGTATGCTGCTCTGACACAAAGGAGGTCCAGACTCAAGATCTCGCTCGTCTCCAGTTTAAACCCCATATATATGCAGATTGGTTTGACCCTGCAGTGTTCCTGTTTCTAGATAGGTTGCTTCACTATGGCCCTTTGTTTCGCCTCAATGCCAGGAGATCCCTAAGAATCTCCCGTGAATGGCCTCTTCTTCTATCAAGAGGGAGCAGCACGATCCTTACCCCTAGCATCTTTCTCCCCATTGGTCTCATCTGCATTATTTCTTCCTTCATGACATGGCGCCCGGGCCCACTGACATCTACACATCCCCAGTGCCAAGTGGTTCTCTGGATTCCTCCACAGCTGTCACAGCTCCCAGATGATGAAATTGGGATCTTGTAATTGTCTCAGGGAGAAAATTATGTCCCTATACACAAAGAAACTCAATTTGGCCTTGAAGAATCATGGAGCTGTAACCTTTAGACATCGCACATAATTAAAATACTTTTTGATCTATTTGAATTGAATATTAAAGCAAATAGAGTTATTCCCTGCTATGTGAATAATATCACGAGTAGCTCTAGTCAAGGATTAGCTGACACCTTGGCTAAATCAGTGGGGTTTTAGCTGGCGACTGGCCTGTGGCCCCAAATTTTAGTAGTCTAAATTTCATCTGTCACAGATATCTTTGGACCCAAAGAATTCGCTAGTTGATTGGAATGCAACACCACTGTTAAGTTCTCACTCCGTCTGTCATGTCTCTGAGCTGGAAGCTTAAGGGCAGCTTGACACGTCCGTTTTATTTGCGGTATTTCTGAGATTGAGCTGTGGGGTTGAGTGTCCTAGCCCAGGCCCCGGCCCTACCTCCTAAAATGAAGTGACGGAGATTAAAGTAAAGAATACATCTAAAGCGTTTACTCTGAGTCCCGCCTTGCAGTAGGTGCTCACTAAATGTTAGCCGTTGTTATTAATAGTGTCATGTGCTCAGGGGTCTTTATCTCCATGGCAACATTTAAGGATGCGGTAACTCTCATTCAAGAAGGTTTAAAGACTCAGGCTGCCATCGACAGCTTCCTGTGGTCTTTTCCAACTCTAGGACTGAGTGATTTGAAAAATAACTTTTACACGTGTCTCGAAAGAAGACAGGGTAGACAAGAGTGGCATGGTGTGTGTGTGTGTGGGGGGGTGGGGACAGGCTTTAGTTTTGTAGGCAACTGGGTTCAACTCTGAAGCCTGCCAAATACTGGCTGTGGGGCTTAGAACAATTAAGTCCTTATCTGTAAACCGGGGATATAACTTCGTATGGTTGTATGAATTAAATGGGAAAACAGCTCCAAGAGGCGTATCCCCACTTGGGCTATGTACGGTAAATAAGACCGCATTGCTTCTGTGCCGGACAGGGGACTAATCACTCTGGGGTGTGGATTTTTTATCGGGGGCTGCAGGTGGCATCATGACAGCTCACGTGGGAAGGACCTGGGCTGGGAGACAAATGATCTTGGAAGGGTCAGGACTGATGCTTTAGATCGAGTGGGGGTGGGGAGCTGGGAGATGGGGTGGGGGTGGAGTGGGGTGCTCCTGTTTTTGTCACAGCCTAGCAGGCTACTCTCCCCTCAGCCACCAGAGGGAGCTCTTACATGTGTGAGCCCGCCCCCCCCCCCCCCCCAACATAGCTTCCTAGGGTCCTGCCTTTGTTCTAACTTATCTCAAGGTTCCCATTGACTTAAAACAGACCCCAAAGTATGACCGTCTTATTTCCCTCATGGAATTGCTCCTGTAAATTCTAAGCTCAGAAAACTCGATTCTCCTCTTCACCATACCCGCGGTTCCCAAAACCTAACCCGGCACAAGATAGCTATTGTGTCGGTTTCTGTGGCTGCTGTAACAGAATTACCAAAACCCAGTGGCTTCAAGCAGCATAAGTCTATTATCTCACCATTCTGGAGGGCGGAAGTCCGTAGAGCTGGTCTCTCCTGGAGGCTCCACGGCAGAATCAATTCTCTCGCCTCGTCTAGCTTCCAGAAGTTGCTGCCTTCCTTGACTCTTGGCCCTTTTCCGTCCTCAAAGCCAGCCATCGTCACATCTTCTCTCTCTCACTCCCCTGCCTTCCTCTTTCACTTATTATTACACAGGGCCCACCTGGACAATCCAGGGTGCTCTCCTCCATCTCAGGATTCTTACCTTAATCTGCCAAACCTCTTTTGATCTGTTAAGTAACATACTTAACAGGTTCTAGGGATGGGGACGCGGACATCCGAGGGCAGAGGGCAAATTTGGTTCTGCTCAACAAGGTATTTATTGAGTAACTTGCAGGAGTGACAGAAGGAAGGAACAACATCACCTCTCGGGCCTTCGAGGCTCTTTCCTGAACTGTAGACACCCTTTCTTTGCTTTCCTCAGACAGACGTGGGAGGCATGGTCAATAGAGGATGAGTTGAACTCCATGTATCTGGAGGGCAGTCTGGACTAAAAGCACCCAGTTTGTTCCCGTCTGTAATGCAAATCCCCACTCAACCACTTGTTAGCTATAGACAATTGCTTATTGCTTCTAAGCCTCAGTGATCCCGTCTGTGAAATGCGGGTGAAATTGGCTGCCATTTATTGAGTTAAAGACCCCAGTCCTGGCCTTTACTTGCTGTGTGACTTTGAGCAAATGGCATAGCTTCTTAATTTCCTTAGAGGTGAAATGGGGCTAATGATAACAACTGATGCATTACCTACATGCATACAGTGTAGTGTATAAATTAACTGAGATAATTTATATATATAAAGGGCTTATTTGGCTGTAGTGCTTGGTACATAACACTCAACAAAAAGCATATCTACTCTTGATTTCTTGTTTTCTTATTTTTACTCATTTCTTTTGCTCTTTTACTTTTTCCTCCTCTTCCTTTGCTTTATCACCATCCATTTTTATTATTGCTGGTATCTCTGTGTTAAGTGTTTTTAATTTTTTCCCTTATGCCTGACTCCTTTGTTAGCCTGAGTTCCGTCTCATCAGGCCAGAGCCTGAGTTTTTCATTTTAAAGCTCTGTGTAACGTGAATGCTTGATTAACGTCAGTTCCTTCTGTTGAGGCCTCGGTTCCTCTAGCTGGCCACTAAGGCGATTTCAAAGTCCAGGGCTCCTGGTTTGTCATCAGGAGGCATTTTTAAGAGGGCATCGTCAGTAAGACCTATAGGAGGGAGAAGAACCCTCCTTTCTTCCAACATTTCCCTTTCCAGTCACTGGAAATGAAAATATCTACGAGGAAATGTCTGTTATTCTCCCCCTGGGACGAAGGCACCAGGGCTGTACACTGTTCTGCCTCTGTGTCTGCGTGACTTGTTATCAGAAAATTAGAGGAGAAAAGAATCTTTTGTTCAGCTATGGAGACATCGTAATAGGCACTTTGATTGTTAAGCAGAAGTTTCTGTATCGGTTTAATTGCTGTAAATGCTGTTTGCCTTCTCTGTTATGATAAGGCCTGGATTTTCATAGATATCCGCCCCCGTCCCTTTAAACAGTTTTCCTTTGCTTTAAGTCTTGCATTGGCAAGTTTAATGAAATCCAAATGAAGAAAGTAAAGACAGGATCTCAAAGTTCAGGTCTTCACACCCACGAAGGAAGCCATGTGGAGGCTATTATTGCTGGAGAATAATGATGCTGCAGTTGCTTAATGTAATTGACAGAATTCGCCCCTTCAACCAGATGTGGGGAAATGAAACCCAACTTCCTAAACTTAATTCTACTTTTTTGAGAAGGTGCTGTGATTGAGAATAACAGAATAACGTGGATATGAATCTGACAGTGAGATGTGCAGATAATAAAGGAGGATTTGCTCTCTGCTGACTTGAGCTTCAAAAGTACCATCTTGGCCTTGTTGGAGGGTGATGGGGTTAGAGAGGTGGCTAGAGAAGAAAGAACCATCTTACTGGAGCCAGGGTTCGCATCCTTGGCGCTCCTGACTTTTGGGGCTGGGTTAATTCTTCATGGGTGGTCTGTCTGTGTATTGTAGGATGTTGAGTAGCATCTCTGGTCTCTACCCATCAGGTACCACTAGCAACCCTGCACCCTCATATGACAGTCAAAACCATCTTTAGATATTGCCAAATGTCCTCTGGGGGCCGAAAGTGCCTCTGGTTGGGAATACCGGTGTAGGGGCTTTTAGAGGATTTGCAAACAATTGCAGAGTTACACCTTGAGGTTCTGCTGGCGCCAGGCTGTGTGACCTTTGGCAAGTCACTGCACCTCTCTGAGCTCCTCTGTCTTCCTCTGTCCAGTGGGAATAAGGAGAACACCGAGTGCATGAAGGCACAGCTTCTGAGTATAAACTTCCCAGCATGATGCTGGACACATGTTGAGTGATCAGTAAAGTCGGTGTTTATATTACAAACATCTTGGATTCGGCAAGTATGTATTAAGTACTTACTTTGCCCCTGGCACTCCACCTGTGAGGTAGTGAGGCAAAGATGAAGATGTGATTTCTGTCCTTGCGGGAGACGTGGAAGTACCACCTAATGCTTCAGCCTTGGCAGACGTCGCTCGTCAATCTCAGTGCTCGTTCCTGTTGAGCCTCAGAATCCTCAACCCATCTTTCTAGACAGCCACTACTAATGTCCCGTGAGGTGAAACCCATTTGGCACTCCTCGTTCTGTGCATTCCGCAGGAGGAACCTGAGTATCTGAGCGCACAGTCCCCTCCCCTCCGGCAGGGCTGTCCCACCTCCGCCCACCCCGGGGCACTGGAGAAAGCATTCTAAGGTGTTAGCAGGTAGATTCTTTCCTCCCAAGTCTGATTTTAGTCCCCAAAGGAGATGGAAATGGAAAGAATGCTCTTTCTTTCTCTCTCTCTCTCTTTTTTTTTTAAATCGTTTTTCTTTCCTGTCTTTTTTTGTATCCCTCGGAAACTGTAACAAGTAGTAAAAGGGGCTTGGACCGGATGACGTTTAGTTTTTAGTTAAACTAGAGGACATTCCACTGGCTGTGATCCTGATTGATATATTATGCTGCTTCCCTCTTGAGTTTTCTCTGCCCTTTAGGGCTTGGAATATCATTAACTCTCCCAGAAAGGGTCTCCGCTTCACAGGGACAGCTTTCACATGGCTGCAGACAGTGTCATTAGACAGAACAGAGAAGAGAACGGGTTGGGGTTAAATGCTCCCTGATCGGCTCAGACAAGCCCGGCTCCGCCGGGAGCATGCCGCTCCATCACCATTGCTGTGAAAAATGAGGCGTGTATGTTCAGCTCGCAAAACAGGGAGCTGGCTGCACGCATCTGGCCTGAGACAGGGGAGCCGGCGTGTGGGCCAGCCCCCCGGCTGCTTCGTGGAGATGTCACCGGCAGCCCTCGTGCATTCCCGCTGTTGTCTCACACCTCTCAGGGAGCCTCCGAGGTCTGCCAGGAGGGCGGTGCTGACAGCCGGGGAGTGGAGTGAAGGTGGGGGCTGGTGCTGAGTGACAGTGGAGGGGGCTGGGATTTAGCTTAAGGCTAAATGCAAGAAAAGGCAAGGTGGGGCCAGGCATCCGGTCTGAAATCTGTGGGGTTTATGGTTTCTTCCTTTTCTCATTTATCCATCAATCCATTCATCTATCTATTCATCCATCCATCCATCCACCCACCCACCCACCCACCTACCTAACAATTCACCTACTGATCTGTCTGTCTATCCAGTCATCTGTCCATCCACACATCCATTCATCCATCCATCTAGCCACCCACCTACCAATCTATCTACCCATCCATCTATCCATCCATCCACCTGCTCATCCATCCACTCATCAGTCCATGCCCTTATTCTAGTATGAGTTTAGATGGTATATGGTAGGATGTATTTTCAGTAGTTACCTACAATATATAGAAAGTGATATTAGTTTTTCATTTAGAGTTTGCTCTTAAACGTATTTACACAAAGGGTCAACTTCAAATAGTAAGTACATAACTTTATGAGTTATACAGGGAATAACAAAAATAAGGCAAGTGGTACTTGTATGAATGGCATTTGGAATGTACCTCATTAGAACGTTGCAGGTAAGGTCATCCGTGGCCTGTTAGGAACCAGGCCGCACAGCAGGAAGTGAGCAGCGGGTGAGCAAGCAAAGCTTCGTCTGTATTCGCAGCCGCTCCCATCACCGCCTCAGCTCCACCTCAGATCATCAAACATCAGATTCTCATAGGAGCACCAGTCCCTGGTGTCAAAAAGGTTGGGGACCACTACTTTAGAGTCTCTCACGCCTGTATTCACAGCTGCTGTGCAGCCTCTGGAGTGTATGACCTCGAGCAAATGACTTCCTCTCTCCAAGACTCGGTTTCCTCATCTGTAAGGTGGGGATGCTGACAACCCCTATCCTCGGGATTGTTTTGATGGTGCAGCAAGCTAAGGCATGTGAGTCAGCACGTGCCTGGCACACACTAAGCACTCTGTAAATGAAAATGATGCTCCATTTTTTTTGCACAGCTGGCTTCGTTTCGGGCACTCTCTGGCTGCCCGGCCCAGGGAACCTGGCATGGGTTAAAATAACACAAGCTAACCCAGTTTTCCACTTGGCTTTGGTTTAACGAGTGATGTGGTCCGTACCCTTCCTGAGGCCCGTGAGCGTCCATCTTCCTTCCAGGGTTTGGCTGGAGCCCAGGCCAGTCTCAGACCCTCTGTGTAACAGTCTCTCCGCCTCTCTTCTCTCCCTGCAGACACACTGTCAGTGCCACGCTGGTCCCCGCAGATCCCTCGCAGAGACCTCGGCAACTCCATCAAGCACAGGTGGGCTGCATTCCTGCGTGCTCTGGTGCCTGCCCCCAGCACCGTGAGGGCTGAGGACTCTGGCCCCAGGGAAAGGCTGGGCAGATATGTTGTTCCAGTCCTGTGTCACCATGTCCCTCTCTCCTGTGTCAGGCTAACCCTCAGTGAGGCAGCCAGGGACTGACATGTCTGCTGCTTGTTAACCTGGCCCTTACCAAATTAGTACATGATGGTTAAAAGCCAGAGTTTTGGAGTCAGACTGACCTAGATTCCCAGCCCAGCTAGTAAAGCTTTGCAACCTCGAGATAGTTACTTAACCTCTCTGAGGCTCGATTTTCTTATCAGATAATTCTGTCTACCCATAGGGTGGTTGTGAGGATTAAATGAGGTCATATAGTTTATAAAGGCTGCGCAAAGGCCCTGGCCTATAGTAACCATTCCGTGAACAGTATCATTGTCAAGACAAACGCTTTATGTCCTACTTTTGGATCTCCCCACCCAGAAGGCACAAGATTGCAGGCTGAACTCAGAGATGCTCACTCTCTGCTCAGACGTAAGTCAGTTCAGAGCTCCAGCCCTGTTGGGTGCATGGAACAGCCTCTCCATTGGGTGCTCCTGCCCTTTTTTGGAAGGGAGATCCCTATCTCCTAGTCATCCCTCATAAGAAGTTCTTTTACTTTCCAGATTTGACTTTCCCCATTTTATCTCATTATCCTCACAATCTCCTCACAAACTCAGTGGGTTAAGCAGCATGGTCACGTCCATTTGCCAGATGGGAAAACTGAGGCCCTGGACGATTAAGGGACGGGTCTACAAGCTCACCGACCTCAGCCCTTTGTGTTCCTTGAACACTGCTGCTGAGAGTTTTTATTTTGCACCGAGGCCTCCGTGAACTAGCTGAGGGATTGGCCCACGCATTTATGGATTCTTTCCACGTGTACAGAATTTCTGTGCCAGGGCGGCAGCACTAAGCGAGATGTAAGACCTACACCCTCGGGGAGCCCACGGTCTAGTGGAGGGTTAGACGGTTAACAGACCATGACAATACAGAGAGATCAGGGCCATGGCAGGGGCGGGCGGTGTCCAGTACCAGTGGCAGACACATCACCATGGCTGGGGTGAGGTGGCAGTGAGCACGCTCTCCTGGAAAGGCATCTCATCAACAGTTCTTGAAAGGAATATGTTGACAGGATAGTTGTTAAGTCTCAAAAAAGAACATGGTGGAGGAAATAGTGAGGAATATGTGATAGACATGCCAGTGGTCAGGAAGTGAGATGCAGAGAGAAAGGCATCAGAAAAGAAGGTTGTTTTCGTTTGTGTCTTCTGCACTCCCCCGGGCTCAGCTCCACCCCCTGGATTAGCTCCACCCTTGGCTCAGTACCGCTCCTTGATTGGCCATGTCCCTGGCTCAGCCCCACCCCCTGGATTGGCCACACCCCTGGCTCAGCTCTACCTCCTGCTCAGCCCCACCCTAGACTGGCTCTACCTCTGACTCAGCGTCACCCCTGGCTCAGCACCACCTCCTGGATTAGCCCCACCCCTGATTCAGATCCTCTCTTTGATTGGCCATTTCCTAAGCCCCACCCCCTGATTTGGCCACACCCCTGGCTCAGCTCCTCTCTTGGATTGGCCATACCCCAGGCTCAGCTCCACCTCCTGCTTAACCCCAGCCCTGGATTGGCTATACATCTGGCTCAGCCCCACCCCCTAGTTATTAGACCTGGTGGTACCTCAGATTGAAAAGCTGATGCTTAGAGGAGGGAAATGACCAGATGATCTTGAGCATCAGGCACATCTTAGAGAAACTGGGACTTGGGTTGCCCTTTTACTCTTTCATCTTACCCTGTGTTTCTCCCTGGGCTCCATGTTACAAGGAGAAAGCTGGATTCATACAAGCCTTGATGAACAAATGAAGTTAAGATCCCATTCTGTTCACTGTCCTCAGAATCATGCCAGCCAGAACCTGGGAGAGAGAGCAGACCCCAGGGATGGGAGAGGGCTGGGAAGGAGAGAAACTCCCACCCACTACACACACTGCCTTGCCTGCTTGTGAGTCCTGTGCTTCTGGCTGGTGGGTGAACATCATCCCCCACAGCTGTCAAATCCTGCACAACAGACCCTGCCAAACTCGCTGGCTCTGCTGAAGGGGCCGAAAGGGGCTTAACCAACCCCCAGTCCGAAACTGGAGAGGGACTTCTCTTGGCCACAAGTCTCTGTTCAGAATATTGCTACTTACTTAGATAGGGAGGCCTTTGGGCTGCAGCTTATTTTGTTAGGAGAGTGATTGACCCAAATCAGGCAGGGTGGTACAGCAGAGGAATGCAGACTTGCCCTCGGAATTCTCAAGCACCGAGTTACATAACCACTTCCGATTTTCATTTGACACCGTGAGGCGGTGGAGATTAGACACAATTCCTGCTGAAAGTGACAGAAATTGAAAATGAAAATTAACTCTGACCCGGTAACCTTCCAAAACTTTTCTTGAGCCCAGCCCTGCCGCGGCGTGGTATCTCTGGGAGAAGAAAGTACCCCGGCAGCAGTCGGGTTGGGGGGGGGCGGACAGGGGGCCAGGAAGTTAATTTCACATACCCATGTTCCTGGTGGTTTGTGTCTGTGAATCGGAGGCCTCCAAACGGCCTTGTTTGCAGCCAAGTGATGGTGATTGGCAGGGAGGTGAGATGACGGTTTTTACTTTAGGGGACTCTGCTACTAAAGTTGGGGGGGGAGTCTCAACTTTTCGGGGGGGGTGAGGCTCCCTCTTGAAGCTTCCCAGGTGATGTGACTAACAGTGATGGGGAATGGCTTAGCTGGACTCCTAGGAGGCCCCACCTTGTCTCCAAGGACAGTTCTGACCCCATCCATTTGCTTTGTCCCAGACCCAAACTTGGCACATAGTAGGCTGTCGGGCAGGATTTGTGGAATGAATGAATGACTCTTATGAAAGATTGGGTAATGATATAGCCATACCCAATTCATCGAGTACGTACTATGTGCCAAGCACTGTGTGAAGCCCCCGACATGCATGACTTTGCTTAATTCTCCCAACAACCTATGAGTGGATACTGTTACTACCCCCAGTTGACAGATGAGGAGACTGAGGCTCCAGGGGTTTAATCCACTTGATTTGATTAAGTCACATATCTCGGAAGAAGTAGGGCTGGAATCCAGGACCCGTGTGCTACCCATTAAGTGGTTCATCCTTCTGGGACAGGTCGGTCTCCATGACCTTGGCCTTGAACATTTTTTTTTCTCTTTTCCACAGGTTTTCCACCAAGTATTGGATGTCTCAGACGTGCACAGTCTGTGGGAAAGGGATGCTTTTTGGCCTCAAGTGTAAAAATTGCAAGTAAGTGGCTGTACCAGGGAACATCTTTTCATGGTGCCCGATGTCACCTAGAGCCATACTGGGCTCTGAAATAGCTTATGGGAGTTTGGTTTCTTGACTTTTAGGAGAGTCGCTTGCTCTGTTTTTCAGAAATAGGTCTTAAATGAACTCGTAGCATGTGGGTAGGGGCTCAAGAAGAGCACTTCTGAATGAGAACCTGAGCTGATGGCTGATGTTTAAAATGCGCAATGCCATTGTCCAGTGAGCATGGCGGCACCTTGCATTTTCATAACATCTAAGGTCAGGGGTCGGCAAACTTTTCTTGAGCTGACCAGGTAGTAAATATTTTCAAATTTGTGGGTCATCCGGTCTCTTTGTCACAACGACTCAGCTCCGTCGTATAGCTCAAAAGCAGCCAGAGACAGTACACAAACCAGTGAATGTGACAAATTTATTTATTGCAAAATGCCTTATTTAGATGGATATGCTGCAGGCTGGCTGATCCCTGGGTTAGTTTGGGAAGTGTTTTTCTCCTTTGTTTTGTTCTCTTCCGAGGAGCAAGGTGTTAGGATGCTCCTCATTTTACAGATGTGAACGCTGAGCCTTAGCATGGAAAAATCACCTGCCTGAGGTCCCACGGCGAGGAAGTGGCAGTTAAGACGTAGATCCTGGCCCCCTTACTCCTGTCCTGGCTGTGGCATCATGTGGGTCTCGAGTTCTCGCCCTTGTCCCCACTTCTGCATACCCATTCCAAGTCCTGGCCGGTGACAGGTGGGGTGGCAGGAGAAAACCTGTAGGGCCCACCGTGGGCTCTGGAGTCAGACGAAGATGGATTCAAATCTTGGCTCTGTTACTTTCTAGTTGTGTGACCTTGGGCACGTCAGCTCACATTTCTGCTCCTAGTACCTTCCTCTGCACAAAAGGAATAAGCATCACACATGCCCGTTGTGGGAGTGAGCATTTAAGAAATCGGCACTAAGGGACCTAGCCTGGTGCCAGGCTCAGAGTTCTGTCCTCTGTCAGAGGTCACAAATGCCTTTCTGCTTGGCCTCCGTCTCTTTTTCTACAAACTTGCATTAGGTACACACTCTGGTCCAGTTACTGTTAAGTCGTCAATAACATTCAACTGTATCCAAGAGTTACAAATGAATATGCATCTGTTTGCTTATAGTAGCCATTTAATTTTAAAGATTGTAGGAAACCTTCTTTCCTCAGTAGCCTTGTTCCTCCTCCTCCAGCCCAGGCTGGGAATTCTCATTTGGCCTCCTTCGGGGCCTCCCTATATCCCTACCTAATGATGCAGGGGCGAGTGCTTGCTCTCTCCGCAGCCTGGAGGTCTCACCTGACTGACTAAGGTAAGGCTGAGGACTCTCTTCCCTCCAGGAGTTGTGGGAAGGATTAATTAGTTCCAGCTCCTCAGGAGCCTTGGGCTCCATGGCACAGGGAAAGCAAGGCAGTAATTACCAAACATCTGTGATTGGAGGCCTGCATCTCCGCCTTGGTGCTCTGTTGACCCAGGCTCTCAGGTGAGTCCCCAAGGTTATGGCCCCTGGGCTTTCTGACTCTGAGAGGCACGAGGCCAAGGCCTGCAGCCCAACTGGAAGGCTCTCTGACTCTCCCCCACATGCCAGGTGCTCCCGTCTCATCCGTGTGTAGCCATGCTGTGTTCTGTGGGGCAAACGGCAGCTTTCACATCCTCACACCTGCACAGTGGAGGCTTTGAAGTCGGGTAATTAGATGACAGGGACACAGCCAGGAGTCAGCAAGGCCCAACGCTTCCTGAGCTGTTTTAATTTTCAGCACTGGAGGCAGAACTCTGGGGCGGCCTTTGCTTCTCCTTCTATTCTAGAAATAATGAGCAAAGGTCAGACCTGCCCAGGTTTCGGGGAGGAGTCTGGGGAAGGGACGGGGACCTGGGGGAGAGGGGTGGCTGCAAGAAGCACAGGTTTTGGGAGCAGCCAGAACTGAGCTTGGGTCCCAGCCCCGTCGCTGAACTCCCTGTGTGAGCGTGAGCAGGAAAGACACTCGTCATTTGGGGGTTCGGTTTCTTTATCTGCAAAGTGGGTGCGATAATTAGCACCCGCCACAGGAATATTGGAAGGAATCATCCTGCCCCCAGATTACAATTTTTATCACAGAACTTTCCACCTCTCTCCACCTTATGCAAAAGTGGCTCCTGGTTTGAAAGGGGCAGAATTCAAACCAAGCCATGGCTGGACTGCACCATGGACCACACCATTTGCTCAGCGCTTAGAAAAACTGGAAGAATGGTGAAGGCAGAGCCCGTAGCTGCTACGAAGTCCCAGCATGCTTCAGGAACTCCTACAGCACACCGGTGTAACCACAGCAGAGTCTCGAGCTATCTCTAGGACGTAATTATTAGCCCGCATTTCTGATGTCCTCAGATGAAGTTTGAACTTATTCTTCTATGAATGAAATCCCGCAGCTTTTGCATGAATTATAGAGCGAGGATGAATGGTTGGTCGTCTATATGTGTTTTCACAAAGATCGGCAACATTTTGGACACACGGGTAGCTAGAAGGGTCGGGTGAGGGACAGAAACAGGTACCGCACAGACCCCGGAGTCAGGGCGTTTAGGGAAGACACGCCCACAGAGAAAGGAACTTCAGGGACGCCGAAGCGCATGCGTGAAGAACAGCGGTAGCTGGGATTTCAGACACCGGGCTCCGGGACTGGAGCGGCAGCTTCTTAGAGAAACGTGAGCCGCGCCCTTCATTCGTGTGCTCAGCGAGCGTTTATTGAGCACCTGCTATGCACCCGGCACTGTCCTAGGCACCGGGGAATAACAGCGAATGAAACAGACGAATTCTCTGCCCTCACAGAACTTCCACGCTGGTGGGATGGGGTGTGGCCAGACGGTAAACAAAGTAGCCTAGGCAAGTGGATCATCTGTTCAAATGACGCTTAAGTGCTCAGGAGAAGAACAAAGCAGAGAAGGGAGATAGCAAGGGCCGGGTAAATGGCTGTGGTTGTCATCAAAGTGCTCCAGGAAGGTCCTATACCTGAGTGGGGAACTTTGGGAAAGCAATAGTGTGTGGTTCAGGCCATTTCCTGTTTTCCCAAAGTGTTTCCAGAGGCTTGGATTTGAATCTGTCCTGAAGGCAAGGATGGATGGATGGATTGATTGATTGATTGATTTAATCAGTTCTGGTTCTGTTACTGCCAGAAACAACTTGGGTGACAGGATTGGGTTAGACCCATGGTACTCACCAGGAGCATCACCGGAGCATCACCAGGAAGCGGGTTAGAAATGCAGAGCGCCAGGCCCCGCCCCGCCCTGCGGCATGAGAATCTGCGTTTTAAGATTGTCCTGGCGACTCCTGTGCACATTCAAGTTTGAGAAGCACAGCTCCGGAGTGCTCTCCAGTTCCCTTACACAACTGATGGGCTAGAGTTTGGGTCTCCCACTCGAGAGCGTGCATCAGAAGCCCCCGGAGTGTTTGTTAAAACAAAGATCCCTGGGTTCACCCCTAGAGTCTCTGCTGGAGCAGATCATGGGGGGGGCCCAAGAATTTTTAACAAGTTCTTGGGGTGGTGCTAACCCTGCCGGACCTGGGATCACATTCCAGAACAGCTGCTCTGTGTAAAAGTGGGAGTCTGACAACATGAAGGACAGTTTATTTCTCAGCCTGACGGTTCAGCATGTGAGATTTTTTTTTTTTACAGGTTGGTCACTTGTCACCGTTTACTTTTCAGGCTCTTCTGCTGTTCCCACCCCTTAGACTCATTTTGTGAAACTGAGCCTTTGTTCAGCGTCATCTCTCTAGTAAATCCATCCAGTAAATACTTGTGTGATGAATCAAAAAGACGAGGACTGACTGGGGACCCAGGCTATAGGTCAGACACACAGACACACCTGTGTTCAAATCCTGACTCTGCCACTAACGTGTGTAACCACTTCTGAGCCTCAGTTTTTTCCTTTGTAGAAAGAGCAAAAAAACCTTGATTATTTAAAAGAAAAAACTCAAGGACATAAATAAGGTAAAATGTTCAGCCTAGCACTTGGCTCACTATAAGACCTTAAACAAAAGTGAATAGTGTTACTAACTTTATGAATTAATCTTGGGGTACCCCTCCACCCAGGAAGCCAGGATACCACTGAATGTCTAATCCTCTTCCTTCTGCTTTGGTTTAATGCCCACTTCCTCCAGAATTATCATCAGCTGTCTTGTTGGCGTTCTGAATAGAGAGATTAATGAACTAATAGGAAATTATGCTCAGAAAGCAATTTGCAGTTATCTAAATTGAGGCGTTTTCATCTAATGGGTTCATGAGCATGGAATGGAGTTTCGTTCTAAGTGGTCGGATGTCAGCACAATCCAAGTATTGTCTGATAACTGTGGATTCAGCCGGATGCAGTTCGCTTTTGCAGTAAGATGCTGATGGATTTCCCAGCCCTCAGTCCTGTCTTATCTATGTCCTTCCTCCCCTCAGGGTCCTGCCACAGGTTTCTGCAGAGTTGAGGTCTGGTTCCTCGGAACCTCTCTGCCCCCCATCTGTATTTTTTGCAGGAAAGCGCACCCCAGTGGTTTGAGTGGCTCGTGCTGTAGAAAACAAAGAGTTTGAACTAGGATGCTTTTCCTTCTGCATGGGCAGGAGTGTGGAAGGGAGGGGTCGTCTTGTAAAACCATCACTGGAGAAGTAGTATTTTAACTATCTCTTCTGGGTGTTTGAGCCACCCCAGGGTCTCCTTTCAGAGACTGTGCTTTGGGTCTGGTGATTGTGGGTAGGTCAGCAGCCCTGGCTGAGCATCTGCTACGTGAAGAATTCTGTGTCCCCATTCCAGATACAAGGGCAGCATGGTAGGTGCCTTCCAGTTGCTCACGGTCACTGCCAGTTCTTAAGGAGTGCCCTGGCCCCTCCTGAAACTATAATTCAGTTAGGCATCAAGTCCAGGATCACAGGAGAAGCTTAAAATTGTAGCTTCTGAGCCCCTCCCCAGACTTTCTGGCCCAGACTCTGGGGATAGGGCCTAGATATCCACAGGTTTTAATAAGCCCCCCGTTTGGCTTATTCACGTTTATACTAAAGTGTGAGTGAAGAACATGGATCCAGAGGGAGGGATAAAAAGGGTAGATAATTACAGGTGACTCTTGAACAATGCAGGGGTTAGGGGCTCCGACACAATCAAAGATGTGCGTAAAACTCCCGACTCCCCAAACATAACTACTAATAGCCTACTGTTGACCAGAAGCCTTAATAATAATATAAACACTTGATTAATACATATTTTGTATGTGATACGTATTCTATCCTGTATTCTTACAATAAAGTAAGCTAGAGCAAAGATGTTAGTTAATAAAATAATAAGGAAGGGAAAGTGTATTTACAGTACTGTGCGCATTATTGAAAAACATCTGTGTAGACATGGACCCACACAGTTCAAACCCGTGGTGGTCAAGGTTCAACTGTACTTTCCCGTGGGGGAGTGCCCAGGGCCACACCGGGGTGGAGGGTCCACCATGTCCCTTGGGGGCTCTCTCCTGGAGGACTTCTAAGTCATAGGGGAAGAGGGGTGAGTTAGCCAAGTGCTGCAGAGTTAAGGGCTTGAGGAAACAGCACTGGCCGAGGCTGGCCTTAGGACGTAAAAGGACTTGAGCATCTTTTGCAGTTGTTTGCACCCAGCAGGGCCTGGGGTGGAGAGGAGGCGACTCTGCTTTGCCGTCACAGTATGGGGACCTGCTGCTGTGACTCATGCTGCTGCTTCCTGAGGCTGCAGGCGGGGCGGAGGACCACTCACGGCCCATCCAGCCCCACCCCTGGGAAAGCAGCCTTGGCGTCTGGAGCTCACATCATGCGGGAGTGGCTCACTTGCCGAGCACCAGGCCGAGGGGAGGGGAATTCTGGGTCGGGATGGCCTTTCGGCTGGGTAATAGAGTCGGGGGCAGAAGCCAGAAGTTCTGATGTTCTCCGAGTCACGTGCTATTAGGGCCCCAGAAGGAAAGGGTATGGACATGAGAATACCTTGCAGACGCGATGACTCATTTTTTCCAGGACCAGGGAGTACTCACCCCTCTGCTTTGAAGATGGGATGATAAAATTAGTGGCTTCTGAGCGCAGCTTGCCCTCACACACGTGTGTCTTGATGTCCTGCTCACATTCCCAGTTACCTGATTTAGCAGCTGTTACAGGCACTGATGCTAAGGACTCACGTGTAAGACCTCCTCTGGACGTTTGCCCTTGGGTGACTGCTGCTCTCTCACCTAGAGGTGTCAGGGAGTAAGCCTCCTCATCTCTCAGGTGGCTCAGAGCCAGGGACCAACTGGTACAGGTGTGCAAAAGCCCAGCCTGCTTGCTGAAGGCAGACAGACTCTATGGTACAGTTCATGCTCCAGAGCCTCCAGCCAGGTCAGGCTGAGACGAGAGTCCCTGAAGCCACATCCTTGCTGAGCTTCTGCCCCATTCCCTGTTGGCTTCCATCATAATGGAGTACGTTTCTCTTGCAGAAACTCCCTCCATAAATCACTGGCAAGAATACCTGTCTCAGAATCTGCTTCTAGGGAACCCAGCTCAGGACAGTAAATCAACAGCAGAATCCAGACTCTAGAGCCAGAGACAGTTGAGTTCAGGTCCTGGCTGTGCCGCTTCCCAGCTGTGTGGCTCTGAAAAAAACATCTAAACCTCTCTGATGGAAAATGAGGCTGATACAGTCATTCATTCGATGTGGTATGACATGTGAGCGCCCCAATCACATTGACGACTTGGGGGTTCCATCAAATCAGAATCTTTAAATAAGTTAGCATTTTTTTTTTTTTGTCGTTGCAGAAATGGATTTTCTATTAATACAAAGTATAAAACGAAACATCCTCAACCATATCACCTCTATGGGTTGAAGGAGGAAGGTCCAAGGTCTGCAAAATTGAGCACATTTCCTGCTTTCCTATTGTTCTCATTTTTCTTTTCTCTTTTGGGATTTTCGGAACCAGCCAACTTGTTGGGAGATGTGTAAAGGGTTTATATCAGGGTTTCTCCACCTCGGCACCGTTGATATTTTGGGACAGATAATTCTTCGTTTGGGGGCTGCCCTGCGCAATGTGGGATGTTTAACAGCATCCCTGACCTCCACCCACTAGATGTTGATGGAACCCCCAGTCGCGACAACCGAACAGGTCTCCAGATGTTGCTAAATGTTCCTGGGGTCGGGGGCGGAGGGCAAAATTACCCTCGGTGGAGAACCACTGGTTTCTATCACAAATCGCTCACTCCCAACCCATGGGGCTGTGGTGTGCGTCATTCGGTTTCAGAATGCCAGCAGGAGGCCGATGTTCCTGAACGACGCAGCGGATGAGAAAGCAGTCAAGCATATTGGTTTGCCTGGGACTTTCTGGGGTTGAGCGCTGGAAGTCCCCCGTCCCAGGTGACCCAGGTTAGTCTCTGCTAGTAGGAACATTGCACATGTCGCAGTGCAGGTCACTGCCCCCTTTGGGAGAAGTGAGACCCATGGCATTTTCCTAGAAGGGTAAAGGGTGGTGTGTGGAAACCTGAGTTAACGAGCACAAGAGTCCCGACTGAGAGTCCAGTGATGCACTTTATACCGGGCCCTCTCCTCCTGCCTGCAGTGGGGCCGGATGTGCCTACACCTTTCTATTCGTGTCACTTTACTCTTTGTTTGTTTGTTTGTTTAAATGAGTCACGTATTCCTTTATCCAGTTTTCCTCTGTGAATGGGTCTTTTCACTTGGATTTCATGCGTTCTTTGTTTCCTTTCTTGCCCTGCACGTCTTCCTGGCCTTAGATTCTTGCGGCAAATACATGGTTTCTTTGAAAAGGTCCTGTTTTTTTGCAAATGGCTCCAGCCACAGTTGATGAGGAGATAAAAGTGTGAAGTAAGCCATGGTTGGTTTGAGCCACTGGGCACACGAGTTTTTCCAGCTCTTGAAAAACTGGGGAAATTACAAGTGCTGATGTTGCAGCTGCTACACTGTTCCTGGAAGCTTCAGGAATTTGTGCAACAGGCAGGATATTGGCAGGATGTAATTATGAGCATGCATTTCAGTGATCACGCGCTTGAAGCCTAAACTTACTTTTCTATTAATAGAAACACTTCAGTTTTTGCAATAATCATAATGGGAATTAATGGTCCCTTATAGGCGTTCTTATCTATTATAAGCAAAAATGCGGGTCTAATTACTTTCGTGTGTGAGGGATTATTATAACTCTACCGGAGGCTGAGGTGGAAATTGGATGTGATGATGATGATGGTGGTGGTGGTGATGGTGGTGTTGATGGTGATGAATGTGGGTGATGATGGGGGTGATGATCGAAATGATAGTGATGCTGGTGATGGGGTGATGCTGGTCCTTGTGTTGGTGCTGGTGATGATGGTGGTATTGATGGTGATGGTGATGATGGTGATGATGGGGGTGATTGTGTTGAGGATGATGGTGATGATGATATCACATACTGAGGGCTACTAAATGCCAGACATTTTGCTAAATACTTGACATGCATGATCTCATTTAATCTCTGCAACACCCATGGAAGGCAGAGTCTGCTGTTATTCCCGTGTTACAGATGAGGAAATAGAGGCCTTCAAGAGTAAATTGCTGACCCAAACTCTCATGGTGAGTGGAGCAGCTTCTCAAACTCGCTGATTCAAGATTCCTGACTCTTAACCGCATCACACGGGCAAAGGGCCGGCCACACGGCACGGTGCCAACAAATGCCTGTCCCCCTTCTGCTTCTTCTTGAACTAAACAAGCAGAACAGAAGGTGAGACTGATCTCGGCCTGACCCTCGTCCAGCCCGCCCCTTCTCCCATCATCCTTTCTTGAGTCGGGAGAGATGACAATTGGCTCTTTGTGCTCTGATCAACACCTCTAGGTCCTGGGAGCTGAGACGATGCTGGTCACTTTCTCTCTTCTCAGGGAAGTTGGGGGATGAGGCGGGGGTGGGTGTATCCCCAGCAGCTACTAAATCTCCAGCTTCCCCATAGTGTCCTCGTGTGGAGAGAACAGAGCCGAGGATTTCCTGATTATTTTCCATTATGCACGGGAGCCTGCGGCATCTGTCTGATTTATACGTTCAGGACTCCCCGACACCCTTCCTCCTTTTTTTTGTTACCGAGTTTTTCTTCCTATGAGCTGTAGGCCAAAGAGTTCAGCCCCACTGAGTTGTCAGCAGTAGGGGAAGGGGTGTTTTGCTCTCCTTCCCTGAGGACCTATGGAGGCATTTCTAGAAGCATTTGGCTCAGATAAGAGACCAGGGGAAACAAATGAAGACAAAACCGCGGGGTTGGGCCATTCACCGAACGGAGCCCCACGGCCAAGGGGGTCATGCTTTGGTTTAGTGATTTTACGAGACGCCTCAAGGAGCACTTAATGCAGCGACCTGCAGAAAGACAAGCGGAGGCCAGGAGCAGGAAACAGAGCGCGCTCCATGCCCTCAGTAATAAATGTCCGAGCTGCCGGGCTGGGGCTGGGGGTCTTTGCAAAATGCTTCTGTAGCTTTTACCTCCCTGTTTAAAAGTCCTTCACTGGTTCCCCCCACCGTGCTCTGGGAATAAGAAACCCCATCGCATGATGAGATGCTGCACCGTCCCTGCTCACCTCTCCTTCCCCTCCCTCAGCAGCGCCCCCGTCAGGCCCAGACCTGCAGCTTCCTGGAGGTGGCAGCCTCTGCAGCAGGCCTAGGCCCACTCACTGACGGACCTTTGCACCGTGTTGTTTCAGCCTGGATCGTTCTTGCACCCGTCTGCTGGGTCTCATTTCTCTTTCAGGCTCAGCCCAGTGATCACTTCCTCCTGGAAGCCCTCCCTGACTCCACTCAAATCACACTCCGCCCTTCCCTGTCATTCCACGTGACACGCCGCATTGTGATTGTCTACTACCTGCCTGTTGCCTTGACCAGACTTTTACCTATTCGAAGGTAGTAGGGCTGTTTCCGGGTCATCCCCTGTTTACACCCCCAGGGCTAGTTCAGTGCTTGGCACATGGCGAGTGCTCAGTAAATATTCGTTGGCGGAATAGATCTCAGAAGCCTTCTCTGACGGGAAAGTGGCTCTTGCCAGCCCAGGGCCCCGAGAACCTGGTTCCCATCTACGTGGGATCATTTCTCGGAGGCAATTTTGAGGCAATGGGGTGAGTGGAATGATTTTGATGCCTGCAATGATAAGCGAGGGGTTTACATGCCTAGATGGTCCGCTCCTTGCTGGATGATGGTAAGAACAGCGATTTAGAAAAGAATTCTCACCCGTTTTCTTCTACGCCCCAGGGCTTCACACAGCACCTGGCGCAGAGGAGGAAGGCAGCAGTGCTTTCTGGTGCGTGAACGAACGAGCTATCCCGACCGCTCTGCCCTTTACGGTCTGTGTGATGGGGCTGCTTACCGAGCCCCGGTCTTGTTTGACGTCGACATGGATGCAACTCTATGCATCACTCACGGCATTGTCGTCGAGCGCAAACAGGTCACGTAAGAACGCCTGGCCCAAAGTCGGCATTCGTTTCATATTTCCTCAATCGGACGTGAGGGGCCAGGTTTTTAAAATGGCCCGTTTGCACCGTAAGGAAAGGCTGTGTCCTGCTCAGCTGGATTGCAGAGCGAGCTGACGTGGGACGAGAGAAAGTAGGAGAAATCAAGGATCTGGGTTGCTCCGAGCGAACTTTTGCCAAATTGGTTAGAATCAGCCAGTGAACTATTTGAAATGGACATGACTGTCTTCATCAGCAAGAGTCTTGAGCCTGTCCCTCCTCTGGGGAGACTGGTTATGACCCCAGCCCCACGCCAGGCCCTGGGCTTGCGTCAGCTCCGCAGGGCTGGCGGGGCCATGGCAGGTCCATTAAGGAAACAGCGGAGCTGCTCCTAAAGGGGCCATTTGTCCCCAGCGTTCCCCAGGCGAGATCCATGGATGTCCAGTTTGCTTCTGGCCCATTCCTGTCCTCCACCCTCACGTGGAGGAGGAGGGAGGGCGGAGAGGGACATATTTACATCTCACGTACTTAAAAGGTCACAGTGATAAGAAATAGAAGTAATTTTTCAAAAACAAATATTTTCGATAGACCCTTAAGGCTCCTACATCAGCAGCATTCGACAGGTTTTCCCTCCTGCGTGCCCTTCCCGTTTCTGTTCTCCTTCTCGCGCCCCCATTGATCCAGCATGTTATGCACCAGCCACCAGGCCAGGAGCTAAAAGGGGGGCCGGCGGAAAGAGAGCTGCAGGGATGAGGAAGACCCAGAGCCTGCCCTCCAGATAAATGCACAAATTTCATTTTCAGACGGAGCCGATGTCGCATTTAGCCAGCGGCTCCTCCGGGGACTGAGAAGTCCCACGTAAGCAACTTTTCTCGATAACTGAAGCTTATCCTATTCGCCTTGGAAGTTTAAAAAAAAAAAAAAAAGAGCCATTTTCAATGAAAGTTTTAAGTCCATCTTTTCCGAGTTTCCAGGCTGTGTGTCTGTGGCCCGCCTGGCGTTCTCTGTGTGCACTCGGTGTGTTCAGCCCCGCCGGCAGCAACCTGGACCGTCGGCTGCCTACCTGGGCGTTGCTTGGGCGTTTTCTCGTTTGATCCTCGTTGCAGTTTGACAGTTCGAGCTCAGCAAGAGACAGTTGGTTGGCAGCTAGACCTCAGCAAGGCAGACGGATATCCCGTTGGTCTGAGGAGGGTAGCACTGTGTGTAATTCAAGCTCAGGTCGACTTGATTCTGAAGCCCGAGGTTTTCTACTTCTGGACCAGGGATGGTGATTCTTTGTGCCTGGGGGCTGCTCAGAGCCACTGTCCCAAGTCACAGCGCTCCTCTGGGCTGCGTGTGTCTGGGGCTGAGATTTGTCCGAGGTCATCAGCTGTGCCCTCCCCAGCTCTCTTCTTTCCTCCTGTGAAACAAAGCACCTGGAGAACCCAATTTATTAAGGACCGTGGGCTAATCACACACACACACACACACACACACACACACAAGGGATAGCAAGTAGAGGGCTTAGTCGTGTGTGTGAGAGCTTTGGGACAGACCACGTTCGTGTTCTCAGCCTCTGGCAATAATCTCGGTGGGCTCCTCTGTTTTTATAGACCTTGAGACAAGGATTCGAGGCAAATGGTTGGTTTATTGGAGACAATCCCAGGCCACGCCAGCAGCAGTGGAGAGAGACTGGGAAAGAAAAGCCCCCAGCACAGGTGCCTCGAAGAGCGGTCATGGCAGTAGGCAGCCAACAGCCCATCCCACATGGACACACCTCTGACTTGTCCCACCCAAGAGAGAGGAGACTAGGATATTCATCACCCCACTTCTAGCATGGCTGTTTCAAGGCGCCAGGCGTTCCAACCAGCCCACATTTCCAGCCAGAGAAGGTCGTCCAGCAGAGGGTCTTAGGGGCTTGCCACGCAAACCAGCAAGAATGATGTAACAACCATACTGAAAAGGCTGGTACCTGCCACTTCAGGTATTTGTCCTAGGCATGTTACTTGCGTCTTATCATTAGTCCTCACTGAGCCCTGCGAGGCAGATGCTATGACTGTCCCTAGTTTACACATGAGGCTTAGAGCAGGTCAGCCACATATCCAAATTGTCACGGACAGGAAGTAGTGGTGTCAGGACTTGAACCCAGATTTGTTGTGTGTACCATCCTGACCTCATTTCCCACATTTTTTGTTGTGGGGGGCGGGAGGGGGGAGGGATGCTGTATTCTGCAAGGTTTAGGTTCCCAGTCATATCTGGGAAGCAGAATGTGTCCCTCTTATGGTT
Organism: Eonycteris spelaea; assembly: GCA_003508835.1. Taxonomy (NCBI): domain Eukaryota; kingdom Metazoa; phylum Chordata; class Mammalia; order Chiroptera; family Pteropodidae; genus Eonycteris; species Eonycteris spelaea. The sequence goes on from PUFA01000042.1 coordinate 2,310,641, forward strand.
TTCAAACTCTGTAATATGCTTGCTAGAAATTCATGTTCACTTACCGAGTCAGAACGTCGGAGGGTGAGCCTTGGGGATCTGATTCTGAAGCAGGTGGTCTGCCGATAAATTGTATGCTAGTAGCTCTTTCTTCCTTGGGCAACGAGAAGGAACAGTCTAATTTGGGTGGAATCGTGCATATTTCCCACCGGAAAAAATGATTTTTCGTAAGTGGGTCATAGAGTGTCTGCATTGTGGAACAAGCCGGCCCCAGTCCCTGGACCCCTTTCCCTCTGTTGTCTGGTCGATTTCAGCCCGAAGCCAATCCTGCCGATCAGCAAGTTAGACGTGTGGGTGTTAGTTCTTGACCTCGGAGGGAACCTCCGTGCGAAGGTGAAGTGTCCCGCATGGGGATGGCTCCCTCGGGCTTTCTGCAGGAGCTGTGTTTGTCTTCCAGTCCTAGCACGGCCCTGTGAAGCTCCGTCTCCCACCCCTCAGCCAGAGGTGAAGGGGGCTTTTCCGTTACCGCAAGAGGAAGCAGCAAGGGGCTTGCCTGTCTCATCCTGATTCAGATGTGGGCCAAAGGTTACGTCGAACGGCTGGCCCCTGCTCACGGTGCTGCCGTGATCGCAAATGGGCTTCTTGTATCTGCACCTCATCCTTGCGACAGGCTTGTTCGAGAAGACTCGTAGGCGGTGGGGCGGGTGGCTGAAAGGAACAAATTCTTCCTGGAAGCTTCCAGGGTCGAGTCGAGCTGTTTCAAACAGGACAGCATGCAGAAGCTTCTTGGGTCAGCTGTCCCCAACTCGGGCTTCCCAAACATCCATCTGACCGTGTCATGGTCCAAAGCCTCGAGTGGCTCCTGGTGCTATGGAACCAAACACCGGGGCCCCCTGCCCGCCTCTCCTTCCTCCTCTCTTGTTCTCATCCCTTCAGCCTCATCACCCTTAACTTCTGACCCCGGAACCCCCAGCGTTCATCTCGCCCCCAGCCTTTGCGCCTGTTGGAAGTCCCGATCCCATTCCCATCACTCTCCACCCCATTTGCCTGTATTATTGTGTTTCCGCGTGTGTGACCTTAGCACCCCCGCAATTCTCTGATGTTTGTTTACTCTTTTATTATCCCGTGGTAGCTTCGTCTGCCTTGTTCAGCGCACGTCCCAGGACCCAGTTAAGTGTTTGCTGAAAAGTGAAAGGCTAGCTTTGCATTCCGCAGAGCTTTGCATCAGGGTTTTGATGTGGCGTGGGTCATCTCCCTCAGAGCTAGGACTTTGCTGCAAGTCTGAGGGTCTGGGGGCCTGGAGGAAAAAAAAAAAAAAAGACAAAGTCAGTTCGCCGTAACGTGGGATTTTTATTTTCCTTGCGACGTCAGGCAACTGGAGAGCGAAGAGCAAGGTGACATCATAGGCTTGTCTCAAAGAAGGACAGTTCGACTCAGCTGTTTATAGACCCCAGAAACTTCCCCTTTTATTAACCCCGAGGTGTGAAGAAAGAAGAGTGGATGCCTCGGAGGCCTCTGCCCGGTGGTCCCTGTCTCCTACCGGCTATTTGACCTTGGGCAAGTTTTCCGAGTTTGTTGAGCCTCCGCCTCTCTGTAAAACGGGGATAACGGCAGCTCCTACTTCTCCGTGTTGCTACGAGGGTTGGGAAATTGCGTAAAGCATCGAGAGCGTTTGTGGCACATCGTAAGCATTGCAGAAGAAGTGTTAGCTCTGGTCTCTTTGAGTCACGCAGTCTTAATGGCATTCTGACCAGTAGGACCTTCTCATGTTTTCCATCCACCTTACTATGCTTGATCTTAGCCAAAGGACCAAGAGGCGATTTTTTTTTTTTTTAACCATCGAGACTTTTGCGTGCCAGAGCTGCCACCACTTTCTGAAGACTCCAGATGGTCTAAGCCAGCTTTTCCCAGTCTCACTCAGCCGTTTGCTCACCACTTGATCACGGTTTTGTCGTATTTACGTAGCAGCCCGGCATGTATTTATTTACTGTTTGTGGCCTTTTTACTTAAGTAATTTTCTTTGAAGATGAAACCGTATCTTATTTTCATTGAGTGAAAAACCAGCCTCGCTTGCCATTCGTATAAAGCAGCCGGAAAACTTAGACATTCAAGTGGCAAAAACGAAATGTATTACATTCTCTGTGGATACTGTTGCCCGTCCAAATCTAGGACTGGCGTTAGCATGTGGTAGAGAGATGTAAAGACACGTTGGCACGAGAAACCTCCCCGATGCAGTCGGAGTGAAGGAGAAACGGAGATGGACTCGCTCTCAGGACGCGATTCGGCATTTTTCACGCTGCCCCTGTCCCTCCTTGCGCTCTGCAAAAGACGAGCACAAGAAAAATTGGGAAAACACGCACAGACGTTCCAAAACCATCACCTAGACCAGAGGTTCTCACACTTGAGTGCGCCGGACTCTCCCAGAGGACTTGTTAAAACCGGTTGCTGCCTCACACCCCAGCCAGAGTCTCTGATTCGTCAGATCCGGGGCCCGGAAGTTGCATTTCTAAAAAGTGTCCGGGTGGCGCCGATGCTGCTGGTCTAGGGACTCCAGCTCGAGACCTTCTGTGCTAACCTAATGGGGAGAATCGATGTCAAGTCTATGGGCGTTTGAACCGTTCTGTCCAACAGGACTATCAAACCCATAGAGAGGAAGAGGGTCGAAGGCAAATCTAAAGTTCCCACTTCTCTGTATAGAGTGTGTGAATATGAAAGCTTTATGCAGCCTGAGAGCAACCTTGTTGGCAAAGGTGTTGGCTGTTGGAAGGTAGGCTGGGTGCACACAAAAATGGTAAGGGGATCCAAAAGGATATGTGTGAAGTGCTGATAGCATCTGATGTGGAGTCTATCCATCCTATTGGCATAAAATTCTGAAAGAAAGTCAAAACCGGGCATAGTAACTTTGGATTTTTATTATCTTTTTCCAGTTAGGCAATGGTATGGGGAAGGGTAAGGTGATATTTTAGACTTGTCTCGAAGGAAGACATTTTGACTCTAAACTCTTAAACTTATGACCTTCGGAACTTAATACCTGTGACTAGTCTCATCGTAATCGGACGTCTTGGTTGGCTGTCTCCTATGGCGAGAGCCTTTACGAAGAATGAGAGGCCACCTTTGGCAGCACTAACCCAGGGTGTCTGCCAAGACAAGTCAGTTCATCTTAGTTTTTCCACCTGTAAAATGGGAATAATAGTAATACCCATTGTGTAAGGGTGTTATAAAGATCCGATGACATAGGATATGTAGAGGCTTAGTGCAATGGCTGGCAGATGCGTCTCCAAGTAAATGGTAGGTGATCATTAGGATTGTATGGTGATGATAATGATGAATAGAGACCGATAGGGGAGAATGTCTTTCAAAGCATGAAGTGGGTGCTGTTAGTGAAACGGTTACTACCCATTCTCGGGACACCAAGGACTGACCTGTAAGTAAGGGTGGGATGGCAGCGAATGCTATCCAGAGCTCATTTCCCGGGTGCCAGGGTGTGCCTTTGTGGTAGCTGCCACATCTTATCTTGCATCTTGGTATCCACAGTACTCAGAGCCTTCAGAACTACTGGGACATTCCATCCATCCACCCACCCACCCATCCACCCACACATCTACCCACCTGCCCATCCATCCATCCATCCACACACCCACCCGCCCATCCATCCATCCATCCACCTACCCACCCACCCACTCATCCATCCATCCATGCACCCACCCACCCACCCACCCATCCATCCACACACTCACCCACCCATCCACCCACCCATCCATGCACCCATCCATCCTCCTACCCACCCACTCACTCATCCATCCATCCACACACCCACCCACCCACACATCTACCCACCCATCCATCCATCCATCCATCCACACACTCACCCACCCATCCACCCACCCACCCATGCACGCATCCATTCACCTACCCACCCACCCACCCACCCATCCATCCATCCATCCATCCATCCACACACCCACCCACCCATCCACCCACACATCCATGCACCCATCCATCCATGCATCCATCCATCCACCCATCCATCCATGCATCCCTCCCTCCCTCCCTCCATCCATCCCTCCCTCCATCCATCCATCCATCCCTCCATCTTTCTCTCTCTTTTTCTCTCAGGTTAAAGTGCCACAACAAATGCACCAAAGAAGCCCCGCCCTGTCATCTCCTGATCATTCACCGAGGAGGTAAGTATTTAACCCTCGCTGCCCTAGGGGTAGGAGTGGGGAGGGGGGGCTCCTGCAGGCCATCTGAGAAAGGAGTCGTGACTGGGCCGATTCTGCATCCCTCCTGACCCCCTGATGCCTGCCTATCTCATTTTTTCCCTCTGATACCCTTCTTCCTGACATCTGTCTCCTAACTCCACCCCCCCATCCCTGCTCTTGCTATTTCTTGCCGATTTATGATACTTTAGCCCCAGATTCATTTCCTCCTCCCTAAGTCTTTTTCTCTCATTCTCATCTCCAATCTCAATGTCTATCCTTTTCTCTTTCCCCTAATTTCATTGCTTTTCCTTCCCACTTAAAAAAAGTGCAGAGTGTGTTTTCATTATGGGCTCTTTAGACTCAATCAATTGACCCTGCAGAAGTGGGCATAGGGAAGGGGTCTGCCTTGGACCTGTTGGTTTGAGCCCTCTGTGTTCTGTCCCCTGGTGCTCTCGGAGTGTCTGGGCCAAACTCTCCAGGCAGGGAGGTAGCAGCTACTTATGGGACAACCACTGCCAGCTGTCTCCTGTAAAAAGGCAAGACCAATTAGATGGAAGGAAAGGCCAGAGGCTCCACAGGAGGCACCTCCTTGGGAAGCCTTACAGTTCACCCTTTAAAATAATTGCCCCGATTCTTGTCCTGGGTAGCTTATCCCCAGACTCCATTGTCCTCACGGCAGTTCATCCACTAGGGAACTCTCTAGGCCTGCGCTGTTCATTACAGTAGCTATTAGCCATACACATTTAAGTTGAGATTAATTAAACTGAAATAAAAATCAAAATTGAATCCCTCAGTCGTACCAGTCACATTTGAAGGGCTCATTTGCCACATGTGGCTACCATGTTTGCATAGTGCATATAACGAACACTTTCATCATCATAGAAAGTTCATTTCTCCTGGGCATTGCTGGTCCAGGCCCTGGCTATTCGAAATGTTGGTCCAAGGACCAGCAACCAGAATCACCGGGGAGCAGGGGGCGGGGCTTGTTAGAAATGCATGCTTTCCCGCCCGATTCCTGACCTACTGCGTCAGCAGCTGCATTTTTAACGGGACCTGCAGGTGATTTCTGCACTCCGAAGGTCAAACCGGGAGCTGTAGCGTAGGGGTTGCAAACTCAGATGCCTTCCAGGGCCAGGCAAGGACCCGAAATGAGAGAAGCTGGCCCGATGGGCGTGAAAAGTGGAGAGAGCATCCCAGTGGCGTCCAGAGAGAAGAGCCATGCCAGCAACTCTGCGAACCCACACTTCTCAGGTCTCGGAGACAAGCCCCAGTGGTTTTATGTGCCGGATGCTTATTTTTAAAACGGCAGCTACTTGTTCAAAGTTTAAAAAGCTGGCCAGCTCCTCCCCACCCTCCGCCTACGGGCTAGATGGAGCTAAGGCTTCCACTTGGGGTACAGCGACTTGCTAATCAGAGACCGAGTCCCACCTGGTCCTCCCACTGCGCCCTTCCCAGGGCCCCGACCTTGGCCAGTGCTCTCAGGGGCATCGGCCCTGTTGCAGAAGGAGCCCAGGGAAAACCTAAAGAAGGAGGCAGATTGGTGCGGGAAGCCTGGCATGTGCCCTTGGTTTCCCACGATCTTAGCTCTGCGGATCTCTCCACGACGAGAGGAGATCGCACGTGAAGGGACAGTCTTCGGTTCTCTTCCGCTGCCCCTTCCCACCCCACGTCCTCAGTTAAGAGCCGTCTGTTCCTTGGACAACTGTACACACTCGACGAGGCTGTTCAAAGCCTGAATTCTCACCGTCCGCGGGTCGGCTTCTCTGGGGAAATCGCCTCCCCACCGGCTTCCAAGCCCTTGTTGGTGCCCCCGGAGCCCACCTCCCCCACCTGGGACCACAGCTGTCTGCTGGAGGGACCCGCTGTCAGGGGCTGACATCTGGGGAGGGCTCCCTTCCACTCCCCTTCACGGCCGTGCCCTGTTCATACCTACAAAGCGCACGGAACTTGCCAGAAGTCTGTCAGCTTCTTGCTGCGTGCCCCCCTCCCCCGCACTCGTCCTTAGTAGGAAGTTGGAAATACAGTCGGTTTCCATGGTGATGGCAGGCAAGGCTAAGCAGAGAATGAAATCCCTGGGTCAGTCCAAAGGTTTCACTTTTCCACCAACACCCCTGCCCCCTCCCCACAATACAGAACTAATGAATAACGCCACCAGGCATCAAATTTGAATGTGAGCAGCTCACTTTTGCCAGCCCCCGCGCCCCCCCCCGCCCCACCCCCTGTGGTCCCTGTAAGTAGTAGAATACAGAAGGGTAACAGGAAGAGGGCCTTGGATGACGTGCTTTGGATCAGGAAGCATTTCTGTAGCATGCCACGTGCCCAGAATTCTGTGCGGCTTTTGGATGATGCAGTAGAGAAGGCTGGGAGAGCCAAGCCTTTCCTTCAGGGACCCAAGGTGCCTGTGATTAGGACAAATGTGTTTTTGAAGTGCGACAGGTTGCTCGAGCCCGAGGAATCCCACAAGTAACGAAAGACGATCCGATGGGGACAGGGAGAGGTGGCCACAGCTTGTCCACTGACGACAGGCCCCGAGAAATCGGGAACCTCTCGTATAGCAAGGGAGGTTAATTCTGAGGTGAGCACTAGTGTGAAACAGTTATGGTCTTGAAACAAACAGAGAGCTTCAGTTTTATGATTATAATTTGTCATTGTCAAGTCCTACATTGACAATACACACACACACACACACACACACACACACACAGAAAACACTCCATGTCTATTCTGTGACACAACTATTGTTCTCAGTGCATTTCCTTCTGGTCCTGGGTGGGCCTTCGAGGTGGGTGTGAGCTCTGCCTTCCTGATGTAATACTATAAAGCCAAAGTGATACTTAAACTCCCAAATCGCTGTTTTTACCCCTACGGATCCAGCAAGGTTAGTCCGGACAGAGTCGGTCCCATGTGACATCAACAACCCTCTGCGAAAGCCACCCCGGTATTCGGACCTGCACATCAGTCAGACGCTCCCCAAAACCAACAAAATCAACAAGGTGAGGCTGGGGTTCTGCCGCGGGTCGGGGCGAGCCGGGGCTGCTGCTGCGGGAGGGAAGGTTCTGGAACGGGACCCGGTGGAGCGATCTGGGAGCCCTGCCCTCACCTCCCAGGCCCCCGGGCTCTCCGAATTCTGTGCAGTTGGTGTTGAGTCAGGGTTGGGGGCTATCCAACCATCCATGCAGATGAGCGTGCCAGGAATCTGTCTAATCTAGGGAGCGGGGACCCTGGAAATGAGAATGAATGAGCGTGTCGAGGAGGGCACAGTAGGGACAGCAGGAGAGCCTGAGAGGGGCTCCTTGGTGGTCCAGACCCCAGACTCTTTGTTCTGTGAGATATTTTGCCATCTGCCAGGATTTGCTTTGCAGATGGTCCTGGGCTTCCTGACACATCTGTTGAATCAAACCACCGAGGGACAGGGATCTATTGCTGAGCTCCTGGCGGAGATTGGGTGGATGGATTCGTGTGGGGGCCCTGAGCCGTGTAGCCGGTTTGCGTGACTTCCAGCTGGTCCTCAGAAGGCGGTCAGCAGTGGAGCCCCTCTCTGGGCATCTTTCTTTCCAGTGCGGCCTGGAAATTTCCAGTGTCTTCCACATCTTTTGTTTGTTCAGACTACACGAAAGCCATCCCAGGGCTGTTTCCAGCCCCATGCTGGAAAGCAAAAGTTGTGTGTGCCAACAGGTGGCTTCTCAAGGCCCTCAGTGTCTTCCGCACGGCATCGAAGGTAGATAAAGTATGGATCAACCCAAGTGCATGGCAGGCCGCCAGCCTGTGTTCGGGACCTGGATGGGCATCATGATGGCTGTCTGACTTCCCACTGCCAAGGCATAGTCTCACTTCTCTGCTTAAGGCTGGGGAGGGCATGCCCCTACCCCAGTCTATTCTCCATACAGCAGCCAGAGCGATTCTTAATGAATACAATTCGAATGGTGTCACCCTCTGCTTAAAAACCATCCAGCGCGTTTAGAAAACAGGCTCTGGCTGCAGCCTGCCAGGCCATGCATCATTTGGTCCCTCCCTCCATCTCTGACCTCCCTTGCCATGCCTCCCCGCCACAGCCCATATGTGCTTTTCCTCTCGTGCTGTCACCCCCCATTTTTACTACCAGATCTCAGTCATTCGCCATCTGGCTCCTCGTGGCATCATCTTAGCAGTCGAGATCTTGGCCTCTAAAGTCAGACCTAGCATTCAGCCTCAACCTCCTCCACTTATCAGCTGAGACTCTGGCCAAGGAATTTAATATCTCTGAGCCTCAGGTTTCCTCTGTGTAAAATGGGTGCGTTCCAGGTATCTCCTGCACGAACAAACCACCTCCAACTTATTGGCGTACAATGACAGCCCTTTAATTATGCTCATGGGGTCTGTGTGTCCTCTTCCAGGATCAGGGAGGGGGATGGGGGCTGTTTTCTCTCTGCTCCATGATATCTGGGACTGAACTGGGGAAACTCGCATAGCCAGGGGCTAGAATCATCTGGAACAGGCATTGGCAAACTATGGCTTACAGGCCAAATCTGCTTTTACCACCTGTTTCGGGGAGTAGAATTGTATTAGAACAAGCTGCCCCCATGTTGTCTATGGGCGTTTTCGAGCTACAGGGGCAGAGCTGAGTAGTTCCAGCAGGGACCACATGGCTCACAAAGCCCGAATATATTTACCATCGGGCCATGTCAAGAAAAAATGTTTGCCAACCCCTGATCTAGAGGCTCCTTTACGCACAAGTCTGGTGCCTAAGCTGGGACGAGTTGAAGACTGAGCTCAGCAGGTACTTGACAGGAGTACGTACAGGTGGACTCCCCTTGTGGCTTGGGCTTCCTCCCAACATGGCTGCTTCAGCGTCGTCTGGCTTTGTACATGGCAGCTCAGGGCTCAAAGAGCGACCGTTTCCGCAAACAAGGTCGGGAGCGCCACGGACTTTTATAACCTAGCAGTATAAGCCCATGCGTTGTCTTGGCTTGCCACTAGCCAAGCACTGGCAGCGTTAATGCTGTCACATCCTACCGATGAAAGCAGTCACAGCCTACACAGGTGCAAGGGCAGGTGATGTAGATCCCATCCCGTTGATGGGAAGAGTCCAAGGAATTCGTGGCCATGTTTAAGAGTGTCTGTGAGGGGTAGGAAAAGCAACTCCCTCAGAGACCTTTTGTGGGGGCGAAATGAAATCATTCACATGGAAAGCTCTTCGTGTAGTCCTTGGCACGTGGCACGTAGCCAGGAAATTCTAGCTGTTATCATCAGCTTAAATCGTGGGGCTTCCAATCAAAATGTCAGGGTCCATTTTTCCTTTGTTATGTGCAAAAATATATAGGTCTCTAGGAGAGGGGATCCCCATCTCTGGAAGGCACGAGGGGGCTCGAATGGTGAGGCTCCCAAGAAGTAACCGTGCATGCTTCTAACGCACCCTGCCCTTTGCGGCATCTTGGGACGAGGAGCTCAGAGCCATCTCAAAACCTTTCTCTGACTTTCTAGGCACAACGAACCTGTTGGTGTCCGATGGGGCAGAAACACGGGTCAGACTGTGACACTGTTCTGCTTGTCTGCCAGCAGGAGAAGTTGATAAGAGAAATAAATGGACCTCTGTTTAGGAAGCAGCTTTGACGTGAAGGTGGACAGGCTCCATCATAAGGCCGGGTTATTTCTTCCCCCTCTTTCTCTTCTCACTGGCTGCACGCAGATCCTTTTTGTCAGGCAATGATGTGGTTAGTGCAATAGATTTCTGAGCCAATTTGGTCTGAAGATTTCCTTTTCGTTGCTGTCTCCTCTCTTGTCTCGCTCAGTCAATCCAGGCCCAAGGAAGCCCAGCTTTCTTGTCTGGTGTAATGGTGAGACTCTGCATCTTGGAGTCAGAGGGCCCGGGCTGGAAACTGGGTTCTTTCACTTGCTGGGTGATCAGAGCAAGATCTCCCTGCCTTGGTTTCCCCCTCTGCAAAATGGGTAGTGTAATAGGAGATCGTATTGAGATTGTGGAGAGGACTGGAGGCAGGGATAGGTGTCAAGAATGTAGTCCAACATTGGAGACTCAGGGCATGGAAATAGCTTGATGAGGAGGAAGAAAGAATGAGGAAGGAAGGGGAACAGAAAGAGAACTTGGAAGAAGAAAGAGGATGGAAGAGGGAGGTAGAGAGGAAGCGGAGGAAAAGGAAGAAATGGGAGGAATAAACAAGAGGCAGGAGGAGGAAGAGTAAGAGAAGGAAAGGGAAGAAAGAAGAAGGGAGACGAGGGGGATGGAGGAGAGAAAGGAGGTAAAGAGGAGGATGGAGGAGATGGAAGAGAATGAAAGAGAATGAGGAGGAGGAGGAGGGCGGAGGGGTTGACGAGGATGGGGCAGCAGCGGCAGCATCCGCCAGCTCCCCAGGAGACCGTCTGCCACACCGCGCTTCCACATCCAGACATCACAAACCCCCTCCGCAGTGGTGCCCGCGGCGGAGGCCCTGCCAGCCTCAGCGAGCGATCTGACGTGGCTGCGAGCTGCCTTGCCCTTTGACTGCAGGGAACAGAGACCCACCTGACGAACTCACGAACAGAGTCGTCTGTTACAGGGCAAGACCTGGGGCCGTAAGCGAAAGCAGAATCGCAGCCTCGGAGCTGGGCCTGGTGAAACGAGACGTGGAGGACGGTCTTGCACGCAGGCCAGCTCCTTGGGCCTGCAGCGAGACCAAAGGGTCGTCCTTTGCTCCTCCGTCATGCCAGAGACTCGGCAGCTGTGTGTGGGTCTGCTCTGGTCTGTTCCGGTTGGCCAGCTCCCCCATCCTCTCCTTCCTCCTCTTTTCTCTGTCATTGCATCTGCCGCCATATCGTCCCTACTCCTCATACCCTCAGCGTCTTCATTTTCCGGTTTCGTGTGGCTTCTCTGTTCTCTCTGAACCTCAGCTTCTCTCCACCTTTGGTCCTGATGCTGTCTGCTCCTCTTCCTGTTGGCCCAGCTCATCTTTTCATTCAATAGCATAGGTCACTGGCCAACTGCCCTAAGTCCTGACTTATGGCCCTGTGTAGGGAGTGGGCTGTGGAGGTCAGAAAACTGTATGGCTGTTTAGAACTGTTTATTCACCATAAAGTCTATTGCATTGGAAGTTGGGGACAGTTTCCTTAGGAACAACCCATGGGAGAGGCCATGTCCAAATCAGTGCACAGCTGTGTGAAGGGGAAGCCTGGTTGACAGAAGCTTCTGTTTGATTTCCAGTTTCAAATGTGAGTTTCTTAGTACTTAGCACAACCTTGTGTTTCTGCTTCCGGGCTAGGGGTTAGGACCTGGGCCACTAACTCTCTGTATGACTCCGACAAGTCACGCTCCATCTCTTAAGTCTCAGTGCCCCCCTCTGCAGAATGAAGGGGTTGGACTAGATGGTCTCCGAAGGCTGTTTCCACATCTTGGCTCTGCTGAGAAAGAAGGATGATGTCATTAGGTCTTTCCCACACGATCTGATGGAGTTCGACTTTCTCTCCGATGGAACAGCCTCCGCTGCTCGTCCCCCTGGGACACAGGCCTGGATCCGACCTGCAGAGAGAATTTCCCCTCCTCTCATAGCAATTCTTCCAGGGAAAGTGGGCATCTTTTGACATTTCGGCGTGTTCCCATCGGCCCTGAGCTGCACAGATGAGAACGACCTGATTCCTACCCTCGAGGAAGTAGAGAATCCCTTTCTCCATAAAGGCAATTCTTCCTTCTGTTCCTCCCTTCATCTCTCTCTCTCTCTATCTTTCTTTCCTTTTCATTTGTTCGTTCGTTCATTCATTCATTCATTCATTCACTGACATATGTTACATTTATTAGCCACCTCTTATGTTTTTCATTTCCGGGCTTAGTTCTTCAGATTCCAAGATAAGCAAGACAGCCTAGTAGGAGGAGGCGGATCCTCTGCCTGCCTTCCTCTCTCCTTCTTCCACTCCTCCCACTCTCCTCCCTTCATTTCTTTCTTTCTTCTTGCCTTTGTCTAGCACGCATTTATTGAAGTCCACACTGTGCCTGGCGCGTGGCTGCTCCAGACCCTGCTTGTGTCCTGCTCTGGACCCTGGGCCTGCTGTAACAAATGGCCCCAAACGGGGTAGATAGAACAACAGACACTTGTTCTCCCACAGTTCTGGAGACCGGGAGCCTGCCATCGAGGTGTCGGCAGGACTGTTTCCTCTCAGAGGCTCAGGGAGCATCTTTTCCCTGCCTCTCTCCTCACCTTTGGGGGCCAGCGCTCCTTGGGGTTCCCCGACTTGCAGAAGTGTCAGGCCGACGTCTGCTTCTGTCATCACACGGCGTTTTCCTCCGTGTGCCCGTCCTTTCCTGTTTCCTATAAGGACACGTGACGTTGGATTTAGGGCCCATCCTAACCCAGTAGGATCTCATTTCAAGACCCTTACCTTAATGATACCTGCGAACGCCTTTTTCAAACAGGGTCTCATTCTGAGGTTCCAGGTGGACATTGTCTCTTGCGGGGCGGGGGGGGGGACACTATTTAACCCGCTATTTAACCTCACCCCCACCAGGGCAATTCTGAGGGTGCACACGTGGATTCCACGCTCATCTTTGAATCTAGAGCAGGTTCAGGGGCTGGAGAGACAGCGCCGGTTCGCACCGAGATGCGAGGGAGGATGCTGAAGGCGCCTCTCATGCTCCCTCTTGAGCTGTCAGGCTGTTGATTCTTTAATAAACACTTGGGAGGAGAGGTGTTAGGAAGGGAAGAGTGCTCTGGGCCCTCAGCGTGGGGCTTTCCAAAATCAAAGAGGCACGGGGAGTGTGGCTGTCACCTCCCTGGCTTTCATTACGCGGGAACCGTTCACGCTGGGGCTCAGGCCGTGGATGGGAAGTTGACTTTAGACACTGTTCCTTCCACAGCTGGATGCAGCCTGGCGGGGATGACAAAGGAGGCAGGACTTGGGAAAGATCTGGGGGCTGAGGAAGGGAGGGCTGAGGATGCCGGAGTGGAGTCTCGTCCCGCTCCGCTCACTCTCACTGCCGCGTCTCTGTTCCCTGCCTGCCCGCTGCCCCCTGCCCTGCTTTCTTTCTGCAGGACCACATCCCCGTCCCTTACCAGCCAGACTCCAGCAGCAATCCCTCGTCCACGACGTCCTCCACGCCCTCCTCGCCGGCACCGCCCCTCCCTCCCAGCGCCACGCCGCCTTCTCCTCTGCACCCTTCCCCACAGTGCACGAGGCAGCAGAAGAGCTTCAACCTGCCAGGTACCTCCGTGCTCGGGGAGCCGAGGGGGGTTTCGCGTTTGTGCCAGGGCCGTTGCGGGGGCCTGTCCATGCTTGAAGACAGCGAGTCGAAGGCATGCGGATTGAGGTTTACCCTCTGGAGGGCCATCGCCACCTATCACCTTCCTTGATCTTTGGAGTTGCCAGGAGGTGAGTATTAGCAGCTCCATTTTACGGACGAGGAAACTGAGGCTCTGAGAGGTAAATGTGACTCTTAGAGACTCTGCTGTTTGGTTAGCGGCAGCCCAGGGTCTCCACATAAGTCTGAGTCACTGAGGGCGCCTCGCGCTCCGGAGCTGGCGGGTGTCTTATGAGCTAAATCTCTTGAAATTGGCAGGGGGACCTGTGCCCAGCATCCCAGGCTACATGCCTGAGCAGGGCCGCGTTATGAGTCCTACTCCGGATATCAGGATAGGGCTCCGAATGAGCAGGCTGGAGTTCTGGATTCGATATCTAGCTCTGCATCCTTGTGACCTCTGACTTCAGCTTACTCACCCCGGAAAGGATGTAGGTGGGAGACAGGACCCGAAGGTTCTTTGAGCTCACGAAGTCCCATTTGAGGTTCGCGCACTGCCCAGGGCTACCTTTTTTTTTTTTTTTTTGACTTCTTCTTCGAATTGTCTCCTGGCCCTGAAACTGCATTTATCCATTCACTTCCTTAACACGTGTTTCATGAACATCTACTACGTATCAGGTGCTGTACGAGGCACTATGTACAGAGCGGTGCCCAAACGAGACGTGCCTTGTAGGAGCTTCCTGTTGCGGCTGCAACAAATCACCACAAGCTTAGCGGCATCGAAGAGCATAAGTTCGTTATCTTGTGTTTATGGAGGTCACAAGTCCAAAACCCATTTCACTAGGCTGAAAACCGAGGTGTCAGCAGGTCCGGTTTCTCCTCTGGAAATTCTAGAGAAGAATCTGTGCTCTTGTCTTTCGTCAGTAGTGGCCGCTAACGTTCCTTGGCTTGGGGCCCCATCCATGCCGCTCCAGCTCTGCTTCTGTTATTACACCTCCTTTTCTGACTTTCCCTCTGCCTCTGATCTTCCTGCCTCCGTCTTATAAGGACCATTGTGATTGCATTTAGGACCTACCCAGAGAATCCAGAATAATGTCCCTACCTCAGATTCTTAAATGAGTCACATCGGCAAAGTCCCTTGTGCCATGCAAAGTAACGTAGTCCCAGTCTCCAGGGATTAAGCTGTGGACCTGGAGCGGGGCATTATTCTGCCCATCACAGTCTGTGCTCCTGGAGTTTATAGCTCAGTGGGACAGACAGGCGTTAACCCAACGAACATACACATGACAATGGAATTATAAGGTAAGGGCTGTGAAGGGAAAGTTCCAGAAGAGAAAAAGTTTACGCTGATAGCACAGAGGCAGCTTGAGTTGTGAAAATGTAGGGGGGTTGTCCAGGCAGAGAGGGGGCGCACGTGCCAGGCCCTGCCACAGGGAAGAGCTGAAAACCTGCCCCACTGGCCCGAGTGCCATAATCAAGGGAAAATGACACCAGGTGAGACTCTGGAGCTGCAGGGGTGAGGCATGGCGGGGCCTTGTAGGATGTGGCAGGAATTTAAATTTGGAGACACAATGGGAGGCCATTGAAAGGTTGAGGCAGGGGATGACTTGATTCCTCTTCCTTCTAGATCTTTTCTTTTAGAAGACCCCTCAGGTTGCTCTCTGAAGAGGCCATAGGTAGGGAGTGGGGGCTCCGAGGGGACGTGCCTTTAAAGTGGCCTCTTGGTCTCTCTGACCTCTGGTCATAGGAAGCCTCCCAGTCCCAGAGTCGTCGTCTTCTCGCCAGAGAGCCAGGAGCCACTTGGGCGCATCAGCTGCCCCTTGGAGCTGCTCCTCCCTGGTGTCTGTCATCAGCAAGAAAAGGGCTCAGAGTGATGCCCCGTCCTCTCCGTCATCGGTAGCAGCTGTGCTCCGGCACAGGGCGGGGTCGAGGAGGGGGTTGACTCTGCGCATGCAGGCATTTGCGGGTGTCCCATTGCCTGACACCTGTTGCTTCTCGGAGCAGGGCTCGTTCTCCGTTGCCCAGCCCTGCCTCCTCAACGGACTGTAACTGCCAGCTAACCTTTTCTGCAGACACTGAACCCCCCGTTCCCACCAGAGAGGGACGAGATCAGCTAAGCCTCTTGAGAGCCCTGGCTAGTTTTCCTTCTTTTAATTTTAGCCCCTTGTTGGCGACAAAATGTCTGCGTGCAATGAGCCAAACCTGGGTTCCCTAACCGAAGAAAGGCCCCAGAAATCACGGAGGCTGCCTCTCTTTTACAGCTTCGCTCTGTGACCTGGAATGAGTGGCTTCCTTCCCTGGGGTCACCTCGTTTTCCCGAATCAAAAGTGCATCCTTTTGGATTTCAGTGGCCTGAGAGAGCTGTTTAAATCAGTGGACGCTACTTGCACACCCACTGTACAAGGCGCCAAACCAGGTGCTTGCCGGGGATCCTGAGATACCAGGACTCGCCCTCCATCCTGGGGGAGTTTAATAATCAATTCCAAACTCGGAGGCAGCGAATGACTTAGCTGTTTGAAACTATCTGATTGTCTCTTAAGTAAAACTCATTCTTGTCTGTGAGTAAGAGAGCTTACAGTTGTGACTTGTCTCCGAAGGAACAAAATAGTTTCTGGAAGTAGCTTCACCAGTTCAGACTCATGTCTGACCCCATCCCTGCTCACTTCCTTTACTTGGGGGATATAAAGCTCTGTATGACCTGTCCACTGCCCCTGACCCCCCTGGTCCCCCATGCTCCAGGCCTCCCACCCCACTGGAGTAAGTGGTAACATTAAAAAACCTGAGGATTGTCTGGAAGAAGTGACCTGAGAGCGTGGACCGGAAGTGAGATGAATTGTGGGAGAATCAGCGGTGAAGCTGCGGAAACGTCTTTTACATATTTTTCCCTAAATACAGAGATTAAACCATACTTATGGTAGGCAGAATAACGGTCCCTCAAAGATGACCACGTTCTAATCTCGGGATCTGCTACTTTACATGGCCAAAGGAACTTTGCAGCTGTGACTAAATTAAGGCTCTTGAGGTAGGAAGATTAGCCTGGATTATCTGGGCGTGGACTCTAAATGTAATCACGAGGCTCCTTAGATGAGGGAGGCAAGAAGGTCAAAGACAGTAGGAGGCCGTGTGAAGACAGGAGCAGAGACTGGAGTGATGGGGGTGTGAGCCAACCGAGGCAGGCAGCTCTGGCATCTGGAAGAGGAAGGAATGGGTTCTCCTTTAAGCTTCCAGAAAGAACCAGCCCTGCCGACACCTCGATGTTAGCCCGTTAGGACTTAGTTCAGATTCTGATCTCCAGAACAGTAAGAGAATAAATTGGTGCTGTGTGAAGCCCCCGAGTTTGCGGTCATTGGTTACAACAGTAACAAGATAACGGAGACAATGCTCAATGCAAAGAATTTGGAAAACACAGGAAACTCATAAAGCTTTTTTTTTTTTTTAAGCCACTGTAATCCCTTCCCAAAGGGGAAAAAATAATCATATTTGAGATTATGGCTCTACAGACGTTTTCTGTGTGTGTTCTTATACATTTGCCCCCCCCCAAAAAAAGGGGATGGAGCTCAGGATGACTCTCCGAGTTGGGGTGCTCTGTTTTCGGGGAACATCGAATGGGAGGGTTGGCTTGGGTGTTTAGAGCTCTGGTTTCTTCACACACATTCTCAGTCTTTTGGAGTTCGGGGTGTCTGCAAGAGTCTGGAACCCCTTGGGGGTGGGCAGAGAACCCACATGGTGGCTGTGGGAGCCTAACTGGGCATCAGGAGGGGGGCTCCAGGGAGGCACTCAGTCTGGTGTTTCTTTCTCTCTCCAGCGTCCCACTACTACAAATACAAGCAGCAGTTCATCTTCCCAGGTGAGCCTCCTGTGAGCAAGCCCGCTGATGGGCGGGAGCAGCCGGGGTAGACAGAGGCAGTTGTCACCCTCTGGCGCTGAGTGCTCCCAGCATCACCCCAAGCTCCAAGAGGGTAGTGTTGGGATCGCCAGACCCTAGGATAATGGCAGGGCCCTGGATTGGAGAAGAAAAGCATGGCAAGTCTCAAGGGCACCATGACACCAGCAGGGCCCCCACAGAGGTCTGCAGAGGAAGGGTGGGTGAGGGGAGGGGCAGCCCAGAGCCATGTGGCTGGGGAGAGGTGGGGAGAGCGGCTTGAGCTGGGCCCTGGGAGACGCAAAGCTGAGTGGCCTCGCCATTCCGAAGGGAATTCAGGAGTGAGGAGGATTCGGAGATGACCAGTGGGTGCTTCAGGCCAGAGGCTTTGGGGTTCTGGCAGCCCCCTAGGTAACTATAGGAAATTTTAGTCAGGATGTCATCTAGAACACTGGTGGATCTGAGCAGGTAACGTTCAGGTGGTCCAGGAAGGAAGAGAGGGGACTGGCCAGCCCCAGGCCCCCAGGATCTGGTGAGAACTTATTAGCTGCCAGGAGTCGGGCTTTGGGGTGGTTGTGGGCTCCATGTTTGTGTTCTGTCTGCCTACTCTCTGGCTCGTAGACGTGGTACCAGTGCCGGAGACGCCGACCCGGGCGCCCCAGGTCATCCTGCATCCAGTGACCTCGAATCCAATGTGAGTGGAGCGGAGACCCCCTTGCCCCGCCCTGGCCCCCCATCCTCTCAGGCTCCCTGTCCTCTTTCTTCCTCCTCCTGGAACTGATGGGTTGGGAGTCAGGGGGAGAAGATGTAGAGGACAGAGAGACCTGTGGAATGTCTCAGGCAAAGAGAGGGAGAGTGTGACAGCCCAGGCCGAGAAAGACAACGCCGACCCCCACGAGTCAGCTCTGCCTTATGTCCCTGGCCCTGTTCGTCACGTGTGATTAGCAGGGGCCAGACCATTTTCTTAGACACCCCGACTCTCCCACGATCAGAAAGGCAGCATGCCCCAGGCAATACCTAGACCTTAACGGAAGGGCCGTTATTCTGTGTCATTGCTCCCCTTTTAAAACGTGTTAGGTTATACCAGGGATCAGCAAATTACAGCCAATGGGACGAATCCAACTTGCTGCATGTTTTTGTAAATAAAGTTTTATTGGAACACAGCCATGCCCATTTGTTGACAACATACTGTCTGGCTTTCAGATGACAACAGCAGAGTTAAGTCATCGCAACAGAGGCCATATGGCCCACAAAGTGTAAAAAACACTCTCTGTCCCTTTACAGAACAAGCTCGCTGGCCTCTGGCTTATACCGTTATGGAAAGAACATAATCTAATTTTGGAAACTGTGGACTGTACTCTAAAAAAGGCAGGAAAAACAATCATGTGCAATCACACCACTCTTAGATGTGTCTCTTTCCGTCTACACTTTACGTACTTGTGATCCATGACATACACCGTGTCCACTCTGCTCTTTTTTCCCTTATTGCTGTAACATCGTATTTTTTGTATTTTCCCAGACTCTTCGTACGTATTGTTTGTAATGGTGGAAAAAGATCACACCAATGCGGAAGAATCTCCTTAACCATTTCCCTATTGCCAGATCTTACGTCTTCCCAGTATTTCACTGTTGTGAACAGCGCCACAGGGAACATGTTTGTGTGTGGCATCTTGAGCACCTGTAGGAGAGAGACCCTCTTTCCAGGTGGTTTATGGCTTATGCAGCCAAAGTGAAATCACCTTCCTTCTTCGGTCCTGACCAAGGTCTAGGGGCACACTCAGG
The DNA here is from genome assembly GCA_003508835.1 of Eonycteris spelaea. Lineage (NCBI taxonomy): Eukaryota > Metazoa > Chordata > Mammalia > Chiroptera > Pteropodidae > Eonycteris > Eonycteris spelaea. The sequence goes on from PUFA01000042.1 coordinate 2,329,659, forward strand.
ACCTAATTTCGATTCGACTGGTTTCCCACCTCACGTGTTTGCCTACTTGGTGTTCCTTCCGACCCCGCTCGCTGCTCCATCCTGTCTGGCCCACGTTATGGACTTTGTTAGAGACCCAAATGGTACCTCTCTGAAATCAGAGCAGCAGCAATTTGCCAGGGGACGTTGTGCTGACATGTTGCTCCATCTGCTGCGCATAAACCAATTCCACAGTTTGTACAAGACAAGCTCCAGGTTATTAACTGACAGTCAGGGAGCGCCAGCAAAAAAAAAAAAAAAAAAAAAACCCACAGTTAATAACTGCTGGCGATCTGCTTAAATATGTATGGAGCGATGGGAACTTGAAGGGAAATAGGAGGCTTGGCTGCCGTGAGCATGCCTCGATGCAGGCAGAGGAAGGCGCCCGTCTTGTAGGTGCGAAGAGGGACTCCTGCTGCATTGTTCTACCCAATGTCCCCCGGGCACCAAGTTCCCAGCGTATTACTTGTCACTGTGGTTTCATTCCACCTTCCCAGCCTGCACTGTAAATAATTGGTTAATATGATGGCAAATGCCACGTTGTGACCCACCCTCTTTCTCCTTTTAGTATTTGTAGTCTTTCAGACCCCCTCTCACCAGGAGTCCCTCCAGCAAGTGGATTGGCTCATTCTGCAGGGTCAGCAGCTTCCGGGGTTTGAGGGTCAGGATAGGGGAGGGCCCCCCAAAGGGAGGTAGGGGGAACCTGCTAAGCTGGGAAAATAGGAGGGGTGTGGTATCCATCGTGATTCCTTCCTCCTACCAGTTCCAGCTCACCCCATAAATGCATACGCATCCTCTACTCTAAACTACATCCCCCCCCCAAATCCTTTAACACACATCACGCCCACATCCTCATCACATACCATGCACGCCAACACTCCCCTCTCATCCCCGGTACGCACGCAATGACACCATCAGCATATGTCATACCCCCAGCATTGTACACACAACTCACATGCACAGAACAACTCCTGCTTAGAGTACATCCTGTGATGCACCCCCAGTACTCCATACACAAACTCAGTACTCTCTCTGCCACACACACTCTCTCTCTCTCTCACACACACACACACACACACACACACACACACACACACGTGCATCTTCTAATTCAATACAGTCTCGCTTCTCCCTCCTCGTTCGCATTCCATACTTCTTGATTCAGTGGGATCAGCAAGGTCCAGCTGGAACCCTGTGCACTATCAAATACATCCAGTAATCCTCTCTCCTGGGATTTCCATCTCACTCCATTTATTCAATTCCTGCCTCGTGTGTAGCCTTTCTGCACACTATCCACATCCTTGCTTTGCTTCTTTCAGTAATAACATAATATTCCTCACAGTCAGGAGCCAGGCCAGGTTCAACTCTGCATTCCTCTGAGGATTTAGCACTGTTCCTGGCACATATTCTAACCAAATGAATGAATGAAAGAATGAGCAAACCAAAGATCCAGATTTTGAGTGGACTTTAGAGATCCGATTAATTCTTTCCTAGGGACCACAGAGAGCTCTGAGGATTCTTCCACTCATGGCATTTAGGCCAGTGTATAATATAAGGAAGCGGCTCGATTAGTGAGGGCCAAAGCCATCAAGAAAAATGAATGGCCCGGAAAATCTATTTAAAACAATGTCCTTGCACAACGCTCCTTTATGGCGAGGTTATAGATTATTTCAGACACAAGCGTGGAAATGAAATTCGAGATCAAGGCTTAGGGGTGAACGCTTCTCATTTGGGGACCCTTCACACACGGATAAACTCAAAACGTGGACCCACCTTTGCCCTCGAGGGTCACGTTTATGTATCTGTTTTTCTCTTTAAAGCTTGGAAGGAAATCCATTACTTCAAATTGAAGTGGAGCCAACCTCAGAGGTGAGAACTGGAGAGTGAGGTAGCAACTTTTTCCAGGGGCTGCGTAGAAAGCGACAAAGCCGAGTGATGTCTTTGGTGACGCAGAAGGCTCAGAGCAGGGGGGAGGTGCAGGGGCCCTGAGTGATGGATGTCCTAACTCTGGGACAACTAACACGGGGTGGGCCCTCCCGGCAATGAACCTAATGGGCCGTTATATGATGTGTATCACGGAAAAGCTAGTTGTGCGGAAATTGGCGAGCGATTTGCATTCTTAGTTGGAAAACCAGTTCAGGGCTGGATAAACCCCCAGGTGGATGTGCCCCACTGCCTTCTAAGAATGCATGGGAGGAGGCGAGGGCCTCAGGTGCACTGGACTTGGTGGGGGTGGGGGGTGAGAACGTTCTGGGGCTTCTTCCTGCCTGCCAGAGCCTCCGGAGGAATAAATGCCATGTCCAGCATGAGCATCGTGGAGGCCTGACCCCTTGAAAAGAATAGAATCGGGGTTGCCAGAGAAAAATCATGTCTTTTTCCAACACTACAGTGGTACGTGAAAAATGGTTATGGGAGAAGCAGGTGTTTCCTGTGTGAATATGAATAGTGTGCAGAAAGGCTACACACAGGAAACGCCAGCTTGTTTCCCCCCACCTGCCACTGGGGACAGCTCGCTCAGGTTCGGGGTTATGAAGACCTGCAACCAACCGAGAGGCTACCCCGTCAGGCTAGCTATTCAGGCCCTATACCTCTGGGAGTCCCCACTAGCTCAGGCATCGGCCACTTCCACATTCCAGTAAAGAACTTAAGAGGCAGGGCACCCCCAGCCCCAGGCCCCCCAGACCCCACGCTGGGAAGGCGGTCCCTAGAGCTTGAGCCTTTAACTACTGTGGTGGTCACGCCTAAGCGTACCTGACTCTCCGTGGGCGTGCAGGATGAAAATGCAGATTCCCAGCCCTGGCCTGCTTATATTTGGATTCTGTAGATCTGGGTGTGGCCCAGGAATCTATCTGCATGTTTACAGCATTTTCATCCACGTTTTCTGTAGGTAGTCAGATCTGTGCAAAGAACAGGCCTTTATCTCATTGAAAACTTCTTGCCACCCCCAGGGGTAGATTTTATTAGCCCCTCTTCGTGATGATGAAAGCGGGGCTCAGAGAAGTCAAGGGATTACCTGTAACTTACTGAGGCCAGATTCCGGCTCATGTGGCCTGTGGAGTTACCTGAGGTGTGAGACTTCCTCTACCAAACCAGGAAAGACTTAGCAACCCTGAATGAGCGGTCCCCCTAGCATCTTCCTCTCTGAGCTCAGTTTCCCCTTAACACAAGGGAGTTGAGTTATCTGATGTCCCTTTCGGATCCTTCATTGTATGTGATTCTAGACACATAGATACATGTAGGCAAATCAGGAGATACATGTACACACCAAGCTGAAGATGCACCTGGAGACGTGTCCAGACCCTCATGTACACAACGGGGACCCAGGAGGACCTCGTGGGAAGGTGGGCCAGTGCAGGACCAGCTCTGACCTCTGTCCCCGCTTCCGGCCACAGAATGAAGAGGGCCACGATGAGGCTGAGGAGTCAGAGGACGACTTCGAGGAAATGAACCTTTCCCTCCTCTCGGCCCGGAGCTTTCCACGCAAGGCCAGTCAGACCAGCATCTTCCTGCAGGAGTGGGACATCCCCTTTGAGCAGCTGGAGATCGGCGAGCTCATCGGAAAGGGCCGCTTCGGGCAGGTGTACCACGGCCGCTGGCACGGGGAGGTGGCCATCCGGCTGATCGACATCGAGAGGGATAATGAGGAACAGCTGAAGGCCTTCAAGCGGGAGGTGATGGCCTACAGGCAGACACGGCATGAGAACGTGGTGCTGTTCATGGGCGCCTGCATGAGCCCGCCCCACCTGGCCATCATCACCAGGTCAGTCCTGTCGGGGCTCCCCGTGCATGGCTCCCCAGAGCTCTGCTTCCAGCAGAGTTGAGAGATGGGCGTTCTGGTTAACACAACATTCTAGTGAATAGAGCATCCCTCGCTCGACCGTTCACGGTTTGTGTGGTTCTAGGATGTGCGACTCCAGAAAATACTCTTACGGCTACAACTCCTTGGCAGAGCCGTGCCGTGGAGAGAGCACTACGTGGGGAGCCAGAAAATGGGTTCTGGGTCCCGCTAGGCTTCAAGTATTTGCGAAACCACATCTCTGAGACACACATTCTCCATGTGTCAAATGAATGGAGTAGACTAAATCAGGGGTCTGCAGACTTTTTCTGTAAAGGTCCCAGTAGTCAATTTTCAGCTTTGCGGGCCATACAGTCGCTGTAGCAACTGTTCACCTCTGCTACTGTGGTGTGAACACAGCCACAGACAAGATGTAAATGATGTATGTAAATGATGTTTCCAATACAACTTTATTTGCAAAACCAGGCAATGGGCTGGATTTGGCTCTCAGACCCTGGTTTGCCAACCCCTAGACTAAGATTCTGATGACTATTGTTCTGTTTTTCATTAAGGCAGCAGAGCTTGTTTGCAGGGCAGGACCACTGTTGTTTTACATGTCCAGGGTCTGTGATCGATAGCTGCACAGAAGGGAGAGTGAGTAGAGAATGGACATTAAGAAAATGTCTGGGGATGGGAACTTCCTTGGATTTGCTCCCTCACCTTGCCCAGTGATGTGGGGGCGTTGGGAACAGATAGCGTTGGTGTTGGTGGAACAGTCGTGGAATAATCCTTTGGTGTGTTTTTACACTCTGGCATTTGCTCCCTTATCACATTAGGACTGGCCACAGCAGTGGCATTCTGAGTGTGGCCTGTGATGCCAAGGGTCATTTAGGAGCCCTCTCCTTCCCATACTCAACTCAAGCAGTAAAATCCCAAATACGCAAGCCTCGCATCTTGGCAGGTGCCGTAGTGGGAGCTGTGGGCTCAGTGAAGAGCTGGTGTGTCTTTGATCTCCCTTGTGATACAGAGCCTCTTTGAGTCCATTTATAAGACTTCAGCAATTGGTAGAAGGTGTGTTATCGTCTGTCACCATTGATTATACAAATGGTGGGGTGACTGGAACCCACATATCAGATCCAAATGCTTGTAAAGGATTGGAGATCTAGGGATGGCCTGTCAACTCTCCTTAAATCAGGGTAAAAATAGTGGTTCTCAACTCTGCAACAGAAGTGGCTCTCAAATAGTCCATCCGGGTAATTCAAGGGCTGATCTGTTCTGATTACATGAGTGTATCGTGAGCTTTTGCTGAGTAACAAACTACCCCAGTACTCTGTAGTTTCTCTCTATTCTGTGGACAGTTCTGCACTGAGCCAGGCTCGGTAGCGGGGCTCTTGGATGTGTCTGTGGTCAGCGGACAGGTCCGAATGGGGGCTGGTCAGTCTTGGATGCCTCAGTTCTCTTCCACATGGCCTCTCATCCCCAACAGGCTAGCGTGGGCTCCTTCCCATGATGGTCTCAGTGTTCCAAGTGCAGCATGAGATCAAACCCTAATGGGCAAGTGCCTTTCCTATCTGTTTGTGTTGCATTGGCTAACGTCCATTGGCCAAAGCAAGTCACGTGATTAACCTCCATTCAAGGCATGGAAAAAACAGACTCTTCCTCTGGATGAGAGGATTTTCAATGTCATGTTGCAAGGGCACGGATGAAAGGAAAGGAACGATCTGTGGCCATTTTTCCAATCTACCGTCACTAAACCCTAGCTTCTTTTCTGGTTCCCCACCTTAGCCAGTATGTACCATCTTCATCAGCAGGCAGTCAGAAGCCCTTTACAGGGGGTGCATAAATCTGGTCGGAAGGTGGTCTTTCTCCCACCACTGGCCTTCTGCCCAGTGCTCTGTAGTCTGTTCCCCCCAACTTTCTCTCTGGCCAGCTCCTCACCTTCTGGCCTGCTAACTCTTTTTTTTTTTTTTTTATCCCTAAATCAGAAATTTGAAATCCGTCATCTCTTTTTCTTTGCCTGGCTTTTCTAAGAACCCTCTGTCTCCTGCCCTCTGACTTTTTCAGTGTTATCAGTGTGGAACCCTGTTAACCCAAGCCTCTCTCACCCCTTCCCCAAGTGCTGGCAAATAGGAAGTGGCTGGATTCGTTGAGCAGCCATCCTTGAAAACTGTGTGGTCATTATGAAAATGTGTCGCTCATCCTGCAAGCCAGCTGTGTTTGTGGCCCTTTTCTATTATGTGTTAAGTTCTGAGCCCCCTCCCCAAGCACCGTAACTGCCTGCAGATTTCAAATAGCAAAGCCTTTTCCTGGCACCATGATAAAGGCTCTGCAGCTTGGGGGCCTGTAATTGGTCTCTGAAGTGTTTAGTATTTTGCGTGAAGAAGCCAGATGAGCCCCAAAGCAGTGGCATTTATTCCACGTTATTGTTTCATTATATATTTATCTTGAGGGGGGCTGCGTGTACCCCTCTCTCCCATTTAGCATCATCCACTTGTTGGTTACCCAGGTTTCTTATCTGAACGTTCATTTTGAAACCAAATATTTGAGTAATTTGATTAATCACTTGCATTCACACAGTTGGCTGGCAGAGGTTGATGGTTGGATGATAGCCAACCAACTGGAACAATTTTCGAACCCTGGATTTTTATTTTACAGGGAACATAAGACCAGATAATTACCTGGCATATTCCGGGTAAATTCACAATGGCATGTTCTAGCCAATTACTTAGTAATTATCATGGAAGTTAACAAGTATTTCTAAGATTAGCTTCCTTGTATTGCAATATGGTATGGCTCTTGGGGAATGAGTAATCACCAACTAGTTACCCAACTGCTGTATCCCCAAATGCAATTAGCAGGATTGCTAAATCGTTTCACGATTGGGTCATTATGAGATAGCAAAGCTATTGACAGCCTGCATAATAGCTCATTTTAAAAACTCCAAATGGAATTCGAAACCCAATAGGGACAGAGTTGAATGAAAGCGTGTCTCATCCTTCTACCGGGATGCAGCTTCCTTGGCCTCAGTTTTCCCATCTGTAAAATGAGCAGGTAGAAAGAAGCAAGATGTTTGTTGCAGGGTCCCCCAACTCTAAAAAAAAAAAAGCTTTAGTTCTCTTAGAATGGCTGTGCTTGGGAAGCAGACTGAAACATCTCTGGAGTAGTGCTTCCTAAAGTATGGTCCACGTGGATCTCCTACATCAGAGCCAGCCAAAGGTCGAAGGTCACTAAAATGCAGATTCCTGGGTGCTACCTCTGTTAGTTTTCTCAAGCTGTCATAACAGGTTAACATAAACTTGGTGGTTTAAAACGACGTGCGTTTATTATTCCCTTAGAGTTCTGGAGGTCAGAAGTCTAGAGTGCATCTCACGGAGCCGAAACCAGGTCAGAGCTGTGTTTCTTTCTGGAGGCTGGAGAGGACCATCTGTTGCCTTTTCCAGCGTCTAGAGCTGCATTCCTTGCATTCCTTTGCTTGTGGCCTTTTTTTTCCATCTTCAAAGCCATCAGTTTAGCATCTTGTTTCCATTGCCATATGGCCTCTTCTGCAGTAAACTCTCCTTCTTTGTAAGATACCTTCTCCCTTTTATAAAGATACTTGTGATTGCATTTAGGACCCAACCAGGTAATGCAGGGTCAGCTCCCCATTTCAAGATGCTTAATTAATCACATCTACAAAGTCCCTTTTGCAATGGAAGGTAATATTCACAGTTTGCAGGAATTAGGGCTTGGATCTCTTTGGGGGCGTTTTCAGCCTACCACATGACCCTAGGCTCAATGAGTCAAGTCTCTTTGGAGGCGAAGCCTTTTTACCAAGCTCCCCTGCCCATTCCCATTCAACTCACCTCCGGGAATCATGCCCCAGGGAATAGCACCAGGGAGTGCCCAGCGTCGATGCCAGCTGTGTCCGGCCAATGCCAAAGGAAGCGGAAACGGGGAAGTTTTCCGAGGAAAATAGACCAGGCAGAATTACAAAATAATTAAGATCTCAGTGGGAGATAATTCATTATTTATCTGGTGCAAAGAGCACTGGCCAAGCTACCTTAGTTTGGTGCCATGGAGACAAAGACGAAGCAAAATTCGGAAATCGATGTTTCTGAGAGGGCCTCGTTAGGGGCATCCTGACCCCACTGAACCCGTGCAGCCGTGTTGTGGATGTGAAAGCCGAGTCCAGGAGAGGAACGTGAGGCGAGTCTCGGAGCACAGGTATCCATCGGTACACCTCATCTCCAACAGCTCGAAAAATCCCATCCTCTTTCAGTACTCATGCATGCATGCATGCATTCATTCATTCATTCAGATATTTAGTGCACACTTATTAAGTTCCAGGCACTTTGCTGGTCGCTAGGAGACAATGGTGAGCAAGGCAGACGTGGACCCTGCTCTCAGAGTGCCGTCATTCTGGTGGGGGAGGCACCCGTTCTAAAGTTGGTGTGTGTGAGGCGGGGACCCAGGGAGCCTCTCTGAAGGCTAGGGACCTGGAAGTTAGGCACCTGCTGTGCAGGTGTGGGGCTGGGCACACGTGACAGAGGGGTCAACAAATGCACAAGCCCAGGGATATGAATGAACAGCAAGGACCAAAACTAAGACTGTGGTGACAGAACGTGGTGGGGGAGGGCACAAGGGTCGGTAATGAGGTAAAGGCGCTGGCAGGAGCCAATTTGGGAAGAGGAGAGACTCCCAAGCCTAGATGGGGTGGGGGGAATATTAAAATAGTACGATGCCTACAGCAGTCTCTCAACCTCAGCACTGTGACATTTGGGGCCAGGTCATTCGTTTATAGGGGGCCGCCTTGTGTGTTGTAGGATGTTTAGCAGCATCCCTGCTCCCTGCCCCCTAGATTCCAGTAGTGCCAAGTCCCTAGTCGTGTTAACTAACAACGTCTTCAGACGGTTTTTACCAAGTGTCCGCTGGGGGCAGAGTCACCCCAGTTGAAAACCATTACCCTATAGTCTCTAACTTAATTAGCCTAGATGGGGCCCAGGCCTCAGTACACATCCTCCTCCCATGTCTCTCTATGAGGCAGCAGGAAGACCCTCTGAGACTCTGTCGTAGGACCCAAAAGCCCCGTGAGAGATTAGGTGGCCGTCAGAGAGTCACAGCAGGGGCCGGACCCCGGAGCTTTTGAGGGCAAAAACTGGCCAACTTCCAAAATAAAGGGTACGGACCCAAAGGGAGTTTTGTTGTTTTTTTTCTTTTCACGTTATATCCATGTTACTATTCCCCAGGGAACCCCAGAAAGCCCCCGTGCACCTCCTTCCAGCCAGTCCATACCCCCTCATACCCACGTTCTAAACCGTTTCCCCATCCCTTATTTTTGCCCGTTCTTTTAACGTGATGTAAATGAAATCATACTGCACGCATTCTTTTGTGTCTGGCTTTTTTTACGCATCGTCACGTTGAGATTCATGCAGCGTTGTGTGTATCAGCAGCCATTTCTTTCTGTTGCTGAATAGCAGTTCATGGCATGAATACACCACGATTTGCTCCGCCCCCCCCCCTTCCTGGTGATGGAGATTTGACGAGCTTCCCGTTTCTTAACTTTCCGTCTGACTTCAGTTTCGTTAGTAGACAAAGATAACAGCTTCGGTTCCCTTTCTACTTTCTAGCCTTATCCCATCATTTTCGGCTTCAAATTTCCACCCATTGTGACACAATTACCCTTCTATTCATCAATTCCCTTCTTTAAACATCTTTGAACCTTTTCTAGGGGATTATTCTGTCTTTATCCAAAACAGTTGCAGTTACACATTTTCCGTGAGTTCTCATAGTCTCTATCCCTAGAAAATAGATAATAAAAGTCAGCTAGATTCTTTTTTTGGGGGGAAGAAGGGAGAGGGAGAAGCTGCCTCATTCTTCCCAAAACAGTTTGTGACAATGTTCCAATGCCCTTCGTAGTTTCTGCCCCAGCCCTCCCTCTGGAAAGGGAGGCAGAGAGCTTTGGGCTGGGCCGAGACTGTGATTCTATCACGTGGATTTTTTTCTTGACGCCGAAGAGGCACAGCTAATGCGCGTTGCTGAAACCATTTCCTGTTCGGGAGGCATTTATTTAATGTTTATTACTACAGAGCCCCCAAAATAGACCAAAACATTAACAGATGCCACCCGCCTTCGGCAAGTGCTGTGCTTCAGGCCAGACCAGACCCAGGCACGTTCCCCTGTGAAATCACTGTGCCCACTCTACAGATGGGAAAACTGAGGTTAGAGAGGCAGAGGGAGCCCTTGCCCAGGCCAGATAACTAGCAGAATCTGGATTTGAGCCAGTGTACCTCTGAACATTCATCCAGCCTGTTCCTTCTTTGCCGCAGCTGCCTCAGCCAGGTCAAGGAGAATGGACGCAACTCGTGAGCAATAGCATAGCGTGGGCGTTCTCAACCTTTGGTCACAGCAGGGTCACCTGGGGGCCTTAGTAACAAAATAAGGCCTAGGCCCCATCCCATTCCTACAAGCCAAGGCTTCTCTCTGTCTTTTTTTATTAATTCCCAGAGGATTCAGTATGCCAGAGTTTGAGAACCACTGGCTTATTAAACTGAGTTTCATTTTGGAGCTTTGATTCTCAGCTGTTTATGTACTTCTGAAATGTCCTGTGAATTCCTGTGGGGCCAGCGCATGCACACACACATACACATGTGCACGTGCGCGCGCGCACACACACACACACACACACACACACACCCCTCTAAAGTACACACCGATTCTCTCCTCTCTCCCACGGTCTTCTCAAAAACACATGCTTTCTCACTCTCACTTCCCCGGCAAAAGACTCATTTCATTAATATTAGCAACTCACACACTCAGTTTCCAAAGCCCAGAAGCCTTCACCCCACCCATCCTCATCCCCCAAATGTTTTTCTAGAATCCCCAAATTATTTAAATCCATGCTTTGTAGTGTGTAGACAGACCCCTGTCTAGCATCACCTGGGAACTTGGCTGGAATGCAAATTATTGTTCCCTCCCCACCCAATCAGGAGCTCCGGGGGTGGGGCCTAGCTCTGTGTTTTAAGAAGCCCTCTGGGAGATTCTGACGGATGCTCGAGCACAAGCCCACTGCTTTAAAGAAACTTGTGCCTACTTCCTACTTGTCTGCTGCCGGGAGCATCCTACCCACCTCAGCAGCCTCCTGGTCCCCTCACTGAGTGCTTCTGCCTCTCAGTGAGCAAGGGTCCGTAATGTCCCAATCTGAGACCCAGCAGGGCCGGGCAGTCACCTCTTAGCTTCAGGGCTCACGTGAGTTCACCACCGTGCATTTCACAAACATTTATCGGACCCTGGCCAAGTGCCAGGCTGCATGTTAGGCACTCAGAACATAGTTCCTCTGGTTTACACAGGACTTGACATGCCAGCAGAAGAGACAGCCAATAAACAAATTAAGCAGACAATTAAGTCGGATAATTAAAGCATTGCCCTCAAGTGCTGTGAAGGCTACAAACAGGTGGGGGGAGGTGCCAAAGCAGCGGGAAGGGCAGAAGGGCGGGACTACTTGGGGAGGGGCTCAGAAGAGGTGTCTTAGAGGAGGTGACATTCCATCTGAGGTGGAGGTGAAATGGGCACGTGAGGACCTGAAGAAAGCATGGGGTTGATGAAGGATGGGAGGGAAGGGGCCGTAGGGCCTCAAAAGTACAGATCGAGGCACGGAGAATATCCTAATGCCGTGGGAAGCCAGCAAAAGATTTTAAGCAGGAGCTGCTCACCCCACTCTGGAAGTGCCCTGATGGGCTGGCTGCTGCCTCCCCTGCACACTCAGCTAGTTGGTTCAGTGTGTCAAAACTTAAGAGCAGTGACGGCAGCAACCGGGCCCAGCACCGAGGGACACAACTGAAAAATGGGACTCTGGGAGTCCTGACTGTCAGTGCAGCCTTTTCCACCTGTGTGTGGCCTCAGAAAACATGTCCGAATGGCTTCTCCGCATTTGGGAATGCAGTGAACTTCACTGAGGTGCTTTCTCAGGGGTGGGAAGGAGGGAGCAGGACTTTCGGTGCTATGTAAATGCCTCGCGTTCTTAGAGGGAGGGCTGGGCCGTGCACCTTAGGCGAGAGAAGGAAGGACAGGATTTCCCACTGCCCTATGAAGACTTTTTTTTTATTTCTCAGTTGGCGAGTGTCCTCATTCCCTTCACCGGGAGCCTGGGTCTAAATAAAATTTTACCGTCGTGCAAGATGGACCATATTGCCCGTGTGCATCACAAGACATCCCACCCCGACTCGTCTCCCAGGGACGGAGCAGTCCTGAAATCCCCGAGGGCCTCCTTTGCACGGTGTTTTAAATCTGGTGGATACCAGGAGCTGTTTCATAGATTATTTACTTCCAATTCCCAAACAGTTCCCATTTTTCAGGCTTTCAAACGATAATGCCAAGCGGCTATATTTGACTGGCAGACAAACGGAGGAGGACCCTGCCTTTGGCTAAGACAGTAACTGGATGCCCGAACGAGATCTCCACTTGCTTTTCCTGTAACTCTGCACTTGTGGGCTGTCTGATTACTTTTCCTTCAGGACGGTTTAATTGTGCTAAATATAACATACAAGAGGAGTTGGGGGGCCTGAGCACATGAAGATTCTACTCTCCCCCCCGCACCGTCATCTCATGGACTCGGCTTCCTTTTATGTTCAAAAAGCTGAATTGCTTTCCCTTTATAAAGCACAGCTGAAAAGGTTTTTTTGTCTGCGGCTGCCTTTAATTGTGCTGGAATGTAAAGCGCCGGGGACTGTTGTGAAGAAAGCGCTATAAATGTACTGCATCATTATCATTATTATTATTAGCATCATCTCATGTACATTGCATAGGCCTGTTGGCAAGTGATCGTATGACCAGCAGGAGGACTTGCATGGGTGAAGACTTTGCCACTGGCTGCCACTTTACTTTGACGCCTCTCCAGGACTCCAGATTCGCATGTGTGACATGTGTCATCCGTTCAAAAATGAGTTCTGTGTCATACGACACGAACGACAGCTCATTTGTTATGAGAAATGCAGGTCAGCAAAAAAGAAGAAAATAAAATTCGCCCGGAACGTCTCCAGCCAGACAGAATCGCATTCCCATGTCGGTGCGCACACTTCTAGAAGTCTTCTCGGTGTACAGCAGGTCCTGAAATAACGTTTCGTTCAAGGTCATTTCGCTGTCATGTTGATGACATGGCCTGGGAACTCAGCTCTTGTTTATATCAATTAGCCTCGGGTGAAATTGGTTTCAGTAAACATTGTTATGCTCAAAGTCAAAGATCCTATCAGCAACGTTAAGGGAAAGCATACTGTATATGTATGCAAACCCACAGTGTGTATCTGTCAGGGTGACAGTAGCTGCTGTAACAAATAAGCCTTAAACCATTAAGTGGCTTAACACATTAGCAGTCCATTTCTTGGACTATGACATACTAGTCCAAGATGGATGGTTCTGGGTGGTTGGTGGCTTTTCTTCAGATGTAGAGGGATCCAAGAGCAATGCCCTCTTTTGGGACCATCCTTAGAGCTCTGAGTCCTCTGCTTCTAGCTGGGGAAAGAGGTAAGAGCATGGAGGAGCTTGTGGGAGGTTTCCATGAAGCACGTTAGAAGTGGTACCCATCACTCCACTCCTGCGTTATGGACTGGCACAGTCCCTTCACCACACCTAACCACAAGGGAGGCTGAGAAATAACTCACTGTATTCCCAGGAACAAAATAATGTGGATTTTGGTGAAGAGCTAGCACTCCTTTGTCACACATTTCTGGATGCAAAATAGATGCAGTTACACATTGTCCCCGTTGAGGGTGGACTCATCCAGCAACCCCCTTGTACAACTCCCTGTTCTCGCTAAACGTTATATGTATGAACGCTCCCCTTGTTTTTGTTTTTGTTTTTTTTTTTGAGTCTACTACACATTTCTTCACACCTAAAGACTGAGTTTCTTCATCTATAAAATAGGGATAACGTTAATTTCTCGTGCAAGATTGGGATAAGAATTAAATATCTTACATGGAAAGTCTATAGCATTATGCCTCTTATCGTTGGAGGTGCTTAATACCTTCTATCTCCCAGTTGCTATAGTAATAATGATGATATTCCAACAACAACAATCATGATGGCAGCAAGAAGTAGGCTATTTTCTCTTAGGTGCCTTTGGCACTACAAGCAGCAGGTGTTTTGTGTTTATTAGAATATCAAATGATATGAGGTGATGGCTGTGGTTTGACTACTCAGACGTGTGTCCCAGCTCCTGGCGTGTACCTTTGCCGAGTCACTTAACCTCTTTAAGCTTCGAGCCATCCAGGAGGAAATGTTGAGTAGGGAGCTGGATATCCTGGTCTCAAGCTCAGATGAAAGGTTGGGGCTGGAAATAACCAAGTGTGAGTCATCCGCGTAGAAGTGGTGATTGAAGCTGTGAGGGCTTCAATGGGAGCTGAAGTTATCTGGGGAAGAAAGGCGGGGGGGTCATGTGAGGATGAAGCCTGGAACAGCTCTAGCATTGGGTGGCCTGTCACCCTGCACAGGGGACTAAGAAGAAGCAGGGAGGGCAGTAGAGGCAACCAGAAGAACACAGAGTCATGAAGCCAACCCACGTTAGGTCCCACCACCCAACAGTCCCTCCCATTATGTCGCTGTGCTTGATTCTCATTGGGGTCCTCCTCACCATCAAACAATTCGTCTGTTCCTCGATTTGTTTGTTTGCTTCTTGTCTCTGTTCCCTACATCCCCTTCTCCACACCTTAGAACATAAGCCCCCAAGAAAGCAGGACCTCAGCTACGAACGCACTTTGTATCTCCAGCCTCTATTAGGCCCTCCTTAAATACTTGTTGAATGAGTGGATAACAATTTCCAAAAATACATTCGCATGCGTTATCAGCCTGCTCCTCTAGGCACATCTTGCAGCCAACGACGAAAGGTGCTATTTACTTAGAATCACTGAGAAGTGAGTGGGGCCTAAGTGAAATATAGCATAAACTGGCTGAGGAATGACTACAGGCTGTGGGAGAATTAATGGTGATGAATAAGGAAAAGGTGCCAATTATGCGACGGACATTGTATTACTACAGTACAGGGGCTGAGCGGTTTAGGGTATTTGCCCCGGGTACCCATCACGTGTCAGGTCCTTTGGTGTGGCAAGAGGAAGGTGTGGCCTCTGTCCCCGGGGAGCGCGGAGACAGGCCAGTGACTGGATGCTTCTCAAAACGGTGCCGTGATCTCTGCAGTAGGATCATAGTGGGGGCTGTGGGGACCCAGAGCCGGCCCCTCATCTAACCAAGGAATTGGCCATATGGACGAGGAAGCCTTGGTGTTCCTCACAGGGGGAACAGCATTTGCAAAGGGCTAGAAGTGGGAGGGATGAAGACTTGGGGTTGGTGGGGGATTGGGAGCTGGCGAACAGCAGGAGCTAAGAAGCTGGAGGTGATCTGAAAGGACCTTGTGAGCCAAGCTAAGGAATATGAACTTTTCTCCGAAAGCAGGTGGGAGCCACCGAGGCCTTTTAACCAGAGGAGCGTTATACAGTCTGGTTTGTTTTCGAAAGACCACTGTGGGGACAATCCCTTTTCTTAGAAGAGCTTACATCGGGATGGTGACCGTGTTCGCCTCCTCCAAGAACGGTGTGGACACTTCGTGGTGGCCCTAATCAGACATTGGTGGGAACAAATGCAGGTTCGAATGCCCTAGGTTCTAAAAGATACGTGGCGGACTCCCTAAGGGCCAAGCAGCAGCGAGCTGGTCCTTCTTGGGAAAGGAAGATGTTTTTCAACCGTGTTCACTATTTACCCAAGCTAAAGATAGCCAGCTGCGCTCCCATGTCTTGAAGGCAGGTGTGGGCAACATCAGGTCCCTAGCATGTGTCCCAGCAATGAAAGGGACGGTTTCATGCATTGCTGGCAGGTGGTGGTTAGACAAAGGTTCAGGAACACGTGGGTGGCTTCATGGAGAGAGATGAAGCTGTCGGTGAAAGCTGGTTCCTTGCAATCCGATTAACCTGGGTGGAAATACTTATTTTCTCTGCATTTTGAATCATTTTTAACAACCCTCTGAGGTAGACACCAGTCAAGCACTGTGCCTGAGGTCAGAAAGCTAAGAAGGGGCAGGATTGAACCTAAAACTGGCTGATGCAGACCAAAGTGTGCACCAAACCATCCTTCTGTCCTCTTTCCCATCCTAAGTCTGTCACCTTAGAGCCCTGCACTGCCGAGATGGACCTACCTTCCGGTCAGTTTCATTGTCCGAACCACCAAACTTGACTGGCTTGTGACGTGTTGAGCTGACAGTATGTGCCAGTTGAAACCCTGGCATTTATCCCTTTCTCTCCCTCTTTCTTTGTAGCAGACTCCAGGGCCCGTCAGTGGGCAGGGAGCAAGAACTGTAGGATCAGTGTGTTTTCACTGCTCCTGGAGCTTACTGGCCCTGGGGTTGGGTTTAATGTATTCCCAACCCGATACCAGTTGCCTGGACACTGCTCAACTTCTGCCTTGTCCCTGCCTGATCGTGTTTAAGATAATTAAGCCCATACATCAAATAATAAATAGATATTGACTCTTTGTCATAGAGTCTATCAGGGTTGATTGACCGCTGGGGATACTGCTTCCTCAATCAATGGTGAGCCATGGGGATTAATAAATCTTGGTAATGACTGGCAACAGGAAAATCAATAGGTCCATTAATATATGCATGGGGAGCATATATCTTTGAATGTGAAGTAAGAGTTTGTTTTAGGAACAAAGGGGAACAAGAGAGGTGGGGAGGACAGACAGAGTGAGACTATCAGTGTCCTTAGACCCAAGCATGGTACCTGGCACGCTGGTGACCTGCAGAAACCAAGCAGAGGTTTGCTTTAAAGAG
Organism: Eonycteris spelaea; assembly: GCA_003508835.1. Lineage (NCBI taxonomy): Eukaryota > Metazoa > Chordata > Mammalia > Chiroptera > Pteropodidae > Eonycteris > Eonycteris spelaea. The sequence continues at coordinate 2,346,239 of PUFA01000042.1, forward strand.
AAACTGTATTTTGTGTTTACTTTTCCTATTTGCTGGATGTCTGAGAGCCCAGAAGTCACCCCTACCCATGGGCTGTATTGTTCTGTTAATATTTGGTCTCCCAGGAGGAAGGCAAGAGAGGAGGGGAGGATTGGACATGGTGGTGGGTGGGGAATGGAGGCGTGACCAGGTGGTTTACGCGCTGGTGAACACTCACTGCAAAGAGAGCGAGGAACTCCATCTGGTTCAGGGAGCAAAATCAAGAGTTGGGTTGGCATGTGGAGTATAAGAAGTGCCGCCGGATCTTCCAAGGCGATGCTAAGTGGGTATCGAGAGACCTCCTTGTTTAGAGTGACTTCTAGATCAGGGATATCCCACTGGGAGCCATCTGTGCCGTGAGATTTTAGGAATCGCAGGCCCGGGGAGATGGGCTGGGAGAGCTTCTCAACCTTGCCCATGCATCAGAATCCCCTAGAGATTTTGTGCAAACCACAGATGACCACCTTCCACCCCCCCCAGAGTTTCTGATTCGGTAGCTCTTGGATGGTGACCTGAGAAATTGCATTTTTGACGCGTGCACGGGTGATGCTGCAGGTGTGGGAACCCCAGGTTGAGAACCAGTGGCCCTGGAGCCAAAAAAATAAAAAAACAAAAAACAAAAACAAAAAAACAAAAAAAAGGAAAAACAATGTGCAAAGAGGACAAAGTGTTCCTTCAAGGAAGACCGATAAATGAGGGTCTGAGCTTCAGAAGAAAACCAGGAGCGACCTTTGTCGTGGAAGCTAGGGCAGACGGTGTTTCAGAAAGGGGTTGTGGTCCGCAGTTTCAGAAGCTAGTGTCGGAAACAGGTGAGGTGCAACTGGAAAAGTGTCCCTTGGAGCTTTCCCCCTTCACAGTTTCTGCATCTGTGGCCTGTGCTTTATACCTACTTGCGACTTCCTTATTTACCTGCCCAGTGGCATTGGACAACCCCACCTGTGGACCCAAGTGTCTACCGTGTGCATTTCCAGGATAGGGCTAAGGTTCAGGTGGGAATGGAACTCTTTGCTCTTCCGACCGAAAGGATGATGCTGGTGTGGGTCATCAGAGGGGTCTGAGGCATAGTTGGAAGATTATTCCCAGAAACAGTTCCCAGTGGAAAAGAGCTGAAATTCATCAGAATGGCTGTGGGGGAGTCGCCGAGGCTGGAAACAGTAGACATTCTTTCTGGACACTGTGCAGTACTGTTTTCAAAACCAGTCATTGATATTCAGCCATCACTGTCCTGTAAAAATAAGGAAGGGACGTTGGCCACGTAGTTGAATCACTTTTAATATGAAAGAGGGCTGTGTCGTGAGACGGCCCTGAATATTTATTAAGTGGAACATTTGTTGAGCATGTTACTACATGTTGGGTTCTGTGCTAAGGATTTTAGATATTGCTTCATTTAATTGTCCTCATTGTACATGGAGGAACCTGGGACTGAGGGAAATGGGGTTGGCTTGTCTAAAGACATGCAGCTGGTGTGAGCCTGAGCCGGGGAGATGTTTGGTTTACCAGTTGTCTGCTTATGAATAGTTAAGTGTTAGGTGCAGATTCACCAACAGGAGTTTTTCTTTTGTATTGACAGTCATTTCGCATTTTCAGGTCTCGGTTTCTGCATCTATACAAGAGAGGTCATAAATGGGATGGTTGTAAGGACCGAGTTCATTTGTGTAAGGTACTGAGACTAGATCCTGGCACAGCTCAAGTGCTGTGAAAGTATTGGCATTGCTGTTGTAGTAGCTGCTATTACGACCAGCCCTACGCCATGGGTACCCGATGGGAGTGGCATGCATGGACTCTTGTCCTGTGCTGCAAGATCAGGAACATTGGATTTGGAGTCAGGAGTCTTGGGCGCATGGTGCCGCCTTGTCGTTTGCTAGCTGAATGACCTTGGACAAATCTCTTCCTCTCTGAGCGTCAGTGCTCTCATCTCGAACATGGGGATAGCAGTGTAGAGCTCCCCGGGTGCCTAGGAAGAGCAGACGAAATGGAAAACCGGAAAACTTCGTAAAATGACCAGGGTTAGAGTAATGTGGGATAACTGAAAAATCACACAATAAGAGAAGTAATCGTGTATGAAGCGTTGGCTTCACGTCCAGTCGTTCTAAGCACTCCGACGTGTCCCATCTACCGAGTGAGGCTTGTACGTTCGTAATGGTGGAGCCGAGACTTGCACTGATGTCTGCTGCTGTCTATGTCAGGACTTTGACGGCGAAGAGAATGTTCTGGTGGAATTGGCAGGTGGCAGTGACCCAAGGTGAAAGCCGGGACTGCGACCGAGGGGACCCACCATCAGTCTCCACTTCTTGGGGCTCGAGCCCTTCAGTGGTCTCTGGGGCTGAGACCATCCTCATGCTGTGCGTGACTAATGAGAAGCAGGGTTCTTTCTCCCCACCTCTCTTGTCATCTCCTCCTTTGACAGACATGGAGAGTTTCCTGGCTGAGAAGTTGCTCTTGCTTTTAATCAAAAGGTTCGTCTCCGAGTCCTCTTCAAAAGAGGATTCCCTTTCTTCCAGGTGTTCAAAGACCCAGAGGAGCGCCAGGCAGGGAACAGATCAACTCCTTCAAAGGCAAGGAAGGGGTCACAACCATCTTCAGAAATTCCCAGCCGAGGCCAGTCCCTTCCAGGTGGTTATTAGCACGGTCCTTTGGGACTTGGTACAGATAAAAGATTCTCAGCAGGCTTGTTTGGAAGAGTTTGTAGACCATGGAAGACTGTCAGAGCATCACAGTGAATTGGGTCTGATCACTCTCCGAGCAACAAGGGCTGCTTTTGACAGTTTCTAATAACTGGAGCTGCTGCGCAACAGCCCAGTGCATTATTATTCTGTACTGCTAATAAACACTCTCAGCCGCCCATGCAGCCCTTCCTTTCACGGTAGCTCTGCTCTCTCTGGCCTCCCTCCTGCTTTTCAGCTTCCTTCTTCCCTCCTGCTTCCAGCCTTGGTGTTGGCACGCCCCTGGGGCTTAGAGTTAGAGATGAAAAACAGGTGCCATTTACATGACATCAGGAGGGATGGATGGACCTCCATCAGACAAGGAAAGGGCAGGGGAGGAGGAAGGAGCCAAGAATCAAGTTCTTCTATTGCTATGTGACCTTCGACAAGCCTTTGACCTTCCTAGCTCTCAGTTTTCTTGTTTGCAAAATGATTATAACATATTTCATCCTTAGCTGGGTCATTTACCATGTTGTCTAGGACTGGGTGAGCTGAACCTTTAGGAGTCAGTGACCACCCATCTATCCATCCATCCATCTATTCATCCATCTTCTCATCAATTCATTTGTCTATCTTATATCTTCATCCCCCGTCACAGATCTATCTACCTGCCCAATGCCCTCCACTCACCACTTCATCTATCCGTCCATCCACTCATCCATCCATTCCTCCAACATCCACCCACACACCTATTCATCTACCCATCCATCCATCCACCCACACATGTGTTTTCCCATCCATCTATTCAGCATTCACCTACTCAACTATTTATCTGTCTGTTCACCAGTTCATCCTCCCAGCCTTCCACTTACCCATTCATGAACCTAACCCTCACTCATCATTAATCTAGCCATCTAGCCATTCAGCAAATAGATGCGGAGAGCCTGCTCTCTATCGGGTACTGCTGGTTGCTAGGAATGAGTATTTGGGGCTTTTCCTTCTGGGACGTGGTAGAGACAGATAGGGTCATAATTAAAGTCAACTCCTTGAAGCAGGGCAGAAGGCAGGGTAGATTGAGGAGCCTGTGCTCAGCATCATTCTTGTACCACTGTCTATGGAAGCATCGATAGATGGGAATTGGAGCCGACCACACATCTATGGAAATGAATGTAGGTCACATTCCCAGATATGAAAACAGATATGACCCAAATGAGAAACTAGGCAGCAAGGCTAAAGAATCAGAATCATCTGTCCCTTCGTTTCCTTTCCTTTGTTCTAATTTTTATGGAATGCAATGCAGATGAGCATGGAAACTGAGACCCTGGTAATAAATGGAGGAGGAGAGGGTAATCAGAGAGTAAGTAGTCTCGGGTAGCGGGGTGGGGGTGAGAGTGCCAACTTAGTAGGCTCTGAAGCGGCTTAGCACACTTTCCAGAGGTTGGCAGTGTGGTGGGACGGCAGACCAAAAGGCAGGGATAGTCACTGCTTACTTGCCACCCCGTTAACTCTCAACTCATAATAATTTATGAGCTGGCAAGCTGGAGTTTACTTATTCATTATTTATAGAGAAAGTGTTTGCTAAGCAAATCAGTAGTTCAAACAAGATGAAGGGGGGCGGTAGATTTAACTCACTCAAGAAACCAACCAGAGTAAGATCCTCAGCAGGCTGGTGGAGCTGCCGGTGACAGACACCCACCAGCTAAATGGTTTCTGCCTCACAACTCCACAAACCTTCACTTTCTCTTAAAACGGTCCCTTTCTAAGAAACACATCTCGCTCCCTTTCCTGTCCCATCCAGTCGAAATGTGACAATTGGATATTGCCATTTCAGTATCACAGTAAAAGCCATTGGTCAGCCCTAGGAAGAATATCTTTTGGGGTCAAGTGTCAAAACTAGGTCCCTTGAACTCCTTACCTTGTGAGAGATTAATGGCCCTGGTTTCCTTTAAATGTCTTAAGATTTCTTTAAATCTCTGGTTACTTTTGTTTGAGGAGTGCCTCTTGGACTTGAACCTGGGAGTCTTGGTTTTCCATCTTGGTGCTGGATGGCCTTAGGCAAGTGTTTGGGGCTCTGTGGTCCTCAGCTTCCTCACCTGTAGAATGGGCACACTTATCCTACAGAGTCGTTTCAAGTAGTAAAATGAAAATGTAAACAAAAAAAATTCAAAACAGATGTGAGGGAGATGAGTTCTTTGTGAGATGAATTTCAATGGAAATGAGATGTATTTTTCCTTTATCGTGTCAATGAGCGGTTTCAGCTTCTCCAGCAGTTCTTGACATTAGGATTACCTGAAGAGCTTTTTAATCATGAGTGGTGCCTGGACTCTACCCTCCACCCCCCAAAACCTCCTGACTCGATGGATCTGAGGCAGGGCCCATGTGTCATTTTGTTTACGCTGTCCAGGTAATTCTTTCTGGGAACCACAATTAGGAACTGCTGTACAATTCCCAGAATGAGCCACGTCAAACTTCTCCTTCCCCTTTTAGAATCAGAAGAGCATCGTGACAGGGACCCTGGTACCTTACAGCCTCTGGTGCACCCTGCCTCCGTGACTTCCTGGCAGCTATATTCATTCTCTGAAAAGGGCAGAATATGTCTTAGTTACCAGGGTTATTGAGAAGACTAAGTGTGATAACACAGGTAAAGTATATTTCTTTGATACCTAACACAGTTTGCACTCAGCAATTAATAGCGAATATCGCTGTTGTTATTTGTTAGGTATCTCAGGGGCAGTTGGATTCTGTGGTTCTCTGGGACAAAATTCAGTTTGCAAAGAGCCGTTGTGATAGGAATGCTTCTTACTAGAAGAGTAGGAGTATTAATCATAACAATAGTTAATTCTTACTGAGTACTTAACTAGGTACCAAGTCTCCACTTAAACCCTTTCTTAAATAGTTTAGGGTCATCTTACAGCTACCGTCTTGAACTATATGTGATTTACTTCCATTTGACACATGAAGGGCCCTGGTAAGTGACTTTCCAAGGCCTCCAGGGAAGAGATGGGAAGGCTGTGATTTGAGGCCAGCAGCTAGGCTCTTGAGCCTCTGCCCTGGGAATTGAGGGAGGCGAATAATGGCCTTGGTGGTCCCATGCTGGGTGGTCAGACACATGCCTGAGATCTTTTAGGTTCTGTTGAAGCAAGAGACCATCTTCATACCTTTCTTCTCAAGAGAATCTGGACCTGGGTCCCAGGCTGGACTCCCTGACATAGTGCCCAAGAGGAAGACCCTTCCCTTCCCTGAGCCTCAGTTTTCTCCCCTATAAGATGGGGATGATAGAATACCTACATCACAGGGTTGTATGGAGGCTGGAGGGGGACGATGCTGGTAATCGGCTTACTTCAGGAGTGCGGTGAAAGGCAGTGATTATTTTAGCCACTTCGTTTTCCTGGAGGCTTGTAATAGACCGGAAGCTTCTCTCTGCCGCTTAGCTGTGCATCCTGGGGCAAGCAACTTACCCTCTGTGTGCCCGTTTTCCTCACCTGCCTAATGAGGGCAGCAGAGAGCCCACTTCCTCAGGCTGTCATTGAGGATTAAATGATGTAGAATAGATGAGTGCTGAGAATCGCACAGGGCACGTCTAAGCATCGTTGTTGTCGTCGTTAGTATAGTCCTAACTTGTTTGGTCTCTCTCCCTCTGTAAGATGCGAGCTGCCTGAGGGCAGAAGCTTCGTTCACCTCTCTGGTACCTGGAGCTACCTGGCACCAAGTACTCCTTGAATATTATGAACGTGATTTGGGAACTCAGCCCTGGCCAAGAGTTTGCCTACTTTGTCTGTCTGTCTCTCTGTCTGAAGACAGAGTGGCCTAACCTCCTTCCCCAAATTCCTACACGTTGCCCAGGTGTGAAATCTGGCAATTTTCCCCTGGATTTGGGCATTGCCCTGAGTATCACTTCCATATCACTCAGGTGATTACTACATAATAACCGTAAACTCCTCTGCACGGGCCCCGGGCGTGCCCAAGAGGAATAAGTGTCTCGCTGCCCCAGCAGCAACCTCAGGCTCACTTCCTGCTGGGCACAAGAGACGAAAGTCATATTAAAGGCCAGAGTGATGATAGTCAGGGGCCAGGTCACGTGGGAGAAGGGTTTTATCATTCTGCCATGGAAAAGTCTTGAAGGATTTTTATTGGGGTGATGGAATGGGGGGGGGTGATGTGATTCCATTTTGAGTCACAAAGATCATTCTCCCGCTGTGTGGCGAGCCATGAAATGAGAAGACCACCAAGAGACTTTGGGGTTCATCGTAACACCAATGACAGCGGCGGGAGGTCCTCTTTGAGCCTCTACGCTGGTGATATTGGCACGATGTCTGAATGAGTCCCGGGGCTTATGCTTTTCCCTTTGCCTTCTCTGCGTCTCTGCGGGCCCTTCCCCCAGGCAGCAGGCTCTACTCCCTCCTCTATCCCCATCCTCACATGCGTGGCCTGAGATGCATGTGGGTGCTTACACATCAGCCTCCTCCACTGGCCTGGGAGTTCCAGGTGTCCTGGACTTTTGCACTGAACTATGTGACCCCAGCGCCTAGAACTCAGCCTGGGTCCCAGGCGACAGTCACCCAGTCTGTTATCTTAATTCACGCCTTCAGTGGTTATTTAAAGAGAGGAAGAAGATGAGCATGTTTTTATTGTTGGGATCCTGAGTGAATCGCTGTGTTTTCTCTGCACTCTTTGTAAGCCAAGCATTACAGTGAGCCCTTGAGATGGGTTATTTAATTTCCAGAACAGTGAGGCAGGTTGATGAAATCCAGCTTATGGATGAAAAAAACCTGAGGCTCCGAGAGAGAAAGCAGCACATAGTGGTGGCGCCGGGGTTCACATTTGGGCATTGCTTTGATCCCTCGTGAGGATGGTATTAGCACCCTGATTTTGCAGAGAAGGACGCTGAGGCACAGAGAGGTTAAATAATGCACCTGGGTGACTCAGCCGGGACGTGCCCAAGCCCGAGTTTTGGTCTGGGCCTCTATCCAGCTTCCACCCTTGCAGGAGAAAATCCAAGGTCTGTTTCTCCACTTTTGTCCTGGAAACACTCCACCCCCACCCCCACCCCCACCCGAGACCAGGTTCCATTCTCTCCTCTCCTGTGTCGGCGTTGAAGGCTCACTGACACAAAAAGATGGCATTTCTGAGTCTCCGAAGTGAACAGACCCTCACACACATGCTCCAGACGGGGTTAGAGCGCACAACCGGACATCTACAAGTCAGGATGTTCGTTAAGTGGGAAAAGAAGTGATACCGGCCGGGGAGAGAAAGGTCGTTTTCAGGCTGCCCCAAAGGGTGTTGATATGTAATATGGAGAACCAATAAAGTCCATAATCGAATTCTTCTGGGCTGCCTAGTTGAAATCATTTATGAAAAGGCATCTGAAAGCCTTGACATTTAGCTGCTAATTTTGATGGAGAGGCTTTTTTTGTTGGCGCAATGCGATGGCACGTGGGTCAACTCTGAAGGGTCTTCCCCAGTCGTAGCTGCTCAAGATCTATGTCCGAAATGGCTCTGTTAATCATTCACGTATCCATTCGTTCACTTGTCCGACCACCTGACGTGCAAGGAACACAGCAATCATCGTACCGAGTGGAAAGGGTTGAAAGAGAGGTACGTGAATTTTAGCCATTGGAACTCACGGGGAAGTGAGATGGGCTAGTTCCTGACGAAGAAAAAATTTTGGAAAAGATGCGGAATGGAAAAAGCGTGTTCTTGTTGGATATAGGAGGAGGGAAGAAGGCAGCAAGAAGATATCGCATTTGGAAAAATACGAATGGTTCCGCTGAGTTGGAACACAGGGTGCCAAATTGCGGGGGCGGGGGGTGGGGAGTGTACAGGGCATGGAGGTCCCTTGACCCTCAGAGATGAGTGATCGTGATGATAAAAGTGGACAGTTATTGAGGCCTACTGTGTGCCAGCCACTATGATGCGCATGTTATTAAAAGCTCCTGGCCACTCTGAGAGGTGACTATGATTATGTGTCCCCTTTGTATAGATCAGCCTCCATCCTCGTCCGTGCAAGCTGCCATAGCAAAAGACCACGGGCTGGGTGGCTGATGAACAGCAGATGTCTATTTCTCGCAGTTCCGAAGGATGGAAAGTCTGAGATCAAGGCACTCGTAGCTTCGGTGTCTGGTGCGAGCCCGCTGCTTGGTTGGTAGACAGCTGTCTTATCGCTGACATCTCACGTGACGGAAGAGGCAAGGGAGCTCCCTGGGGTCCCTTTTATAAGGGCAGTAATGCCACCCACGGGGGCTCCACCGTCATGACCTAATCACCTCCCAACTTTCCCACCTCCCCATGCGATCACATTGTGGGTTAGGTTTCAGCATATGAATCTGGGGAGGGGGGGACGCAAGTTTTCCATCTATAACAGGCGCCACTTCTCCGGGGTTCCCTGAGACGCACAGCTCGGGTTGAGCAGGACGCTGGGACCCTCCGATGAAAAACAAAGACATGGGCGCAGAACGTCCGGCTTCTGGTCTTGGCCGAAGGGGCAGCCTCACCACGTGTTGGCTCCACGATTTCAATGAAACCCTGAATCTCGGTTTCCTCGAGGTACGATGAAGCCAGCCGCGCCCACCCACGCACAGTGTGGCTGCAGTGGCATGACGGCTTTCACACAGTGGAGAGGACGGTATAGGGACCGACATGAAGTCAGGGCTCTGGTTCCAAGCTGTGTCGAGGGAATGGCCTGGCTGGTCCTTGCTTTTCGAAAGTACATCCCAGCCCCAGGCCTGGACGCTCCCAGTCATGGGAACCTTGGATGTCGAGGTGGCTGGGCCTTTGCTTGTTAAGATCTCTGCATCTCTGTCCTTGAAGCTTTGCAGATGATAGAAGCTAGAGCACCTGTAGGATTTGAGGAGGCCTTGGAGGATGAGATTCCCCAGGCGAACCCTGGGAAGGCGTTCTCTTGGTGCCCTGGAGTGAAGAGCTTAAGGGAAAGAAGAATCCCCGATGAACTTGAGTGATGATTTTTTTTTCGTTCCTCTCTGAGAAATTGGTACAAACTTAAATTTTGTTCCTGCACCTTCTAAATTGGGTTTTAGGGAATAACAGGACTTTCCGTCGAAACGAATTACCAAAGTAAGGCTTGGCCACTAATGGAAACAGTCATAATAGGATTACATGGAGTTGTCATCTCCCCCACGAAGATGCTACTTTGTCACGTGACGACCTTTTGGGAGCACAGAACCTGTTCTATCTAATCTCCCCGGACATTTATTTTCTGTTTCTAAATGATTCAGAGGTGAGGTCAATCCCTGGGGTGAATTGCTTTTCTATCTGTGAGAAGCAGGAGAAAGCTATTACAAAAACATGAAATTGAATCTCACCGAGCACAGGCTCCCATTTGCCTCTGGTTCTTTAAAACCACGGTGCTGCCCAATTATGTACAGATGGACGTGTCTGTGGGAATTCAGAAATGACCCAGTCAGTCGTCTTCAGCACCAAGGAAAACACACCTCCCATCCCAGAGACTTTGGTTTCCCTGGTGACGCTTACTGAAAAAGTCTGACCCTCGCCGAGTATCTTATTTTTGCTTATTTTGCTATTGTCCCTTTCTTTCTGTCTTTTCTTCTTATGATCTCACTCGCTCGGTACTTCGAGGTCTGCCAATTAACCACAGTAGCCATTATTTATTGCGTGCTCTTTATGTTCCGGGCACTAACTTTTTTGCATGTTCTGTTAGTCAGGATAGGATAGGCTTTTGCTGCAGGGACAGATAGCCCTCAAATTTCTGTGGTGACTCAGAGTTCATTTCTCACATAATGTTTGCTATAGGTTGGGCAGTGCTCCAGGGTAGCTGTCTTCCATGCAGTTACTCAGGGATCCAGGATATTCCAATCTCGTGGCTCTACCTTATCATCATGTGGTCACAGTAGCACAGAAGAAGAAAGACTGTAGGTTTGGCAGTGGGCTCCTCAGTACCCCGACCAAGAGATGACGGGAGCAGCTTGTCGTTGGCCAGAAATGGTCACACGATGCTGTGTTATCACAGAGAGACTGGGAAGTGAGGTCTCCAGTGGGCCTGGGAGGGAGTATCACGGAGCAAAATTTGGTGAACACACCAGGGTTTTTTCTAATTGGATCCCCCACACATGTGAGGTAGATTCTGATTTGTACACCTGTATTTCTTTTAAGCACCTTGCCCAAATGCTCATCGTTTTGGGGGCTGGATCGGGAACCCAGTTCTGTCCGACTCCAGATTCCAAGCTCTTAACCACTGAGAGCTACTCCCCTCCCCTACGAGTGCCTTCTCCTCTCCGCTCTTCTCCTGTTTCTGCTTCCGAAAGAAACGAGTCCTCCCAGCATCACCTTTCCTCTAGATTTTCTCCATTTCTCTTGGGGCGACAAAATGGTAGTTCATTTCCCTCCCAGTGTTCACCCTAGTACTCTGCCCATCCAGCCTGCGTTAAATCCCCAAGGTGTTCTCGCGTTATCTGTGAAGCTTCTCGTGCAATGGACAGTGTTCTTTGCCATCAGACTGGCAGAGGCATAGGCTGTAGAAACTGGGGGAAATTCCTTCTCTGGTTGACAAGGCTGTGAAATCAGGGAGTGTTTGTATGGGCTCCTTGGCAAGTGTAACAGGAAGAAGTCAGTGGGGATTTTCGTGAACTTCCAGGGTTTTCTTTTCTTTTTTACACAAATACGTATATATATATACTTGTTTGATATTTTGCAGATAGCCTAAAAAACGTTGAACTGCGTAAGCGTTTTAAGCCGGTGGACTTTATGAGCTGTTCGATATAAACATATTTACAAAATTGCGCAATTAGCACCCAATGTAATTTGAGAACAATTTTATTACCTCCAAAAGAAAACCTGTGTCCATTAAACCTCCCCACCCCACTTCCCCATCCCCCCTGAGCCCCGGGCAGCCTGAACGTCCAGGTTTCAGACAAAGACTCTGTGTTTTTATTGGAGCATTTCAAAGGCCAGGGGGAGATACAGACAGACAGCTGAGGGCCGAGAGAGGCTGTGGCCGGTTCTGCAGTTGACATGACATACTGGTATCGCTCTCCCAGCTCCAGCCATCAAAACACTTACCCCTAGCTAGACCGAGATGTACCTCCAGGTGCGACGGCCCCGGCGCACACAGCCACGGATGCACCCGTGTAAATATGCATGCACACATGTACTATGTCCATGCATGCGTACATGCACAGATTCACTCACATGTCCATGCCCATGTGCGTGCACACGTGCACACAGAGAGGCGCTTGCACCCGTAGAAGCGAGGACCCACGCGTGTGTGTCCATATGCACAGACGTGTCGTGCCTGTGGCTTTCGATCCAGCTCTAGTGACCCTCCGTGTGGTGGCAACAGATCAGGCAACGCCCCCCTCCCCCGCCCTGCAGCTCTCTCCAAGCCAGTGGTCGGGAACGAAGGCATTCTACAGCCATTTGGGATCGGTTTCACTTGGATGAACAATTTGTCCAGCTCATTTAGTGCCCAAGGGCTGCCTGGGAAGGCTGTGTCATGGTGTGTATAGGAATTTAGATGCAGAATTGAGGCGACGAGGAGGCAGGAGATTGAGACGCATGTAAGTCGTATGACGTCGGCCTGACAGTGCTTTCGTGTTTGCGTTATGGCACGTTTGGCTTGGGCGTGTCTTTCACGGGAGGCTCTCTTCCGTCCGGGGCGGCAGCGGGCAGCTCCGCCCATCCCCACGGTGGTGTAACACAGACTTGCAGGTAAGTTCTCGGCCTGCAAGTAAATGAATGGAAAATCCACTTGGCCTTGACCACGCCCAATTCCCAGTACAGAGGAGAATGGCTCGAAGTTGTCTGCATCCTTCTATACCTGGCAGCCCAATTTCTCTTGATGCACTCAGATTTCTTAGAGCAGGGGCCAAGAAGCATTTTCTGTAAAGGGCCAGACAATAAATACTTTTGGGTTTTGCCATACAGGTCTGTCACAGCTACTCGATTCTTGACATTGTAGCATGAAAGGCAATGTGGAATCAAGGGAGGTGGCCATGTGCCAATAAAACCTTATTTATGGGCATGGAGATTTGAATTTTATTAATTTTCACATCTCACAAAGTAACCTTTTGAATTTCTTGAACCTTTATCTGCTGGTGTAAAAACTAGTCTTACCTCATGGTCTGTACAAACACAGGCAGTAGGCTGGATTTGGCCCATGGGCCATAGTTTGCAATCCTGTCTTAGAAGCCTGGCTCAAGTAGACCTGTGTATCCACACTCTTCCCAATACCCTGCAAACCTCTGAAACAGAGCGGTGTGGACAATGGGCTACGTGGGTGTGTGCCGGAGCGTCCCAGCACCAGAGGGTGTCTCAGAAAAGGAGGGGAGAGAGTGGAAAGGCCCGCAGCCCAGATCCTGCGTCCACATCCTGGCCGAGAAGGATCCCGGGCAAGTTATTCATTCCCGTGAGCCTTTGCCTCCTCATTGGAAAAACGAGAGGATGAGGAGTTCCCCCCCACGAGGCTCTGGGGAGGGTGTAATGAGCACCAGGCCTCGGAGCTTGGAAATTGTTGGTTCCCTCGTCCCTCAACCCCTGTTCCTTCCACTCCCCCAGGAGGCGTGTAGCCAAGTGGTTAGGACAAGAAGCTGATGTCAAACAGACCGAAGGTAGAATGCCAGTTCCGCTTCATCGCCGCCCAGCTGCGTGGGCTCAGCAGATGACCTCGCCTCTCTGAGGCTCGGTTTCCTCGTCTGCGAAATAGGAATTGCACCTCCCTAATGGGGTCGAGGTCAGGAGGACAACCAACTGAGCTCTTTCAAAGAAAACCCTTAGCAGAGTGTTCCTGGGGCCGTCCATGGAGTGGTGTTTATTATCCTGAGGAGGCAGAATGGCTCCAGGGCTGGACCCACCCCCTTGGTCCTCAGCCAGGCCTGGGTTCAAGCCAGGCTCTGCTACTCAAAGCAGGACCTGGGGAAATTCTGTCTTCCTTCTGTGTTTCAATTTCCCCGTATCTTCCGTGAAGGAGGCGGATCCAGTGATCTCTAATACTGGTCTACAATCCAAATTCTAGAAATGCTATACGTGTCCTTTTGCACCAGAGCTATTCCCATCACCCCCTCCCCTGAGGCAGAGAGAACTCTCCCCTCTCCCATCTCCTTCCCCTTCTGCCTTGCTTCTCTCTTCCCCTAGAGCAATCTCCTGTCACCCTCGTAGGCCCTGGGTCCTATAGATGGAAAGGCCACAGCCATTGGGGGGGGGGTTGTGTGCACCACCGATCTGTCTGTCCCTTCTCCTCTTCCCAGCCATACAGTCATTTTCAAAAATCAAGAGTCACCTGTCATCCTCAATAGCAGTTGAACTTTTCCAAGGGCGAGGATGGTCTTAAGGCTTTAAAGTGGCACCTGTCACTCGCCCTGTGCCCACCCCTGGGTTGTTGCTTCCTGCCCTCAAAGAGTCACGGCCCAGAGAGCCTTTTGGCGAATCTGAGCTACTTAGACTACGAATTCGGTTCAGACTGTACTTTCTCATTTCAGTTCGTCACCCGTCCAATATTTTCCAAACTGTCTCTAGAGTGAACGTGCATGTCTGGTTTCATTTCAGTCTGACTCAGAGTTGCTTTTTTTTCCTTTTTTTTTTTTTTACCCCCCTTCTCATTTTACAAAAGTAACACGTGTTTATGGGAGAAAAATTAGAAAAGAGAGATAAGCAGCAGGGGAAAAAAAAAAAAAAACCTTGCAAAGCTTCTAATCTCACTACCCGGAAATAGTTCTGCTAACACTCTCAGAGTCAATCCGCTCCGTGGATTTTTAATGCATATAAATTAGGTGGAATGTGTATACATTTTTAAAACGGTAATTCAGTCGACTGTTCCGCTTTTTTATATATATGTATATATATAGATGTCGCTCTGATCAGGGAGCAACAGGAGTTGATGTGCTTTGACACCCATCCCTGGCAGACAGGGCCAGTGGTCTTCGGTCTTTCGGTGCCATATGGTGCTGGGCTCAGGGACGAGCCTGGAAGTTTCATCGCTCCCTTGGTCTGGTTTGGCTCATGGTCAGTTTCATGCACTACGCCAGTAGGGAGAGATCTGCCTTGGCCTCAGACATCACTCTCCAAGCTCCAGTGGACAAGGGGAAGAAGGAGGGTGGTAGGAGTCATCAATTCCTCATTTATCCATCCGCTTACTTCTGAGCACCTGCTTGGACCTGGCCAGCCATGCGCCCCCACCGGCCCTGCAGGGAGGCATGCGGATGCTCTCAGATGATCTGGCCCTCTTCAGCCTTCCTTGCTTCTCTCTGGGTGGCAGCTAGGAATCCCCAAACCGAAGCAGGAAACATACCATGAGACCAGCACGGACTAGCCATGCATTTGGAGGGTGGAAAGAACGGCCAGGAATTGGGGTGGGGGCTGTCTCCACTGAGCTCCATGGACACACTAGAGTTTCAGAGGTCGGCCATCTTGAGTTGGGCTCAGCCAGTTTCTCCTTGATTAAATCATCTTTTCCCAAGGGATCTTGTGAAATCCTGGTAAGATGTGATGCTGTGAGACCTGGACTCAAATTCAGACCCTGCTGCCTACTGAGCGTGGGCCCCTGGGTGGGTTAGCTAACCTTCCTGCACATGAGCATCCTTGCCTTGTGCCTAGTGCCTCCCCTCTTAGGGATGCTGGCATTGATAGTTCTCAATTCAGTGCCTGGTGGAAAGAGCCCCATGAATGGAAGCTATTGTCCTACCTAGCTTCATCTCCAAGCTAAGTGCTAAGTAGTGGGTATTAAAACTGGACCTAGAGATTAGCCCCATGCTCGCACATATAAAGAGCCTCCTTACCTGGTCACTCCACCTCACAGTTCACAAAGCACTATGTTTTTCAAAGATTTCAGGTAGCTTTCCCAAGATCACACAGGTAGGAGGGGAAGTATTTTCTCTCAGGTGGGTATGATTCTGGGGTGTCTGCTCCCATCCAGGCTGACGTGTTGCCTCAGTTTCCTCATCTGTGTGACGGGAATAACCATACCCACTTAGAGAGTTATGAGAAGCAGGAAACGAGATGAGCCTGGAAACCTTTCACCTCTGTCCTGGTCTCCCCGGCAGGCCTTCGGGACGTGGTTGTTATCCTAAACAAGAGATGCCTGCTCTTCTTGGAGAGGTTAGACAGGAGCATTTGATTAGAAGCTGCCAGAAATCAGCCCAGCGTGTTTGCTCTGAAGCGATAGGATGTGGTGTGAAGGGGCCCCTGCCGTCCCTTTCGGAGGTGCTGACCCCGATGACTACCTTTTTATGGGGGTACCCCATCTCTGTCCTCTTATTTTCCACCCGACCTCATGTTTGCTTCTCCATTAGTCCTGCTCATAACCTGCAGTTACTCTGTTGGCTACTGTCTTTCCCCGCTACAAGAATGCCAGCTCCATCAGAGCCAAGAAATGGCCGTTCTGTCATCGCACCCACCTGACCTGGCGTTACCGCTCATAGCCATTGGCAGGAAGGGAGTGTTTGCAGGTATGGGGACTAACCGCGTCAAGGTGTCCCAGATGGAAGGTCGGGTACAGCCCGCCCCAGAACACATGGAGTCACATCGTGAGACAACGACTTGGCTCTCCAGTTCTCCTTCCGTCTTTTTGGTGACATTAAGGAGAAAGTCTCCATTGAGGGCTACTGTTTAACACCTTCCTAACCTGTATTTGCTAAACTTTTTTTTTTTTTCTAAGAAAAAGTTAGGTCGAGCTCTGACTACTCTGGCCACAATGCCACGCTAGGGTTTAATTTTTTTTTTTTTTACTATGTTTGTTAACATTGTATTTCTTTTTATTCATGTGGGACTAGAGATTCTCGCTTTCTACTTGGTAATGATAGAAGGTAATAATAGAAAGGGTTCTTGGTTTGTTTTGTTTTGTTTTTTAATTCACTTCGTTTTCAAAGACAGGGCCTCCTAAAGAAAACTGTTCGCACGTGATAAATAATACAGGTCAGTTGATCTGGCAAAAATCTCAAGGTGGTTCTGGAATGATTGCAATGTGAGGGATACCAATTGAGATGCACAATCTGACCTTTAGGAGACACTGAGGATGTATGCTGCAGAGTTAGGCAGAAGCATGTTCGGGGATGTCTTTGGACAAGTTCAAGAAAAGCAGGTCTGAGATGGTGTCTGGACCATGCAAAGCGATGAGGCAGAGAACCAGCCGGGCTCCCATTTCCTGAAAGTTCTTCCTGTAGTTAGCTGGAGGCCCATGCCTCCCCGGCTGGCTTACTGCGCCCTTGGACTACTTCCTCCCTTGTAAAGCCCAGACCAGGAAGAGTAGATGTCACCAGATGCCCAGAGACGTGGGTTACAGTCCGGGGCAGGAGCGCCCCCTAATGGTAGAACCCCCATCTCAGCCCTTGAAGCACAGAGAAGCCAAGCCTTGGACTCTGGATTTAGTGAAATCGGATCTGGCTCTGGAGAGAAGAACCCAGTAAGGATGAGAGTCTGAGCTTCCTTTCCCCTCCCTACTTCTTGGAGATTTGCAACAATATGAACGGCTGGAAGAGGACAGGGGGGCGTGCCTTAGCAAACACTAAGCCCTGCTCTCCTGGGCACCAAGGCACCTGCCACTGTCATCTTTCTTGTCTGGCCGGAGCCCGCACGAGCCTTCCCAAAGCAACTCTGTACGTCGTGGAACTCTGTAACTTCATTCCTGGATGCACGTCGGGTTAAGCAGGTGGCAAACAGCTGGTGTACCTCAACACTTGCTTTCTGGTACTTCCCATTTTTTAGGAAGCTAACCTGGCCTTTTTTTTTTTTTTTTTTTAATAAAGCCCCAGAGTCCCCAGGTTTAATATTTCAATGTTAGAGTCATGAAACGACTTGGAAGTTAGAGATTGCCTGTGGCTGGTATTCGATGGAGCACACACGTTGTCACTTGGAATAGGATTTATTGGCTCAAGGGAAGGGGAGAAAGAACTGAGGGCCATTACATGGGTTTTGAGTTTTGAGTGGTGGGCAGGCTTAGAAGCGAGCAGGTGGACAAGAGGTTGTAAATCCCTTCTGACAGAATCCTGTTTTTAACAAACCAGAGCTGCCTTGGGGGCTTACATCAGACAGGGCTGTGAAGTCCCTTTTGTCATGCAAAGTCACATATTTACTGGTTCAGAGGGTCAGGACAGGGATGTCTTTGGGAGGATCATCATGCAGCCAACGCCCTGTAGTTACAAGTGTGGAAATTGTGAGTATCCTCACTTTGAGGCAGAGCGAGTCCCCAAGGCCAGGTGGGCACAGAGAGGGTAGCACTGGGCTGGGAGCCGGTCTGTCTTCAGAGCCGATCGCCACCCACCACACACACTCTCCGCCATTCACACCAGCCTGGGTTCTGGGCTTGGTGGTGAGGAATTCGGAGGAGGGGAAGAAAGTGGCTGCCACGGGCTTCCAGATTTCCCTCCTCGCCAACGTTGAGGCAAAAATGAGTCCGTTTGGACCGAGGCCCTTGGAGACAAACCTCCTAGACGGTTATTATTTCCTCGTTTCTGACGCCCTCTTTCAGTCTGGCTTCCAGCGAACATCGTACACGTGCTGCGCCATCTTGGCTAAAAGGTTCTCTGTGTCACCTGTGATATGGGGTTGACAACAAGCTTACATGCGTTGCCCAGGGCCAGGGCTGAGCGTCGTGATGGTGGCCTGAAGATGAGATGAGAAATTCCCAGTCCTGGCTCCTCTCCTTGGAGAAGGATGAGCTTTGTTTGCAGAGAGAGAGATACGAGAGAGAAGAGAGAGAGAGAGAGAGAGAGAGAGAGAGAGAGAGAGAGAGAGAGAGAGAGAGAGAGCGAGCGAGCGAGAGAGAGAGAGAGAGAGCGAGAGAGAGACCGACCGCGTGCGCACATATGGGCCTACTGCTCCAGATGCTAGAGAGGTACCGAATATATCCTTGAGTCTCTACAACGCCTTCTCCTGACCTCTAGGCCAACTCTGCAACTGCAGCCCCATCGATCTTCATTGCTGTAGGTATCATTCGTAGCAACCTTGCAGCTACCCTTTCCTGAGGGCCTGCGACGTGCCAGGGTCTCAGGGAAAGTTGTTAAGCACAAGACAGGGGTGAAGAGCCCAAGCTTTCGAGCCAGACTTCCTGGGTTCAAATGCCAGCTCCACGTAACCGCTTCGAGCCCCAGTTTCCTCGTCTGTAAAACGGGGCCCACCCCAGACATCATCAGCTCTAAGGTGCCCTCCATTAGAATACACAGCATTTATTTTATATACTGCAAGGAACACAGTCAGTGCCCATGAGACTGTGTGACCTGTCAGTGAATGCGAGACACATTCTGATTTCTGAGATGTTAAAAGGCCAGAAAGACAGTGTGCATCTTGGAATCGAAGAAATCCCGTGAGAATGGAACCCACCTCATGGGGCCCTTGTGCTTAGTCCAGTGTCTGGCATATAGAAAGGGCTTAGTACATGTTAGATGGTGTTTCCCCGTTTTACAGATGGGGAAACTGAGGTCGAAGTCACTTCCCAATGTCACCCAGCAAGTCGTAAACTGGTAGAGTCGGGATATGCACTCTCTCAGCTGTATGTCTCTTTAACGGCCCCCAACTCATGTCCCAATAACTGGGCACCCACACCGCGGAGGAAAAGATGGGACAAAGATCGGGAACAGGCTGACATCGTGGCTGCGTGTCCGTGAGCAGTTCCTCCGCCCCTCTGGGTCTCCATATCCTCACCTGTAAGACGGGGGTACGAATGATGGACCTGCAGGAACGCTGGGAGAATTCAGGGAGGGGAGATAGGTCCACACGTGTGCTCAGGATACCTTCATCCTCTCCTCCCCTCCCTTCCCCACTGCCCACCTGCAAGCGGCTTGTAGGACTCAAATCCCAAGCTCAGAGCAGTTGCTGCGGGCATGTGGACTGACTGAGCCTCGGTCCACCCCCCCCACCCCCCCCCCCGCCCCGGACACCTTCCTGATGCATGCTCCTGCACAGGGCTCAGCCCTCCCCTGCTCTCCGACTCAGCCCCGATAAACACCTGGCCGGGCACAGCCAGAGCCAGAGCCCCAAACCCCTCTGCCGACACTGCCCCTTGGGATAGTGAGGAGTTTGGAAATAGATGGCAGGGGTATCAGTACTGGCCGAGAAGTCCTTTTAAGTTTTATACTGTGTGTGAACTGTCCATCCTTTTCTCACTGATTTTTCATCTTTAAAGTCAACTTTTCGGGGAAAGATACCACACATACCTGCCAATGTGTCCAGGTCCTGAAGGGCATGGAGTCTGATGAACTGCTACTCAGCGCCTCTCCTTGTAACTAGCACCCAAATCAAAACACAGGACATCACCTGCCCCTCGCTCCCCTCACGCCCTTTCCAGCCCCTGCAGCCCCTCGGGGTCCCCTCTGTGCTGACTTCTAGCACATGGATCAGCTTTTGCACTTCATGTAAATGCAATGTGAGTCGTGCTCAACCCTGTTTGTGAACCTCATCGCTGTTTTTTGCAGTTAGCAATGGTGTATCATACAGTACGGTATGAACATAGTATTTCATTATCTGGATGTATCACAATTTCTCCGTTTTTCTGTCGATGAACATTCGGGTTGCTTCCAGTTTGGAACTGTTACGAATGTGTTACTACTCACATTCTAGAACATTCTAGTACATGCATGTCTGGGTGAATATTGAGTATGCGTGCCTGTTGGATACGTGCTTAGTTAGGGGAAGAATTGCCGGTTGTGGGTTTTTTGTGTATTTCACCTTAGTGGATGTGCCAGGCTGTGGTCATACCATTTATGACCCACCAACCAGGCAGTGTGAGTTTGTCCCGAGGCTCCAGATGCCGTAGGGGAGGAGAGAAGCAGAGACGTTAGCAGTCGCTTCTGGGAAGGAGGCCGTGAGCGGGGAAAGAAGGCAGAGCAGAGATTTGAAGCCCGCGACGCGTTTGCACTTACGCTGAGCAGGAGCGCCTTGGCGTCTCAGAGCCTGTCACGGTGGTTTGCCCTGCCGTGTACAGTGGAGACGCTATTTTCTTGGCTCTGGCCTGTAATGAGTGTAGGTGGCTGTTCCAGAACAGAGGATCCAGGGGAGGGAATCCACCCACGGTCTCTGCCATCGGGAATATTTAAATGTCAGTGTGGTTTAATTGGCCGTGCAGCCCATCCTACCTCCACCTCTCCTCCGCAGCCCCAGCAGACACGCTGCCTGGGCCACCAACTGTAGATAGCTTGAATTCTCATAGCTACCTCCTGCTGACTTACTGGGCAACCCGGGACAGGTGAATCAGACTCCCTGTGAGTCTGCCAACTTGGGGATCTCACGTTAAGCAGGTGAAGAAGTGAATCGTAGTCAAAGATCATGGGTGCTTATAGGTAGCATTTTGGGTGGGTGGGTAGATGGATGGATCGACAGATAATAGAAGTGACGTGTGTATAAAATATATAATTTGTGTGTATGTGTGCATTTATATATGTATATATAATTTACATATAGTTACATAGCGTGTGTGCAATCATTTATTACCGTTCACGACAGCCAGCATGTCCTGGGTACTTACTCTGTATTAGGCAGGGAGAGATGCCTACACCTTTACACACCTGATTTCATGTGATTCTCGTTACAACCCTAGAAAGCAAGAACTGTTGGCCCCATTTTACTAACAATGAAAGTGAGGCTCAGAGAGATTAACCCACCTTCCTGGGTCACAAAGCCACTAACTGGCAGGCCAGGATTCGAACCCATGGCGTCTGATTCTAGGCCTCTGTGCTGCGCTTCCCTCCAGGTGCCTGGCATGGGACTGAGCTCCTTTTTTCATTTCATCCTGATGCTGGCTCTACAAAGTAGGTATCGTTAGTTCCCTTTGGTGGATGAGGCAGTCAAAGCCCAGAGAGGTTAAGTAACTCACCCAAAGGTGCACAGTCAGTAAGGAACAGAGCCGGGATTCAAACCGAGATCCCTCTGGTACCAGGGTTCTAACTTCAAACACATCATCTTGGCAGACAACAGGGCGCAGATACTAAAAGAGTGAAGAAAATGCCTAGCAAGTTTCAGCAATGAAGTCATAGATTAAAAGAAAAATTCAAGTGCTTATTTTGACATAGATGGAAAATGGACCTTCCTGATGTCCTTCCTTCTTTCAGTGTGGGATGCTATGAGCCAGACACAGCGCTAGGGGCTGGGAATGCTCTGGCGAATCTAGAACTCATTCATTCACTCATTCATTCATTCAGTGACTGTTTATCGAGTGCCTGCTATGTATGCACCAGGAATTGGCCTCGCTTCTGAGAAGGACGGATGAGCGTGCTGACGGCTAAATGAGAAGGTGTTACATTCACTGCATAATGTCCCTGTTCATCTTGTCATTCATCTTATACCTGGAAACGAACTCAGTGAGGCTGAAAAGAGTTTTAAAACCCCTCAATCTATACAGGCACCTGGTTTCGGGGGAGCATTATTGGTGTTACACACCCCTGTCTAAAAGTCTCGATGGTACTTGGTACACGTCAGCCACCACTTTGCTGGCCTTTTATCGTTCTCCCCACACATTAGCAGCTCCCAGTGAGTGGGAGCAGCTGGGACACGTGACCAGCAAGAGTGCTGCTGTCTGAGTGGCGTCTGAGACTCCAGAAGTTGTGGGTTTATAAGCCGCTCTCCATCTGTGAGACACCGGAATAGATGGAGCATGGCTGGATTCCACAGGTATTCTTGGATGCCAGCGGCCAAGGATGAAGATTCTGAAGAATCCAGAAGAACTTGTGTCGTGGTGTATTCAGACCCACGGAGCCAATTGAGATTAATTATGACCCTTTATGAGCCGGCCAACGACTGACTCTCCGCACCAGAGAGAATCAGCCCTGAGCTTTCAGAGGAGGCAGCTTATAAAGCCTGAAACCACATCAAACAAGCAAGCAGGTTTACAGAAGCAGAAGTTAGCCATCAGTATATCTTTGCACAGGACATCTCCTAGAACTACGCCCTAGTTATACATTAAGCAGATTATAGAAGCAGGAGTTGGCCGTTATCGTCTGGTGCAAAAATGTTGTTTCTGGGGGATTCTTAAATCTTATAGCAAGCAGGGCCTGGTAGCCAGTTCTGTTATCCGCGGCCTGACGGTGATGTTGTTTGCTTTTTTTGTTTTTTCTTTTCAAGAGCTGGCGCTTGAAGATATCACTACTCCCTGTCTTGCCCTAGTGACTAATTAACTGGAGAATTTTTCACTCTTACACTTGTTCTCAGACCTGCACCCCAGGACCAGATCTGGGGTCCGGTCCCAGGCTCAGGAGGAATAACAGGGGCCCGTCCACGAGTCCACGCTCTTATCCGTCACTTCTAGTAACTGTGGTGGGTCGCTTTATCTTAACAGCTGCCAACGACGTCTCTTGTCCTTTTGCTTTTCAGCCTCTGTAAGGGACGGACACTCTATTCGGTGGTGAGGGACGCCAAGATCGTCTTGGATGTCAACAAAACCAGGCAGATTGCCCAAGAAATCGTGAAGGTACCAGAGGGTCTGGGGCCTCCTCCCCGAACCTCCGAAAGACGATGTCCCCTCCTGAGACTTGTGCTCTGCTTTCAGACCAATCGTCTGGGCTTAACAGAAATTAGACTTGACCTGAAAATACCAGTCCGTGTATGTCTACAAATTTTGCCGAGATAACAACCATTAGGGACAGTCTGCCAACGTTGGGTTTCAGTCTGATGCCTCATCATCATGATAAGTGGATGTGCACAGGGACCGGGGGAAGAAATTCCCCGTCATTCGAATCCCTGACCCCTCAAATCCTTGCGTTCCGTGAGTGTCAGCCATCGCTCCCCGCAGCTACCGGGAAACTGTTAAATTGTGGGGTGCCGTTTGGGATTAGAACAGCAGGGACACCCTGTGTTTTCTGGCAGGCGCCTCATTAGTCAGCCGTATTCTGGCTTTTCTTTCCATTGGAAGTGTCAGGACGGAGCTGTGAGATCGTCTAGGAATATGACTGCTCATAAAGGCAAAAAAACCCAAAAAGCCCTAGATATTCACCCTTGAGCTAGACCACCAGTAGACTCTTCTTCTCCATGTTCTTGATCATCGTGTCATATGTCCCTTGAGGAACACAGTGCACTCGGCAGTGACACGGATTAACTAGACATAAGGAACAAGTCTCCTGCGGAGGAGTTATTTTTCAAAGAGCAAGTGGGGGTAGATGGTTGATGGAAGTTTTTTTCTCTGGGCACCTCGGCTCAGGCTTGTCCCTGCTCTTGTCCCTCCAGAGACATCTCCCTTTGTTTTTAATTCAGGAGGGAGGAGAGCTAGGTGGGGATGGTTTGTAGGAGTCCAAGGGTGGTGGCAGATTTGTGTCTTGGGGACCCTGCCTGTCGCCACTTGCCGTGCCTTCTCCCACCTCCCCTGCAAGCTTTGGCATTTGGGCCCCAGCTCTACCGCTGTGGTATCCTTGGCAAAACAAGGACTGTGAACCATGAACCCAAGCCAGGACGGACGTGCGCACTTGAGATTTCTCTGGCAACGTATTGTCACCTTACTCCGTGCAGGGCATGGGCTACCTCCACGCCAAGGGGATCCTTCACAAGGACCTCAAGTCCAAGAACGTCTTCTACGACAATGGCAAAGTGGTGATCACGGACTTTGGGCTCTTCAGCATCTCGGGGGTGCTGCAGGCTGGCAGGTGAGAGGTGGTGGACGGGCTTGGAAGGGTTCTTGACTGACATTGGTTGGGGGTTTGCAGGGGAGGAAGTCATCCCAAACAGCAGTAGTGACCTAGACTCGGTGCTGGGCCTGAGGTCGCTTGGCTGAGTGGCCGGGCTGCTGTGTGATGCTGCAGTGCTGAAGCCTAAGACACATTCTGATTCCCCTGGGGCCTGACTCACCAATGGCATCTTTCAGGGAACACAGAGTATCCTCAAATCCTACAAAGCCCTTGCCCTTGAACGTCACTGGAGGACTGTTCCCTTATTCCAAGTCACTACCTGGAAGCGAGAGTCACCGAAGAGCTTTGCTCAGAGTTTTCTTATGACTTCACTCATTTTAGTAGAGCAAGAATACAGTGAAGAGCAAAGGAGTGAAGGTCAGACCCACCTAGGGCCCAGCTTGGCTCTGCCACTTATTAACTGTGACTTTGGTCAAGTCGTGGAACTTCTCTGAACTTGTTTCCTTGTCCGCAAGAAAAAGGATGGGTAGGATGATGCCTGCCTCTGGGGTCCCTGGGAGGGGAAAATCAGATGACACACATCAGGCATCCAGCGCCGTGCCCAGAGCACAGGAAGCACCACACACAGTAGCTGCTGCTGGCTTGCTAGTATTAATTTTAATTTGCATATACCTCCCCAGTATCACACCGGAGAATTATTAACCATCGTTAAGTAATTAACTCTCAGGCATCTCTCACCCTAGAGCAAGCCGCCTTGAGTCGACCATGTGGAAAACAGCTTGATCCCAAATAAACAACCCATAATTCAGAAGGTCTACTACCCCTTGTGACTTTTAATTTGGAGAGCGGGTGTGCCCGCGTGCGTACACACACACACACACACACACACACACACTCTCTCTCTCTCTCTCTCTCTCTCTCTCTCTCTCTCTCTCTCCCCCCCCCGCCCCATAAACCCTGCGTGTTTTCTCTAACCGTGCCCCGTATAACGAATGGCATGCCTCTTCCGAAAGGCAGACTCACCATTTCTCTCATTTCATGTCACTTTTCAGCTCCTTTGAGAACTACTGATCTTTTCGAGGTACACACCAGGACCCCCTCCCCCCGCAACCAGGTGAATTTTGTCCACTCCCTATAATACCTTGAACCTAAGTCAGACCATCGAACATTTGGCGAAGCCTGATTTGGCTATTCCTGTGTGCTGCAGTAACAAACAGCAACTTAAATTTCTTTTTCAGATTTTACCGCACCCCGCCCCCCCCAAATTCACCACCACCTCCAAAACTACCTACAGCACCTAAATCAAGAGACTAAGTAGGCGGAAAATGGAACAAACAGGTCAACAGATAGAGACCTCGAGTCAGAACGGAGAAGGCAGGATGGGGCGGGATTCTTTTCTTCCTCATGTCTGCCCAGCAGCACTTACGTTCGTTTGGGGTTTGCGGGGGGGGGGACCAGCACACCCCTCTGTTGGCATCTCCGCAGGCTAAGGGCAAGGGAAGCAGTTGGCGACATCGCTATGAACCCCGGCCTCTTCCTGTCGTGCACTGGGTCAGTGGAGGTTTGGAATTACAGAGCGGGGTCAGGACGAGGAGCCTGGGGAGGGTGTGGCTACATCCCTGGGAAGGGGACCAGGAGCCAGGCCAGGCAGGCACCCCAGGGTGTCCCATACCCATGGCGATGGGCCCACCAGTGACAAATCCAAATCATCTCCATCGTGGTTATTATTATGATTAATAACATCCTGCACGGGGCTGGCACAGTACTGCTGGCATCCGAGTGACATCCTTTTGGAGGATGGCAGAACAGCTGTACACTGGCAGTGCTGGGGGAAGCCGGCAATGCTGGAACATCCGGATACGTTCGGATGTTCAGGACACTCTCACTTCATTGGGTGACCCCGACCCCTGCCCCAGGCCTCCTTGTGTTGAGCGTCCAGCGCTGTGAACACCGCAAACTGAGGGAGGGCAGGAAGACAGGTCACTGCCTGCCACTGTATGCCAGGTGGTTCGTACCACTTAATCCTCATAAAGCCTACGGTCGGAGGGATTATGGGTCGTCGTTCTGTGGAGGGGGTCGGATCCCTCTTTATTACCTATGGATTTTTTCTTTTCTTTTCTTTTTTTCTTTTTTTTTTTTTTTTTAATCTTGAGGACTCAGAAATAAAGTTGAGACTAGAGCCCGCAGTAAGAACATCATCCCCCAGAGGCACCATGGCCTGGCCAGCTGACATTCTCCAGGCATGACCAGGCCATTGGGGAGGGGTGGGGCGCGATACTGCTGCCGAAAGGACGTCATGATATCCACGAATCATGTGGCCCTGGCAGCTGACACAGGCCTGCTCCAGGCATTATCTCCCTGCCCCAGCCGTGTGGAATTCATGTGCCCATGCTGCAGATGAGAAAATGGAGACTTGGGTCTGCTCAAGGTCACAGAGCTGGTGAGCGACAGATAGGTCCTTAAACCCCCTGAGGGTATCTCCAGTTCTAGGAGCAAGGAGGCAGTGGCCTGCCAGCTCAAGGGCTTGCTAGTGGATTCGAGTCCTGTTTTCTAGCAGAGGATTATTCTATCAGGTCGACTATGTAGAGCACAGGAGCAAGTTACATGTCACTTATGCGGAAAGCTGAAATTTGGACTGTTTCCATATTTTATGTGTTAATTAGGCCATTGATTTTCAGCTGGGCTCTCCCAGTTCCCAGGGATATTTGTGATGTCTGGAGACATTTTTAGTTCACAACAGGGGAGAGCAGATGCTGCTGGTATCTAGTGGGTGGAGGCCAGGGAGGCTGCTCAACATCCTACAATACACAGAACAGCCCCGCCCAAAGAATTATCCAGACCAAAGCCAGAGCTCCAAACTCCTGGACTCTGTCTCACCAGGAGTCTTCCCTCCCCCAAATGTGGTCTGCAAGATGACTTTAGGGAGGACGCAAACAGACTTTTTCCGTATTAATTTTAATGTATACCTTAAAAGTGCTAGTTTCCACTTACGGTCATGTTAAAAAGTAACCTATTAAATTTATATATATATAAGTTAAAATTCCATTTGTAGTAAATAATAGTCTAGAGCAGCCCTGTTCACTATGGCAGCCACAAGCCACACGCGGCTATTTTAACTTTGATTAAAATAACTTTGATTAAAATTACTTCTTCAGTTGCATTAGCTGGGTTTCAATGGCTCAAGAGCCATCATAGCTGGTGGCTGCCATATTGGATGACAGAGACAGAGAACATTTCCATCACTATGGGAAGTTCTGTTAGACAGCACTGTTCCAGAAGGTGTTAGAAGGGCAGAATCACGAGTCGGGGGTATGAAAGAGTACAGTTACAGGAGCGTGCATCGCACCTTACGTAGCTCAGAAGCCTGCCCTGGAAGAACAGTACAGTTCAGCGAGTTTCAAGCCCCTGCATGCTGGAGAGTCTGGTCCTTTCCGGTGTCACTCTTGATGGTTTGAGATATCCATCCCCCTCCCCCGCTCCTGCCTTCTTCCTGTATTAACTGGCCCTTTCCTGGTTGTCTTGAATCAGAGAAACCTCACGGGAGGTCAGTTTCAGTCCCAAATAGAAAGTTCTGTGCTGGGTAAGACTTAACAATGTGAAGAAAATTCCTCTCTCTTCTAAGAATTTATCCCAAGGAATACTCAGATGTGGGCGAAGGGATATATTTACAGTACCTACCCAAGAATGTTCATGGCAGCATTATTTATAATGATGACAAGAAGAACCACCCAAGGCCCATCACAAGGAGTTGGATGCATGCATTTTCAGAGATTCACGGGATGGTATCGGGTGTGTCAGTTACACTGACGGTCTTTGGAGTTCTCGAACGCCCCAAACAGGGACTGCCTCAGGTCTTGGTCATTTTTCCCTTCTGCTTAAAATATTCTTCTCCTTGGTCACATGGCTGAATTCTCTATGTCATGTCAATCTTAGCTTGCATTTTACTTAAAGTAAACTCCCTCTTATCTCTGACACATCCCCTTTTAAGTTTTCTCTATAACACTTAATCACTACCTGTACATCTTCCTGTTTATTTATTATAGTCATTCATCGTCACCTTCCCCTACCAAATTTCAGACTCCAGGAGGGCGGGGACCCTGTTGGCCTTTTTCTCTGCTGTTCTTCTAGCATGAGAACAGAGCATAGCAGGTGCCCCGTAAAATGCAGATGATTCTCGTTATTCACAGATTCCATGTGTGCACATTCACCTGCTCACTCAGATTTACTTGTAACCCCCAAATCAGTAACTCGGGGTATATTCACAGTCATTCACAAGTGTGCACAGGGTAGGGATAAATCTGACGCACATGTGCCCATGTGAGGTTGAACAAGGGGACACTCTTCTTGTTTCAGTCAGAGAGAGCTGACCAGAGGATGGAGACCGGAGGGGGTGGTTCCATGTGACGCAGTGTGGTGTGTGACACTCCAGGTCTGAGGCCCCTTGGTTGGGGTTTCGCCGCTCTGCCACCGGGTAGTGGAGCAGCCTCTCTCCTCTATCAAAATAAGACAGACAAGAGAATGTACTAGGATGAGGTGTTTTTTAGGATTTAAGATGGTAATCGATGTGAGAGGTGTGCATGCACTCCTGTGTGTGTATACGTATTTCCCCTGAGGGCAGCAATGCCGTGTTTGCTAATCCGTTGTTCGCGGGTCTTTATGAAATGCGACGACCACGAATAACGAGAAGCGGCTGTATTTGTGGAATAAAGATGGAGAAGGGGTGCCTCAGAGGCGAAGGGACCCGAGGCTGGTTTGGGTGTTGCATGTCTCTCGCTAGACCACCTCCCACTGGCCTCAGCTCAAGTACAAGGTCAGGCAGCACCCATGCTGGGGGACTGGGCTGAGACACGAGGCTTACTCTGTGCTTTGCTTCTCCAGGCGGGAGGATAAGCTGCGCATCCAGAATGGCTGGCTGTGTCACCTGGCACCAGAGATCATCCGCCAGCTGTCTCCTGACACGGAAGAAGACAAGCTTCCCTTCTCCAAGCACTCGGACGTCTTCGCGCTCGGGTAGGCGGCCCCACCCTGCACCTCGAGAACCCCGGCCGGGGCGGAGGGGCACTTCTCGAGTGCTCCCTCCGTGCCTTTGGAAGGACAGGGCACCCCTCTGTGAGGGCAAAGGTGGCTGAGATTTGGGGAGGGAATCTCAGTGGGGTATAGTAGAAAGAGGACCCGAGCAAACGTTCATGCTTGGTTTCTAACTGGTTATGTGACCGTGGCATCCTTCCTTCCTTCCTTCCTTCCTTCCTTCCTTCCTTCCTTCCTCCTTCCTTCCTCCTCTCCCTCTCCTTTCTCCTCCTCCTCCCTTCCTTCCTTCCTTCCTTCCTCCTCCTCCCTCCCTCCCTCCTCCTCCCTCCCTCCCTCCCTCCTCCTTCTTCCTCCTCCTTCCTTCCTTCCTCCTTCCTTCCTTCCTTCCTTCCTTCCTTCCTTCCTTCCCTCCCTCCTTCCTTCATGCAATAGCTATTTACTAGATGCCTACTATTAACACATTATCCAAAACCTAGCGGCTCGAAACAACATTTATTATCTCGAGTTTTTGTGGTCAGGGATTTGAGAGTGGCTCAGCTGAGTAAGGTTTTGAGCTGCTTCACCATCTCTCGTGAAGTTGCAGTAAAGATGGTGGCCAAGGCTACAGTCTCACTGAACACTCGATGGGCTGAGGGCCCACTTCCAAAGTGGCCCACCTCCACGGCTGTGGGCAGGAGGCCTCAGCTCCTCAGCACATGAGCCTTTCTGTAGGCTGCCTGAGTGGCCTCACATAATGGCATCTAGAAGCCACATCTGTATGACCTGGTATCAGAAATTACATGCCATCTCTTCCACCATATTTGTTAGAAGCGAATCACTAAATCCAGCCTACAGTCAGGAGAAAGGGGATTCAGGTCTACTTTTTGCAGGGAGGGATAGCAAATCACTTGTGGACATATTTTAAAACCACCATGGGTCCCTACTCTGTCTTGTCTAATGGAAGACAGACAAGGAAACGGTCAGTTTTAACAAAGTATGATAAACACAGGACTGTGGGAATAATGGAAGAACCAAATTCATCCTGGGAGACTAGAGAGGGCTTCCTGGAGGAGGTGACTCCAGAGCCTAAATTAAGGGTTCCATTGGCCATCTGAGTAGGCCAGGGGAGGGGAGAGTGAAGTATTCTAGGTAGAAGGGACTCATGAAAAGGTACAAGAGTAAAAGGAAACGAATTGCCATAACGTAGGAACATGTGGGAAATAGGGGGCAGGCAGGGAAGAGAGCCAAGGGGTGGAGAATCGGGAGTAAAATGAGGCTGGGGGCAGTGAGATGAGAGACTAGAGAGGGAGATAGAGGCTGTCCTGCTCAGACTTAGAGGCTGAGTTTTCACTTCACCCTCATGGCACCAGGGAGCCATCGATGGTTATTCAGCAGGAGGAGGGACCTAATACTATTTCGAGTTTTAGAACAATCACTCTCCTGGGTGGAGATACCAGTGTTCCTCACTGAGTCAGCGCTGGCGGGTGTGGAAGAGCATTTAGGAAGTGGGAGGGATAGACTTTGATGGAGTGAATGCGGGTGGGGCCCAGATGACTTCCTGAAGTACTCTGGGGAGAATAGTATCCCGGAGGCAGACACACCCTGGAGCTGGGGCACGCTGGGAAGGCTAGGATTGCAGATTTGGACACAGCGGGTTGGAGCTGCCATGGAGATGGCCAGTGGAACCAAGAAGTCCGCCGGACCCGACACGTGGAGAGTTTGGGAAAGGGGAGTTTAGGATCGCCAGTAAAGAAAGAACGAACCGCAGCCAGGGGAGAATGGCGTGTCTTTGAAAGTGTAGCGGGAGGAGAGGGTCCAGGACACACAGCCCTAAGGTGCAGGGCAGAGCACGCTGCGAAGGTGCAGCTCGGGAGGTGTCTGTGTTCCCACCCCACGGCCGTGCTGATCCCCACCTTACTCAGTCAGCCACAGCTGGGTGCAAGGGCCGGTGGCCATGATGCTGGGGAAGCTGGGAAACTGGCAGGCCCGCAGATGTGTGCAGGTAGACTCAGCTCCACCGAGAGGAGTTAGAACATCTTTCATGGAAAAGTACCCACACTGGGAAAGGCGGGTGGGGGAGGTGGGTGTGTTGCTGGCGCATCAGGATGCTTGATGTCTGTCGGCTGAGATCTCATTAGGGGCTTTCGTTTGTCCGCTTAGTGTATGCCCCAGCCTTTATCTGGATATTGTTATCCAAAGCCAAATTGCAATAATTAAGTTGGTGTATATGCTTGTATAAATTTAGCAAAAGAAAAAAAGGAAGTAATTAATAAAAGGGATTGGTTTTCCACTGGCGTTTTCATCGTTAGCAGTTTTGTTGTTTTTTTTTTTTTTTGCCTTAAAGTGAGTTTCTCTTAGAAGTAGGGTTTGAAAGGGAGTTTTAATGAGGCTTTTATTCCTGACACCGCCGACTCTTCCGAAGGACCTGGCGCTTCTGGTTTGCTGGCAATTAGGTGCGCCTCGTTGCCTGGGGACATCATGCTCAGGCGTGACTTAGAACAAAACGGACTTTTCAGAGTGCTTGAGCGCCGCGTGAAGGTTTTTTATGGTGCCGTCTCACGGAATCTTCACAAGGGCCCTTCGAAGCGGGCGTTGCTGTCCCCATCTGCCAGGCGAGGAAACTGAGGCTCCCGGTGGCTCTGCACTCTGCCTGATAGTAATCAGCGGAGGAGCTGGGGGACGAGCTGGGGACAGCCTAACTCCAGGGTCGGTGCTTCTCACCACTCGAAGCCCTACCCCCCTCAGCCCTAACTGGAAGATGGGAACACCCATTGAGGCATTGAGTGGGATTGAGTGGGAAAATACCTATGAGGCACCCGATAGCCTCCCTTTCCCGCTATCACTGAGTGGAGCTGCAGTCGTCGTCCGCCACTAGGCCCCAACCAGCAACTACGGGGTTGCCCGCCCAAACCGCTCCTGCCCCCACCCCTCAGTTCATAAGGACTCTTGACCAGGTCGGAGTGGAGGCTTTCCAGCACAGCATCATGGCCAGAGGTGCAATTCTCTAGTCAGACGAACTGGACTCAGCCTCTCATTTGCTGTGCAACCCCGGGCAAGATACACAACCTTCCTGAGTCTCGGTTTCCTCATCTGTAAAATGGGGTCTGTTTTGGAGGTTTTATTGTTATTCAAGCATGATGAGGCCAATAGATCGGGAAATGACTGTCGCCGAAAAGAGGGTTTGTTCTTCGCAGTTCCCGAAAGGAAGGGGCATGTCTCACCCCCGGAGTAAAGCCTCATTTAGTGTTGTTGTCTCTGATGAGGATAACAGTCATCACCGAGCACCGTCACTCGAGAACTTCCTGACCATCAACATCCCAACACCTGAGCATCACCACCCATCCCCACCCCAGCAGGGTGAGGTTGGCAGGGGAGAGGAGATGCTACCCAGGCCGTGGAACCCGGCAGAAAGTAGACCTAGTTGGTTTGACACAGTCCTCTGATCAGTGAAGAGGCTAACGAGGTGCTCCATGTCCTTTAAAGCACATTTATGTCAATTCGAGCAGAGGAATCCTTGGATCGTTTCAGCTAGTTCCGGAGTTGAGGACTCTTGTTCTCAGTGAGCCTCATGAGACCTATCTTCATGGTATACAGGTCAGCAACACCCCAGCATCCTGTGAGCACCCCGTGGTCCTCACTGCCACCCACACCTGCCAGCATCGCTTACACCCTGTCCAGCCCAGCCCGGCCCATCCCCAGCTGCTGCTCACTGGAGCAGCCCTTCCTTCAATCATTACAGAGTTGTGATCTATGAAACAATGATAATATAATCATTTTAGAATAATTCTGGCATTGAATTATTCTGGCGCTCAGCATTCCAGATTAATATTCTTCCACTGCAGTTTTATCATTATTCTAACTTGGCAGGTGAGAAAATCTAGACTCAGAGAAATGACATGAGCGACCCAGCATCATATGGAATTAAATCAGAATGTGAACCCAAGGCAATCTGACTCTCAGATTTTTCTTCTTTTCCCTTTCCGCTATTTTCTGGGATGTTTCATACTTAGTCAACAAAAGTACAAAAGAGAAAAAAAAATCCTATTCTATTCTATCCTATCCCCAGAGTAAGCCATTGTTAACGCTTTGCTGTTTCTCTTTATTCTCTTGTCCATACATAGATAATTTTTTTAAACGAGTACCATCATATCTTTATTTATAATCGTGTGCCCTGCTTTTTGCATTTAAAATTATATATTAAGAATTTTTGTCACGTCAGCAAAATTTTTTGAAGTGTTTCAATAATATAGTGTGCGGTGTTCCATTTCATTTTATGGATTTACGGTAATACACGCAACCTGCTTCTTTATTGAGCGATGGCATTGCCTCTCCCTTTTTCAGTACTACACGTCATGCTGTAGAGAGCATCCTCGTAAGTGATTTTCGCAGCCCTAATTAATCCCTTGTAGTGGTCTTCTAGACTGACAGGGATCCTAGCCACGTTCTATTAAGCTGTTCAAGTTCTAGGTTTCGATCCATGATCATCGACACCAGAGAAGGTCTCCTGAGAGGAGCTTGATTTCTAAGACATCGAGAAAGCTTTAGGTACTGCCCAGGTAGAAGGACTCCAACCTTGGGCAGAAGAAACTAGAGAACAGGGTGGTCAGCCTGCAGCCCGGCCGCGTGGTCGTAGGTTGGTTAAGGGGACGCGAGCGACCTATCACACCAATTGCCC
The DNA here is from genome assembly GCA_003508835.1 of Eonycteris spelaea. Taxonomy (NCBI): domain Eukaryota; kingdom Metazoa; phylum Chordata; class Mammalia; order Chiroptera; family Pteropodidae; genus Eonycteris; species Eonycteris spelaea. The sequence continues at coordinate 2,380,087 of PUFA01000042.1, forward strand.
TTTAACAATGTCTGCCGACAGAACAATCTGGTATGAACTCCACGCCAGGGAGTGGCCTTTCAAGACCCAACCAGCAGAGGCAATAATTTGGCAAATGGGCACCGGCCTGAAGCCCAACCTCAGCCAGATCGGCATGGGAAAAGAAATCTCGGTAAGTTCGGGATGATGCCAGGTCTGGGGGACGAGGGGAGACGCAGACTGTGCTCTGGGCCTGCTTTTTCCTGCATGGTAAGGTTACAAATGCTTTCCCAAAGCGTGATGGTGGAAGAGCATGCCCCTGGCCTTGACCCGCAATGACTGGGCAAAACCTCTGACCTATGCCTGCAATTCGGATTCTGGCCACCAGGGGCGCAGTAGCACTTAGCCAGGTGTTTCCTAGCAATGGATTGCTCAGAACCAGTGAATCCCTCGTTTTCCATCAGCTTTTGAAACGGTGTTCATTAATATCACCCATTTAATAACTCTCATTTTATTTGCAGCTACATAAAACATTTCAAGGCATTATCCAACTCTGAACAAGATATACAGAAACAGGGAAGCCTGAGTATAAATTAATAATCGTCCTCTAAAAACACAGCCCCTCTTAACTTCAGAGGACAGATGAGTCAGGGAGTAAATATCTGTATGCTTTTAAGAATTACCTGCCTTTAGGTTTCCTCTCTCATTTACTAAAAATCATTTTCCCCTTTGTGGCTTTGAAGGGCACTTATAATATTGGGATGTGGAGAGAGACCTCAGGATCCCTTTTCTCTCTCTGTGTTGAGAAAAATGCCCAGAAACTCCTAGAAAGAACTTTACTTATCTCCACGTATCCCAGACCTTCTAGAATAGGGCTTACCTCTGTGGGCTTGTGGTGGGGTCCACTGTATGGGCTCAGAAACTGGATGCGTGGATGGTTGGTTGGTTGGATGGATGGGTGATAAATGCATGAATTGAGATGTATAGATAGATAGATGCATGACGGATGGGTGGGTGATGGAGGAATACGGATGTGGAGGGACTAGAGGGACAGATGGACAGAGCCAGGGAGGTGCCGAGAAGTCATCACGGTCACCGTTTCTGCTACATCGCCACGTGTTGGTTTCTTTAGGACATTCTTCTCTTCTGCTGGGCCTTTGAACAAGAGGAGAGGCCCACCTTCACCAAGCTCATGGACATGCTGGAGAAACTGCCGAAGCGGAACCGCCGCCTGTCTCACCCCGGACATTTCTGGAAGTCTGCAGAGTAGGTGTCCTTCAGCCTCTCTCCCCGCTGCTCTTGTGCTCTGGCCTTTGTCACCTTTGTGCCTTCCTCCCACCTCCTCGGCCACCCTTCTCCTTCGCACGTTCCTGCTCCCTCTCCCCAGCCACCACACTCTCCTATCAGATTTCCGTTCAGGGGAGTTTTGCGCTGGGGTTTAGGAGCTAGAGTCTGCCCTGCAGGACCTTGGTCCCCATGGCTATCCTGGCTACCTCGTTGCCTAATTCTTCCTGATGAAGGTGGGTGTCCAGTGAGTCAGAGGGTCCTGTGGTCAGGGGGTGCCCTGGACCCCCAAACCTCATGTGTTGGGTATTCAGCATACCCGCCACAAGGCCTAGCTTTCAGGAACTCTTCACCCTGGACCAGCAGCCTGTCCCCATCATGGCAGCCCTCAGCTTCCGGCATTCTGGTACACAAAGACAAGGCAGGGAAGGTACTCAGCTATCCCTTGCTATGAGTATCTCTCTGGCTTCCTTCTTAAGAGGCTACATGCCACTCCCCTCCCCTTATTCCTGGCTCGTGACTAGAGATCAGTGGCTCTGTATGAGACAACTACATATGTCATTTCTCTGGGGACCTCCCTCCTGGGCGAGCTAAAGATTTGGTGTCAGAGCTCTGGGCAGCTCCCAGGAATGCCTGCTGTTTCAAAACTCACATGTCACTGAGGCCATCACCCAGTGGCCTCTGCTCTCTTAGGGGTCAGGGAGGAGAAGGCAGGAGTTCAACTGAACAGAGGGGCTTGAAGCTCAGTGGTTAGAAGGGGCACAAGGAGGCCTTTCTGTAGTTTTCTGTTGAGTTGGGCTAAGGAAACAGAGGACAAGAAACTGTGATTTTGCATGATGGGACTTTAAGGTCAGTCATTTATTCATGCATCCAATTCAATCAGTTTTTTTTTTTTTGGCCAATCTTTGTATATTGAATATCTACTATGTGCCAGACACTGTTCTATGAATGAGAATACAGAGGTGAACCAAATTAATTCAGTTCTTGATCTCATGGGGCTTACATTCTAGGGCAGGTACAATAAGCAGGTAAACATGGTTTCAAGGACCATTTCAGATAGCATTGAAGACAGTAAAAACTACTGTGTGATAGTGATGGTGGGGGCTTTAGACAGAAGGAGAGGGTTGAGGAAAGCCCCTCTGAAGAGGTAACATTAAAACGAAGCCCTGGAGAGGAACCCAGGGCCCCCACGTCAGAAATGAGGGCCCTCCAGGTGGGAGTGAGCCACAGAGGTGGGAGGACAGGTAGGGAGCAGGAAGGACAGGACCGGGTGAACAGGAGGGAGAGAGGTGGAAGGCGGTCAGGGGTCAGGTCAGCATGGCCTTTCAGGCCAGGGTAGGAATCGAGGTGAATTCAAAGGATGACAGGCTTCCCAGAAGCTTTCCCAGAGCAAGAAGGCCCCAAGAAGCTATGCGGTCCCACCCCTGCTTCCCCTGGAGTCACCCACTGAAGGCTGTGGGGACCGGGACACCAGGTCTGTGGAGGGCTTTTCCTTTGTGGAGCACCTGGGGTTGGGCTTGGCGTGCAGCGATCTGAAGGCAGCTCCCACCTCCGTCCCTTCCCACGTTGTCACTTTGAGCCCCATTCACTGCCTGGAGTGGCAGATTTCCCTTTCACATCGTAACCCCTACCTCAGAGAGAGGACGTATGAAAGGACACTCTGAACTAAAGCCTCAGAGGAACAGAAGTCATCTTTGCATCTCAGTGTCAAAGCAGGAAAGCCCTGGGGATTCCCTATTTCGTGGATGACAAGTGCACGCAGTCTGTGCCTTCATAATGCACCTGTGGCAGACATGACTAATCTATCACAGCACATTCACCATCACTCAGCATTTCTGGTTGCCACCAGCAGTTTCTCAGAATCAGTGAGTAAGATACCCTCACCGATCATTCTAGATTTACTCCCTCTCCTTTTATTTTACACATAGAGGAACTGTGGCCCAGAGACATTCAGAGAAACTAACCACATCCACGTGGAGTGTCATGACAAAGTTGGGAACACAGGTCAGGCTTCACCAACTTAGGCTGGAGTTCGCTTTCCCCACAACATCGGTCCCTAGAGTTTCCTCCGTCACACTCCTCTGGCCCTGAGATGGTCACTCAGGGGTGGGGGTCAAGGCCGAGTCCTTCCAGAAGCCGCCTGGGTGGGTCAGCAGGGATTGGGGGGGGGCTTAGTTAGAGTAGGCCCAGGATGCAGGTCCTGTCTCGGGCTTTGTAATCTGTGGGTGGGACCCACCAAGACATCTCAGCGACAGCTGACATAGCCCCAGGATGTGGGTGGATATCTCCAAACTCACCCCTGGGGTCTGAGGTTTGCCTCGGCATTGGGTCACATCTGAGGAGCTGTGATTTCTCGAAACCCAGCGTGGCTTAGCACGTGGTGAATTGGAGGCAAGGCTGGGGCGAGCCTGTGTTCCAGAATAGCGTACCTCACAATTTATCATGAGTGCACGTCCCCGAGGGAATTTTTTTAAATGCCGGTTCTCAATCTGTAGGTCTGGGATAGGGCCCAAGCTCTTGCATTTCGGGCAAACTCCAAGGAGATGCTGTGGCTGCTGGTCCATGGGCCACCCTTGGAGTCATGAGGATCTTGACCTGGCTGTCCATCGACAGCCGCTTGCCACGTGTGGCTATTGAACCCTCAAAACGTAGCGAGTCTAAATCAAGATGGGCTGTAAGGGTCAAATCCACACAATATTTTAGAAGTAGCATTAAGAAAAGGATGTAACCTAATTTGTTATGTTACGTATACAGTCTTGGTTGCATATTGAAACTGCAGTGTTTTGGATATATCGGGTTAAATTAAAGACACTAGTAAAATTAATTTCACTTTTTAAACTTTTTCAAATATGACTAGAGGATTTATAATGACGTAGATGGCTCGCATGGTATTCCTTGTTTTAAAGGATATGTGAGATATAGTTCACATGTCATATAAATCTCTCATTTAAAGTGTACAACTAAGTGGGTTTGGGTATATTACGTTATTAATTTTTTAATTGTGCTAAAATATATATAACATAAAATGTGCCATTTCGCCATTTTTAAGTGTGTTAGTTACATTCACAATTATCACCACTTTTCCAAAATTTTTTTTGTCACCCCAAACAGAAATTCTGTACCATTAAACAATAACTCTCCAGTCCCTTCTCTTCCTAGTCCCTAGTAACCTCTCATCTATATCATCTCTATGAATTGTCCTATTTTACATATTTTATATGAGTAGACGCTTACAGTATTTGCCCTTTTGTGTCTGGTTTCTTTTACTTAGCATGGTATTTTCAAGGTCCGTTGACATTGTAGCATGTGTTAGAACACCGTTCCTTTTTATGGCTGCATAATGTTCCATCGTGTGTACGTGTGTGCACGTATATATTATGCCATTGTATGTATTTACACATTTACATATACACACATGCCACATCTTGTTTGTCCATGCACGTGTTGATGGACCCTTGGTTTTGTTTGCACCTCCTGGCTGTCGTGCATGATGCTGCAGTGAAGAGTGGTATCTAAGTATCTGTTCGAGTTCCTGCTTCCAATTCTTTTGAGTTGCCTTGTATGTCTGCTGCATGGCCATGGTCTAGATCGTTACCATCACCAGCACAACACCCATCATCCGGGTACCACTCATTCAACACGTGTGTGACAGGCGCTGTGTCGAACATTCTATCTGCGTTATCTCACTGAATCCTAAGAGCTGCCCCCCCCCCGCACCCCGAGGAGGCAGTACTGTTGTCGTCATTGTTTTCCTGATGAGAAAACCAAGGCACAGAGAGGTTTTCAGGGCCTTCCCAAAGGTCACGCAGCTAGTAAGGAGCAGAGCAAGTAGCGGAACCCAGGTTGGTCTAGACCCTAAATCCATGGTCTCGATCATTCCACTCTGCCACCTTCTAGGCACAGATTACCTGTGCACCTTCTAGGTCTCTTTCCAGAGCCATCCTGGGAGATTGGGCACAGATTTCTGCCCCGATCATCCAGATCTTGGCTCAACGGAAGTCAGCAAAGCCTCTGCTCATAGCAGGAGTCTTTGGTGTGGACCTTGGCCTCACCCCCTCTTCCTGTGTCTCCTGCCCTTACCAAGCATTCTTAGCATGCAGGCTAGTGCCCCAGCACCACATAGCCTAAACCCAACCCACACGCTGGGTGACCTAGTCAGAGGCTACATGTTCCAGTGGAAGAGTTACAAGGTCAAATCTTGTCTCTGCTGCTACCTCGCTGCGCACCTGTGGGCAAACCACTTCCCTCTCTGACCCTCAGTTTTGTCATCTATTACAAGGGTGTAATGCACTTAATCTTGTGGGCTGTTCTTAGGTTTCCGTGAGATCAGGTATGTGTAACACTTGGCACAGAGCCTAGCCCATAGTAGGACCTCAATCAAGAGAAGTCCCTTGTACCTTTTCTTGTCGAGGACAGAAACAGCTCATCTCACACCACCTGGCCCTCTGAGAAGGTGCCAGCTCACGAAAGACGGCATTGTCATATCCATGTGACCTCTTGCCACTCTCTCCCTTCTCTCCCCACTCCAGGCTGTGACCGCTGGACAAAGAGACGGCGTTCAGCTGCCTCAGCTCCTGAGCCACTTCTCCTTCCCTTCTCTGTCCTCTGCCAGCCCAGGAGGCCAGAGACTCACCATCAGAGGGTCTGACCCTGGCCGGCCTGGGAACACTGCACGACTGAGCTCGGTGGCTTCCCTGTACCCCGGACTTGTGTCCTTTTGCTCGGGCAGGGTCGGGGACCCCTGAGCTGGGACTCAACGGAACCAGCCAGGGAGACATGGAAATGGATGGGCAAGACACGGGGTAGCGTAGAGAGGAGAATTGCAGGCTGAATGCGGACCCCTTGGGTCGTGGAGACTAGGGCAGGAGGCCCACGTGGGCATGCGCGTGGGACCAGTCTGTGTGTCCATGTGTGTCCATGTGTGTCTACGTGTGCGACGCCATCTGCTCTCCATTCCCCTTGACCAACAAGAGCCAGGAGGCCCCAGCTCCGAAGCATTGCCTCGGCCGTTCTGGTCTCTGCGGAGCGGGAAGATGGGATGATGGGGGGGTGCAGAGCTGAGCCCCAACTTAGAGGAGGCTATGGGGCAAAGATCTGGGTGGAGGGACCAAGCTGTTCCTTTGTAAACATCTGTTCTCAGAGGCCCCAGCCCAAGCCTGTCATGGTCTGTGGTACATTTGCACATAGCTTCGAAGTACAGCTAAACGGACTTGCATGTCATTTGAATCGAGTCTTTCTGGGGTCTGGTTCCCCATATCGCTGCCACCTTCTCCTGTTTTGTGAGAACATCGTCCCTTTCTGCCCCACCTTGTCCCTGCCATTTACAAAGCACAGTGGTTCCCTAGCCGGGATGACTTCTGGGGGCTCTTGACAGCTCACCTTCATCTATGATACCCCCTGACGTCTGGGGCCTGAAAACAGGGGCTCCAGGGAGGGGGTTCTAGGACATTCTTTTCCCCTCCCTCTGCTTCGGCACTTACACCAGCTGAGATTCTCCTCCGCAATGACAGAGGTGGATTCCTGGGCTACGTGTGTGTTGGGTTATATGTGTACACAGGGCATCCTGTTAGCAAAGGGTTTCCCCTCCCCGTCACCGTTAAACCGTCCCGTTGAGCAAGCAGGGAGGGAGGCTGTCTGGAGAGGCTCCGCATCTCAACTCCGGCCTGGTGCTGAGGCCCAGAGCGGCTTCCCCATTAGAGGTCCGTCGTGCTCGCTCAGTGCCCCTGCGTTCCTTCCATCCCTCCCTGTCGCTCCCCATCTGGGCTGGTGGCTTTCCCCCACCACCTCGGGATCAAGCGTTCCTGCCTCAGGAAGGATGCTGAGGGCTGCTCAGCGGTGCAGGATGATGGCAGGAGCCTCTGTCTTACGTTCCTCATGTTCCATACCTTGTGAGGGCAGGTCTTACATGCCCGAAGCCCTGGACTCCTTTCATCTGACCTGGCGCCAAAGGGCAGTCTGTCCCCCGTGGAGCAATAGCAGGGCAGTGGGCAGCAGGCAGAATGCCCAGGGTCGGGCCCCAGCCTCTACTTCCTGGACGTTGCCCAGGCTTGATTCCTTCCGGTGGCCACCTTAGCCAGACATCTCCCTCCCAGACTGGGGGAACTAAGACTTCCGAAACCATACTTGAGCTCAGACGCAACATCTGACCAGGTGAGGGGGGAAGGGTCTTCTCCACCTTGGGTGGCCCCCAGACACGTTTGTGTTCTGGGGGCCAAGCCTGCTTCTAAGTGGGAAAAATAATGAGATCAGCCATGCTTCCCAAGACCCTGAGCAAGGGAAGCCTCCCCGCCTCCCATCCCTCCACCCCCCACGGGCCGCGCCAAACCTTCTCGAAGGCCTTCCCAGTGCTCCGCTCTGAGTGGGAGCAGACTACAGGTCCCATGTGGGCCATTTTCAGGTGGACATGCCCCTTCTGGGGACTTGTGTAATTCTGTGGCTCTTGGCTCAACATTTATGTGTCTTGGAGGCATTTTACTTACCTTTCCACAAGCCCCAGTGGCTCTCATGTTGCCGGGGGCACTTGTCAGAGGCTGCCGCCTGTCCAGACAGCCCCCTGGGGGACCAGACCTGGGCCTCGGCCTGGGCCTGGGCCCTTCCCAGTGGCCTCCTGAGGGCCTGAAATCCAGGCCAGACTTCTCGGGTCCCTGGACTCCAGTCTTGGTCATGGACCTTCGTGCTGCAACAGGAAACGAGAAAGGGAGAAGCAGGCAGGGTGCAGCTGCCCCGAAGCTGAGACGCTCACCAGAGGGGCAGCCTGTGCCCCCTTTGCCCCTCTCGTTTCCGGAACTAACCGCCGTGGTCGCCCAGCGCCTTGCGCCAGGCCCAGAAGGGTCTCCAGAGGCTGCTTTTTCTCTCTGTTCACTTGCACCAGCCCGAGGTTGAGGACAGGGCCCAAGGGACCCAGGAAGACACTCTGGCAACTCCTGTGCCTTTGAAGCTACTCTGCTTTGCCGGAAAGGGTTCCTTGGGTCTATCCTTAGGTCCCATGTCACTTGCTCCTGACCTCCCTCTTCGGCACGTCCTTGCTTTGTCCCCAGCTTCCTCAGTCTCTGCTGTCGCCAGCCCGCGCCGGGACTCCAGCCCCTCCCTGCCACTGTCCTGCTGCCGACGCCGCCCTGAATTGTTTGGAGGCCAGCTTGAAGGTTTAGATAGTTCAATCCAGGAAGAACCCAGCCACCGCTTTTTCTCTGTGACCTCCAACCTCTATTCACTAGCAAAGGGTTCGGAGGAGGTCATGCTCATTAATCTTGCAAAGAAAGGAAAAGGGGGTTATTTGTATTTTCCATCATGATTTGCCAGCCTCGCCTGCGACTCCTTCTGGAAAATCCACATAACAAAGATCGTGTGTGTGCGTGTGCCATACTTGTCCCATCACAGCCACGTGCAGGCGCCCAGTGCCCCACAGCAAGTATTTTCTGTCTGCGCCTCTCTTCAGCAAACGCGCATCTGCACGGGCTTCCAAGGGGCCCAGTCCACGGAGTGAAGATTCGCCAGGAAGCCTTGACTTTGCCTTCTTTGAAGGGCGTGTGGATTGGCACACTGAATTTGAACCCCACTCTTTCAGGCCACAGGTGTTTCATAAAACATGGACTCCTCTGCCAGGGAACACCCCCTCGGCATTGTATGGGGACGTCCCCACGTGTCCTCATCCCCAGAAAGAAGCCAGAGGCTCCAAGTCGCCACTTCCTGCTGTCTCGTCCTGGTTTTTCTTTTACTGGTCAAAGAGAAGCATCTCCTCTTGCCATGGAGCACCGCCCTCCCCTTTCTCTCCACTTGTATCTTGGATTCTTAGTCCCTGGATTGATCTCTGGGGACTAGACTCTTGCGTTCAGGAAACTGGTTCTGCCACTTGCCCAGCTCCCACCCCAGATGCACATCCCACCCCATCCCTCCTCGCCTTCTGCAATTCTTGTCCCCACCTATGGCTGATCCTCTAAGGAGCAGGAAGAAAGTGATTTACACTTAGCCTGGTGCTAATCACTATCTTGAGAAATCTTGAGCTGGGGTTGGCAAATTATGGCCCGTGGGCCATATCCAGCCCCTGAATGGTTTTTACATTCTCTAATTGGGGAGGAAAAAGTACAGAAGAAGGTTTTATGATATGTGAAAACTCTATGAAATTAAAATATCAAACAAAATTTGGGGACCATACTTTCTGTTGTGCTACCAGAGTTAACTGTCTGCAACAGAGACAGTGTGGCCCCTAACGCTGAAAAATATTACTGTCTTGCTTTTTACAGAAAATGCTGGTCACCTCTGATCTAGAGAACTGTCTGATTGAAGAAGAAACCAACTTGTGTGTGGCCCCCAAGGGAGGAACAAGAGCCAGGGGTGAGAATCATGGGGGCGGAGCACTTATTCCAGCAAGGAGGCATCTTCTAACAGCTTGTCCCAAGGTGCAGAGAATTGTCCCAGAGTGGAAGGCCAGCCCCCTGTCCCCGAGAGGTGGGGACAAATGTTGAGACCACTTGGAGTGCATGATTTGGAGGGAATTCCGGCATTGGAGGACGAGGCCTAGCTGGACTTTAAGGGTGTGTTAGTTCAGGCAGCCGGAACGGAATTGCCACAGGCTGGTTGGCGTCAACAAGTGAAATTTATTTCTCACCGTTTTGGTGGCTGGACGTTCAAGATCAAGGTGTGGGCAGGCTTGCTTTCGTCTAAGGCCCTGTCCTTGGCTTTCAGACGGTCTACTTCTTGCTGCGTGCTCATCCTGTGGGTGCACATCCCTGGTGTCTCTCTCTTCCTATAGGGACACCAGTCCTATTGCATTACGGGGCCCCACCCTTTGGACCTAATTTAATCTTAACTACCTCTTTCAAAGCCCTATCTCTACATAAAAATTACATTGGTGGTTAGGACATCAGCCTATGAATTTGGAGCCTCAGGGGTTTGGGGTACAATTTAGTCCCTAACAAAGACCCTTGATATTTCTAAGACTCTGTGATTTTAGGGGCCTTTTGGGCAACACTCCCATCCCTGGCTTTCTTTCCTACGCTTGTTTCCAGCCTTGAGTCTCCGTGTTCGTCTTCCTTGTCCCCATCCCCTGCCAGCCTTCACTTCACCCACTCGCCTCCCCAGGACTGGCCTCTTCCAAACGTCCACCACCTAAAGCCTCCTTGCCGCTGTCTGTTCGCTGGCCAGAGCTGTCCTACAAAGCGCCACAAACCGGGTGCTTTAAAAACAGAAATCGATTCTCTCACCATTCCAAAGGCTGACGTCTAACACCCAGGTGTGGGTGGAACTTCACGCCCTCTGCTGCCCTCTCGAGGGACGCACCTTGCCTCCTCTTCTCGTGGGGGTTTGCTGGCCGTCTTCGGCATTCCTCTGCTTGGAGCTGCATCCCGCCATGGCCCCGTGGCCTCCTTGTGGGTTTCTGTCTCCGTGTCCAAATTTCTCTCTTCTTAGGACACCGGTCATGTTGGATTAGAGGCCCACCCCCACTCAAGTTGGATTTCCGTCTTAACTAACTACATTGTGATGACCCTGTTTCCGGATAACGTCACATTCTGGGTTCTGGCAGTTAGGACTCGGTGTTTTTGTTTGTTTTTTTTGTTTTTTTGGGTTGGTTTGGTTTTTTGGTGGGAGGCAATTCAACCCATAACACCCTCTATGGGGCCCCTCTTGTACCTTGACAGGCCTGCTTGGTCCTTCCATGGCAGACACCCTGGAAGCTAGGTTCCCAGAACCCCTGGACCACAAGAGTCAGAACATTGCTCCCGCTTTTATTAATCCTGCCCCTGACTGACACTTCCCTCACTGGGGGCCAACAGCCCTGGGCTTCGCGGGTGAGGGTAGGCAGCCTGTCAATAGCGTGGCCATCACTTGACCATTGAATGAATGTGTTTCCGCCCAGTCTGATGGGGTGAGTGGCACCATGTTTGCTTTGATTTATACCATCACTCAGTGGCAAAAGGAACGGACCTCAGTGAGATGTGAGCTTGCCGTATCCTTTCCGGTTTTGCCTGTGAAGTGAGGAAGTGCCCGAGCAGGCTCAGGCGGACACTCTCTCAGGCTGCCAGCCTCACCTCATCCCCACCCCAGCCTTCACCCACACACGCCTACCTGTAAGGGGCTTGAGAATGCAGCAGGTATCAGTCTGGGCCCCAGAACGTGGGAACGCAATGTCTGCAAGGTCCTCGTTCTTGCTGACTCTCCCCACATCATGCGACAGTGGGCCTCCTTCCTGATTCTTGACCTGAATGCCCAACTCCTGTCTCAAGGCACAGCCCATGCCCATTCTCTACCCCTCTGGGCCAGAGAGTTGTGGGGGAGCTTCAGCCCCCCCCCACAACCTCCTCACTGTTCTGTTTGCTGCCATCTAGCATAGCGCCCAGCATGTAGTACGTGCTCAGTGAACGTTTACAGAATGCGGAGGGGGCGGGGGTTGCCGGGTAAGAGCAAGGCACTGTCCCAGGGGCCAGACGCCCTCCCCTGCCAGCCAGAGAGGTTCCACTGGCAGGGCCGGGCAGTGACGAGAACCCCACAGCCAGGCCCTGGGTCGTGGGTCCCAAATGAATCGGCCCAGCTCAATGGATGTGAGACCCACTGATCAGGTGTCCCCAGGCTTCTGGGCCCCGGGAAGTGGAATGATGATGCATCTCTAACAGCCACTGTTCACTGAGCATTTATTATGAATCCCCATGATGGGACGGTCTTGAGAAGTAGGTGTCATTATCTCCATTTCACAGGCCAGGAAACTACGGGAAATAGATGTCAACCAGCCTGCTAAGTAGTGGAGCCAACATTTCAAACACGAGTCTTTGGACTTGTCCGTTCCCAGGAACTCACCGCCACTTTGAGTGGTTTATGCCCCGCTGCCTGTCGGGATATTACAGCCCCAGCCTCTGACGTGCTCTGGAGAGGGAAAGACAGGAAGTCACCGAAAGGGTGCAGGAGAATGTGGGGAGTTTACGTGGATGCCCCCACTCATACTCCCAGACTGACAGGTGCCGGCAGCTGCTGAGTTTCCAGGAGGTGTCGGTCTGGGCCGGCAGCTACCCTGGGTTCCTCTAGCACCCCTGCTCCAAGCAGCCTGCACCGTCAGTTAGACCCTGTTCCGCTCTCTCTCGCTTCCTCTCTCACATGGGGAATTTAACTGGTCTGCCGTCCCAAGAAGCTCACCAGTGGGCGCTCCCCCGTCCCAGGGTGGGAAGGGGCCCTTCCTTCCTGCTCCTTGGGCTCACACAGCCCACTTCCTTCACACGCCAAGGGTAGGAAGGGTTCATCTCCATGGAGTGGAGGCGGTTGTTCTTCCTCTGTTGAGGACTGAGTTGGAGGAAATAGGCTTTGGAGCGTGTATGATCCAGGTTAGACTCAGTTTACCAAGTATGTTCCACAGACCTTAATTCTACGGTGGACTAGGTGGATGAATATTATTGGAAGGGTCCTGGGACAAAGATGCATTGAAAATGCTTAGGCAAAACAAGATTGAACTTAGTTCTTGGTTGCAGGACTTATCAGAGCGTTTAAGACACTTGTATAATTAAATCTGTAAAAGGCCATTAGCAAGCTACTCTTACCAAACTTTCCCAGGCTGGTTCCTGAATTCCTAGTAAGATTAACCTCTGTGAATTCATCTTGATATCTTGCATGGTACTCTAAGAGCAAAGGCCCCCCAATGTACTGGCCAACAGAGAAGAGCAGTGTTTACAGACTACTTTCTAGGAATGGGGAAAGACTGATTGGCCCCATGCAGCCCTACGTCCCCCAGAGGCTGGAACTCTGGATGATGACCCTAGATGCTGATTGAGGTCCATCCAGGCAGAGAGATAAGGCTGCAGTGGCTGCTGGTCACCAGCTGTTTCTACTTTTCCATTTAATGCTGGTAGGAAAAGCTGAGCCGCAGAAAGCTTAAACTGTGTCCCTGCCACCTCCCATTCCCTCTCTGATGATGGTAGACCCCAGTTCCATTCACGTGACAGTGGTACCCGGCACAAGGATGCCGTACAGGAAAGCTCTGGCTGATCTTCCAGCGGAGGGGTCAGATTTGCTGTGTGTGGGTGACTTCTCCGCCACCCTATGGCTTGAACGCCAGCGAGGAAAGACGAAAGGATGTCATGTCCCGAGAGGTCAGCTGTGTCTTCACCTGAATTTTTACCTTCAACCGAGTTATTGAGATGAAGATCTAGAATGATCTATATCCGGGAGATCTAGAAGGGGGATCTAGTCCAGGGAAGGCAGATATGTGACATTTCTGCCACCATTGCCCACCTCCTGTAGTCTTGGCAGACATTGCTAACCAATCACAGCACGCCTTCCTCCTGACCGCAGATGCAGCCTCAGGGTAGCCGACTTCCCACTTGAGATGGACATGAGTGACCGTCTCTGACCTCATGCCTTCACTCCTTTCCCAGAAGAAAAACCTCAGGCCCAGAGAGGGGAGATAAACTCTCCCAAATTACATCCCTTCTTAGAAGCAGAGGTCAGTTGAGAACTAAGGCCTCGGGAACTTCCAGAAGCACAGTCATGTGACATGTTGGCTGTTAGCTGGTGGAGAGTCTCTGAGGCCCTGTGAAAGTTTATGTTCAAGCAGGAACTTGGGAAACGCAGACAGACTTTGTTTTAAGACCCTGTATGGGATCCTATTTGGTAATCTGCCTGCTTGGAGAGAGATCATTTATCTTCCAAGGAAGGGCTTCTCCCCAAGGCCTGAATGCTGCCCCAGCCATGCAACAGCTGGACTGGAAGCCCTGGGGACCTTTAGGAAAGATGGTGCGTGGTGCGTGTGTGTGGTGTGTGTGTGTGTGTGTGTGTGCGCGTGCACGCGCACTCATGAGGCAGGGTGTTCCTTACAGGAGGTGTTTGTACAAGTTTCCGTCATCCATGGACATCCGTGAAGTTATAGAATCTTGTCCATGGAGGGGAAGAAAAGGAACCTGAAACTAGTTGCTTTTCAGTGTCTTCCTGGCGTGGAAGGCTCAACATCAAGTTTGCATCCAGATAAAAGTCCCTGGGGTCCTAGTGGACCACCAGCTCTACTCCGAGCTCTTGAAACGCCTCTTAGAACCAGCTTGGTGGCTCAGAGTACTTCCTGAGTCTGCTGCCTCTTCATTTCCTTCCTCCCCTTCTTCTCCGCCACCTCCTGCCAGATAACATCTCCCCGGACCATGAGCTGAGAGAGAGTCACACAATGGCAGAGATGAAAAATAGCCACCGTGTATTTAGCTTAAATTAGCTCAGAAGAATGGCTCCATTCCGCCTCTGAGCGGGCAGCGCTCGTTCGTGCCAACGTGCTATTTGCATCGTGCCGTCTTAGATCTGGAAGTCTAATGATTCGAAACAAATCTTCGTTTTTCTTTGCCACCACTTAAAAAAAAAAACAAAACAACGGACCAGCTTGGCTAGTTCTTTTTGTTTAAAAATCCTCTGACCTTGAGTGAGATTTTGGAGAGACGGGTGCCAGGAGAGCAGACAGAAACACAGGCAGACGATAGGCAGAAAAGCCTGTTTGGAGGGGGGAGGGATGGGCTACTCCAGGTGGGAGAGGCGGGCTCTTCGTAGCCTCACGCAGGCGTGAGGCGTGAGTCGGTTTGGATTTCTGCGGGCTTATTTCTCCATCAGCCGTGGCTCCGATGGTTATTGATTGAGCATCTACTTGTATCTGAGACCCTGGGCGTTCGGGGATGAGTGAAACCGTCTCCCCCATTCTGCAGCTTAGAGCCCAGTGGCGGAGGTAAACAAGAAGCCAGCCAACAACAGCACGTACCTCACAACTCACGAGGCCTGTGGAAGGAAAACCAATGGCCGGTAACATAAGAGGGGGACCAGGGGAGGGAGCAGCTGGCAAAGGGCTTTTTGAGGTGGTGACGTGAGTTGAGATCCGGAAGGAGGGCCGATCGCTCTGGGGCAGGGTCTCTCAGCCTCAGCACTGGTGATATTTGGAACCAGATAATGCATGCGACAGGGACTGTCCTGTGCGTTGTAAGGTGTGGTGCAGCATCCCTAGCCCCCACCCACTAGGTCTCTTTCCCGCTGCCCTGAGTCATGACAACCAGAGATGTCTCCAGACATTACAAGTTGTTCCCTGGAGGGTAGCATCTCCTCCTGCCCTTCCCCTCCACACACACACACACACCCAAGTTGAGAACCACCTTCCTAGGCAGAGGAAGCAGCCCAAGGGACAGCACAGAGGCCAGAGTGGATGGTCGGAGTGGACAGCGGGTGAGCTGGGCTGGGGGCTGCAGGAGGAGGTGTGTCCAGGCTTGGGAGGGTCTTGAAGGTCTTCTGAGGGCAGTGCGAAGGTACTGGGAGGTTTTAAGGAAAACAGTGTCCCCACCTGATTTTCACTAGTTGGGGAGAAAGCCTGAGGTCGTGAGTACGCTGTCTCCAGGCCATGTCACTAGGAGAAAAGGAAATTGGACAGAAGGAAACAGGAAAGCTCAAGGAGGGGGCCCCTTGAGTAACTATGGCATGCAAAAAAGGTTTTAAAGCAATATTTAGCATCTTCAGTTGTTTGAAGGCTACCCCAGAGAGAACATTGACTGGCCCTTTATTATCTACATGGACAAGACAAGCTCTGAAATCCCAGCTTATGGGGTAGGAATCGACCCACAGGTCACCCACCCTGCCGTCCCTGCCACGCTCTCCCCTGTTCCTTCCACAGTAGCCCACTCCATCGTCCCATGGTCCTTCTAGGAAATAAAGCCTCTTATTGAAATGAAAACTTAAGACCAGCATCAGGCAATTCTAGTGCTGCTCTCGGGGCCTACTCAGGGCAGCCCCCTCTGTCTTCCCCAGGAAGGAAAGTCCCAGTTAGCCAAGGGCCTTTCCCACCCTTCCTCCAGTCCCTAGTTAATTGTGGAGAAGAGAGTTATAATGGGTGTCTGGTAGAGACGAAGCAATACAGTGAACAATATGGACAAGAAGTGGCCATTGCACCCGTCCCTTATAGCTGATTTGGGGACAGAGGTGGGCAGTGGGTGTGGACGAGCTCTGTGGTTCTAGAATCAGTTCCTGGGGTTCCAGCAGCCCCAGGATTGGGGAGCAGGGCAGTCAGGCATCGCAAAGGACTGGGGCTGGGAAACTGGTTTCCAGAAGCGGGGACACTCAGCCGAGCACCTTCCAAGAAGGATGCTGAGTCAACTGGGACCCATTCCCTGGTGGGTCAACCTGTCCCCAACGCCAGCCCTGCCCAGATTGGGGCAGTGGCAGCTTAAGTGTGTCCTGGACAATTAATGCAATGCATTGGTCCTCCAAGAATGTAGCCATTTTCCTCTATTTATTTTTCTATTTGTGTTGCTAATAATAATATAATATTAATAAAACAATTTTAAAGTGGGTACATATGAACTCACGTAAGTTCAAGTAACTGCTATGTAGCTACAGTGTAGACACCAGGCTCCCTGATGTACTTGCCCTGCCACACCAAGGCCCCCACTCCCACGCACCTGTCTTCCCCCCAACCAGCCTCCTGCGGAGTGCTGTATAGCCCCCTGCAAATCCTGCACAGCTGGGCAGTGCCGGGCTGGACCGGGGGACACTGAGGGAGGAGACACAGCACTTGTGGGCTGGCTTCGGCCAGTCGGGAACACCGCTGTGAACCACCACTCCTTCTTCCTCCTCGTCAGCAGTCTTTCCTCTGCTGAGGCCCCTGTGCTCCCCACCCCCGGGGAACGCTTACACACCCTGACCTTGCTGTCAGGAATAAATCCTCAGAAAGCTCCAAGGCTGAGATCCCAAACTGTGACTTCAGGCATACTGTATCCCCCGAGCGTCTCTGCCCCCCGCTTCTGAGCCTTTGTTCCTCATGGCCCCTTTATCGACCCCACATTCTGCAAGGCATTGCTTCTGCACCTTGGGCCCCTAGCACCACCCTGGCTCCTACGTTTTGGCCCGTGAGTGGATTTTCAGTGCCTCCCATTGAGCCGCTGAAGAAATCTTTAGAAATTTCCCCGTATGTTAAAAGCTCGCGTCCTCTTCCCCACTTACTGCACCCTTAGCTGAGCCCAGCATCGAGCAAGCAACCCGATCCCTTCGTCCCCCGAAACTTCATTCCCTTTACTCGTTCAGTGACTAGAAAGTGTCGCCTGTGCCTCTGGATTAAAGCGAAAAGAAGCAGCCCCTTCGCGTGGGGAACCTGAGCCGGATGGAGGAGAGAGAGACGTTCTGATGGGGTCCTGAGGCCCTGGAGAAGCCCCCACCCCAGCGAAGCCTCTCAAGGAACGGGGGTGCTCAGAGGGGGTGCCTCTGAACCCGGCCTGGAGATTTGAGTAGAATGGGGATAGGAGGGAGGGAACAGTGTGCCAGGAGAAGGAACAGCCCGGGTGCAGGCCCAGAGGCAAGAGCATGGTTTGTTAAAAGCCTGGCCCCTGGACACTTGCCCTGCCCCCGCCTTGTTTCCTCCTCCCCCACCCCCAGGCCTGGTGCTAGGGCCTGGGAGACTCCAACCCTGAACAGAAGGTGCCCTGGCTCAGACACGGAGACCTTGCTCTTGGCCTTGGTGTCCTGCGGAAGATGTTCCGGGAGGGTTTTGTGCTTGCTGGCGTCAGGCCAGTAGTTATGCTGCCTCGGACTCTCTCTCTCATCTCCTTTCGGCCCTGTGGGCCTCCCATCTCTGTTGCTGCCTGCCTCCTCGCAGGCTCCGTTTCTCAGTCCCCCTCCATCAGGCTCTTTGGTCAGTCGACATCACTGCGGTAGATGGATGGACCATCGGCCCTTCCCTCTAAAGCACCTCTTCCTGGAGCCTGTTTCTGCTTCACTTTCTGCATCGTCTGAGCTCTCTGAGGCCCACAGATCTGTCTTGCCACACCAGAAAGCCTCCCTCAGCTATCTCGCCATGGCCTCTTTCCTGGAGGGTTTATGTCACTCTGTGCACAGGTCCCCAGAGTGTTGACGTCAAGGACATGCATGAACATGGAAATTTATTGATGGAAAGACCTTACTCTTAAGGGTCTCCAACTAAATATTAACAGGTGTGATGGGCAGAATATTGGTTTGTTACAGAGTGACTGAAGAAGACCTAGGGATCGTAGTGGACCACAGGCCAAGTTTGCAATACAGCCTCAAATGCAGGAGAGAATGTGCTAACCATGTCCCTAGAGAGGTGTGTCTGGGCTTGAAAGATAGAAAACATAGTATCTTCGCTGTCCATCAGACCCCTGGAGGAGTGTGTGTGGTTGCTATAAAGTAACAGGGCTTGTTTACCTGCTTCCACTCAACTCCACATGCCTTTCTCAAGCCATTCTCAAGGACCTCAACACCAGTTTCTCAGTGAAGGCAGTTTCCCCAAAGCAGTCCTTGGATTTTCTTGGCTCTGCGCTATCCACAGCACTTAGTTCATCCCTAACCATTGAGGTTGCTGGAGTAGTGAAATAATGAATGAATGTCGATAACATCCCGTGATACCTGGCACACAGTAGGTGCTCAGCAAGTGTGGTTTCTCTTCCCAGGAGCTCACCTGACATGCCCCCAGAAACAAAAAGGAGGCCAGAATAGAGAGGTGGTGAGCATCACCCATTTTCTTAGATGCTTGTGCCCTGGTGGACATGGGGAAAGATGCCCAAGTCTTATAGATACCCCAGCTCATGTGGGGGTCACCATCCCTAGGACAGGTTTAATCTCAGGGAGCTAGGAAGCCTCTGGCCAGACCAGTCCCCTCCAAGGCCCTGCGAAGGGGGCCGAAGGGACTCACCGGGGCCAGATGACCCGGTCACACAGGGTGAGCGCCCTTGCCCCCGGCTGAGCCGGGCTGAGAACACCCCAAACTTGGGCAGTCAGTTCCCACCTCAGGCCCCTAGTCTCTCTCTCTCCTCCGAGCTTTGGTCTTGCTCTGGGGTCCACTGCACACACCGCGGGGTTCGGTCGGTTGGTTACGGTCCAAGTTTTGACCTTAAGAAAATCTGTAATTGTAAAAAGGCTTTCTCTCTATGTAAATTACGCTGTTACCTTTTCTATACACAAAGCATATATACCTATAAATATTATACATATATATTATATATATATAAATATACATAAAGACTTATTTCGTGTACAGACCGACAGGGACCGATGGCCCGTATTGTTTTCTCCACGATCGCGATGACTGTCACAGAATGATTAGTGTAAGGAGCGGGTTTCATGTTTTCCTTTTGGGGGCCACTTCGTTCCTTCCCCTGTTTCTCTGTGTCTGTCTTGGTCGCTGTCTGTCTCTCATTCATCGCCAACGTCTCTGTGGTAGGAAAGAACAGTAGGTTCAAAGACCATCTGAGAAAGGAAGGCCAGATGGGTGGAGGGTCCACTGTGTATATTTGTACAGAATCATTTATAAAGTTTTCTACACTTCTCGAAAAGTATTTCTAACGTGGGCCGTTGGACAGGGAGTGAGCCTCTGTGCCGACAAGCCCATCGTCTCTTGTGTTGAGTGCAATGTTTAGTGAGAATCCAATGTCTGAATTATTTATGCCAATAAAGAAGTTGAGAATTACTGCATCACACTGCCGCCAACACAGGTCTGAATTCTGTTGTTGTCTGTCGCACGGAAGAATCTTGAGATGTGACACTGGCCGGTGTATCAGTCAGCTATTGCCACGATACTACTGTGTAACAAACCTCCCAGAACTCCATGGCTGACGAGAACTGGCATTAATTCTCATGCTCCTGGGTCTGTAGGTCTGGGTTGGGCTGAACTAAGCCTTCCCTTGCAACTTCAGGTCAGGTTCAAGTCTGCCGCACCATGTCTCCCTGTTTCAGGACTCAGGCAGAAGGAGAAACTCCCTGGGGGCATGCTCTTCCTATGGCCGATCAGAATGAAGAGCCCAACCGAACCGTACAAACACACTCAAGGCCTCGTCTCAAACCACATCCACTAACATTCCTGTGGCCAAAGCAAGTCGTATGACCTACCCTTTCAATGGGAGGGGCCCGTAAACTCCACTCAGAATGGGAGGAAGAGGGAAGTGAGCATTTGCTGAAGAGTAATGCAAATTATAGCCTGGCCGAGTATGCTTCCATCTGGCCAGTCACAGATGAGTTCTCTCCCTAGGGACGAATGCAGCGTGAATGCATAAATACACGTATGTGCATGTGCACACACACGCACGTGCACACACAAATATGAGTCGATATGTGGAGCCCCTGCTGTGCGCCTGGCCCAGAAAGTTCTTAGCATTATCTTGTTAATCCCCAGAACCACCCAATTCCATCCGACAGACGAAGAAGCCAGTGCAGAGAGATGACGTATCTGACCCAACCCAAGGCGAGAACCCACCAACAGCATGACGGGCTCGTAAGTACCTTGAATCATTTCTGGAGTTCCCCTTACAAAGTGCTTTTATGCAACCAGATCTCTTCTGATCTGGAAAACCCGCCAGTGAGGGAGGGACCGTTCGAAGCAGAAGGAACTGCGACTTGGGGAAACGAGTTATCGCATAACCCTGACTCAGACTCCCAGTCCTCTTCCTGGAGACCATGCTGCAGGGAGACGGAAGAGCTGGCTTCATCTGTCCCAGTAGTTCTTCCCTGCACACACTCCAGGAGCAAGAGCGCAGCGGCAGGCCTGGAGTCACATGCTAGCTCTATCACGTGCAAGGTGCATGGGCTCAGGCAGGTCGCGTAGCTTCTCTGAGCTTCCGTCCCCTCATTTGTAAAACGAGTACAATCATTGTACCTGTAACACCCGCCTCCCAGTGGCGTGAGGCTTACATGAACTCACATCAGTACTTGGGGCAGTGCCGCCCCTAGTACGCTCTCTGTTGATGTTTGGTGCGTGTTCATCTTTATTACTGGTGTGACTGTGGCACAGGGCTTGCCTTAGTAACTAAAGAGCCAACTTGACCTTGACTTTCTGCCTCCCAGAGTGCTCCACCATTGCTGAGCGTGGGCCCAAGCCCCGGCCCACCCCCAATCTCTCTCTCAGTAGCACCTGGTACTTAACACGCTAAGCTTGTGGACCCCAGTGACAAGCATGATTCTTTCCCACTCACCACAACCAGGTGAGGTGGGTGGTGTGAGTTGTCCCATTTGGCAGGTGGGAGAACTGAGGTTCCGAGAAGTAGACGTGTCCTGCAGCTTCTGAATTTCGGTCCTGGGCGACACGACTCGCCCAGCTGTGTGACCTAGGTGGGCCGTGATGTTAACTTCTTGAAGCCTCAGTTTCTTTAACTGTAAAATTGAGATAATCATTGCTCTCACTTTAGAGAACTGTGGTCAGGATTAGCAGCAGGTAAAAAAAAAAAAATCAAAACACATAATCCTTGGCATAACTAACCAATAATCATTAGGCATTTCAAGCTCAGATCTGATATTTAGCTCCGAGACAGTGTTGATGTGGGGAGGAGGTGTGAGGCGAGACCAGAACCTTCCCTCCCCATCTCGGGTATTTCAAGCAGAAAATAAGGGGACAGAGTGTTCCCTGGGGCCTGGAACTAATTGATTGACCCGGTTCTGGCTTGTGGTCCTCTCTGGCCGCGGGGCCAACATCCATCAGGCACAGCAGGTGTTGAGCTGGGGAGGGAGGCCTCGCAAGTCATCGGAACTGAACAGCTCATTAACCTCCATGCACAGGCTGCAGGGGAAGGGCCTGGGAGCCAGAAACAAGACGTGGACGAGGCCACCCAGCTGCCGGGGTGGCAGAAACACAGCCTCTCGGACCCGTCTGGCCCCCTAGGTTCCTCCTCACCTTTGCCCAGGTTAAGACCCGCCAGCCCACCCTCATCTTCCACCTCCTGTCGGCCTATTCCCAGGCACGAAGCTACGCACGTTACATTTGTCCTTTCGTTGAATTCTCCCTGTAGTCCTGGGAAAGCAAATACTCCGTGGTATACCTATGCCGATAAAGCAACTGAGGCTCAGAGAGGTTGAGTCAGTTGCCCAGAGTTACGCAGAGGGAAAGGTGGCACCGGGATCCAAACCCAGATGATTAGAATCTGGGCTCCCCGCTCTGAACGGCAAGGCTGAACATCCTCCAGTGAAGACGGATTGCCGTGGATTCAAGCAATGGCGATGAATCAACAGTTCTCAGTCAGGGGTGATGTCTTCCCCTGGGGACATTTGGCAATGTCCCACTGGAGAATGCTATGGCGTCTAATGCCTAGAGGCCAGGGATGCTGCTCAGTACCCCACAGGACAGACCCCACAACAAAGAATTATCCAGCTCAAATGTCAGTAGTGGTTAAGAAACCGTGCTGTAGGGCGGGGAGGTGCCGGCTGGGTTCACAGGGGGAGCAATTAGGAAAGCTTTCTTGGAGAAAGAAGGCAGTTCATCCACTTTCATTTTACAGATGTGGCAAGAGAAATTATGTGAGTTTCAAAGGCACGGACTCAAACACGAGTAATGGTTACTAAACACCTACGTGGCGGGTACCAGCTCACACATTTGACAGTCCTACGCTTAGGCATTGCCCTGCTTACATCACGGCCCTTGGAGGGGGAAATTATTATCCTCATTTTGTAGTTGCAGGAGCTGAGGCTCAGGGAGGTGATTCATGCTCAAAGAGACACAGTTAGAAGGGGCACACCGCTGAGATTGGCACCTGGTTCGCCAATCATTTGCTCAGCTACAGTCTGAGAACAGCTAACTCAAGACACTAACCTCAGGGAGTCTGCCACCCCGACACAGTTCTGCCTCAGCCAGGAGCGTCTAATAAGCATAGGCAGGTGGGTAACCACTGGATTCGAGTGTGAGTCCTGGCCAGACACCACTGAGCAGCTGTGTGACCTTGGGTAAGTCACTTTGCCTTATCTGCTCATCTGTAAAATGAAGATCATAATGTATCTCTTTCATGAACTTGTGATGAATACTCAATGACATA
The DNA here is from genome assembly GCA_003508835.1 of Eonycteris spelaea. Lineage (NCBI taxonomy): Eukaryota > Metazoa > Chordata > Mammalia > Chiroptera > Pteropodidae > Eonycteris > Eonycteris spelaea. The sequence continues at coordinate 2,403,057 of PUFA01000042.1, forward strand.
AGATAAAGTGTTTAGCAGAGAGTAAGCCCTCTGTGTGTGTTTTAGTTTGGGACATCTGGGAGATATGGTTGGGGCTTAAATGGGGAATATTTGTTGAGGGGCTTGAATACCAGGATAAGGTTTTGGGGGCCCAGCCTGACAGGCAGTGGGAGTCCAGGAGTCACCTGTCAATTGATGTGAGAGGTCAGACACGTGGATCCCACACTGCACTGAGGTCCGTTTCTCTTTCCCCCGAAATGAGCCCTGTGGGAAATGAGCCCTGCTTCTCGGGTCTTTCCTACGTCTTCGAAGAGGCTCTGGGAGGCCCAGGCACAGCCATGCTGAGGGTAAAGCAGGTATGGCCAGTGCAGGTGGCTTGAGCTCCAGGTAGGGGTGGGGTTGAGCAAAGGGGAGACTCTGGCCCCTGGCTCGGTCACTCTTCTCATAGGCCTCCCTGTTCCGGAGGAGATCCCACCCGCAAGCCCCCACCTTACATTCCAGGAGCTGACCTTGATGTGCTCACATGCATACACACACAGATACACACTCTGTCACCTATACACACACACACACACATTCGCACTCGCCCACTTTCAAAATGCTCAAATTCTCACTGCCCACCCCACACTCTTACACAAACCCTGGTCCCACACTCTGGCTCACCCTACTTTCTAACTAACCCCTCCCCTTCCCTCTGGTTGGGGCTGGGTACCTGCCGTCCTCATTTGACATTTGCATTTGTGTTTCTAAAACATGCCCTGTGGTCACTGGACAATCCAAGACTATTGTTCCTGGGGTGGGTTGCTGCTTCTGGGGCAGCAGGTGGACCAACTGGGACCCTGCTCTTCCCAGTAACTTAAATGTGAGTCCCTGCCCTTCCAAGGGCTCCAAATTACCACGGTGCTTGACAATTGGTTCATTGTTTGCCCTGAGCCATTTATAACTCAGGAAGTTCTCCCATGGGAGATTTATTCACATGTGAAATAACATCTCAGCCACTAACAAGCCAAATAAGGGAAAACACATTCTTAGGTCCTGAAAACAGTGGCTTCAGCCAGTGCCCAGAGTCCCAGAGTGTGTTCATGGCAGACTCGTGAGTGTGGGCAAAAAGCAAAAGGGCGCGGAGTGAAATTAAGTTATGTTTCTTTGCTGCAGGACTTATCAGGGCCTTTAATACACTCACGAACCTTATAAACTCTCCCAGAGGGGGCTGGAGTATGTATGTTTCCCAATTTGGGGGCCCCTTTGTTCACTGTATCTTAGAGAATTAATGCTCCGTGGAACTCTTTGAGAAGCCGTGCTCTCAGCTATGGGAAAACCTCAACATATATTCTCGGACCCTTTACAGACCATGTTTCCTGTTGGGCCATGTTTCCTGGTCCATTAAATGAAAGGAAAAATATGTTAGGGAAACCAATATACTTTCTTGGCTTTTTATTTATTTTGCCCAGTAAAGACATCAAAAAAAAAAAAAAACTCACAAAGCAAAACCCAAACAAGATCTCTCCAGCTTACTGTATCATTGCTTTATAAAAGAAAGGTTAGCTAGTCAACCAAAAAAAAAAAAAAAAAAAAAGGTGTCCGTATTTTGAGGAATAAAAAAATAAAATACCCTTATGTTTTTCTCATTTCTTCAAAGCCCAGCGAACATTCTGACATGGACCAGAGCGAGTCCGCATGCAAGCGTCTGGGGGCCACCCGCTTGGCGCTGAAGTCCCAGGCTCTAGAGTGTGGTGCCAGGGCTTCACGCTCCTGCTCTTCCACTCATTGCCCCTGTGCCCTGAGAGGTTGCCATGCTGGGCGCCCCTCCCCCTCCGCTGTGCACTTTGGCTTCCAACAGCTGCTCCTGTGATCCCTTAGAAAGACTGTGGCCGCTGGAGCTGTGTTTGTATCCGCCCTGGGGCAGCCCTTAACCATGACTGTCTGGTAGAGAAGTGGTAAACCTGGCACCTCTCACCTTGAAGGAGGATGCCCTCCAAGCGGACCTCATGCTCCAGAGCCCTTTGCAGGGCTGTGCCCTTGCCCACCTTCTTCTCCCCATCCTTTACCCATCTCCCCTGGGAATGCTTCCTTGCTAAGTGTCTTAAACATGGCTTCTCATCTAGGGATCTGCTTCCGGGAGAACCCAACTAAGACAGTCACTTTATGCAATTCTCTGAGCCTCAGTTTCTTTGGGTGTCATAGACAGATGATACTCACACCCACCTTCTTAGCTAAACGTGAAGACATTAGGGAGATGATGGATGTGAACCATATAGCATGGAGCCTAGCTCATAATTCACGGAAGGCTGATATTTGCCATTATTAGGTTGTTACTGGAGCCTATGTGTCTTTGGGGTTCACGAATCTGAGAGATGGGTTTCATACCAGAAAGACTGACTGTGGAGCCGTAGTGCACTTGTGATCACCTCTCCTGGAAGCTGTAGACCCAGCATCTCCCTCGCCCACCCACTCCCTGCCAGGACTGGGCAGACCCCAAGATGGGGGCTGGAGCTTGAATCTCTGGCATTAAGTCCCCGCCCCCCAAGTGCTGGGCTCCTTCCCCTCTGCCTTTTCATCTAGTAAAAACGGAGCTTCGGACGCCTCCGACAAAACCTCTGAGGATTTCGATTTATTTCATTGTTATTCCTTTTTTATTAACATCGGAGTCCGCACCAGCAGCCTTACTGTAGAGTTAGGCTTGGAGACGATATAGATGAACAGCAGTTCAGCTGTATTCTAGTCCGGAGCCATCCTGATTCTTTGTTCTATGTGACATTTCCAATCCCAATGAGTTTTTTTTTTTTTTAAGAAAATCAGAACTCACTGAAAGTACAGGAGCGAGGAGTTCTAGAAGGAACAAAACATTGCTAATAGCACCGTGACCAGGAAGCAGGGATGAAACAGACCTGAGCGATATCCCCTGGACACTGGACTGGGGGACCAGGGGCATTGCCTGGTACCACTCACGGATGCTCACATCTGCAGTCGCTTTATCACATGTGAAATCAAGTCCTCTTAGAGCTGATTTAGTTTTCACTTGTGACACGTTTGAAATGATGAAATCAGATCCGCTGCTGATTTCTCTGTCTTGCAGTAAGAATGAAGATTCTTTGAAGAATTTAACGTTACTTTTCATTACAGGAAGGGGTCACAAACTACAGTCCCCAAGGTCTATATGACCTGTGCCTATTTTTGTACAGCACATGAGATAAGAATGACTCATATTTTAAATGACCGAAGAAATCAGAAGAATATTGCAGGACATATGAAAATTAATATAGAATTCGTACATCAGTGTTCATAAATAAAGTTTTAGTAAAACATAGCCATGCCCATGGCATTGTCAGTGAAACCAAAAATATTTACTATCTGGCCCTTTACAGAATTGTTTGCTGACCCTTGCATTACAGAATGGTCAAAACTCTCTAAAGAAGAAGGAGACAGGTCTATTCAGGGGGAGCAGTGAAAGGGCATCAAGCCACACTGCACTGGCTTTGGGAGAAGGTTCTTTCCCAGACATAAGGGTCTCTCTTTGCTCTCGGATCAGCCTGGCTACCTATCCTTTCTCCTCCATGTAGATGTACACATCCCCAGAAGCCCTTTCCACTTTAGGCCTGCAGGATTCTGCCCCACCCGCCAGAGCTATTGTGTAGGGATAGACAGCTGACCCAGGCTGAACCAATCGGATTTTTTTCTTGGGAATTTAGAATTCTGAACTGGGGCTTCCAGGGAGGGAGGGGTCGAGTAGTATTAGGAGCTAGCTAATCGATGGCTCAGAGAAGGTCTAGGAATCTCCAGAGCAGACTTAATTTCAGCATTTCCTCAGATCCCTTGGATTCTCCAGATGTTCTGTATCCCAATCCATCCTCCCCTTCCTCTTCTTTTCCCTGAAAATCTCAGCATCCTCTCTGTCCCTTGCAAACCGACAAGCCCGAGTGACCTGGTCTCTAGCCCAGGTCTCTGCGCATCGTCCAGAGCGACGAAGGTGAAGACGCCGACCCTCTGTGCACATGCAAAGTTCTGAGCAGAACAAAAGATGATCGAGGTTTTACGTTTCAATACAAACCAGTTTCAGAGTTCACTTCATCAACCGTGTCCTTCCACTAATATCTTGTTAGGTAAGTTGTTGAACCTATGGGTGGCCCAGTTTTTCATCATCGCCAAATGGAGATACGACGTGACTCTATAGGACCGATGTTAAGATTGATGCGAAATTACTGAAAAGCTATAGACACATCGAGGAGGTTGCACGAGGGAACAGTATCACAATGGAGGAAAGAGCAAGGGCTTCGCGGTCAGCCAGACTTACCTTCGAATCCCAGTTCTGTTGTATGACCTCGGGCAACTTGCTCGACCTCTCCGAGCTTCAGTTCCATCATGCTTATAACGGTGATATACTAGTCTCCGTGCTGTCGGGTTATTGGGAAGATTTAACGCTGTAACACATGTAAATTATTTAGCATAGAGCCAGGCACGGAGCAAGCCCTCAATAATTGATAGCTACCGTGAGCGGTTTTATGATCGGTCGCCCAGAGGAAGTTCAGTGTTATTTCAAGGTAAAAAGCATCCTTCCATCCCCATTCCTCACAGTTTAAACAATCCGGTGGCTTCCACCTCCCCTGACTCCAAGTCTGTGGGCTGCCTGGTTCTCTCCTCCTTTCCCTTTTTCCCTCATCTTCCCATCACAGGTTGACTTTCAAGATTCCAGGCTTTGGCTGGAATGAGCTTGCCGCCTCCCAGCCCCTCAGAAAGAGCCAGCTTTTCTGAGAGTCAAGGCTTCTAGTTCCCTCCTCACCCCAGTAAATGTTGGCAGGATGCTGGCATTTCAAGGGGCCCCAACCGAACCCCCTCAGAAGCTTCTTTCCCCAGTCTTGGGCAATTTCCTCACGTTCAGTATCCGTACACTGATGATTACTCAAGAAGAACCTCCATGAAGGGACTTTATAGACCCTCCAGGCTGGTACACGAGGCCCCGGGTAGTGAAGGCCCCTGCTCTGTGCCAGGGCCTTTATATTTAATCCCCAATAATGCTCTCAAAAGCTGCGCTGTCTGGCAACAGTAGCCACTGGCCATGTGTAGTTATTTACGTTAATTAAAATTAAATAAAATTTGATAATCAGTTCCTCCATCATATCAGCTACCACACGCATGGGCAGAGGCCAACACCTTAGTGTTCACATGTCCATCATGGCAAAAATTCTACTCTGCGGCATGAAACCGTCCTCACCCCACTTTACAGATGAGAAAACTGAGTCTCAGCGTCATGCAGATGTGCGATCGAGCCGCCAGGATTGGCCCTCAGGCCACTTTTTCCAAACCACCAGATCACGCTGCTTTTATAAAATGCCCAGCACCGGGCTGGGCTCCAAAGACAGAAAAACTGATGAACTCAGAGGACAGAGTGACGAGGAGTTTAAAAAAATGACAGTACTGCATGACAACCCACCAGATCTGTGGGCGCGGGACACCAAACCCATCGAGCTGCGAAAAATCTTACCTCTTGTCTTCATCCCTTTAATCAACAAAACTTTGCAGAACGGCACCGCCCCAAACAGAAGCCACAGGCTACATGTGTCTACCGAGCCCCGGGACTATGATGATGAAGTGAGATGTCAGTGTGAAATACTAGGTTTCTAAGACGGTCAAAAAAAAAAAAAAAATCCAGAATGTCAGCTCTCTCAAGAATTGTTCATAACGGTTACATATTGACATGATCACTTTCAACTATTTGGGGTTAAAGTCCACTGCTATAATTTCACTTGTTTCTTTTCACTTTTCTAATGTGCCTCCCAGAAAGTTTAGACACTTAGGTCCGTGGCCCACGGTGCATTTCTACTGGTCGACGCCGCTCAGTAGGGCCTACTGCGTGCCAGTCCGTGCGCTCTGCAAGCGGCCACAGAGGGGCACCAGGAGGGTTTGACTCCCAGCTGACGGCCGCCCGCTGTGACAGCCCCGACAAGGGACACGCTGCGCTGCTCTGAGGTTGGCGTCCCCAGCGGGCACACAGGCTCCACGCGTCCAGCCTTCTGCGTAGAGTACGGGGCAGCTGCCTGCCAGAGAGCCAGGTGCACAGATCTGGGGCCTTCAACAAGCAACTTGTTTTCTCTGTTTCCTCCTCTGTAAAATGGAAACAATTGTCCCTGCCTCCTGGAGTTAATTTAACCTGAGAGGTTAAATTAAGCGACTGAATGAATACGAAGTGCCTGTCCCATGGTAGGTGCTTAATATAGGACTGTGGTTTTCAACCAGGGGGGGCGTTGGCCCCCACCCCCCCCAAGGCATTCAGCAATGTCTGGAAACATTTGGGGTGTCACAACTAGAGGGGGGGAGGATGCTACTGGCATTTAATGAGTGAAGACCAGAGATATGCTAGACATTCTACAACGCACCGGACAGCCTCCGCCACAAAGAATAGTCCAGTAGCGTTGAGGTGAAGAAACCCTGATGTCTGGCAATGGCTGTCATTCATATTAACACTCGTGAAAATTGCCTAGTTAAAAGTACGGTCAGGAGGCGCCGACTCCATGGTGGCAGGGATCTTTGTCAGTCTCGACCTAAGCTATAGCCCCAATGCCTAGATCAGTGCCTGGCACATAGTCAGTGGCCAGGAAATATTTGCTGAATGAAGAATGAGTGAATCCAATGGCAGGGCTTCTTGTTGCCAAAGTCTCAAACACTTCAAGTTAGAAAGGTTCCAGATCGCCACCCCGGTCCGCAAATTTATTCATATAAGAAACATTTGCCAAGCTCCTACTGTGTGGCATGCTCTGTGCTTCGGCACCGGGGGTGTAATGGTGTGGACGAGACTGAGAAGTGGGGCTCGGTCTTATGGGTAAATTGGACAAATGAACAGGCAGTTCTGGTGCCTGGAGTAAGTTTTGGTGGCCAGGGGGCTCCGGGAAGCCACCTGCCTGGGGTGGGCGGTGGACTCAGAAAAAACTTCCAGGAGAATATGATTTCCAAAATTAGGCCTAGAGGAGGAGTAGAAAGCAACTAGTTTTCCAGGACTCTCCCAATTTCTGGGGTCTCCTTTATAGCAACCTTTTGAGGGGAGGTCACTTCCTCCCAAGGTGGCCCACTCTGTGATTTGTCGCTGCTTCTTACGAGAACATTCTCTTACTAATGACACTCACTAGTAAATGGAGCCAAGGGTGCAGTCACCTGAGCTCCGAGCCTAGCCCTGGTCATCCCGAAGCCCCAGCCTATATCCTAGTCACCTGCCCCACATTTAGCTGAGAGTGGCCCATGGTTTACAGCCCAGCCAGCTGCCCGCTCCCTTCTCAGCTTGACACGCCAGGCTGGCTGAGTCACGGGCTCAGCTTCTCCCAGCCCACGTGGGGTCTGGGCCTAGGCCAGGGGGATGAGCTGCCTGCCAGGATGGCCATAAGTCAGACCAAAAGGAGACCATGAGCTTCACCGAGGATTAGACCTAAGAATGTTCTGGAATCCCACACTCCTCCTCGGAGCTCCCCAAGGGCAGACCCAGCAGATAGGCTTGTTATTTTACCAGAGAGGAAACTGAGGCACACGATGTGTGCGGGGAACTGTCCTGCCTGAGAATGGTAATATAATAATGATCGCTGCGTAGTATCAGGGTTGATCGTTAGAATGTGCCAGCTTCCTGTGCGCAAGGACCTGTCCACACTGTTCACTGGCACATAGTAGGTTCCCGACCAGTCCTTTCGTTGACTTCTCATCGAGGACTCAGTCTAAGGAATGGCATGTTTCTTGGTGTGTTTTTTCACCGCTTGTCTGTTTACCACGGGGCGCAGACTACTTTGTCTAGCATTATACCCCAGCATGGTGACCCACACATAGTAGGTGCTCAGTAAATGTTATTGAGTAAGGAAGTGAGTGCTCATTTACCCTCACGTGGCCCAGACAGTGAGGCAGTGCTCTTTAGCACATTTTGGAGGTGAGAAGCTGAGGCCTGGAGAAGTGAAGTGGTCTCTGAAAGTCATGGAGTGGGCGAGGCAGAGGCCGGATTCGAACCCAGGTCTGTTATTGCAGCGCCTGTGTGTGCTCTTAACTGCTGGGTCCTGCTGCCTCTGGCTGAGGGGAGAGGGCAGCGGTGGGGGCCTCTGAGAAAGGCTACTGGGGCAAGATAGGGACGGCGTTGGCACTCCCACCCCGCCCGGTGAGTCCCAGCCACAAAGCTTTTTCAACGTGGCATCCCATGTGGTGTTTACTGCAGCTGCAGCCAAGCCCAGAGAGGCAGAGTAACTTGCTCAAGGTCACACAGCAAGGTAAACACAGGTCTTCTGACTCCACGTCCAATATGTGTTTCCCCGAAATCCCAGCTGTGGTTCCAACTCTGAGCCCTAACATAAGTAGGGACACACGTGGGTCAGAAGAGGAGGCCGATGTTTCAAGCAGTGGACGTTGTTTTTCCGGGCAGGCTGGCCCAACACGTCAGGTGGCAAACCCGAATTGCACACTTTGCTGCGTGGCCTTGGGAACTGGCTCCCTCTCTGAGCCTCAGCTTCCTTCTCTCAGAAATGACGATTGTTAGTTAAATGGTGGCAGGTGGTGTAGTTAAAATCCCTGACCTGGTGCCTCCCCTCGTGGGTGAGCGTAAAGAAGATGAGCTTCCCTGAGTCTCAGGTCTTCACCTGCAAAGTGGGCTTCGTGGGAGACAGTGCGGGCACCAGGCAGGCCCTGGCATGTAGTAGGTGTTCAATAAAAGATGGTCCAGGGGACCCTTTGCGACGCGGGGCGACCCGCCTCAGCCTCCAGCAGGCCCAGCCTGGCCACTGCGGCGCACACACTCCTGGCTGTCCCCAGCCAGCTGGGGGAAACCTGAGCCACCTCCTCCTGGGCAGACGCTGTCATTGCCACTGCTGCCTCTGAAATGAAAAAAGGTCAGAGCCTGGGGAAGCGGGCGATGGAGGTGGCAGCAGGAGGGAGGAGGGGGCTGGCTGGCGGCGGCCTGACCCGCCGTCATCTCTGCCCAGGACGCCTGAACCTGCCAGGCCTGGGTGCGCCCGGGGCTTGGCCTCCCACCCTGCAGAGCCGCCTCCCAGCCTGCCTCTGGGGAGGGGCCGCCTGGTGTCAATTAAACCCCGGCCACGCGGCCACACCACACCAGGCAGCTGATTAGTGCCGCTGGCCTCTCCAATGGGGAGCACTGCTTGAGAGGGGGGGCGCCTGCCACCACGCGAGGGTGAGGTCTCGCCGGAGCCCGTGAGTACCCGGGTGGGGGCTCAGCTCCCCAGACGGCGGGGGGGGGGCCTGGCGGGTCCGTGGGCATCGCAGGGAGGGGGCTTATCATGTGGTTTGTTATGGGGCCTTCAGCATCTCTGCCCCGCTTGGCGTCGGCCTTACTCGAACGGTACCCGAGGAGACCAAGTGCCAGCCCTGTGTCCTTCTCCCCGGGTTGTACAGCTGCAGAGGCCACCCCTAGACCGTGGCCGAAGGGACCTGATGGGTGAATGAAGGACCAGTCGGCCCAGATTGAGGCTGTAGGGTCCCGACGCTCCCTTCATTGCCCCCAGTGGGCTGGTTCCTTGTGTCGGCCTCCTGGGCACCTCAGGCTGCACCCTCCAACTGCCAGCTCGTGCTCTGGGGGGCTGTTCACTGGGTGGCACGAGACCCATGCAGGAAGCAGGCATGGGGGTGCCGCATGTCTTGGAGCATGGCTGGGGGCCACGTAGGGCCTTGGCCCAAGACCCACAGATGCTTCTGGGGGCACTGGTCCAGCCTGCAGGCTAGGCAGCTCTGCAAGGTCTGAGCCACCTCCTGGTTTCCAGTAGGGGGACAGTCCCCGCAGTGGCAAAGCAGGGGGCAGCTGCCTGCCCGTGGCACAGACCGGGGTGGGGGCGGGGGGCGATGTCAGAGAGTCACAGCTCTAGTACCTCCAAGCAGCAAGGTGACGTGTGACTTGTCTCTGGGCTTGCACTATGAACTCTGAGCCTCAGCTCCTGGCTCTTAGGAGTTCCATTATTCATGAAAGAGGTCCCTTGTGACAGATGGTGTTCTCTCTTCGTAGTACCACAGGGTGGTCTGTGGCCACCGTCTGCTTGGGGCAGAGGCAAGGTGTGTTCAGGAGGAGATGGTGGGGCCTGGGGAGATGGAGCAATGCTGGGTGGGTAGCCACATATTTGTGTCACCTGGGGTGCGTTTGGGAGATAAGCAGGATCACCTGTGTGGATCTCTGGAGCCCGTTCATTCAGAGAGTAGCCTCAATGTGCAGACTGGGGAGAAAGGATGGGTCACGGGCAGAGAGCCCAGTGCCCAGTAGGGCACAGCCACGTGTCCCCTTCTGTGTGTTAAATGCATATGTGCGTGTGAGGTTTTATTGATGCCAGTGCTATGCCGACAAGGGTTTTGGGCAGCCCCCCTGGGTCACTGTGGTCTGCTTTGTCGAGTGTGGTCCATCTGGGGCGAAGGGGCGTGAGCATTTCCGGAGGCAGCTCCCGTGAGCTCCCTGGTGGGCCAGCCACATGGTCTCCCCATTGTGCACCTCGGGGAGCTCGCCTATTTCTCAAACCCCATCGACACCTGGCCGAGGCCCAGGCCAGACTGGTGACTGGACTCGAGGACTTAGTCCCCGGACCCCGTGTCTGTGAGTCTGGGCGAGTGGGCAGTAGGTGGGGGACAACCAGAGCTGGAGCTCAGCGGCTCTCTGGGAAATACTGGATCTAGTTCATTTCCCCCATAAATATTCATTGCAGGCCTCGTCCGGGCTTGGGCTCGGGCTCAGAACTGGCAATATGACAGTGAACCTAGAATCCATTCATTCGCTCAAAAACATTTATGGAGAAACACCTATACTAGGCGCTGAAATTTCACGGTGGATCTCAAATCCCTTTGTTCCTCTAGTTCTTCCTTCACGTCACACTGTTTATCAAGCACAAGCACTACTATGTACCACATCCGTGCAGGCTGCAGATACACAGCAAATCTGGAAAATGAAAAGCAACTTCTCAACTTTCCCTGCTGGCTATACACAATAAGCCTGGATTTAGAAGACAGGCAGCTGCTTAAGATGCAGAAGGACATCGGGGTCCCTTCTCTGGTCCCTTTGCACCAAGGGTTGAGGCTCCACTTAGCCACGTGGTCGTCCGTCCACTGGAATTAGTGGCTTTCGCTAGAGCCCAGCAATCAGGGCCATGACGTACCCTCTTTGGGAACTGTTCACACCAAAACAAGGTGAGCTTCCTTCGCACACATCCATGGTTTAACTCCCTTTTCCAAAGGACATTATGGTAACTTTGATGACTAATTATCAAGTATGCCCGAAGCACACTTGCTTGGGTACTTAATAAAGACAAGAAGGCACCATTTGTCATTTGCCAGGAGCCAGGCACCGCGCAGAGGACGTTACATGACTCATCTTAACGGAATGCTTGCCCGACCCGCAGATGGAATCTCACGCATTTCCATTTTGCAGCTACAGAAACTGATAAGAGAGGACCTGGCAACTTGCCCAAGGCCTTTCCGATGCAAAGCCTGTTCCTGTAACCTCTGGGCTAGCGACCTCAAGGAGGTCCTGATGAGATGGAGGCATAAACGGGGGACATCTACACACAAAATTTGGACAGGGAAGTGTGAGGGAGGATGTGTTCACGTCCAGGGGTGGGTGGAGCCGATAGAACATGCAAACAAAACCTCATGGACATAGATCAGAGTTCTGGGTGAAATGAGGGTGGGGGGGGTCTCCCTCTGATGCCCGGCCCTTGAAGTGCCCCCTGAGGTCCCTCGGTGAACCCCTGAGATGCGAGGGCAGCTGGCAAAGCATTTTGGTGTGAAGCCAAAGCCAGCCAGGGTGAACGCGACAGGTGAGGATCCCAGGCAGGTGATGGCTGAATTGGCCTTGAAGGTTTAGAGGCACTGGATAGGAACTGAGAAACGCAGACTTCTGGGGAGGGAGAGGACGAGGCATTCATTCATTCCACAAGTATTCGCTAAGCTCCTCCTGGGAGCTGGACGTTGGTCTAGGCACTTGGCCACGGAAAGCCAGGCTCCTCCCCTTGGCCGAGAACGGATGCTCTGAGGCCCGTGGGATTGGAGCAGAGGCTTTGATGGAGGGCGGCAGAAATGGCTGTTCCTTCAACGAACGCACGGGAAGCTCCTCCTGGCCCCTTGGCCTGGGTCACAACGATGAGCAGATTCGGTCAGGTTCTCCAGAAGCAGGGCCTGAGACGTGGCCTCCTGTAGACGGGTCTGGAGAGGGCGTTTTCTAGGAAAGGGCCGCTGAAGGGGGCTTAGCAAGGCTGGGTCTCCGCGGGAGACGCCTCAGCCGGAATGCTTGAGGGGCTCTGGCGTGTGACTTGCATGAGATCCCCCACCTGACACGAGGGAGGGGGCTTGCGGTATTTTCATGTCGGCCAGCCACTGGCTCAGGCTGTCGTCCCCAGATGGGGCAGGGGTTGTCATAATTTTCCTGGCAAGCCAGCTTCCTTATGTAAGGCGGTTCTCCATAAAAAAAAAAAAAAAAAAAATTCAGGACCTGGGACTGGGTGTCTGGGAAAAGCACCACCATCATCTCCCACGCTGCTCCTGAGTAGCTCCCAGTCCGGTGCGGGGAGAGGCGGCGGGCAGGTGAACTGCCCACTGGAGAAGCACAGGGCGGAGGGACCCAGGAGGGAGTGACCGTCCCAGTGTGGCAAGGCGAGGAAGCACGGATCGGAAGAATTTGCGTCTTGGGTTCAAACCCGAGCGCTGCCCCTGGCCAGGTGTTGACTCTGAGCCAATTCCTTCTCGTCTAGAGTCTCCGGTGGCTCTGCTCGAGGGCGTGGGTGTTCCTTGGGCCTCGCTTCTAGAATGGTTGGTAGGATTTATGTGCGAATAGTGCAGCCCAGTTCCTGGCACGTGGTCGCTGCTGGGATGCTGTCGCCGGCAGCGTCGGTGCACGGAGGCCGGGTCAGGTGGCGAAGCACCTGCGTTCCCGAGGCGGTCCACACGCCAGAGGGACCTGGAAGGCCCCACGAGGCCACCCAGAAATAGCTGCCAGTGTCGGGTCCCGAATGTTGCCAGTCCTTTGGGTCCTTTGGGAGGAGGCAATGATGGATGCGATGTGTGTGGACTGGGCAGAGTGGGCTCCGGAAGGGCTTGAGGCCTAGCTGAGGGCTGGGAGGGGCTGGGTACCAGAATTGAGTGAGAGGGGGCCGGCCCCCGGCCTCTCCTCCTGCCTCACACCCAAAGCCCAGAGACTGTCTCCTCCAGGTCACGCACCCTCCTTCTCATTCAACAAACATTTCCTGAACACCAACTATGCGCCAGGCTAGGAGGAGGCATTTGTGAATGAGACAGCAAGGGCTCCAAGTTCACAGTGGGGCCATCAAACGCCAAGGATAGGGGACAAAAAGAGGCGACATCACCAAGGGGTCAGGAAAGTGAACGCATCGAGCAGTTCTGGGGCATCACGGGCAGAGGCCCGGTGGCAGGGCGGTGAGGACGGGGGCTTGTCTGAGAGGCGGAGTCCAGCTGGGAAGGGAGGAGGGCGTGGGTCTCCGGAGCGACCGTCTAATTTGAAGAACACGGTGTGTGAGGATGCGTGTGCAAGGCTGTGTATGGAGGGTCGTGGTGGTGAAGGTAGAAGTGTGGATGTGAGTGTGTGTTGGGGGGAACGTGAGTGAGGGTGTGGGGTGGATCTGAGGGTTCTGAGAGTCTGTGTGTGTGAGGCTCGTGGGGAGCTATGTTCGGAAATGTGTGTGTGAGGGTGTGTATGTGTATGACAGTTTGTATGCATGCGAGGGTGTGCTCAAGGGTGTGTATGTGTATGAAAGTGTATCGAGACTGTGTGTATGAGCGTGCATGGGTGTGAGGCGGCATCCACAAGGGGGTGTGAGAAGTCGTGGGGGGTCACGTGTGTGAGAATACGTGTGTTTAATGGTATAATACGAATGTGTAAGGATGTGTATGAGCTTGCACATGCGTGGCATACGTGTGTGTACATGTGAGGGTGTGTGAGAATGAACGTGTGAGAGGGTGTGTGAAGGATCGTGTGTATCTAATTGTGCGTGAGATTGTGCAGCTGCACCTGTGAACACGTGTGTGTGTGATGTACTTGTGAATGTATACGTGTGCCGTGTCTTTTTTTCCCCTAAATTCCGTCATAAGATGCCTGTTCAACACCCACATACATTCATTATATTATTTCTTTTTGTCCTTTGATTCTATTACTTTTCTTTTTTCATTCTATCTCTCCCCTGGGTTCCACTTCCTTTCCACTTTCATTAGGATATAAATGAGACTATAACTTTCACACATCCCTTGGCCCCCTCTGCCAATGCATTTGAAAAAATCATGTTTCAATTAAGTGGGAAATTCTTAGAAAAATGTTTCAATCAAAGTGGAGTTCATTATTCAAGAAAACACAGTTCGGGAAAAAAAAAATTGGTTTGCAACGCTCCCCACATTCCCCCAGAATAATGCATTATGAAGAGACATTTAATGCTTACGAAGAAAAACAAACGATTTCAAATAAAGACCAAATATTTTCACACAGTCAAACCCCAGTGCAGAGAAAACATTTAAGGAAGCAGGCAGAGCTGTTGGCCAACAATTCCCACAGATTCGGGGAACAAAAGGCGTTCTTCCGCCCTCTTGATCCTGAGTGCTGAGCGAATGCCCCCCCAAAACAATCCTCCTGGTCATCGTGAACACATACTGTTGGCCCTCCAGATGCCCACATGAATACTGAGAGGTGGTGACTTCTTTACAGTCTGAGAGACTGAGGGGCACTGCTGAGCTACAGGCCCCAAGGAGCCCTGTGTGGTCTGAGCTGAGCCCCACCCAGCCTCGGGCATCCCCTGCTCCGGCAGCTAATGTGGTGCGCACCCCCCTTCCAACCATCCAAGCTCTCCCTCCCCTCCAACCATGGCCTTCCAGCATCCCCGTGGGCCTCAGCTGCCAGCAAGGCACTGAATTCAGTCCAGGGAGGGAGCTGGGAGGGGAATCCTCAGGACGGTGCCTGAGTTAGCTCTGGGAAGGGGACAGAAAATAAAGGTGGTGTAGGCTCGCTCGCTTGCCCACGTGCGCGCTCTCGCTCTCTCTCTCTCTCTCTCTCTCTTCTCTCTGTCTCTGTCTCTGTCCTTCTCTCTCTGTCTCTCTCTCTCTCTCTCTCTCTCTGTCTCTCTCTCGTTGCATTTCCCTCCATTACTGGCTCTCTGAGCATCTCTGCAATGCTGCCTCATCGCCGTCACTGTAGCAATAATAATGGCAGCCCTTCATGTCACTGTCACTTACACCTTCCCCATCCCTGGGCAGTTGATGCTCCCATCTGCTCTCTGAAGCGGCCAAGGCCACAGTGATCCTTTGTGCTACTTAACGGATTAGGAGCCAGAGACTCAGAGAGGTTAGGTAGCTCCTCCAAGGTCACACAGAGCGGGGCCCGACTCCAAGGCTGTGTTTTCCGGTCCAGAATGTTCTTTCCCACACGCATCGTGAAGGCACCCCTGTCTCCTTCCCAGGTGTTCGTCGACTCTGGCTGACACCTTGACCTTGATTTCCCTTCTGTTCTCTTGACCGGGTGTAAGACACAAAGACAGGAACATCGGAGGGTGTGTGTGTGTGTGTGTGTGTGTGTGTGTGTGTGTGTGTGTGTGTGTGTGTGTGTCGTTGGACGTCTCTTCTCCCAGTCCCGTGAGTGCGACTGTGCTAGTGTGGAAAGGGCACCCCTCACCCTTACCTACCATTGCTGGAAACTGGTGGACTAGTAGAAGACTATGAAATTGGCCTGTTAGGCTGGGGTGGAGGGCTTCTCTATGGAGACCGGCCAGAGACAGGGGCCAGGCTGAGCGTTTGGAATATTGACTCCAAATGGGCCACAATTTCTGAGCCATGAGCATGGCCTGCAAAATGGTATGTGGCTCGGTGTCTTTCAAACACGGAGTACTGTTAAGGGGTGCATGTTTTCACGGACACCTCCCTGTCCACATGACCAGGAAATATTTTTAGGACGGTGCGGCTTACATGCTGGCCACGCAGCGGGTACGAGCGCTTCACGCTTATGCGACTGTAAAGCCAAAACAAATCCACAAATCAAGTACAATCGCAACTGCGAAACGGATCGAATTCAAATGCAAAGCATGTCTGCAGCGGGCAGAGTGATGTTGTTGCTCACAGTGTGAGCGTAGGGTGCACTGTGCAGGGAGTGCTTTGTTTTTCCTCCAGCCTCTGCCCACAGAGGGTCCTCTGACGACTTCATTCTCCATGGCTCTCCCCTCCTCACACTGCCGCTTGAATCTTGTCCATACAGCACGGCATCCCAGCCTTTGGCCTTCGCCAGGCACCAAGGAGCTCATTTCCATATTAATCCCCGGCCTTTTCTTGTTATCGTGTTGTAATTAAAGCAGAACGGCTCAGCCCAGTGACCATCATAACAGAACAGTCGCCAGAACCATCCAGCCATTCTTAGTGATAAGGAGAGTTATCGGCGACCCCAGGAAAGGGCCGATGGTGATATCCTACGAGTAAAATCATGATGATAACACGTCATGTCACAGTGTTTTAGAAACCCCCAGGGACCCCAATGTCAGGAACTCAATGTTCATGTGCCTCTAGCAGATTGTGGAGAGCGTGTCGTAAAGTTAGGGAGCTCGGTTAGGAGGTGATGATGGTGGCATTAAGGTGCCAGTGGTGCTCCGAAGGCTGAGCATGGAAAGGAAGAGTTGTATGATGTGCTGGAGGAAGACAAGGCAGGATTTGAGCCTCGATGTGGATGCCCAGACAGCTGGCACAGGGTTCCGTGAGCTTCCCAGAGCCCCAGGTGCCACTGGGGATGAGGAATCAGCAGGCAGCTGGGCAAGGATAAGACCTCAGCTGGGTTTTCCCAAGCATGCTCTGATCCTGGGCTTGGCTTCGCCTGATTTGTCTGATCCTTGCTTTCTTTATCAGTTACATGAGAATAAGACCTCCCACCAAACTTGGCAATGTAGACGACTGAGGAAGGGTACAAGCCGGGGTGTCCAGCCAACCATAGTCTGAATTCTGGCTCTATGACTTAGCCCCTGTGGGACCTCAGACTGGCCCCTGAACACGTCTGGGGCTGTGTTTCCTAGGCTACGAAGGGCGAATAGCATTAGTACCTTCCTACGGTTACTGTCAAGGTTGAAACACAGTCATGTTTGCAAAGGGCTTAAGACGGCGTCTAGAATCTTGGGAGCTCAGTAATTTGCAGCTGCTGCTGGTGGTTACTTGGGTCGTGCCACTGTCCCACCAGCAGCGTTCCTTCCCCGGCTCCCCCATCTATTGCTCCATCAGGCTGGGCTCTGGATGCCTTCCGCCTGTGGCACCTGCTGCCTGCGAAGACTTCATCGAGCGCCTTCACCCCTAGCTGCTCTCCTTTCTCTAAAGCGGGTTCTCAGCCGGGTTCATGCCATACCCTCCTTGGCAGTCTGGTGAAAAGCCTTCTCAGAAGAAGGTTTTGCAGTGCATAAAAAACAACACCCAGGATTGCAAAGGAACCAATTACGTCGAAATGTCATTACCAAAGAAGTAGTGTGAAGAAACAAGTGTGGTATAGAATTACATGTGTTTCGTTATTAATGGATTAACTGACCAGAGCAGCTAGGAGGCTAACCAAAACTGTATTTTTGAGGTAGTGGCAAGCATAGATATTTCGAGATATTTGAAATCATTGTAAAGTGAAATGAAAACACTTTTATGGTTTCTATAGGTGATAACGTCACAGGTTGGATAATGCCAACGTGGCTTTTTGTCTATTTCTTAAGAAAAGCCAATGCTAAATTTCAGTGAGAGATTAGCAAAATGAAGACGTAGTCATTGCTTTTGTCCAAGTTCATGGCCCCTCTGAATCCTATCTATAGACCACTTGCTCCAAACCCTATGCCACACAGTTGCCTTTTGCCACTGGCTCTCTATTAAGCCAAGGTTTATCTCAGTATGAACGTTCAAAATTTCCCATCTAAGAAAATATAAATGGTTAAAAAATAATCAAGATGGAAAACCTTGCATTGGTAAGCAGCGCCCCTCCCCACCCTTCCTATCGTTGGCTCCTTCCCAGGGGCTCCTATTCTTCTATTTTCTAGATGTTTCCTCCGTCATGATCTCCAAATCTCTCAAATCCATGCTTACAGCTGATACATATCGATTTACAGAACCTGGACCTTATCTATTGACATTTCCTGCTCCGTCCTCCCAGGATAGGTCTATCACTATTTTTAGTTCCACACTTGTTACCTTGGCAACTTTAAAAATGCCTTTACTCGTTTATTCCTCCTTCCATCCGCTACAGGTGGTGTGTTTGGACTCCACGGTGTTTCAGATGAGATGTTGGGCCCCACCGCCCTTTCCTCTCCCCCCTTCCCTGTATTATCCACATCGATAACTCACTGTTTAGGTTAGGTCCTGTATACCTGCTCTAATTATACGCTTCTGGGAAGCAGAGAGCTGCTTGGGTTTCTCTGCTGGGTATTGTGCCTTCCACATAGTCGGTGGTAGTAAGTCTGTGTCCTGTGCCATGCCCCTCGGTGATAGTATGAACCCCCTTCCCTGGCTGTCTATCAGAGCAAGGAGCCCCCAGCCACCTCCACGACCAGAGGAGGGAATGGAACTGATGCAGGGCAAATTCATCTCTACCCCCGGCCAAAGGACGCCATTGCCTGTAATTTTGCACTGTTAGAATTCTCTCCTGGACTTGGGTCTGAATTTCCCATTAGAACTTCAAGGAAGCATCTTCAGGGACAATATTAATGACTGCCTGAGTCATTAGCTTCCCTCTCTCCAGCATCACTAGAGTTTCAGCCAGGCATGAAATGGCTCTGGGAAAGGAGACAGCAAGACAAAATTTCAGAAGGAAGGGGTTTTTTGTTTTTTGGGTTTTTTGGTATCATTGCTGAGTTTGATGACTTGCCTCCTACGTGCTATTCCTGTTCAGAAAAGGAATCCGTTTTCTGTGAGAGGGTCGCTGCAGGAAAGATCTTTCCCAAAGCCGCTGTTCACTGCTGCTCACTCAGTCTCTCTTTTAACATCCAGCCAAGGCTTCCCAGTCCCTTGGGACAAAGTCACACTCAAAGTCTACCCGAGCCCTGAACTCTAGCCAACTCTCACTTTCTTCCAGCTTCACTTCCCATAATCAGCAGAAAGACCACTTACGATTCCCGCAGCTCAGCATTCTTCCCCTTGCCCTTGCCTTTGCGATGCTGCTCCTTCTCCCTGGAAGGCCCTTCTTCCCACACAGCATCCCCCACTGGTCCTTTCTGCTTCAGCTTAGACAGCAGCACCTCTAGTAGAATGTCCTGCCTGACCCTCTTAGGTCTTGCATCTCGCCACAGCCTCTTTTACCCACTCCTATCATAACCTATATCATACTGGATTGAGATTCTCTACGTGTTTGTTTCCCCCTCTAGGAGGTGAATTCCTTGAAGATGGGATCCATGTGTTATCTAGTGTTAGATCACAGCAGTGCCTCGCACAGTGCCTAGAAGCTAGAGAGTGTTCAATGGAATATGTTCATGATGAGTGGATGGGTGGATAGATGTACTAATGGATGGATGAATGGATTGATGGATAGAAAGGTGGATAGATAAATGGATGTTTAGATGGATATTGGATGGATGGATAGATAGATGGACAAATAGATAAATGATTGGATGGACGGACGGATGGATGGATGGATGGACAGATGGATGGACAGATGGATGGATGGATGGATGGACGGATGGACGGATGGATGGATGGACGGATGGATGGATGGACGGATGGATGGATGGATTACGAAGAATGGGGTGGAAACAGGTGAGGGAAAAGGTTAGCGGTCGGAAGGATGGAAGATAGATAACCTTTTCGGTCCCTGATAAATGTGTAAATAATAAGAACTACCGCCGAGAATGAACTTTGCACTATTTTCATCCTAAAACTCCAGCACTGACAGAGGCACCAAAACAGGTGTCGTGCGATGACTTGATGGCCCCATCGCATGTGGCCCTGAGGCGAAGTTCATGTTCCAACTCTCCCCAGCTCTCTGGAACCCATGGGAGATGTTTCACTCAAAAATATCTGAACCGTCCTGCGTGTTAGACTTTCATGGAGTGCCTTTGGGCTCTGAATTTGAGAGCAGGTGTAAGCAGGACTTTCTTTGCATTGTTGTTCGGTAACATTTCCTAAGGATATGTTGTGCCTCTAACTATATAGTAGGTGCTACGGATGTGGAAATGAACAAATACCGCTTTCCCAGAGCTTAAGGTAGGGAACGTGGTGGATGATAACGAGCACTCAGCTAATAATAACACAATGACAACAACAGCAATTAACATCGCTGCCTTTTATTGCATTCTCAGTAGTAGGAGAATAGGACATAGAAGGAGAAGGAAGAGAGGATGTCTCGATAGGAAAGAGTACAGAAAAACGATGATGCCCTATCATGTGACGTAGGCACTATGAGCTTCATCGTACAGATGTTGAAAGCGAGGCCCGGAGGGGTCAGCTGAATAATTCAAGGTCACACAGCTGATACGTGGCAGAGCCAGAACTCTCCCTGCCTCTAGGACCTAGGTTTCAACAACCACATGGCCCCTGGCGTAGCGTGAAGCAGACCACGAGAGAGAGAGAGAGAGACAAGAGTGGACTGAATCAGGTACCAGGGGCCATGGCAGAGAGGGCAATGACCCCTTTCTGGAGGGGAGATACAGACTCTACCAGGGAGTGGGTTCTCTGTGGACTTGAGGGTCATCATTCACAACTGGAGAGGGAGTGTCCTGCGCGGTCTCTGATACCTCTATAGCTGGTGAGCTCCGTGGTGCTTGGCTTGAGCTGAGACTCTGACCAAGGGCAGGGCATGCATTTCCCAGCTAGGGCACCCACTTGGTTTCCCGGAGGCAGCACAGTGCCAAGGATGGGACCCAGCTTGGGATTAGACAGGCCTGAGCTGATATTCCAGGCCTGTGGCAGCAGGGGGACAGGCAAGTGACTGAGTCCAGGGTCTGTCTCCCAGTTTGAGTTCTCTGAGCCTCTGTTTCCTCATCTGGAAAATGGGAGCGATGGTGCCTTCTTTGCTCAATTGTGAATATAGTTATAGTGTGTGTCAACCTGGGCTTAGTAAATGGCAGGACCCTTCTCCTGGTCCTTGGGCCCATGCAACCTGCTCAGACCGTTCTCAGAGATGATCCCTTTGTGGTCAGGGAACCCCTTTGAGAATCTGGTAATAGCTGGAACCTCTCTCTGGAGAAAAATGCGCCTGCACTCTGAATTGTACGTGTCACCCCAGGAAGTATGCACACCACTGTGGGCCCAGGCTCAGCCCCTGGTCTCAGGGCCAAGGTGTAAGTTGTACAGTTGCCCGCATAGCATTTTAGTGATCCTGAATTTTAGAAACCTGAAGGACCATAGATGATCAGGTTTCAAAGTCTCTCTATGGACAAGCAAAAAATACTCTAAAACATCTGTGAATTGAGAAAAGCGACCACCACCACCATTGTATTTAGACGTATCCAGTGTTCTGACATTGCACAAAGCCTCTTACATGCATCAGCATTTGTGAACGAATAAAGCAATCCCACCTGTAATCTCCATTTTACAGATGAAGACACCGAGGCTCAAAGAAGTGAAGTTCCTCAGCCAGGATCATTCAGTCAGTGACAGAGCCAGGATGTGAACCTGGGTCCATTTAACTCTAACTGTTGTGTTCCTATGTGGGAGGATTATTTTGACTTAGGGCCAGTTGTGCTTACACCCCAAAGATAAAGGTAGTAAAGCGGTGTCGTGGCTGGCCAAGAGCTCACAGGGCTGGATCAGAAGCAGGGTAGATGCAGTGGGACACCCTGCCCCCCAGTAAGACCCGACTGAGGTGTGCTCTGCTGCCAGGCTTGGGATGCACCGTGTGGCCTGCGTGCTGAGCTGAACCTCCCCAAGCCATCGGTCCCAAAGCCCTTCATGGTTTCCAGGGCAGGATATTTCTGATTGGCAGTATGTGGGCTGCTCTCCTCACCGTGGCAGAGAACAGCAGGCCACCCCGTTAATGATAGCACAGGGGCATTCTTTAATTGGATGGTTGGTCTTATTCCTAGAATTCTGAGACTAATTATGAGAAACCAGTGGGCCTTGAAGTCATCAGAAATGGTTGCCCAGTGGCTTTGTCTCCTGGAAGGAATGTGGTCGTGGGTTGTCCCCACCATGACTTTGATATAGGCGGCGAGGCACCGGGCTGACAGCCTGATGGTGATCTCTCCCACACACAAGGCCACAAGACCCACTGAAGTGGGTGGATTCAGTCCCTGCCCCCCCCCCGGGGGCTTGACTGCCATCCATGGAGATTCGCCTGAATGACCAGCTTATGTCAATTCGAGCCCTTGCCAGTGGACACTTTGTCTCCCTCCGTCATCTCCACCCATGGAATGTGACAGATGCATTGAAGCAGAAAGGAGGGAAGAGGTCGCGTGGAAGTGTTCCAAGTCCAGCCCTCATCAGGCCCAGAAGTTCTGGGGAGACCAGTCATATTACTGGCCTCTCTGGGCGCAACAGCCCCGCTTCCGAAATGCGAGGCACAATAAGAATCTCCTTTGCACCGGGGGTGTGAGGTCTAAACCATCCTGAGTGAAGAGATGTGTTGGTGCGGTGTGGCGTCCATGGCAAACACCCACAAACTGGGCGGCTTACACAATAGCAATTTACCATCTCACAGTGGTGGAGGCCGGAAGTCCAGGATCACAGTGTCAGCAAAGCAGGCTCCTTCTGAGGGCCGGGGGGCGGAATCTGCTGAGTGGCTCTCTTAGCTCTGGCTCCCTCGGGGCCTCCTTGACTTAGAAGTGGCATTCTCCCTGTCTTCACATCATCTTCCCTCTGTGCATGTCTGGCTTTCACGTGGTGTTCTTTTTATAAAGACACCAGTCATCTCAAGTTCTCCTCCTCCCCCCCCCACCACCCATACACACTCCAGCATGACCTCATCTTAACTGATTACACCTGCTGCAACCCTGTTTCCCAAGAAAGTCCCATTCTGAGGTCCCGGCGTTGGGATTTCAATACAAGAATTGGAGATAGGGTGGTGGGCACACAATGCGACCCACAGCAAAGAAGGGACTTCATAGCAACTGGGGAAAGTGTAAGAGTGGCTTAGAATCTGTTGTCCCTTCTATAAGTCGTCAACGACAGGTAAGTAGGTAAGAAGAGAGGAGGCGGGGGAGAGGGAATGTGGTTATGGATGAGTCTTCAGAACCGGAGCGTAAGGGACACAAGGCCCGTCAGCAGAACTCAGTTGTAGAATTCCCCCTACTTCCTCCCCGCCTCACCTCTCCCCTCTCCCCTTCTTCCTCTCCTCTATATGAAAGAAGACACCCCTACGGACCAGGGAATTGGGGGGCCAGGGATAGACAGGCAAGGGCAAGTGTTGGGAGGATGGAAAAGAAACAGTGTTCTGTGTATTTTTTTTTTTTAATGAGAGGGTTCAGAAAACTGCTTTCCTACACACACACACACACACATGTTTAGGTTCCTTAGATCTTAAATTTCAACATAAACGGATCCACCAGGGACTAGGGGTGGGTGTGGGGATGGTAAGAGAGAGATGAGCCTACACCATAAAGGCAGGTCTGGGTCAGGGAGGGATTGTCAGATGCCTTAAGGAGGTTGGGCAATGGGGAGTTTAGGGAAAAGTTTTGAGTAAGGGAAGAAGGGAGATAAATTCCAATTCATATTTTGTAAAGAGAGCCTGAGGCCAGATGGAAGAGCGGGCCAGAGACAAGGTAGGAGGCACTCACAGTCATCCTGGCCTGAGATGGTGGTCTCAGGCTTTCCACTGTAGCTAAGGAATCGAGGATTAAAATGGCACCTGTCTCACCTCTGAACTCCCAAACTTGACCTAATCAGATGGCAGGGGCTAGGGTGATTCACCAGCAGAGGTCAGGCACACCCTAGTTCAAATCCTTGCCATGGAGAAACTTGCTGTGCGGCCTTGGGTGACACGCTTAAGTTCTCTGAGCCTTGGTTTCCCCAACCATAAAATAAGGAAAATCACCTGTCTCACAGGGAAGTAACAGCGTCTACTCATATGCTGTGTGGGTATTAAATGAGAAAATTCACATAAAGAATGGTACCCAATGGAGTAAGGACCCAACACAGAGAAGCTGTCATTATTTCACTTCTCAATTGTCAATTCTCCAATGGCCCAACACCTACTTTGTGGCACGTTCTGGGGACCCAGTGAGCGAGATGCTGTTCCTACCGTTAAGGATCTCACAAGCTAGTGAGGAAGACAGACACCCATGTAAAGGGAAGAGGAGAGCCAGCCGTGCCTGGTGTTCCTCGCAGGCCTGGACAATGGCCAGGGGGATATTTGAGGGAGAGGACAGACAATAAGAGCTGCCCTGGGAACCCCGGGCCCAGCTGCCAGACTGGGAACACGGAGCAGAGTGATGTGATCAGGCTTGGAAATCTCTCCTTGGCATGGAGAGCCCAAGGGCTGGGTGTGAGTGAGTGAGTGTGTGTTTTGGGGGAGGAGGGGTGGTAGGAGAGGTTGCCTAAATAGCCCAGATCACAAGGCTCGTGATCCTGGGTTTGCGATGGCCACAGGGTCATGGGGTCCATGCGGGAGGCACCAGCTGAGATGAGAAAAGCATCCAGGGCCTCACCTGGCCCTGGGCCACCAGCAAAAGGGCAAGGGTGAAAATAACCCTGGACCTTCAGAAGCCGCAGGCCGGACAGACTTCAGGAGGGCACATGATGGATTTATTAAACTGAAAACTCTGCCTGCCTCTGACCTTGCCACGTCGATAGAAACTTCAGCCCAGGGCACATTGTCTAGAGTAGCAAAAACTGGAAACAGTCTAAACACCCATCAGGACAGAAGTAAATAAGCAAAATGCAGTCTCTTGAATGGCTACAGCAATTCAAAACGAAGAATTAATCCAAAAGCAGTCACATGACAAGGTCTGAAATACAACCTGTAGAATGAGAAAAGCTTGCAGAATGAGATAGACAAAGTAATAATAATCGTGGATATAAATATTTGTGCTTGTACCAAATAATGCTATGTGTACTTCATTGATACCTATATCAATAAAAAGCAAGGTTGAAAAGATACGTAGGAAACTCACAGCACAGGTGGTACCGTGGGAAGCAGGAAGGTTACACAGCATATTTGATACCTAGAACAGATCATTTTTTTTAACGCTCCCCTCCTCTATATGACAAAATTACTGTCAGTAATAATAAGTATTATTTTCATGTTCTTTGATTTTAAACTCATAATTTTAAAAGAATAAATTTGTATTTGAAAGGTATATTCGAATTCAGTAAAATAGGCCATAAATGGACTAAAGCTTCGTGCTTAACAAAAACAAGAAAATATTTTCCTCGTGATTGGCGCTCCATTTCACACTTTTAAATATAAAGAAATTTTAAACGCCATTCCAAGTGGCAGCAAAGAATGATAAAAGTAACTCAAGTGCTCTTTCTTTGAATCTACTGTTTAAATAGGAGAACATATATTACCACAGAGGTTGGAGAGACAAACTGAGCCTGAACTTTGAACAATTCCAAACCTTTATGCACTTTCGAACTTTTGAAAGTCTGGGGAGCTGAGTCCGCCTGTGCCAGAGGCCGATTTATAACGGGAGAGGAGGGAGATCTTTGAATTTGCTTCCAGGTAGAATACTACGTTCACGAAAGAATACATAGTAGACATAGGCTAATTTGAAGCTTATGAAAACTTAACAGTAATGCAGCAATGGTTTAGAACTTAGACAAACAAAATACTTTCTCAGGAGGAATTATGTGATCACTGACTGTGGTTAGAATAAACAGTGCATGGCGATAATAAAACGCAGGCCGACTTTAGTCAGTTTTATTATATTGTAAATTTTTCTACAGACAACTTAGCTCATTACTGCCTGCTTTTGGGGTGGGCCACCCCCTCAGCCACACCCTTGGTGTCCCATTGCTAGGAAAGGCTGGTAGGGACCTGACTCAGGGCTGGGGTCAAAGCAGACTTTAGCTTTACTGACAATGGTCTAATATTTTCCAGCACAGTGGCTAACAGCATGGACTCTGAAGTCAGACTGCCTGTGTTCAAATCAGGCTCCAAGGCTGTGTTGCTGAGCAAGTTACTTAATTTCTCCAGTCTCAGTTTCCTTGTCTATAACATGGAGCTTATAATAATGCCTATGCATAGGAGAATGACATGAGATCATTATATAAAAGGCATTAAAATACCTCTTGGCATATCGTTGGGTGCTCAACAAATGTCAGCCATGTTTTTAGTGGGACAGTGTATTTATATAATAATACCATCATTTAAAACATAGATGCCTAAATATATATTTTATGTTTAACATACCATACGATCCAGCAGTCACACTCCCTGGTATTTACTCAAATGAGTTTAAAAGCTACATCCATCCAAAGACCTGCAGACAGACATTTATAGCAGCTTTCTCTATGATTACCAAAATTTGGAAGCAAGCAAGATGTCCTGCAGTAGGTGGATAGAGAAAGGAACTATGGTTCAGCCACGTGATGGAATATTCTTCAGCACTAAAAGAAAGGAGCCATCGAGCCATGAAAACACATGGAGGAACCTTGACTGCACATACCTAAGTGAAAGAAGCCCATCCGAAAAGGATACCTACTATGCGTCTCCAACTGCATGGCATTCTGGGAAAGGCAAAACTAGGGCGAAGGTAAAAGACCCGTGGTTGTCGGGGTGGGGGAAGGGACGGAGGAATAGGTGAAGAAGCACAGAGGACTTTTAGGGCAGGCAGACTATTCCGTATGACACGGTAATAACAGGTACATGGCATTACACGTTTGGCCAGTCCTGTAGGATGTACGCCACCAAGAGCCAACCCAAATGTGAACCGGGGATGGCAGCTGATAATGCTGGGCGGTGGGACTATGCAGAGTAGTTATTTTATTCTCTGTACTTTAAAAAATTCTGACCTCCCGCCCCCATATTGAGGCCTCAGTGCCCAGAAACAGGCCCAGCCCTCAGCACATGCTTCAGCTTTGGGTCTGACGCCTCGGGGTCTGCTCGGGTCAGCTCTGACCTGGCCTATGGAACTCTCTGGCATGACCTGAGAGGCAGCTTTTCTCTCTGAGTAGGTTTCTTTGTCTGGGGGTAGACATAGTGGAAAGCCAGGCGGCTGGGAAGATAAGAAGGTTTGGGGCTAGGTTGGTAGAGGGGGCGGGGCAAAGCTCCAAACTTCAGAGGGTCATATCATTCAGGATGGAATGATAGGATAGAAGATTGGGCAGGAGCACCAACCCTGACGTCTGTTCATCCACCTGTCTGTCCACCTCCCTGTCCTTCTGCCCATCTGTCCTTCTCTCCACCTACCCATCCATCCATCCATCCATCCATCCATCCATCCATCCATCCATCCATCTGGCTTTCCATCTGCTTTTCTATCTGCTGATCTGCCTGGCCTCCTCTCATGCATTTCATTCATTCATTCATTCATTCATTCATTCATTCCACACGTATTTATTGAGCACCTGCTATGTACTAGATATTGTGCTAGGCCTGGGGCATTGCCATGAACAGGACAAACCCAGTCCCTGCCCTCCTGAGGCTGACATTCCAGTGGGGTCCACAGCGATAACAAGTAAACAGACAAAAACATAATCAAGTTGGACAAAGACTTCGGGCGAGACAACCAGGCTGCTGCCTGTCTGGCCGTCCGGCTGGCCACCCCTCTGTGGTCCTCCTACTTCTCCTTGCATATCTCAGTCTGTCCCGCTAACAACCTGAGCCAGACCCAGGCTCCTTTCCAGAACTTTCCTTCACTCCTGCCCCAACTTGCCCAACTGTGAGAATTGCTGGCGTACCTGTTAAAAAAAAAAGAAAGAAAAACCAAAACACAGATTTCGAGAGCACTCCTGGAAATACTCACACAGGACCTGGACCTGAGCGTTTGACAGGCTCCCAGTCCTGATGGCAGAGAAGTGGGTCGGGGCTGCCCAGGGGTGATAAGCTGTACCTCAGCTCCACCTCCTCTTCCGCACCCTCAGCTGCAGCCCCAAAGCCTCATGTGCAGCCCTGGAATCACGGGGACAGCTGGGAGTGGGTGACAGCGCCCAGGGGACACACCTGGGCTGATTCTCATGGCCCAGAGCCCTGGGGAGGGCTTGCTGAGGCCGGGGTGAGACCAGCTCGGTGTCAGGCTTCCAGGATCCCAGGGAGGTCAGGCCTCTGGGCCAGCAAGGAGAGAGGTACCCTCTGGATCCACTGGGCTCCGAAGGAGGAGGAGGAAGAGCCTCGAAGGGTCTCAGCAGCCCCTGCAGGTAGGAGGCCTGGGCAGGGAGGAGCCCAGCCATTCTGCTGGGCAAGGAGGTCCTTCTGCCAAGACTCTTTGGCTCAGCCCTCAGTCAGGCCCCGCCCTGGCCCCCCACCCTCACAGTCTTGGGCAGAGTCTGGATTCTTCAAGGAAATCGCCCATTGTGGGCACTGGAGGGGGCAGGGCAGGTTTGAATGGGCAGAGAGGATTAAAGAGGCATTTCTAATGGCAGCAACAGCAGGAGCCAAGAACAGGGCGGTTCAGTGCTTGAGAGAGCTGCAGACGACCCTCATTTCCTGAGGCTCATGGAAAAATGAGGAAATTTCAAAACAGTTAAAAAAGCAAACAAACCAACTGCTGTATTTTGATGCTTGCAATAAACTAATGAGACCGCATTTAATAGCCACCCACCATGGGGCAATAGAAGTATGCTGGTCCTAAGAAAATGATAGGATGCGTTTTTAATACCGATTCTTGGCGCATCACAGGTGGTTTAGCAGAAGCTAAAAGTTGTTTGATGAACGTCATCTGCTTGAGAGCCTAATACTGTATCTCTGGACCGTATTCAGAGATAACGTCAGGTGTCAGGGTTTGGGGCTCCTGTTTCCTGCAGAGCAAGGCCTGTGAACAGGTCATTAGGGCGACACTTGGGACTGTGGTGCAGGGACCTGGGACAAGTGGTTGACAATAACAAATAAACAGACAAACCTGGGGAAGGAGTCGGGGAGGCCTCCCTGGAGGAGGTGGCTCTAACCTGGGGCCTAAAGGATGAATAAGCATGAGCCAGGTGAAGAACGTCAAGAGGGGTTCCAGGAGGAAGGACCAGCAGGGACTGAGAGCCAAGGATTGGAAAGGTGGGGTGGGAAGATGCAGAGAAGGAAGGCCAGTTGTTGGGTGTGTGCAGGAACTTGAATTCCTGAAGTCGGTTCAGCAGGACTTCCTCTCCTTGCCGATACTGTCGATGTGGTTTTTATAAACCGCACACGTCTGCGTCCTTTGTCCGCAAATCGGAAAGCGCGGAAGAACAAAATGGTCAGGGACACTTGTCACCGGAGTATGAAAGAGCCCAGCGATTGGGACATGCAAGGACGGCCTTCGCTTTCTCCTCCTCACCCCCGATTTTAAGGTTAAAAATGGTGGCGGCCATTAATGACGAGCCCAACGGCTGGCCGGGTGCCAGGCAGCAGGACTGTACGCCCGAGAGGCGTCATGTACGTTAGATGAAATTGTCGCACACGAGCAGCTCACAAGTGGGCGTGTTCCACTTAGACTGCAGTGTTATACCTTGTTGGGTTGGCTTTTTGAGACTGGTTGCCAGATTTAAAATTCAAGAGCTTTGACATTTGAAAAAAAAAAAAAACAAAACTCCAGATTTCCAGCTTCTTGCAAAAGATCAGATACTCTGGCCACCCTGGAGGCTCCATATCCCCACCCGGAGCAATCGGTCAGAGCTGAGGGGAGGTGTTGGGCACTCCAGTCGCCGGGCGGGGCCGTGGGCTCCTCATTTGATGGCAGAGAAGTGGATTGGGGCTGCCCAGGGGTGAGTGAGCTCCCTCTGGCCCCAGGAGGTACTAGGGACTGGGGTCTCTGCCTTGGGGCCCTCCATGTCAGCGTTCTAACGTACCTTACAAGTCACCCTATTTCCTGCCACCCCCAATGCATGCCCAGCATCCCCTTGGGTGCAATAGGGCAAGGGTGTACGAGGGTCCTAACCCCTCAGCCACCCTTCTCACCCCCGCATCTAGAGGGGCCGGCCTGGCTGCTCTCTGTGGGCCAGGCTGGCTGAGATGGGTTCAAGGCAGTTCTAATTCGGCCAGACAGAAGAGGGAAGCAAGGCAAGGAGAATGAGGGGGATGGAAGGGGAAGCCCCAACCTCCCTTTTGGCCTCATCCAAGACATTTCCCCCGTTTCACTCGTTGCTGTCTCTCTCCCTACCGTCTCATTAGTGGAGTGGGTCACAACTCGGAATCTGGTGCCAGGAAGAGCCGAGCTCAGATTCCGGTCTGGCGCTTACCAGCATGTGACTTGGGCAGTCCTTTCCCCTGGAGCAGGGACGATGCCACCCACCTGACGGGGTTACCGTGGGGGTGGGAGGGGGCTATGTCCATCAGGTGGTATAGGCACAGCACCTGGCACTTCGTGCGTATTTTTGTTTTCTTCAGTCTCATGTCCATAGAGACACGCCAGTGCTCTGCGCATATTTATTAAGCTGCCTCACCATGTTTGTGCATAGCGGCCTTCCATGTGCGTTCACTCCCGACGGCCAGAACCCAAGTGCCTGGGCACGTACATTCTGGGGGTGACCCTAACCAGGGACTGAGGGGTACAGCTCCTTCATGTCCTCCTGGGGACGGCTCCTGGGTACCGTCTGCCCTGTCTGTCCTGTAAGCCGTGCTTCCCTGAGCCTCCGGGGACTTCCCTGATAACATGTCCTTGCTCCATCACCTTCCCTTCCCGGCTTTTTTCGGAGACATTTCCCGATAAATCATCAGCACATGAATCCTCATCTCGGGGGCTGGTCTGCTTCTGGGGAACCCAACCAAAGCAGTATCTCTCTCTCTCTCTCTTCTCTCTCTCTCTCTCCTTCTCTCTCTCTCTCTTCTTAAAGATGTGGTTTAATGAGGGTTTTCCCCCCAGCTTTATTGAAACATAATAGATAATTAGTTGCTCATATTTACATCGTACAGTTCAATGAGTTTTTTTTTGTTTTTTCAATTATAGTTGGCATGCGATAATATATAGCAGTTTCAGTTGGGCACATAGTGATCAGAGATCCGCTCTCTTTTCGTCTCAGCCTTCCAAATCTCCCCCCCCCCCGCCCACCTGGTCCCATTGCTCCCTTGCTCTCGCCGCCCCTCCTCCCTGCTCTGCCCCCCTCCCTACCTTGGAAGCAGGTGGAAGCCTCTGGGCGAGAGAGCTCCCTCTGCGGTGATTTATGACCCTTGGTTGGGCAGCTGTTATTTTTAGCTGCCTCCTTCCACCTTTGCTGTCCTCGACGTTGGAGGAAGTTCTGCCCTGTGTCTTGGGCCTCAGAGGGTGGCGACGTCAGTAGTTTTCAACTGGAGACGTTGGGCAATGCCTGGAGACCTCTCTGGCTGTCCCCGCTGGGGAGGGGAGCGGCTGGCATCTAGTGGGTAGAGCCCAGGGATGCTGCTCGAGGTCCTGCAATGCACAGGGCAGGCCCCCGCACCATCACCACGGACTCCAGATGTCGAGAGTGCTGAGGTTGAGAACCCTGGGCTTTGTGTTTCTCCACTCCGAGCTTTCGTTGCAGTATGAGGATGTCACAGCCTCCTCTTGTAAACAAGACGAGCAGCCCAAATGCTACGTGGCCTGCCGTTTGGAGCTTTTAGTGAGAGAGAGGCCCAGAGGTGATTGTGCCTAACACGTGTTGACGTTTGCTTTGTGCTAGGCCTGTCCAAGCAGTTTACATCCTTAGCGAATTTCTGCCTCACAGCAATCCTACGAGGTGGGTGTTCTCAACACTCCTCATTTTGCAGGTAAAGCAGCGGAGGCTTGGGGCAGTAGAGTGATTGATGAGTATCGCAGTTGTGCCCGGACCTTTCTGTCAGTCTCCAAAGCCCATTCTCTTAAACACTATGCTAGATTGGTCAGCTAACTGATGGCTTATAAAATGGTCACTTCAGCTGAGATGCCAATACATCTGTTCTGTGGCCTCAACTTTGGAAGCAGATTGGGTGGGTCCCCAAAAAGACTGACCGTGAGATGGCACAGATTGAGGCCCCAGCCTTATGAGGGAGTAAGGTCCTATTTCTGTGGATGTTCCAAGTCTAACAAATGTCAGGTCGATGATGGCTTTTGAAACTGTCTCTCCTTATAATGTATCAGTCAGCTTATGCCGTGTAACGATCCACTTGAAAATGTAAATGCTTGTTGTTCGAAATCACTATTTAAGTTTCTCATTCTGCACATTGGCAGTTGGGATTTGTGTTCAGCTACCGGGTCGACTGGGGGCCGGCTGATCTGGAAGGACTTTAGCTTGGATGACCTGTCTCTGCTCCACCTGGTCCTCTCCCCTCCAGTAAGCTACTCCGAGCTTGTACATGTGGCAAGGGCAGGATTTTAAGTGCATGAGAGGCGCGATGCGGACTCTTGAAGCCTACACTGGGAACCGGGAAATGTCACTTCTGCTGCATTCTCGTGGTCAAAGCAAGCCATGTGATCAGCCCAGATCCAAGGGGTGGGGAAATCGATGCCACCCAAAGTATTATTGCCATTTTTGCAATCTACCACAATGGCACTTTTCCTCTAGGTCGAGGTCAGCTGTTCATGTAGAGTCTCCATGGTTGGTGGCACCAGCACCTAATCTGGCTCGAAGGGACTATCAATTACTTAGCTCTGTGGCTTGGGAGAGTTACTTAACCTCTCTGGGCCTCAGTTTTCTCATTTATATTATAGGCAAAACGGACCCATTCTGCCCACCTCCCGGTTTCATAAATCTCAACTCGGAGGGTAGAGAAAGAGGGGCTATTATGCTATTATCTGTCCTTGAAACAGAAGGAGGCCCAGCTGTTTACAATGGGCACGTGCCTCTCTCCCCTGCACTGGATCCCCTGTAATTCATCAGTAGCAGAGCCTGACAATCTCCCAGTGATTCTCCATCAATCCTGTCTGTTTTCCCACGGAAAACCCAAGTAAACGTGCCAGAAACTTTCAGGACCTTTTTCCACTCAAGATCAAATGTGAAGCATTGACTAAGAACCCTCTTTATGATTTTTTTTTATTTGCTCTGTAAGCAAACAGTGAGATTCCTTGGCCCGAACTGGTCTCAATCAATCACTCTCACAGGCAAAGCCTCATTCTCATTCAGTAGACACAGCCTCTGTACTATGACATCGCGTAAGCCACAGGTTCTGAGAGAGCAGGAAAGCACTGTGTCCTCCCAGATGGGACCAGGTCTGTGGAAGAGTCTGAGGCTGGTTTGGTGCATGGTGGCGCCTCCTTCCAGGGACCTCAGAGATCAGCCAGCAAGCTTCCCACAAGCCTGGGGAAACTGAGGCCAGAGGCGTTAGGAGCATGATCATTGCAGCTGGGATAATGGGTCGTTGGGTTGTCTCGGGCAGAGGAGAGAGAATGAACACGGTCATTTAGTTATTATGATGCATCGATCCCAGTTACTGAATGCTGACTTGTGACATTGTCCCCTGGTCAAGGCCGGGGACCATTCCTGACCCATTCACTGTTGCAGGGGGTGCAGTCTGGAGGTGCGGGGTGGTGCGGAATGATCTCATTTAATCCCCCGACAACCCACCCATGCAGGGACCATCATTACCATCCCCATTTTCTGTCCTGGGAAACTGGGGTCCACCAGGGGGTGAGGATTTGTCCAGGTCACACAGCTGGGAGCTGGCGGCCTCACACTGGGTCTGTCTGGCTCTGCAGTTCATACTCGCACAGCTACACTGCGCCCCCTTCAACTCTGCCGGCTCCGTAACAGTCTAGGCTTGTGGGAGGGATACAGGAGGGGCACCAACGAAAATGCGTCACGTGGACAGATGACCGGAAAGGGGAACCTTCCTGTGGGGTGGGGGGGGGGGAGGGAGGGAGGGACCACTCTTTTCTCTAGCATCCTCCAACTCAAATGCTCCCTGCCCTTCTCCGAGTGCCGACGTGGCATGCAGCAACAAGGACCAATATGGCCTTTTGGTACTGGTTTCACACTTATTACTAACTGGGAGCGGTACCTTTCCTGTGCTTCCCCTGTATTACTTCGTTCAAGCCTCACACTAACACTAGGAAGATCCTGCAACTTTCCAAAGTCATCCGAATGTGAGTGGCGTTACTCAGGCCCAACCCCGGGCAGATTTAATCATCATTCATACTAGTTACGATGGTTATCAGTGTTGCAGGTACTGTTTTGACTTCTCGCCGCATACCAAGCATTTTCCGTGCGCAAATCCTCACGTCACCTCTGTGAGGTAGGGACCGTTATGGTCTCTTTTTTACAGGGGAAGAAACAGAATCACAAAGAAGTGAGGTGACTTCCCCAAGAACACACAGATAATAAACGGCAGAGCCAAGATTCAAACCCAGAGCTGACTAAGCCTGGAGTCCACGGTCTTACTGATCGTGCTCCATCACGCCCCCTGTGGGAGATGAAACTGTTGAGCATACACCTTACGTGACATTGAGCGACTAGATGAATGAATGAGTGAATGAATGAATGAATGAAGGGGTGCTTCCAGGCACCCCTAGCACCCACCTCCAGGGACGGGAAGAGAGGAGGGGGTCTCAGTTAAAGAAGTCTTAGCTCTGGAGCAGCTGGTTTCAACGTCTGGAGAATGGGGCAGGGCTGCAGAATCCTGGAGAAATATTTTATTACAGAAGCATCATCTGCTTACTAAGTCCTTGGGGAGGGGCCTCAGATGGCCAGTGACACCTTTCCTGGAGGGGCAGGGAAGAGCAAAGGACTTGTGGGGGTGGGGTAGGGTTCAGAATCCTCCGTACAAAGACGCTGTTAGTGAGACCTTAGCAATGATCCACTTCTCAGTCCTCATGGAGGGCGGGATTCCATTTCCACTGGTGCAGTGGCACAGAGCTTGGCAGAAGCCACAGTCACAAGAGCGAAGCGTGGACAAGGTGTCCGTCAGGCCTTGCGAGCAGTCACTGCATAGCCAGAACCCTCTGGAAAAGTACAAGTAGAAAAACCATGGACCAATGGAAGGTTAAGGTGCCTCCCCTGCCCACCTCCCCGATTACAAAAAGAACTCTGCTTTTGCCCTGGTGCAAGGAATGTCAGGTTTTAAAAACATTACTGAGTGATGGTTGTGTGCCAAGCCAACCCCCAGGCCCCCAGGAGTCCGCTGTACTGTATAGTGACCCCACTTCTGTTCTCCCACATAGAGGTATCCTATGAAAATGAGAGTCAGATGACATCGGTCCCCTGCTCAAAGCCTTCTGGTCCCACCGCGCCCCCAGCAGCCTCAGAATGAGGACCAAAGTCCTACCCATGGTCCACAAGGCCTTTCTTCCCCCCACCCCCATTATCTCTGGGGTCTCTTTTCCTAGCCCCCTCCCATCTTGCTGACTCCAGCTCACTGAGCACGCTCATGCCTCAGGGCCTTTGCCCTGGCTGTTCCCTCTTCCTAGAAACCACTCCTCCCACGAATTTCACTTGTCTCATTCCCTCATCTTCATCAGATCTGATGAAATGATTCCTCATCAAGGAGGCCCTTGCTGACCACCCTAGAATCCCCTGTCCCCCTCCTTCTCCCTAGCCTGTTTGAGTTTTCTCCATGGTACTGTTACCTGCTGACATACTAGAATGTCGGCTTCATTACATAGGGACCTGGTATGCTCATTCTGTGTCCCTGGAACTGAGCACAATGGCTGGCACTTAGTAGGTGCTCAATGAACATCTGGAAGGAAGGGAGGATGGAAGGAAGGAAGAAATGAAGGTAGGAAGGAAGGAAGGAAGGTAGAAGGTAGGAAGGAAGGAAGGAAGGAAGGAAGGAAGGAAGGAAGGAAGGAAGGAATGACTGTTAGATTAGAATGAATGATCCTGTTTTGCAGATGAAGACTGAGTCTCAGAGAGGTGAAAGGACCCACCTGAGATCTCCTACCCCATAAGTAGAAGAATCCTCATGAGAAAGAGGACATAATTTTATGAACCGCATAATATTCTGTCATCTGGTTCTCTGTTGTTAAACATTTACATTGTTTCCTCTCTCTGGTCAATAATTTGATGACATGCCTTATATATTCATCTTTTTTCCTATATCTGTTTATTAAGATTTTATTTCTTTCCTCCTTTCCCCAGTTTCTGTCACTGCATTCTTGGGGCATAGATTCAGTCTTTTATTATTATTATAAAATAGTTTGATTGAATAGATCTCACTTTTTAGATAATTATTTTTATTTTGCATTGCCAACAACCACGGACAAAAAATACATATAGATTTATCTTTTTGTTTTCCTGGTTTCTTCACTCAGTATCAGTGATTAAAAACCACAGTCTATCTTCCCCTTTCTTGGATTATTTATTTTGATTTATCATTGGTCAACTGGGCCTTATAGTTCAGTACTTTTTTTTTTTTGATGATACATAGTGGCAATTGTCATCAGTTTGGCCCAAATAAACTCATGAAAAAATTCTCTACAGGTTTGAGAATCTCAACTTCT
This sequence comes from Eonycteris spelaea, assembly GCA_003508835.1. Classification (NCBI taxonomy): domain Eukaryota; kingdom Metazoa; phylum Chordata; class Mammalia; order Chiroptera; family Pteropodidae; genus Eonycteris; species Eonycteris spelaea. Next base: position 2,439,335 of record PUFA01000042.1, read on the forward strand.
GAGCACTGAATGAATTCCTCAAAATTTGCTTTCATTCTCTGATGAACTCTTCTGCAATGCTTAGTTTTCTGTTCCCCACTTTTATTGTAGTGTTTAATTCAATAATTACGTTTTTATATCGTCACAGTCTTCCCTCATCAAATCTGCCTCTTTCATGATCCCGTCCTACATTTCCTTAGATGTAGCATCCCTTAGAATTGTATCGAAAACAAGAATTAGAAATCTGTCAGAGTTTTCCGATCTCTTTCAATCCCTCCATCCCAAAGGGATGCATCGTCCCATTCTCTTGGCTGTACCATCTTTTCTTTGTTTAATAATTTTCCCATTTATACATTTGTCCCAAAGGGGCTCTTCTGCTGACAGAGTATAGGGCACCGAGTTGGGTTTTTCCAAGACTATCCATCCTGTTGATCCTTTCGGGCCCGGTGTAAGTGCGGAGGAGAAAATTGAGGTCGTTACAGTGGGACATCTCTGGTTTGGGATTCCAGCCACCTGGGAGGGCAGGGTGGAGACTTGTACCATGGGCAGGCTCATCAGGAAGCTCAGCTTTGGGTCAAATAGTGTCTCTTCTCTGATGATCATGAAAGCAGGGAAATCGCTAAGGCGATGCTCTTAACTCCTCGCCAGGCCCGGCTTCCCTCACTGGCAGCAGCCCTGGTCATGCCTGCAGACGGTCAGCGTCCACTTGAGATTCCCCACAGCATGGGGGCCCGTACGATACCCTTTCCGGAGGCATCAGCTGGATTTAACTGAACCTGTTCGTTACTCCCCATTCCTGACAGTAGTATGCTCTGGGACCTTCCCCTAACATGACCATGATTTATACCTTCACACATGACCTCCCGTGGATCTGCTCAGAACTTCCTCCAATCCAATCCCATCTATACTCTATTTTGCATACATTATCTGATGTGTTTTGGCCATGGAGATACCAAGCTTCCTAGTTCCTAGCCCCCATAAAGCCTTTTCCCTGCTTTTTATATTCCATTGGTAATTTCAGCAGGTATCCTGGCGAGGAACAGAGACCCTGCTGCAGAAGTCATCCAGCCCAGAAGTCCTTTTTCCATTCCCTGAAGCCATATGAAGCTGGCATCTAATGAAATCTAGATCACACCTCACCTGGTAACATGACCCTTGTATTTTATTAGACAATTCAGGAACCCTCTTATTAAGTCTAAATGGCACACATAACTAAGTATACTGCAGGTGTTTAATCATGGTCCAGGGCTGAGATACTTCCAAATTTTGAGAAAAGGGAAGAGCAGTTATATTGAAGTCCCTATATGGATGGATGGATGGACGGACGGACGGACGGACGGACGGATGGAAGGAAGGAAGGAAGAATGGATAGATGGGTGAATTAATGAGTGGTGGATGGAAGGGTGAATAGATGAGTTGATGGATGGAAGGAAGAAGGAAATAACTGGGCAGAGGGGGCAGACATGGGTTTTCTTCACAAGAAGGGTTGGCCTGAAGCATAACATTCTTCTCAGAATTTCACTTCGCCCCCTCTTGACCTGTGGGTCAGGCAGTGCCCACCTCACCGAAGTGAATAGTAAAGCCCTGAGCATGGGCTCAACTCGCTGAATATCGTGGACAGTGGAGGGAACAAGGAAACGACTCAGGTCCCTGAACTCACATTATGTCCTCCAGGTCGGGGTTCTTTACCAGGGGCCCCTGGATGAGATTCCAGTGTCATGCCCCACCCCTAACTGAACTTATAAGCGAAGCTGTATGCCTTTGGGAAATCTCCTGGGGAGGGAGTCCATGGGTCCCCCCCAGATCTCAGAGGAGTCCGTGATGCCCATTAGGCCAAGCGTTGACATTGCTTCACTCCGAGCCAGCCTAGCTCCATGCAGCTTCTCTCAAGGCCCCTGGGGCCCATCGACCAGCAGCTGGGTCACTCTGCCTCGCCATTCATGCCCTCCTCACCCACTCCATCACCCATTCCTATACCGCGTCGTCAGTGACGCCTCCACTTGGATTATCTACAAGGCACCTCAAAAGCCACGTGTTCCGATCTCTCCCGAGACCCTCAGTCACATCGCGGGTGGACCCCAGTCATTTGCACCTCTGTCAAGTTCCCACTTGACACCCATGCACTGGGCCACAGACAGCACTCCGAGAGCCACGTGATAGAGGGGTGGCTTTCTGAAGAGGATGGACATTAGCATGGCTGGGGTTCGAGGTGCTCAGTCTGGTCCCTGAGCTTTTATCCCTCCTTTCCCCCTCACCGGGCCTTTTCTGCAAACTCTCCCAGACCCCCTCCGCCCCCCCATTTATTTATTGCTCTCCTTTGGAGTTAAGGTATAAGATTCACCCAGGAAAGTGCACTAATCGTAAAGGGACGCGCATGGTGGATTTTTACATGAATGTATACCCGTGTATCCACCATCTGGATCAAGATGCAAAACATTTCCAATGCACCTTGCCAGCTCCCTCACGTACCCGCCTAATTAATCACCCACCCCTAGCAGGAACCACTACTTTGACTTCTGCCACCCTCAGTGGTGTCCTTCCTCTTGAACTTCAAAAGGTAGAACGCAGGGTGTATTCTCTTGGTGGTGTGATGGTCCCCATCTTGATATTTGGCAAGTTCATTTTTCACTCCAAAAACCCGGTCCAGAAATCCCAAGTGACTGTATCCATCGACACTCACTCTTTCCTGTGCCTCTCGGTCTGTGTACAGTGCATTTTCCTCAAGGTCCTCTGACTTCTTGTTGCCCTCAGCCGGACGAGGGTTTCCGTATCATCTGTTTCATTTCTCAGAAAAGCCCTGTAAGGAAGGTATTGATATTCCTGCCATTTTACAGATGCAAAAACCGAGGTTCGAGAAGTTAAAACTTTGGCCCAAATCCCACAGCCTGTAAGAAGCAGCCTCAGGCACTTTTCACTAGAGCCTGGTCTAACCACGGGCCACCCTTCCTCTTTCCCAGTGGAGCCTTGCGACCTGGTAGACATGCCATTCACGTTTGCTGACCGAATGAATGAAGTGAAGTTCCTCAGTGCAGTCTTGCTGGTCTTTGGCGTTGCTATGTCGCAAGGACCTAGGATTACTTCCCAGAGGTGTGACTCAAAGCCAGGCCAGCTTTGCTCAAGGTGGCCATGGATTCCTGTCCCAGTGGTGTGTCCTTGGCTTGATTTGCACTTGAGTTGGCCAGTTTTGGAGCTTGAGGTCTGAGGCCTGGAGGTCGGGCTCAGTGATCAATGCCCCCAGGAGTCATCACCAGCGTCAGCCACACTGCCTCTCCTGAGGTACTGGAGCCTTTTGGGTCCCTGGCTGTGATCCTTATGTGGTATTTGAACCAGCCAGCCAGCAGCACAAGGCTGCTCAGTTGGGCCGTGGAAGGGACCCATGAGACAGATGACCAGCCAACAGAATTTGTGCTAGCAAAGAGATTTAAAAAGAGAGAGAGAGAGAGAGAGAGAGAGAGATGAGAGAGAGATAATGTTTTTTCTTCTCTAGTGTTTCAAAGCAAGGGGGTGGGGGGAGGGAAGAGAAAGAAAAAGCAGGGGAAATGATCTTAATTATAAATGAAAGGTGGCATGAAGTTAATGATGACTCATTTTTTTAAATTGGTGTTTGACAAGAACAAGAAAAGAACTGAAATCAGGACCATTAAGAAATCATGAAGACCTTAAAAAAAATTAAAAAAAAAAAAAAGACAGAAAAGCAGGTAAGGGAATGACCCTGGAAGGCTGTGACTGGAAATGATACGTGTGTGTCTTGGGCCAGGCTGGGGGGGGGTCCCAGAGCAGGTCTATGAGATAAGGCTGAAGAATTGGTGTTCATGAGAGGAGCTGAGAAAACTCAGCCAGACCACTGACTGCAAATCTGCCCACTTCTCGCGATGTCCAGCCCCTCCATGTTGTTCTAAGCCCTGTCCTCTTTCCCCTGGAGCCCTGAAGTGACCACCTAGCTGGTACCCCTTCTTCCTCTTTCCCCCTCTCCCTCAATGCATCTGTCTCCTGAGCCAGAGGAATCTGTCTAGAGATAAGGCGACTGTCATTCCCTTGGTCTAAATCCTTCTGTTGCTTCCTAGTGCACTCAGAGAAAACCTCAGTGCCTTGATTAAGTTCTAGTCTAAGACATGAGCTAACGTTTACCTGTCCAGCCTCATCTCTACCCACGTGGCCCTTCACCTGTACACATCAAGATTCTGGCATCCTCCGTCATACTAAGTTTATTTCAACCTCAGGGTCTTTGCACCTGCTTTTTTCCTTCTGTCAGGAATAACCCATCTCCACATGAAGGGCAGGAGGCGCCTTTTGACTTTCAAGTATAAGCTTCAAGTCAAGGCAAATGTTCCAGAACACCAGTCATTCTCTCTCACTGCACCCTGTGGCGTTCCTTCAGAGCCCTGATCATGGCTTGAAGCTATAGCTTTCGTCCATTTGCTTAACTTCTATGCTGTCTGGTTCCTCCTCTAGACCGTGAAGGCAGCGGCCATGATGTTTTATTTACCAACATACTATCCAGCACCTAACACAGTGAATTACACCTAGTAGGGTACATGAAGTGACAGCCCTCTAATGCAGTGGTTTCTTGCTCCAGGCACAGCTGGATCCAGGTGACCATTGTCATCAGGGATCTTTCCTGTTCACTCGTTCTGCTTTCCTCTGTGCTGCCTTCATCCTCGGGAAGACTCGCCCGAAGGCAGCCTTCTGTTCTACCAGTTTAGCAAACTCCAGTGGAAAAAGAGGCTCGCTCTCCTCCTTTCTAATCCCGCAGCCAGAGTCAAGGCACCCTTTTCCACCAGTCATGCCTTTGTTGAGCACTTACTACCTTCCAGGCACTGTTCTAAGAATCCAGGTATCATCAGTAAAGAAATGGATAGAGTTCTTGTGCTCATAGAGCTTATATTCTCGTAGGAGAGACAGACTGTAAACAAATCAGGACAATAAACTTTCTAAAAGAGAGCAAGTATAGCTGGAGGAGTAATAGGCAGGA